>CM050938.1:12106710-13306710 GCA_027789145.1 Solanum arcanum | reverse complement strand
TATAACTTTGTTTTACGAATTATGTTTTCAGTTAAGCGAAGAGTGATGAATTGAAATCAGGTCTTCAAAAAGTTGTAAGCGAACTAAGTATTCCAAGAATCAAAATTGATTTTTACATTTGAACAAGGAAGGGAAACACTTATTTCCAAGAGAGATTTTAAGCTAAGTTTTGAGTAATTATCTCAAACCAAAGGAAGAGTTTTTTTTTTTAAAAAAACATATGAGTTAAATTCATTGTGGGAGTAGAATTGAGCACCGATATGGGGAAATAAGTTAAGATAACTCAAGATTCCATAAACTATGTACCCACTATCGGTAGTATGATATCATAGTTTTTAGATGAATCTTTATGGTGCTTGTTAGCGTTGACTACTGAATCCACTTAGTTAAGGTGTCCTATATGACGACAAAGTATAGGACAGTTCTGGCATCATCGGAAAGAAACTCTATTACCACTAAGGCTCATAGTGTAAGTTGTCTGTTAGAGAATCTCTGACGTGAACTTTATTAATTTATTATATCAGTAAAATTGAGTTTGTTATTGTATTTTCTTTAACGAACTAAGTTTTTTTCAAATGTTTTAATAACTTTCCTTATATTACATGTGTTCTATTATTTTATATTGAGTTAATTTATTTAGGAGTTGAGTAAAGACAAGCTAAGTGTTCCTTCCAGACTCTTTTCAAGTCTATGTTATGTTTAGCATTCCAACTCGCATACTCTACATTCAATCTACTAATATCAGTTGGTGTATCGTGTTATTATGCAGACATAGGAACCAGGTGACACACTCATATTAGAGGTCTTTAAAGAAGTATAAGCGACCATAATCAAGTAGAGAACCCAACTAGTAGGTGGGGTTGATTGACGAGAAAAATTGTTTAGAGTTAACTTCAATATAAATTATGTCTATTTAGCCAAGGTTTTTCCAAAAACAAGAAATTAAAGGTGGGTTTTGTGAAACAATATTCTTTAACACTTCTAAGTTACGAAGTAAACAATAGTAAAAAGTAAGCTTTGTCATGTTGTGAGATTAACTAGGGTATATGTGTTCCCTAGAGGTTCATAACGCCGTATTCCTAACAATACAAATTCTTCCCTAGTGTTTTGCATTGAAAGTGATAAGTTATGTATCTCTAATTCCTTGGTCCAACATCTAAAGAATTTCACCTCGTACATTGTTGCAACTACAGGTGTATCAGCTACTAATCATTACCTTTGCTTTATATTATACATTATAATCCATGTATGGCTTAGCTAATCCTTTGCATTAATAGACACTTGCCTTTTAGGTAGTATCCCACTATATCTATGTTGATAACTCTTTTCCTATTACTGCCTTATTGGTCCAGCAAGTAGCAACAAGGCTAAGTCTAATGCATGAACTCGTTAAAAGACTTCTAAGCAAAATGATTATAAATACATGCAAGAATTTATCGAGGAATTGCGTATTTGCAAGGTCTACTTTGTTTATTATAACGGTTCTGACAACCCTAATTATGGATTTAGTTACCCATGCAAGCAATATAAAAGTTAATATTTTTTATTGAATAATCATTAACTTACTTCAATAGTAAGAATAAACCTAGATATCAAATTGAAATTGCAAGATAAATTTTCAAACCAACTTCGGAAATTGAATTATTGCAAAAATTTACAAAAACCAATCTCCAAAAAAAGTAGATAAATACTTACAATGTCTAACCTCAAAAACGAGGTTTTAAATCTCTATTTATTTAAAACATTGTCGTAAATTAAATGGAATTGAAATAAAGGAAGTTTGCTCAGTATACGCAACTTCAATCTACGGACCAGCTGACGGACCGTCGATCAATCAAGGGTCCATACACTCCTTCCACCGTTCAATATTTAGAATATTTTTTCTCTCCTCCGATTGCACCCTCTCTAAATCAATTGACGGACTAATAATGTTGTCCATCGATGCTTCTACAGTCTGTCGATGCCCTCCATCCCTCTATCCTTAGAATTTTTCCAGTTTTAAGTACTGGAACTTTCTTTGAACAAAATAACTGTTGTGCATTATAGTCTGGTGATCAATCAACGGACCGTCGTTCCCTTTGGTGGCTTATACACTTAGTAAGATTTGCTTGACTGGTCTCCAAGGTCCTTAATTTCTCATCTACGATTCCCGACTATGTTCTTTGATGGAACAGTTGACCGTCGATGGACTAGTAAGTCATATTCTGAATTTTTTCAGTTGTTTCTTCATCCTGCTGTTTATTATTTTTCTGTAAAAAAAACACAAAAGCATGTTTAAACTACTACAAAAAGGCTTTAAATACACTTAAATCTTAAGCAATATGCACTGAAAGCACCGTGGAACCACGATACATAAACACCCTGAACATAAATTTATTCTTTGTCCTCAAGGGACGCACTATGAATCAAAACAACACTTGTACAAAAGTATACTCTTTTAAGCTTTCGCAATCACATTGCTATGGATCCCAACTCTTTCTTTGTTTTAGTACATGCTTACTCTCTCGGGTTCAACAAGAAAACTCATGCGGATCACATAATGACACAAACTCACCATTCATTTGATAGTTCTAATGTTTTGCCTTTCACCAAGGTATCAACTTTCCAACACCGCATCTAGTGCCTTCACTTCAAAATAAATCCACATTTTTGAACAATGATTTTGAGTTTGGGTACAAGGATGTTTGTTCAATACTCACACTAAGAACAAAGTTCAAACATAGCTAGTACTCGTCACCATAGGCTTGCCCTTATTTTAACTACTTAGGTTCTCCACATTTGATTCTAGGATCACGGTAGGGCTTTTTTGGCTTGGAGATTAGGTTCAGGGTACGGGATGGTATATGTGTACTTTTCAGTGACTTTTTGTCCTCCTTGACATTACTGCTAAGCATCCTATCTCTTTTCATTATCTTTTACGCCCTACTTTTATTCTTGTTTTTTGTCTTTGTTAAACTTTTTGAAACTCTTTTCTTTCTTTTATTTTACTTTTGTTTTCTCTTTCATTCACATTGATAGGTTCACCGATTCACATCTTTCACTCACTTACACTTTTCTTTTTAACATTCAACTATATTTATACCCATTTTTGGGTTCTCACTAATAATAGCTACCCTCAACTCATGATTTTCCATGAGTTGAGGTACACAATACTGGAGATCGGGTTAGGGAAAAGACTAGGTCATTTTAGGCATAAGATACACAAAACTTAGGCTTTTGGCAAAATGAGGGGCACATGTCCAAGGAGGTACCGCGTCAAAAACATTAAACCCTTGGAAGGTCAATTGGTGTGGAAAAGAATAGATGTATTATACGCTCAACAGATTTGGATAAAAAAAGTGATCAAGCTTATGTTTGGTTAACTTCATTTTAGGCTGGATTTTTGCTAATTTGAACAAGGGCCTATGATTTTTTCCTAGTCTTATAACATAGATTTCTTTTGCAGGACTAACCAGAGAATTTCTACAAATGTACAAACTGGTGAAAACACATAACTTCTCACACTCTCTTGACACCTCATTACACTATCAGATTATCAGATTTCCTAGTTTAGGTGTTTGTTGAGGGTCATGAAGTGGGTGCCTATCTATCTCATGCTTAGAGACAACACATTCAACTCAATTTCACCTATTCATGAAAGCACTTTCTAGGATGGTATATCTTTTATTTTTAGCCATCATTCTTTATCTTTCATGTTTTTATACTTTGAAAAAATAATGACATGCCGATGCCACAGAATATTAACCAGTCTCTTGGTGAAAAAGACCACATGCAAGAAAACATCAAGAGAGGATTGTGAGTGGGGCTACAAAGAATTCACCCTAATACTCAATTTGTATTTACCACACCCCCCAAAAAAAGAGCATGCCATTGTCTCCAATTCATAAAAATCATAAGTACTTGGTGGTAGGTGAAGCAACATTTAGGTGCATAGCACTGACGATCACTCAAAAAGTTGGTGGGTACGGTTTCGCAGAACCCGCAATTACAATACTTGGGTCACCCTCAGTGGTGCCCACATCAATATCCGTACCATCAGTGGTTCTCCTCTCTGCGATCAAGGATATTTAACTAGATGCCCCAGCAGCCATCATTCGTGCACTAATCTGGTGGTCCTCCTCATCTACCAAAGAAGCCTTCATATCAGCTTAGTGGTCCGTCCTCTCTTTCTTCCTCGAATGGGCATCATATCCTTCATTAGTACTTCAGGTAGAACAGTGCCCCTTGGCACGACCATGTGGCTCAGGCTGCGGCTCAACAGAAGGCTTGAAAAAAGCGTCAAGCTATGTGTCCTCTGCAAGCTTGATTGGCACACTATTTGGCTTAGTCCCCCTCATCTCCAGAATGGCTTTCATATCTGGTTGCAAACTGGCCACCACATTCATAAGAGTAGTGAGTTTGTGGTAGGGTTTTTTTCATATCACCTACAACTCTATAGCGTCAAGCTATTGGTGAACCACCCGAATTTTCTACACAGTTTGCTGGGCCACCCTCTTCTTTATTCGGTCCTCAGCCTCAAAAATGGATTTCTGCATCCAAGGTTGTATGTGATGAAGGCCTTTAATTTTTTGGACCGGTGCTATGGGGACCATTTTTTTAGAAGATAAAAGGGATCGCGATGAGATTGGGGACCTGCTAACATTATGGGAGAGGAGTTAGCCGGGGTAGTTTTAGCAGGCTCAGATTTAGTAGGTTTAGCCCCTTCGGATAACTCCACTGTCTCCACCAAATTATTGCTCAGTGGGAGCACCTTAATCCTGGGCCCTCTCTGTGGTGTCGCTATATTGGCCTCATTCCTTATGAGACCTATATCGACTTTCCTTGCCGGGTGAAGTAGTGTGTCACAATGCCAAGTGGGTACTCCTACATCCCTGCACAAGTTCAAGTTGAGACAAGCAAATGGGTGAGTAGTAGAGTACTTGAAAACCCTCTCGTTGATCACCATGATCTACACCTTAGCAAAATCTATCTGCAACCTCGCCACCACGAGAGCTACAAACTGTCACATCCATAGAGCACCCCCCCATGAGGAGTCAAACTAGCCCTTAGCATTAATCATAACATGTCATCAATTAAAAATGTGGAAAAAAAACAAAACATTTACATTCTATGTGAAGTTTAATTAGGGTTCATACTTAACATATATTGAGGTATACTTAGACCTATCTGTAGAAGCTTACTGAGGCTTCCCTTATAACAACATGATTAAACAATACGTACCGATAGTCTAAAAGTTGTCTCGTATAAAAACAATCTAATGAGTATGAGTTTGACTTAGCCAATAAAACATCAGTATGCCATATAGGTCTTAATACAATAGAATCCATAGAACATAAAATGGAATAAAACATAGTATCCGCAAACAGGAGGACCTACCAACGTTTGGAGAAAAAGTTCAAAGATTCTTCAATCGACCTTCTTAATCTTCAATGGGGAGACCCCCCCATATTTATAGTAATATAAAGTAAGGGTTAGTAAGACACATGTACTAAGTATGGATATATGTATATAAACATTTTAACACATGCATGAAAAGGACCATTTATTTAGGAAAAATGTTTTGTCATTTTAAAGCCTTTAATGCACATAAGATTGAGTACATACAAAAAAGGAGCACAAAAACATCTAGCATGGTCATAAAAAAGATATATTATCATAGAGTCACATTAAAATTTCATGTTCAATAGATAATATAACCATAACATACAACAAGACTTACCAATCATCTTATCCCAAATCTAGAACTGTAATTATCGAGTAAAGCCCCATAACCCCACATAGTCAAGTAAACAAGATAGGAGACCACATGTAAAGTATTTTTTCCTACAAGTTATACCATAGGTAGTCATTACCATATATATCAACATATACCAATAACATGTTCATCAATATAACCAACATCATGTAAGAATAACAACATATATTATAAGTATTATACATTTCATGTTATCATTTTTGAAAAAAAAACAATCTCGTAGAACTTCCCTTAGAGTCAACTTGTGAAATATCTAAGTAGAGTCCAATACCCCTACCTATACTAAGTAGACTCCTCAACTCACCCTAGTCAATGTCCATTTACTTCTTTTTCATTTTAATTGAGGGAATAGTTGCCTTAACCGATAATACACTATGTGATCTAAACATGGAATCCGGTGTCATGAAATCCCATACCGAAAAAGGTAGTCTACCGGCAAAAGTAGACAAAAAATGTGGACATATCTTTCTAGATGGATCCAGAAGCTAGTATTCCTATGGGGTCAACATTGTTCCAGGCCTAGGAGATATATTAGAGAACCATAGTTCCACATTAAATGGAAGCCTCTATCTCATAAGAATCATTGTTAACCTACCTTCAAACTAGTTAAGGAACACATCCCATATCTAGTTAACTCGTTTCTAATCTAAAGTTCCTTTTTGAACAACCTTTAAGTTATCATTTGTTAAAAAATATTTTCATAAGTCACAGGAGATTAAATCCTGTATAAACATGAATTTAAGCTCTTTTAGATTAAGATGAGAAATTCCTTTCATCACAACCCTTCATTTGTGAGATTAACATATCATAATCATATAGTGTGTAAGTAATACAAGATAAACATCGTCAACTTGCATTATCATATCCTTACCATGATCCCACATTTAACATTTTCATAACCCAACATATATATACATAGCAACATTATTCATACTTGAATTGCATAGAAAAATCATTCATACTTGAATTGCATAGCAACATCATATAGAGGCTAACATAAAAATATTAGAGTAATCACAACTTTAGAAGACTTACCTATTGCTTCCAAGAACCTTCATCAAGAACATACGTTCAATTTACACCAATCATCTAAAAACATAGTGAAATACTCAATAACATAATCAATAACAATGATTTAAGTCATATACAAGACACATTCATAGTTAAGGATAAGGGAAAAGGAGCATTTAAAAGTTCATTCAAGCTACAATTCCATTCCCAATGTGATCATCTCATCAAGTGATAGATATAACCCAATCATCTCATCAAGTGATAGATATAACCCAATCAAAACTATTATTTTGAGAATGAGAATGCTTCACACGAAATAAACATTACCAAAACAATTACGCAACACTACATACTTAATTAACCATAGAAAATCGTTATTTCTCATCATTAGTTGTAAATCATGAGTAAGGAAGAAAACCCGTTTTGTAGCGTAAAAACCCTATATGTTGAATCCTTGAAAAATCATCTATGAGAGGACCTCTTGGGGGAAGGAATCCCAAGAGCGAAGAAACCATACCATATTGACAAATATTCCACAAATTTCGAATGAAAATCTTAAAATCTTTGTCTTCTTTCTTAAGCTTTACTTATTCTTAAATGGAGTTTTAAAAGAAAGAGTTTTTTAGAGAGATGAGAGGGATTTATTTAATATGATATGAAGTGCATGAATGTGGTTTAAAGCTGACCTAAAACAATTATAAACTAATCCCCAAAAATTCCCTAAAGTCCCCTCACTTAAATTGGTCTTTTTGTATAGTTAAACTTAAATTTCGTATTTCATATTTTCGTGGAGAAACAAGTCCAAGACGCGGAACTCATCCCGCAAGATTTTCTTAAAATAATTTTCAAACCAGAAGAGTCCGCGTCCCGCCCGCGTCATGGACGTTTCTTGACGTTTTAACTTTAAAACATCCTAAATAGTTGATAAACATTATTTTAGGCATAGGAACAGTGTTACACATTTTAGACCAACATGTGAAGCTCTAGATAAGATCATGGACTTTCGGAGTGTTACATTATCCCCCTCTTAGGAACATTTGTCCACGAATGACAATAAAATATTATATAGGGAAAGGATAGACTCAAGACTAGAAGCACAATCAACAACAACATATAGTCATAATGAGTCACAACTCCTAGAAGTACTTCACAACTCCTACCAACATATACCACAACATTACACATAGCAACTTCATGATGCATAACATATATGAGCTCAACATTTCATAACCTATAATGAGGAACTACCTTGTCAATATCAACATGAGCTCAAGGACATGTAAGAGGTACCATGCTATCATACTTCTCATGACAAAAACAAGACAATAAATTCTCAGGAAGACAACGTGCATACACATTTTATATAAGTGAAAAAATAGAGTATTAAGGCATTTCATAAAAATCAATTTGGTATAACATTTACAAAAACATGCACCTAATTAGAAACCAAGTCAATTTCATATTATTAATTAATTTATTTATTAAAAGGAATTTCTAACCTCATGGATTAAAAAGATGAGGGTAGAGGGATTTCATGTCGGCTTCGTCCTCCAATGTTGCACCTATAATAAGATGATATGACTACAGATATAAGAGAACAAAATAGAGAAAAAATAATAAATAGACAACTTATGACAAAATTAGCTATATGTAAAATGTGTTATATAGAAGAGTATACTTGCGCATTTAAAGAATATTATTACAAAGCTAAATACAATTTAGACGAAGCAAAGGAAATAAGAAAACAATATTTTACAAAGTTACCAGAACCATTTAGCACAAAAATAATAAAGGATTGGAATGATGAAGGAATGGTAGATACTTTAGGAGCTAGAATAAAATTCTTATCTCAATGGTTTACACAATTATGTGAGAACCAAAAAGAAAAATTAAAAATGGAAAAAGTAATAAATAAAAATTTAGCATGTTGTAAAAATAAAATGGCACCACAATTTGGATGCACAAATAAAATTCGAGAATCTAAAAGATATAAAAGTTATAGAAAAAATAAAACTAAATATAAATATAAACAAACAAGACGAAGGGATTATGTAAAAAACTAAAAAATAAAAAGACCATACAGGACCAAAAAGAAAGATATCCCAATGTACTTGTTATAATTGTGGAAAGATAGGACACATAGCTAAAGATTGTAAATTACCTAAAAATCCAAAAAGAAAACAAATAGCAGAATTAATTATAGATGATGAAAAATATATGCAAATAGAATACATAGATTATGAATTAAGTGAAAATGATAGTATATATGAAGTATCAGATATAGAAAGCGAGAATAAAGAAGAAAATACTAACATAGATAATAAGCAAGCAGATGAAGAAATATAATGTCTGAAAATGAAATAAAAATAATATCTAAGGAAGAATACCAAGATGAAGAATCATCGAACAAAAATTATATTTGATAATACGATATTTGAACAAATAAAAAGGAAAAGAATTAGATTTAAGTGTTGAAAAAGTACTAGAAATACCTATTTTAAGAAATTGGTTTAAAAGACAAAAAGAAGAATACTATGTAGTTAGTCAAAAAGAACATATCATAGATTGTAAATACACAAGAGGAAAAGCATATATACCTATAATAAATAAAAGAATGATAAACAAAGAAATACAAGATATAAAAGCTAAAACACCAATAAAATATGTCCACTTAGGAGGAACAAAAATATTAATAAAAGCCTGTTTTAGAGAAGGAATAGATACACCTATAGAAATATATTTAGCAGATGATAGAATTGTACACCCTATAGAAAAAAGCATAATTAGTGCAGTAAAAGGAAACTTGATATATCAAAAATTTAAATTTACAATAAGTGCTAATTATACTGTATCATTAACAGATAAAAATATAGATAGATAATTAGTTCTATATTGGAAAATATCTGGAATAGAACTAGCACCAGGAAGCAAATTATTTACAGCAAGATGTAAAAATTTATATATATTAACAACAAAGCATAAAATAACAACAAGAAATAAAATTAATAAAATAAAAATAGAAAATCCTTTTGAAAAAATAATTACTGTAATAGACAATAATGACTATAGCTATAAAGAAATTGATATAGAAGAAGATTTAGAAATAGTAAAAGAAAGATTAAGCACTTCAAGCGTACCAAATACATTGACAAGAGCTACCTCATCAAGGATGAGTACATCTAAAAGAAAATATGAAATTCCACAAAGCTTATTAGATAAAGAAGAAATAACACCATATCATTATTTCATAACTGGAATAATAGACCAAAGAAAATATAAAATATTAATAAATACAGGACAAGAAGAAAATTATATAACAAGAGAGTTAGTATTAGAAGAAGAAATTATAAGGACGGGACATACATGCCCTGGACTACCTAGTGAGATAGTGAATACGAATGAAGAAACAACAGAAAAAGAAATAATTATAGGAGGAATACCCTTAATAATACAATTCAAAATATACCAAGGAGATCATAATATTACATTAGGAATAAAATGGTTAGAAAAAGTTAAACCATACAACATAGAAAATGAACAATTAACAATAACTTGTCAAAATAAGAAAATAATTATAAAAAGGACAAAATGATTAATGAAAATATTTATACTTGCAAAAATTATAGTAGAAGGATATCACAATGTATATTATACACCTATGATAGATACAGAGCGAGAAGCGAATATATGTAAATATAATTGCTTACCAGAAGATAAATGGGAAAAATTAAAAACACCTATGGTAGTAACGGGATTTAACAATGAAGGAAGTATGATTAAATACAAAGCAAAAAATATAAAAATACAAATATGGGATAAGATACTAACAATAGAAGAAATGTATAATTTTGAATTTACTACAAAAGATATGTTATGAGGAATGCCATTTCTAGATAGATTTTATCCACATATAATAACAAAAACACATTGGTGGCTTACTACACCATGCGGAAACAAGATAGGAGCAAAAAGATTAAATAATAAACAACGAAAACCTATGGAATGGATAAAAGGAAGTGAGAAAATAAACCAAGAAATGGAAAATATAAATAATAAATAAATAACGCAATTAGAAATTATTATATTTGCTATAGACAAAGTCAAATTAATTAATGAACAACTAGAACAATTATATAGTGAAGATCCATTACAAGGATGGGAAAAACATAAGACAAAAGTAAAAATCGAATTAATAGATGAAAATAGCATAATAACACAGAAACCATTAAAATATAACTTTGATGATTTGAAAGAATTTAAAATACATATAGATGAATTATTAGCAAATAATTACATACAAAAAGCAATAGTAAACATACAAGTCCAGCATTTATAGTTATAAAACATAGTGAACAAAAAGAGGTAAAAGCGAGAATGGTCATAGATTATCGTAATCTAAATGCTAAAACTAAAACATACAATTATCCGATACCAAACAAAATACTAAAAATAAGACAAATACAAGGATATAATTATTTGATAAATTTGATCAGTAAATCAGGATTTTACCACCTAAAATTAGAAGAAGAATCTAAACAATTAACATTCACAAGATCACAAGGTTTCTATGAATGGAATGTTTTACCTTTCGGATATAAAAATGCACTGTAGATTCCAACATTTTATGGATAACTGTTTTAACCAGCTAGAAAATTGTATTGTATATATAGATGATATATTACTATATTCTAGAACACAAGATGAACATATAAAATTATTAGAAAAATTTATACATATAGTAAAAAATGCAATTATAAGCTTAAGCAAAAGTAAGGCAGAAATTATGAAATCACAGATAGAATTTCTAGGAATACAAATAGATAAAAATGGAATAAAAATGCAAACACATATAGTACAAAAAATAATTACTATTAATGAAAATATAGATACAAAAAAGAAATTGCAATCCTTTCTAGGATTAGTAAATCAGGTAAGAGAATATATACCAAAATTAGCAGAACATCTAAAACCATTACATAAAAAACTTAAAAAAGACGTAGAATATCATTTTGACGAAAAAGATAAAAAACATATAAGAAATATTAAGAATTTATGTAAAAAATTACCAAAACTATATTTCCTGATGAAAATAAAACATTTACTTACATTGTTGAAACAGATTCAAGTGATCATAGTTATGGAAGAGTTTTAAAATACAAATATGAAAAAGAAAAAATAGAACACCATTGTAGATATTATTCAGGATCTTATACAGAAGCACAAATAAAATGGGAAATAAATAGAAAAGAATTATTCGCATTATATAAATGTTTATTAGCATTTGAACCATATATTGTTTACAATAAATTTATTGTAAGAACAGATAACACACAGGTAAAATGGTGGATAACAAAAAAATTAGATGATTCAGTTACAACAAAAGAAATAAGGAGATTAGTATTGAATATATTAAATTATACATTTACAATTGAAGTGATTAAGACTGACAAGAACCTTGTTGCAGACTACCTATCAAGAAAAAGGAATACAAACTGAACCAGATACAATGGAAGAGATACTCAAAGCTTTTACTACACTTTCTGCGAAAGTAGGAAGTATGGATAAAGAGCTACAAAAGATAAGTCAGCAGCATGACTATAAATATGCGGAGCTATGTCAATCGGAAGACACAAAAATTCCAGAGCTAGAAGGAGACGTTGGGAAACTCCAAAAAACTCATAACAACATTTGTTTAAATGCAGCTACAGCCAGCACATCTATAGCAGGACAACCTACAAAAAAGGAGGAGACTAAAATAAAATACACAAATACAAACTTGAATAAGTTATTCTCAAAACCATATACTCCTCAAAGTACCCAGAAAGATATATTCATACGACCACAAGTAAATACCTACAAAGCCAGCCTAGATTCAGAAAAACAAGAATATAACCATATTACCAGGATGTATATAGAAAATATATACAAAGTACAGACTTTTCTTAACCAAAACCCTAGAGCTAAAAATACGAGAAACCCTGAACAAGACTACATAACCCAACATCTACAAGGATATAATAAACTAATTGCACAACCAGGAACAAACCCAAATCTAGTGGCAACTTGCTACAATTATGGATTATTAAATACCGTATATACTATAATCGAGGCGAAGTAGCTAAAATACTGAGCTATATAAGGCATTTACGCAATATAAAAGAATAACTAAAGGAACCTTATTTTTATAAAGTTCTACTCATTACGAGAGATATTATATGACGAAGTCAAACCACCAATACATGTTATCAAAATTGGACTTACTAGGGAAATGATAATCCCTGAAAAGATAGACACCCAGGAAGAAATACAAAGAGTAGATATTCCAGAATTTTATGCAAATAAAAGAACTATCGGGCTTGCTACTATATTAAATGAGTTATCAAACAACTACCTAAATGAAAATGCAATCTGGAGCTATTACGACAGAGATCAAACAATGATATACTCCAATTGTAAAGATATAAGAGCAGCAGATATGGAAGAAGTACGACAATGGATACTAAGTCTATTGAAGCCAGAAGCTACACCAACAACAAGAGCTATAAGAAAAAATTTTATTTCTCCTAATCTGATGACAAGATACTGCAAGTTGATAGGCCAAAAATATCCAGACCATCTATGTTCAAAATGCAACGGTGAAGATAACTATGTCCCAGGAGTACAACTAGAATAAGCTGAGAAGAAGAAGATAAGAAAAATAGCCATACAAATATATGTAAATTAATCATAATTATTGTCGGCCACATGTAAAAAGTAAAGGCCACTAAATAAAGTAGAAAATAGTATGTCGGCCATTTGGCCAAAGTTTATTTCATTTTTTGTGAAAAAGTCGTAAAGTAGTGTCAGTATCCTATTCATGAATAGTAACCATGAATAGTAAGAGTCAAGTTACTGTGTAAATAGTAAGAGTCAAGTAACTGTGTAAATAGTAAAGGCCAATCGTCCTTTAGCAAGGATGAAAGGTCATTATGTATGTCTATATAAGAGGCATTTGCCTTCATAAATAAAATAAGTTCTCATCTTCTCTCTACTCTCTACTCTCAATTCATAAATCCGCTTCCACCCCCCACATTGGTATCAGAGCTAGTTAATTAAATAACTATGGAAAACAAATCAACTATGACAGATGATCTACAAAAACAGGTATACCATTTTATATTCATGAGTAGCTAAATTAATTTATTCCTGAAAATCTCTTGTTAATTATAATTGTTTATCATGTTTGAATAATGTTCTAATAACCATCTTTAGAAAGTTTGCTACAGAAATATTGTTGAATAAGTATGCCCAGACTATGCCATCCTAAGGTTGAAACCGATAGGCAGAGAAGGCCGTTAGGGGAGTAAACAAAGTTGAGGCGCTGTTAGGGTAACTAATCAAAGAAGAAAGCTGTAGTAGTGACCAGACGAGATGATTATTAAATCATTATTTTTGCATAATAAGCAAGTATAATTTATTAAGAGGTTGGAAGGAATAAAATTTTAGTGAAAAATGAAAATGATAAAAATGGAAACCTACCTATTAAACGATGATGTTGATTATAAGATATTATTATTCTATATACTAAAAAATTTGAATCTTGATTTAAAAGAGAAATTTATAATAAATTATTAACATATGAGATAATAGAAATAACAACCCAAGGTTGGACTGAGTTAACCATACAAAGTATACAAGATGAACTTTATTATGACATATATGATTTATATGATGATTTAGATATTGGAGACTAAAAATGACTGAACATTGGCTAAGGCGTTATGGTAGAAATTACAGGTTAAAAAGGATTAAACATCCAGATAAATTAAGTAAGCTTTTTAAAATATTATATAGAAGGATATGATAAATAAAAATACTAAAACAAAAACTAAGATAGACAAAAAAGTACGAAAAATATGGAAAAAATTAAAATCCTTATATATAGAATATCAATTATCACAACTAGTCAAAACAGATAATGACAAAAAAGATCATTTGATAAATATAATTTCAAAAACAGAATACAAATATGTTTGTTATTTGAAGAAACAATATGAACGAAGAAAAATATAAACAACAATTAATAGAAAAAATAATGGAACAAATAACTAAAAAGGAACAAGAGTTACAACATAGAAAAACAAGGTTAGAAGAAAATATATTAGCAGGAGTATGTAATAAATCAATACTAGCACAAAGAAAAGATATATTAATGTTAGAATTAGAATTAGATTGTCTTGAATATGAATTACAACATAATATAATACATAGATCATAATGAACAAAGAAGAGTTTGCGATGAAGCGAAAAAGACATATGAAAACCAAGATGGAATGATAATAAAAATAGTATTTTCAAATTTAGGAAGAAGATACAAGAAAATAGGAAATAACTTATACTTAATGCTAGAAAAAGAAACAAAGAAAATTAGAAGATAGTTTAACAATATGGTAAGGATAACAAAGACAATGAAGAAATAGATAAATCAAGAGAAATTGAAAAAATAAAAACACAAGCAAAACAAGAAGTACAAAATTTAGAAGAAATAAAAAATACAAGAATAAGTGAATTAGAAAAAGAATTAGCTAGGTTAAAATTATTATATGAAAATAAACAAAAAGAAAAAGATAAAGAGCTAGAATTAACAAATGAAATAAAACAAATGGAACAAAAATTAAATGAAGATATTGAAGTAAATGAAATAGATGGAAATGAAAATGACCAACAATCAGAAATAAGTGATAAAAGTGAAACATATACAGAAATTTTAGAACAAATAAATAAAACGAAAAAATTAGAAATAAACACAGGAGATATGGATAGGCCTAGTACGTCAAGAGTTAAAACCCCAGATAATAGTCCCAGAAATAGTCCTAGAGTTAGTCCTAGGAGGACACCACCAACTTATTATACAGAAAGCTATCAACAATCAGATAGAAATAATGCAATATGGAACAGTAGATTAAATAAAAATTGGACACCTAAACCAGCAAATGAACAATACAATTTCTTAGACTTAGATTGTGTCGCAGATATTAATAAAGCAATATTAATATGGATAGGAAATATGTCTAAACAGCTAATAGACAATAAAATAGAAACAGCAAAAACACCAAGATACATAGAAAGAACATTCGTAGGAACGACAAAATTATGGATAGAAAATCTACCCTCAGAAAGTTTAGAAGTACTTAGGAATGATAAGAAAATGGATGGATCCGCATCAGCAACAAATATAGATATACTAGATAAATATGAATCAGCAATAAGAAGTGAATTTGGAGGTATGACTACAGATATAAGAGAACAAAATGTTTCATAGGTAGAATAGACACCAAGTCACCTATGCATTTCTTGTTCATAGAGACATGAAACATTGGATGAACCAAAGCATAATCAGTACGTAGGTTTAACTCCTAGGAAACCTTTCCGACCGTTGTAAAACAAGATAAGGACCAACATTTTGGGGACTTAACTTCCCCTTTTTATCAAATATCATCACTCGTTTCATAGGTGAAATCTTTAAATATTTCAAACTCAAGATCTCTTCTACTATTGTTGGCATAAGATGTTTGCTTACTATAGGATGTCTTCAATCTATCTCTTATGACCCGAACTTTCTTAATATCCTTATGGATAATATAGTGACCAAGAAGTGAGGATTCACGAACCTCAAACATCGAACAATAGACCTGCATCTTATACCATAATGAGCTTCAAAGGGTGCCATGCAGATACTTGAATGGTAAGTATTGTCGTAGGAGAAGTCAATCAAAGGTAGGTAATCATCCCACTACTTTTGAAATGAATAACAGATGCTCTTAACATATCTTCAAGGGTCTGAATGGTACATTCTGCTTGGCCATCTTTCTGATGATGAAAAGCAGTACTATGTTTCAGTTGAGTACCTAAACCCTTTTGAAAAGATCACAAAAAATGAGAAGTGAATTGGACACCTCTATCTCAAATGATGGACAAAGGAATCCCATGAAGACTCACTATCTCATTAAGTAGATTTAACAGGAATATAGTGGGAAGATTTGGTCAACCTATACACAATAACCCATATGGACTCATATTTAGTTTGGGTTTGAGGCAACCCAATAACAAAGTCCATATTGAAAGCTTTCCACTTCCAAGTAGGAACATCCATGATTTGGGTTAAACCACCTGGTTTTAGATGCACAGTTTTAACTTGTTGGCAATTTTGAGACCATTCAACAAACTATGTTATGTCCCTGTTTAAACCATCTCACCAATAAGCCTCTCTAAGGTCATGATACTGTCAAATCCGGGAATATCCCCAAGACGTAACAGACATCGTCGACCTCTTTGAGAACAAAGACCAGCCTCATAGCTTCCATCATCACATTCATAGGTTAAAATTAGCCAAAAAAATTAAAACTTTTCATTTGCATATAGACCTTTACATACACATAGTATATATATATCGAGTATACATATACCCTTTTTATAGGAAGATTACGTAGTCTTCTACTTTTATTGCTCAGAAGTATATAAAATATAACATAGTCATAATATTCATCTAATCTCATAACCATGTACTAAGAGTATATAAAATTTGGCCTAGCCCATTTATCAATTCAATAAGACTAATATAGGAAATACAAATGTTTAGTACTCAGTTGAAAGGAAAGAAACATAGAAGTCTTAAACTCAAAACAACTCCATTAGCTAGATAGTGACATCCCCCTCGGAAAGGGAGGACCTACCAAACTTGGGGAAAAGGAAGGAATGGGGAAAACAAAGAAATGGGGTTAGTACACCACTTATACTAAGTATGATACAATATGCACATATACAGGCTAAGAAAAGGGACATTTCATAACGAATGCACATTTTATTTAAACCTTTATGCACATTCAACAAGCCCATACAAACCAATAATGCATGTTCATTACGTCATAGGCATGTACATCACAAGAACTACAACATCACATCTAGTCAAGGCGACATAGATAGCATATAGTTTAATACATATCCAAGTAACTCTATCATAAAGTCATAATGGTAATAATCATTAATAAGAGTACATCTCAACGTAACTAAAGCAATACAGTTAACCATGAAAACCCTATCAAGTCAACAAGTTCAATGACCAGGAAAACCCCATAACCTTACTTAATCAAGTAACCCAACAAGAATCATGACTAACATCAAAATATACATATCATAACATTTAAGAGTACATAGCATTATATTTTAACAATATAGAGCAACACATATCCATAAGTGAAACTAATCATTATATATTATCAAAAATGTGCAAGTTCATCATATACACACCATTTATCATTATAGCATATTAATATATAGTAAGAACCTCCTAAAGTTCTGTTTAAGGAAAACTAGTGCAAGGCATAGATAGAGTCCCATACCCCTTCCTAGGATAATTCAACCTATAAAGTCACCTTATATTGTTTATACTTCTTTACTTCATTTTAATTTTAGGGAACACTTTCCTTAGTTAACATAGACCACAAAAGCTAAGTGTGGAATTCGGTGTTGTAAAACCTTACACCGAAGGAAGGTTGTCAACCGGCCAAAGTAAAACCCAACATAAACGTAGCTTTCTAGGGTGATCCACTAGATAGTCTTCCTATGTAGGCACCATAGTTTTAGAACTAAGAGATAGGTGTAATTCCTCTACATACCATTTGGAAATTGGGGCCTCCTCTCATGGAAATCCAATGGATGAGTATCCCTTATAGGGAAGTTAACACCATATGTGGAACTATAGGGTGAATCTCCCTCTACAGAAAGTTGACACCTCCCAATGTCAAGTTCAATCGGTGCTAAGCTAAGTCCCTTTTTGAAATGTCTTCAATATCTTTATTAATCATCATAGCTTATTGTTGTTCACAGGGTCAACCCTTGTATAACATCTTCATCATCATAACTCAATAAGAATTGCATGAGTATTATCCTTTCATTACAATTCATATAGGTGAGGTTAGCACATTAACATTCTCATATAATGATAAGGCTCATTGGTATATAATTCACCATCCTTATAACATTTACATCTAAAGCCAACTCCTCACAACTATAATAAGGACATTTCAATTCAACATCATACCACCCTATCTGTCCTAATACACGGCATACTCCAATACAACATCATGACTTAATCACAATTAACCACAATCTGAAGTAACAGATAGGGATTATAAAACATACCAATCTCCTTCAAAGTTCATCATCAAGTTCTTACCACAAACTCTCAATTAACCCAATTTTGGGTATACCTCATAATAAATAAATAACAAACATGATAACAAGGCTAGAAGAATCACTACATCACAATTCAATACTAGATCATAACATAAGACAAGATACTTAGGTCAATTCAAAATATACATCATAACCTAGATCATCTTCTCAATAACTAGCATGAATGACTAAAAATCACCCTAATTCATTCATTAATAATGTAATTACAACATTTAGTAGTAATTAAACGAGTAACCAAGTCAATTGAACCAATGCAATCTAATTCATATCAGGGTCACAACCTAGGGTTAAGGTTTAGGGGTCATCTTCTACAAACTGGACCAAACCATCAAGATACATCATAATTAGATTAAAATACATGTTAATATATTCATAATATCCAAAATAAAAAATAAACATATCAATTCATAACATCAATTTCGTATTGGATGAAGATCCACTTGAATTTACTTATTTTTTGAAATCAATTTGATGGAACCCGTTGAGGAAAGAGGTCTCAATGGTGAATTGGATCCCTTACTTTGTTAATTGATGAATATAGACGGATAAACTATAGTAATTGCAGCCCTAGAACCTTCCACTAGCATGGTCGTCAATGGACTCTTCGCTAGAGAGAGAAAGAAGAGATACAAAATAGAGTTTTATTTTGTGAGTTGTGATAATCTAATAAGGTTGGGGTATTTATATGATGAGTTAATTAACGTAAGTAGGCTTACCTAATCCCCCTAGATATTTACCTAAACCCTTAATTAAATAATTAGAACTAATTAAAAATGTGCAGAAAATTACAGGCCCCATCGACGAGACCACGATGGACAGATTGTTGGTCCATCGAAGGCTAGTCCATTCTTCTATGCTGCACATCCATAGTCTTTGTCAGAGAATGCGAAAATGAATCCATCAAATTATTTTTCTAAGTCTTGCTTGACGGATGGAATCGACGCCCCTTCTATCAACACACGCTCCGTCGTCCGCCTCCGTAGGTGAACACTTCCCACACAGTGTTGACCCCAAAATGCAAGGGTCATACTCAAGGTCCCTTGGTTTGTCCTTGGAGAATCGTACCCAGAATTTCCGATCATGAATCACCTTAATGACATGGCAGACACCCATTGAACTAAATTTCATGAATTTTTGACTCCTAAAAGCTAGTCAAATAGACTAAGGCATATTAGTAACTCCTTCAACTAGTTTCTAGACATTGTGGACGTTTTTGGATATTTTTTTTCTAGACTTCCTAAATGACATATAGTCATTAACATGGACCTTATAATAGTGTCATACACATTATGACACTTAGATTAGGCTCTAGAACACGTCTTGGATTTTTTGAAGTCTTATAGACGCATTTTGGCGACACCCGAATGTATAGAACAAAGAGTACCATGGACTTCTTCTAGAATTCAGTTTCTCAAATCCTAAACATTTGGTACATATAATGTGACTTTTTACCTAAGAACACTATCTTTCAACGAGAATGACTTATTGAGATTACGAAGTAGTGATTCCTTCAACTCCAACAATAGAGGATTAAAATGTTGCTTAGATTTCACCTCAACCTCTAATGATGAATTATAGTTATAATGGACCATAAAATAACTGTTTGGAGAATCGTCTAACAGCACACCTGAACGAGACAATCTATGGAAATCATTCACAAGTTCTTTGTTTTCTTCTTCCACATGAGACATAGTACCCATAGTAATACAACTCAAAGAATTTGCAACCACATTGGCTTTGCCACTGTGGTAAAGGACACACATGTCATATTTCTTAGAAATTTCTAACCATCTTCTCTGTTGTATATTTAAATTATTTTGTGTAAACATATATTCAACATGTTTATGGTCAGTAAACACATCAGCATGCACACCATGCAAGTAATGCCTCCATATATTCAACGCAAAACCTACAGTTGCTAACTCAAGATCATGAATTGGGTAATTTTTCTCATGAACTTTGAGTTTCCTAGAGACATAAGCTATAACATTGCCAAGCTCCATCAAAACATATCCCAAGCCCACTCGGGAAACATCACAATAAAGCACAAAGCCTTTATTACCCTTTGGTAAGGTCAACTCCAGGGTGGAGGTAACCTTAGCTTTCAACTTTTGAAAAACTTTCTCACAAGCTTGCGAACAATCAAACTTCACCTTTTTTTTTTGTCAAAGATATACAAGGAGAATCAATGGAAGAAAATCCATCAACAAACATTCAATAGTACTCGGGTAGATCTAGTAAACTCCTTATGTCGATGGGAGTCAAAGGTCTAGGACAATTTCTGACCACATTTGTCTTCTTTGGATGAACCTATACTCCCTCACCAGAGATAACATGGACAAGAAAAACAACTGACCTCGTCCAAAATTCATACTTGCTAAATTTGGAATGAATTTTGTGTTCTTTAAGGAATTGCTAGGACAACATCAATTTACTCTCATGTTCATTTTAATTCTTTGAATATATGAAACAATCATCAATGAACACAATCACAAATGAGTCAAGGTAATCTCAGAAAACTCTATTCGTTAGATCCATGAACGTCTTCAGGGCAATTTTTAACCCAAAAAACATCACTAGGAATTCATAGTGAGCGTATCTAGTTTGGAAGTTTGTCTTGGGAACATGTTATCCTCTAACCCTTAGTTGGTGATATCCCGACCTTAAGTCAATCATTGAAAAGTGTCTAGCACCTTGGAGTTGATGGAAGTGATCATCAAAATCAAACATGTCAAGTTCTACCAAATCAACAAGAGAAACTCTATTGGGCAGCATTTCAGGAAATCTCCTGTAGACTCTCTATTAAACAACAAAGTCACCCATTGAGGTAAAATTTGAGAAGGTTTCAGTCAAAAAATTGGGATGTACATCAAACTTCAAAGCTACCAAAGGTGTAACAAAAGGATTGGTAGCACCTGGATCAAGCAAGGCATAAACATTAAGAAAGAAAACTTGTAACATACCTGTGACAACATTAGGAGATCTCTCTTGTTCACCCCTAGCCTTTAGTGCATAAAAACGGTTGCTTTTTGGAGATTCAAAGGTAGGAATTCTTGATTGGGCTTGGATATTCCCATTTCTTTGACTCTTCATAGGACAATCTTTCACATTATTACGTCCATTGCAACAACCATAGCACCTATTTGTTCCAACAAGTCATTGACCCACATGTTTCTCACCACACTTACAACAAGTAAGTCTTTCTCTTGGGTGATCATCATTTCTTCCCTTTTGAGGTTTGGTGTTAGACACCTTATCATTGCGTGACTTGGAGAAATTTGAAGGTACCTTGTTTGAAAACCACTTCTTTAACTTAGGCTTGTCTTAAATAACAAACCTACTTTAAGAATAAATACTTTCAAAAAACCTTGCTTTCTTAGCTTCTCTATTTCTCTTCCTTAGACGACTCTCTTATACCTGTTTTGCAAAAACCATGAACCTAGAAAGATTCAAATTGTCATGAAGCATGGCTACATAAAATTCTGCTTCAATGTCTTTGACACGGCCTTTCATAACAACTCATTTTATCCCTATTATTCAAAATCGAAGACGAAACATATTTTGAAAACTTAATGAACTTTAAGGATCATCCTTTAACACTCATACCTCCTTGACAAAGTGTGATTAATTCTTGTACCTTAGCTTCCCTTTTCTCCCTTGGTAAGAATCTGTCAAGAATGGACTTTTTTAAGATCTTCGAGTCAAGGGACCACCTATTAAAGCCCGATTATCTGTTTACTCATTGTACCATTTGTCAGCCACATGCTTGAGTTGATAGAAAGCAAGCTCAACCTTTTCAGTAGTACACACCCCCATGGAAAACAATTTCTTATAGAACTCACCAATGGTATCTTAGGGGTCTTCATCAAATTTTGATCCTATGAAAATAAGAGGATTCATCTTAGTAAGATCTCTTAAACAGCTAGCCATAGTAATAGCATGATGGTTCTCTCAAGGTAAAACCTCCATGTTAGCTTGTGTTGTAATGGCTTGAGCTTGAGTGGTGATGGATTGGGCCATTTGGAATAGGTATGTCCTCTCCTCACCATCCGTAATGGCTAGAGGATTGATCGGAACTTCTTCGTTTGCAGCAACTTGCACTTGAGGAGGAACTTGATTGCCTTGTGGAGTAGATCCCGCATTCGCAATATGTTCTCCTGCTATTCGCGTGGCTGTTCTTCCTGTTTTCATCCCATATAACCACAATAAAAGGGATTAGATGCTAAAAGACACATAGTATCAAAACTTTAGAGGGACGACACGGGATTACCAAAAAAAGAGAATTTTTCTCATCATCACATAGCCTCTCATTCATAATTGTGGCGCGCTTCACAACCATGAGCAAGACACTATATAATGTTCTTTAGTGAGACATATACTGTACAAATATTCAACCTCATGCTATGATGCAAAGTTTGTCACATCAAAAGAGTAACCCCAGATGCGAACGTCATCGTCGTCCTCATAGAGGACTCAGACAAGACCTTAGCATTTTTCATTACATATCATCGGTTAAAAATGTAGAAAAATTTAAACTTTTACATACTATGTGAAGTTTACTTAGAATTTATACCTAGCATATATTGAGATATACTTAGACCTCTCACATATAAACTTATTTAGTCTTCCCTAATAACAATATAAATAAACAATTTCGTAGTGATAGTCTAAAAGTTGTCTCATATAAAACTCATATAAAAATTATGAGTTGGACTTAGCCAATAAGATATAAATATGCCATATAGGGCTTAATACAACAGAATCCATAGAACATAAAATGTAATAAAGAGTATTCATAAAACAACTAAAGTCTTCGTAAGCTAGAGTAATGAAAAGATAGCATCCCCGAACATGAGGACTTACAAACACTTGTAGAAAAAGATCCATGATTCTTCAATTGAACTTCTTAATCTTCAAACGAGAGACCCCACATTTTGTATTTATATAATTTAAGGGGTTAGTAAGCAACATGTACTAAGGATGGGTATATGCACATAAACATTTAAGGACATGCATGAAAAGGACCATTTCTTTAGAAAACATGCTAAGTAATTTGAAAGTCTTTAATGCACATACAATAGAGCATATAAAAGTAAGGATCGCAACAACATAAAACATGGTCATAATAAAGACATATTATCATAGAGTCACATTAACATTTTATGTTCAATTATTCATATAAACATAACATACAACAAAACTTACAAATGATCTCATCCCAAGTGTACAATTGCAATGATCGAGTGAAGCCCTATAACCCCACATAATCAAGTAAACGATATAAAAGACCATAAATAAAGTTTTGCTTTATACAACTTATCTCATTGGTAGTCATCACCATATGTAGAAATATATACAAATAACATGTTCATCAACATAACAAACATCATGAAATAGTAACATCATATAGATTAAGTATTATACATTTCATGTTATCATATATCAGAAGAACAATCTCCTAGGACATCCCTTAGATTCAACTTATGCAATGTCTAGATAGAGTCCCATACCCCCAACCTTTACTAAGTAAACTCCTCAAGTCACCTTCGTCAATGTCCATTTACTTTCCTTTCATTTTATTGAGGGAAGAATCGCCTTAACCGACATTAGACGATGTGAGCTAAACATTGAATCAAGTGTCATGAATTTCTCATCGAAAGAAGGTGGGCTACCGACCAAAGTAGAACCATTACATTAACATGGCTTTCTAGATGGATCCACTAGCTAGTATTTCTATGGTGGAAACATAGTTGAAGACGTAGGAGTTATATTAGAGACCCATAGTTCCACATTTCATGGCAGACTCTATCTCATTAGAGTCATTGTGGACCTAGCTTCCAACTAGGAAAGGACAACTCTCATATCTAGTTCAATCGGTTGTAAGATAAAATCCTTTTTTGAACAAACTTTAAGTTATCATTTGTTAATAACTAATTTCATATATCATAGGATATTAACTCCTCGTATAAACATGATAAAAATCTCATTAATATTAGGATGAGAATTTCCTTTAATCACAACCCTTCATTTGTGAGATTAACATATTATAATCATATATTGTGTAAGACATACCAGATAAACATGATCAACTTGCATTATCATATGCTTACCATGATCCCACATTTAACATATTAATAACCCAACATATGTATGCATAACAACATTATTCATAGTTCAATTGCATAACAACATCAATGGAGTTTGAAAAGAGAGATCTCTTGAGAAAGATGAGATTGATTGGATTAATCTAACTTGAAGTGTTTGAAAGTGTTTAAAATGACCTAAACACATTATAAACTCGTCCCCTAAAATACCCAAAAGATACCGCACTTAAATGGGTCTTTTTGTGAAGTTAAACTTAAATTCCGTATTTTAGATTTTTGTCGGGAAACAAGCCCGCAATGCGGAGCTTTTTCTGCAAGATTTTCTATAAATATTTTTCAAAAATACGAGTTAGCGACCTCCCCACGATGAAGATTTGATTTTTTCCCAAAGTCTAACCAAGTTCGCGACGCGGAAAAGCCCCGCCTATGTGTAATTTGGCTTCTACTTTCACATCTTGCCAGTCCAAGTTTGGGGTTCCCTTGTGGACCCCTAGGTTTACCCTTCGGGGTTCAAACTTGGACTCTGTCATTCTATATACATGAATCGGCCTATTAAACATCATTTTACAAATTGTAGGCCTCATGCAACACCTTTAAACCTTCATGAAACCTAAGGACATTTTACTAGTTAATTAGACTAGCTACTAGATAACTTGGACGTTTATTGGCATTTTGACAATGAGACATCCTAAAAGAATTATCAACAATTTTCGGTGTCGGACCACCAACCAGAAGAACTTGGTCGTGAAAAACCTGGGGTGTATAACACCCAGTCGTCTCTCTCACCATCAGTTGCTAGATATTGGGCCAACCATTATTTCATTGTCTCTCTCTACTCGGTGGTCCTTCAAACCGAGCCACTTTTGACAGTCTCCAACATGCAGTCGGCTATTAGAGTAATGAGGTCCCATTGTGTCTCAGTAATGTGGACATATAGGAACCGGCATAGGGTGGCCTCCAAGGTGTCAACCAGCAGCCCCAGTCTAGCAAAGAGGTAAGTAGGTCGTGTTTGGCAAGTTTCGCCCGCCAATCGATAAAGCCTCTTAGAGTAGCAACATAGGAAGTGTAGAATTGCCTGACAACCTCCTCACTATAGGTACCTAAACTATGTGCCATCCAATCTAAGTTGTGCCGATTAATTAATTTTTTCACTTCAAGGACTATGTGCAAGCTCCCTGTAAGAACTCGACGCTCTACTGTCACTAACCAGGTCATTATCCCTTTATCGTTCAACATTTTTGGATCCATTTACACCTAGTGCTTCCCATCGACGCCCCACATGGTATGTTCCTCAACAACAGGTGCAGGATCATATGCTCGAGATGCTGGTGCAGACTCTGAGCTATAAGGATCATCAAACAAGGCTTGGTAGTCATCACTCTACGACCGAGTGGCTCCCAGGGAGGTGAAACCTAAGGTTGTTTCCGTATTTGACCAGATTATTGGGCCGACCCTGATTCTGAAGCAGATTTGGAGCCCGATGCTTCTTCAAACTAGAAGCAGCCCTAGAAGGTGAGATGGTATGTGCACGCTCCTCCTCAGACTAGAAGGATGTGACTACACCGGGAATCACCTTATGAGGTGTACCCTTAGTGATACGTGTAGATGATGTCGGGGTAGTGGTACCCGGAAGGACATATAAAAAGGATCTTGTTAATTTTTTGAGTCTTAGACGAGCCAACACGATGGGAAACTGACTTGGATTTTCCCTGTTTGACGTAGAGGACATCCCTTTTGGGAGTCATGCGTACCTGTAGAGAAGTTATTAGTCTTAGTTCATGAATACTACACTGTGGAAACAAACAAAGTGAAGAAAGGAACATAGTCCACATCCATCCTCTAACACTTAGAATATTTTTACAAACTAGTATAAACATGTTCTCTACTGGAAAAAAGGACGTGCAGAAGAGTCTCTCGATTAATCGATGGACCGTAGTCAACTTTGGTGGTTTTAGAATTAAAAAATGTTGAGGTGATTGAATCGACGGACCCCATTGATCGCCCGTTGATCCATCGATTATCCGTATACAAGGTCTCGTACTGTTGGACTAAGATGATTTTCCATCCTTTTTGCAAAGTTCAAATTTTGGACCAATTTAGACTCACTCAAGTTGAGGCATAATATTTTAACAACGAAACGATCATTTCGTCATTCCTAGAATTTCTTTTTTCAATATATTTTTCCACCGTACAAAACCCTAAGTTGGAATATGGTAAAAATACAACACTGCCAACAATTTAAATAGGTTATAAGGTGAAACAACCACATTGTTTCATTTTGAGGGACGTAATACATGATTTAATAGCATTCTTCATTAATTAATTTAGTCCCTAAGTCAAGACACACATCCGAATTTCTTTTAAACTACGAAGAACGAGGGGTCAAAGTTTATAGGAAATCGAAATACCTCAAGTTCAGAGCAGTGTGGTTGTTACATGAACTTTAAAATAGTAGCATACGTGCAAAAAAATCTTGATCACCAGCCGAGTAACAAGGGAGAGATGAGAGATTTTGGGAAGAGAGTGTTTTCGGGAATTAGGGAGATTTTAATTTTGGAGTTAATAGAAATATAAGAGACTGATGGATAAAGATAAATGAAATAAATAAAGGGATAAAACGGTTTTGGACGGAAATTTCAAAAGAATTTGAAGGCAGGAGTGAACATGAACCAATATGTCATTTAATGTTACCGGTCGGCTCAGATTTGGTCACTGGCAGTTAGGACCTACGAAACCATGTCAACAGTCCACCGATCAGTCAGCGGACCATCGACTGGGACTGTCATTTTCATGTAGACTTAGAAAATTTAAGAGTCATACCGTTGATGGGGTACATAGACTTATGCACCACACTATTTCGTGCAAATTTTCATTTTGGTCCGTGCACATGTAATACCCATTAAGCCATTCTTTTAGTTTATTCCTAGAGACTTTTGAGACAAACACACTACACTAATCTCTATCCAACACTATCACACAATCAAGAAGGAAATAAGATTTGAAACAAAATGAAATAAGAAAATACGACTATTCCTACAAAGAAAATAAAATCTATCCTTCACCAAGGGGATAGGCCTTGATTACTCAAACTTCACCAAGGGGATAGGCCTCAACCACTTCATGGACACTCTCCGCATTCCCCGGGTAGATTTTAATCCTTTGCCTAGTGGCTGTGAACTTTTCGCCCTTCTTATTTTTCAACTCATCCAGTCCATGTGAGAAAACTTTAGTGATGAGGAATGGCCCTTTCAGTTGGACTTGAGTTTTCCCGTATACAAGCATAGCCGAGAGTTGCATAGAAGCACCAAATCACCAACTGCAAATTCTCTCTTTCATTCCTTAGGTCGTGATACTTTTTTATCTTTTCTTAGTGGATTGCTGAATTTTCATAGGCTTTGGGGTGAAACTCATCAAGATCTTTCAACCCATTTAGTCTTTGCTTCAGCGTTTCATTCCAACCAATCTTCATTTTTTTTATCGCCCACATGTCTTTGTGCTCTTACTCGACCGACAAATGAAAAGTGTTCCCATAATAAGTTTTTATAGGGACATAGATATGAGAGTCTAGTATGCAGTATGGTAGTCCCGAAGAGCATCGTCAAGCTTCCCCGACTTATCCATTCTATAAGCATTCACTGTTTTTGCCAAAAAAAAAATTATATCATGATTGGACACCGCAACTTACCCCTAGTCTATGGATGGTATGGAGTAGCCACATTATGTTGAACCCTATATTTCTCTAATATTCCATTGAAAAACTTGTTACAAAACTGAGAGCCACAATCACTAATAATGGCCTAGGTGTGCCAAATACGGAGAAGATATGCTTTTTCAAGAACGTCGTGACACTCTTCCCTTTATTGCTAGGTAGCGCTATTAAATACATCCATTTTGACACATAGTCGACCTCCAAAAGTATATCAGTCATCCCATGAGAACTAAAAAATGGGCCCATAAAATGAATGCCCCAATCATAAAACAACTCAATCACCAGAATAGGATTTAAGGGGAGTTCATGTCTCTTCAAAATTCCTCCATATCGTTGGCACCAATAACATGACTTGGCAAAATTGTGAGCATCTTGGTGGATGGTTGGCCAATAGTACCTGCACTGCAAGATCTTATGTGCAGTCTGAACACCACTGTGGTTCCCATGCACAGGCGAGGAGTGAGATAACTTTAAAACACTCAACATCTCAACCTGCGGTACACAACGATGAATAATCTCATCTGCACAACTTTGGTCTGAATAAGGATGATCCCAAAATAACGTTTTCACATCATGCGTGAACTTTTTCTTCTAGTGGAATGTATATGAATAATATCCAATCATTTGAAATCATACCCACCTAAAATCCATGCATTAGAAGTAAGCCTACCTTAATTAGGGTTCTTTTTAACAAATTAAGGGAAATTCTAGGGGAATCCATGGGTGGAAGAACCCATGGATAAAGAGATTAGCATACCTTGAACAATTATTTAGGACAATCCTTAAGCAAATTACCCTTTGATCTTTGTTCTTTCTTCAACCTTAAGATTCTCAGAATTTGGGGTTTCTTTGAATTGCGTCTATGAAAAGTTACTTTAATTGAGGGCTAATCACTAAAAATGTTTTTAATAAATCCCCAAAGTACCCCAAGGCAACCCTATATTAATTAGACTTAAAACTAATCATACAACGAAGATTTTCTCTATATTCTCAAAATAGGAGAGAAAGAGGATTCTAACATAGCATCCGCAACGGTGGGAGAATTTTTCCTTGGGGGTAACTGGTCCGAGATGCGGAGCCATTCCCTTGAGCTTGCCAAGGCAGCTTAATGTCCAATTGTTTGGGTCCTCCTCGAGGACCGTTAGGGTTAAACATGGGGTGTATTACCAAAATAATTTCACCCTAACCTCAATTATTAAGGAACTAGGGTCACCTCCACTAATTTAAGACTCTAAACCACACCTAAAACGTGAACAACTCACTAGGAAGCACCAATACGTAAAAGACTAGTTTTCAACGTCTAGGATGTCTCTTTATGTTTGACCTCCAAACTATTTAAAACTTACTTCAAACTCTATAAGTCATTATTATAACTAGGTATTTAATAATAAAATTCATGTAAAACCCTAGGTAATCCTATTCCATTTTTGGGTTCGTAGTAATATCTCAAAGTTGGGAAAATTCGTCCTCGAATGACACTTGTATCACTTTTATAACTTCTTAAAGGACCAATCTATAATAGGAGTTTATCATGTATGAATTATATCTAAATGCACATACCAAATAAATGAAACTTCGATTCCAATCTAGATATACCTAATACAATTCAAGATGTATCACAAATACATACTAATTTTTCAAGGAAACTAACATCGCCTATCTACCACATGCTCAACATAAAATTATGGAGTCTAACATGATTATTTACTCAATTATGTCACAAAAATATACAAATCCGTGACACTAGGTCAATTCTAACGAGGCTTACATACCTTCATAACAGTAGAAGAAAAACATGGTTTCATACAATCATAAAAAGACCTTATCATAATGACTCACTATTCCCCACTTGGGAGTAAGCCCACACAAGTATTTATATAATCAAAATTCGTATTAACAAGTAAAATAATCAAGTCCAACAAACAAAGTCATAAAAACAAGCAAATCTTGAAATCCTCATAAATAACAAAATAAGCACATACTGGAAAGGGACGTAAGGAGATCACTCTTGATCAACCTTGGATTGGAGAACATAGAACCTATTCTTGATTTGAATACCATCTTCCACATCACTAAAAGAAACTTTCTTACCCTCTCTTATATTATCCTTCGCCTGTGGGAAATCTTTCATCATGTAGCCACTCTCACCACACCCATAACAACCATCTCTACCCGATAAAAACCTACTCTCATGTCTCTTACCACATCTAGAACAATTAGGCCATAGGGAATCATTGCATTACACTTGTGGTCTTTGGTTAGACATTGTTTCATACCTATACTTAGGATCATTACAATAACCTTGTCTTTATAACATTTGTCGATTCTTAGAATGACCTTGCCAATCAAACCCATTTTTATCCACCCTAGTCCTCTTTATCTCCTCATTATGTTTTTATTCCTCTATCTGTTGGGCAAACACCATGAGATGTGAGATATCCACTTTACCAACAAGCATTGCCATATGCCATTCTTCTTCTACTAGTTTTGATATAGCAGTCATAAATATATTCATCAAATCTCTACGATTGGCTACCATGCTTGGAGCATACTTAGACAAAAGAGTGAACTTCAAAGCATACTCTTTAATACTCAAATTGCCTTCCCTAAGGTTTATGAATTACTCCAACTTAGTCTTCCTAAGTTATGTGGGAAAGAACCTATCAAGGAAAGCCAACTTAAAAGTCTCCCACTTTATAAAACCCGCTTGTACAGGCCTAGAATCTTTTCATAGCTCATAAAAAATTTAGCCCACATCTTTCAATTGTTACACGATATGTTACGCTTCTCCTAGAGTTAATTCCCTAATAGCAAGAGTCTTATAAACCTCATCTATGAACCCATTTGGATCCTCCTCCACCTTGGGGCCACTAAACACCGGAAGGTTCATTCTCAAGAAATCCCTAATTATATAAGTATTTGTCAGAACCTAGGAGCACCCTCTAGAAGTAACATGACATACTTGACCTCTCATATACCTTATACAAGCCCATAGTTATCATTCATCGCATCAACATAGTAAATTTAGCGGAAATATAAAACATTTCATAGCACATCATTAGCTAGAAACTTCATCTCATATATAGATAAAATATAAGTCCTAATAGATATATGGATCTTAAATCTCTTTTCCATCTTAGACTCAACAACTTTGGAGTACATTAGGCACACGTCCCATAAGAAACAATACATAAATATACAATATTTCAAAACATTACATTAAAGACATAAGTAGGAAATCCTTGAACTTTAAGGATTCCTTTCATTGAGCTTGGTAATCATCTAGCAAGCTCGTCACCATAAAATACATCCTTTAAGCATCCATAACTTACACTTTGTGTAAGAAATACAGAAGAATGGGATTAGCACAAGAATGTATTAACTATGGCTTCCATGCAAAAACATGCATTTAAAAGAGATATTTCCTTTGAAATCGTACTTATTCCATTTTCAGTAAATCATCATAAAGCCTTTATCAATAGCATTTATATCATTCTCATATTTCATAGAAAAACAATAGAAGTCCAAACATAGAAAAACACTTATAGAATTCGAGTCCCATTTGAGGTCACTTTACAGTGAACTCAATTTCCTTCTTCTTTTTATTCATTAGTCTTCCAAGTAATCCTTTAGTGATACTTGTTGCAATGTATTAACTTAGGACCACAAGGAAAATCATACATATAATCTACACAAGACAACACATACCATCATAGAAGTATAATAAAACATAGACATAGTAAAGTCCAGACCTTCATCATATAGTCAACAAAATCAACATCATGCATAAAGACTTATATCATGCATATATTCATAACAAGTAGACAAAATACTACAATGTCATTCATAAGGAACACATACACAGTGATATGCATTAGAATACCTTCCTAGAACATCCTAAGGACCTACTTGTGCAATGTCTAGATGGGTTCATTACTTCAACATATCCTAAGTAACCCCCTTTAAGTCATTATATTTAGGGTCCTAGTCATTTAATTTCCATTGTCCATTTTACATTAGGGAAACTATAGCCTTAACCGACACAAAAATCATGGGTACTATACATGGAATTTTGTGTTATAGAGCCTTACACCAAGAGAAGGTTTTCCTATCTAGCAAAGGTAGAACATTAGCATATATCTTAGTAACTTAGGTGCTATCACTTACTAAATCCTATGTGGAAAGCATAGTTATGGAACTAAGAGATAGGTTATTTCCTCTTCATACCATTTAGTAATGGGGTTCTTACCTCATGAGAAAACATGGGTGAATCTTCCTCTAAGTAAAGTCAACACCTCATTTGGGTCCTTAGGTGAGTATTCCTCTAAAAGAAGTCAACTCTCTATAAGGGAAAAATGGTGAATCTTCCTCCAAGGAAAGTCAACACCTCTCAATTTCAAGTTCACACGGTGCTAAGCTAAGTTCCCTTCATTGAAAAGACTTTATTACATGTATTTATAAAACATAGGCTTAGTATAATTTATTCTAATATGCTTATAGAACACTTAAGAACCTATGTAGTTTAGACTATTCTTGGACACACCTCTCAATGTTCCTGTATTAACTAGATCATCATTCATGTGTGTGAATGTATAAATATATGTGAACAAACCTTTCACGTAACAAATTAAAACCACACATGACCATACATTCATATTCAGGAACATTTAGGAACCAAAACTAGAACTATCCTATCAAGGTACACATGTGCAATGCATAGGCAAAGTCCGATACCCTTGCCCATACTAGTACACCTATCAAGTCATCCAAGCTAAGTAAACACATATTGTGCTTTCATAAACATCATATTAACATACATAGTAGTAGGCCCTAGTGAATATCGGAACAACCTTTCATTTAGACACCATGACCTATCATACTTGTAACATGCATGTGAGTGAGTGTGTGTGTACATTGGTCAACAAGATCACAAAATTGCTACCAATAACAAATTGAGGCACCCACCCTCTTATACCATAATATACCTTCAAGCATAAAGAACACAACACACAATAGCATATGAGACAAGCCAACTTTTTATTACACTTAAGATTAAATTTTGCTATTCATGCATTCACAAATATAAGCATGCATAGACACACGAGGCACATATGTGACTAGTCGCCGATCGTTTTGGTCGTCCCTTGATGTTCGACTTCAACATCACTTCAAACTTTACACACTGCCTCTAAACCATATTATAAAACATTTTATTACCTTAGAACCTTAAGATAAATATGTTAGGCTATAGACACCCTATCTAATTTTGGGGTCTTACAATATCTCCTAGTTGGGATGATTCTTCCTTGAATGACACTCGAGGCTCTTTTATAACAACAAGGACTTCAATGCATTGTAGTGCAGTTCATAACATTTATAACATCATCAAGAAATTTTTTTAGCCCTTAATTAACACACGCAAGCAAAATCTTTATTCGCTCACTTTTTAATATATCAAACACAAAGGCTCCTATCATGTTCATAGGAGTAACATCCTTCTCCTAGTCCTAGCATGATCATTACACCTTAATTAATTAAGAGATCACATTTGCAACTATTCGTTAAGTCACACATAGGAAGATTTCAACAACATTCGAGAATCAATTTAGTCACAAATACTTAAATGCACATAGACTTGAGTTAATTGAATCAACAAAGATCTTTATTAGTTTGATCTAGTACCATGAAGGTCATACTCAATCAAACCATGCTTATTGGTGTCCTTGGAGGAATGTCCTTCTCCTCAACACACATAAATACATCATGAGTTAACACCTAAGCAAGGCACAAGGTCAATTTCCTCTTAATATTAGGAATTCATAACTTTTAACCAAGACATGATCATGGTTCCTTCCTAGTGAAGTCTAGTGGTAAGTCACACCAAGCACCTCACAACAAAGAGGAAGTAATTTCACAAAAGTTTCTAACGTAGTACTCACCTTCATAGTAAGCATATTTTGAGTAGAATCACACAAATCATAGGCACACACATGAGCACTTAGATAAATATAGTTTCACTTTTCAAGAATGAGCCTACAAATATGCATTCCAAATCAAAAAGTCATATAGTTTTCAAGAGACTCAACATATTTCATTTAAAAGAGACTTAACTTTTTTTATAATAACACTAAACATTACACCTCTCAAGTGACTAGAACATGTTTCTCGTCTTATCTCATGAAGTCAAATAAACAATTAGCGTATTAAGATGCACAATACGAATGAGAAAACATGGAATTTATCTAAAATTTTCTTCATGCACTTTTAATCTTCAAAGTATCCTTAAGGTAATATCAATCAAAATATACCAAACATGTAGAGGTCATGCAATTCATACCTTATGAAAAACTCACTTCATGAACAAACTTACTAAAATTTCAATAGATTCAAACTCAAGTAAGAATATAAGGTCAATGAAAGAAAATATCTACAATCTTACTACTCAATCACCATACCCCACTTAGGGTAAAGAAAATTAAGAGCAACTTAACCCAAACTTATGAGGATATTTTTACTTGTCATCACTAAAAAGTTATTACCATTTAGAAGGAGCTTACACTAAGTCAAGCAAGGAATTCTAAACTTCATCTCCTAGGCAATTTATCCCCAATTATCAAGTTCGGTAATCTTATTCAACCACATAAGGTTTTTATACAATACAATAGACACCAAGGTCATACATCATTTGGGGGAACAACAAGGAGATTTAACTATAAGAGCTCTTATTTTTTTTATTTCAAAGATCGAAGCTCATTTTTCTATTCATTGTTATGTTCATATACATCAATTCTATACAAAGGACTCCAATCAATACTAGGCAACTTGTCAAGGACCACATGTATACAAAGGGAAACATTGTACACCTATAAGCATAAAATCTTAGGGTAGCATGCTTCCATAAGTAGTCACCAAGCATTTAAAGTTCAAATTGTGGCATAAGGCTACCATAATGCAAAACCATTTCGAAACACATCATTACAAAAGAAATCATTTTATCCATAATAACTTCTAACATACTTTAACTATATCTTGATACATATTTTTCAACATAACATGTTATTTCACATAGTTTTCATATATAGCTATAATTTGTATCACATCATCAAAACATACCAAAATTCACCCTTACACATACTCATTCATAGCATAAAACCAAGATAAGAATTTCAACTCAGCTTTTCTCCCTCAAGCATATAGAACAATCTCATCCAATCAAACATATCTAAAAGACCACAGGACAAGAAAACATAAGAGAGAGATCTTATAGAGTTAAGTTTTATGGCACGATATGATAATGATTAAGAAGGGAAACTATATCGTCCTATACCCTCTCATACCATTTAATGTGTCGCGACTCACCACCAATGATACAAGACTCTACTAGACGTGGCAATATGAGACTTCTTGGACCCTAAGACACATTTAAAAACCTCGTGCTCTGATACCACATTTTTCACAACCGGGAAGCACCCCCCTAGAAAAAACATGGCTTACTTGACCTCTCAGAGCTTTTATACAAGCCCATAGTTATCATTCATCGCATCGACATAGTAAATTTAGCGGAAAAATTAAAACTTTTCATAGCACACAAATATGCTCGAAACATCATCTCAGTTATCGATAAAACTTAAGTCATAATAAATATATGGACCTTAAGTCTCTTTGCCATCTTAGACTCAACAACATTGGAGTACATTAGGGACACGACCTATAAGCCATATTACATAAATATACAATATTTCAAGACTTTACATTAATGACATAAGTAGGACTTCCTTGAACTTTAAGGATTCCTTTTATTGAGCTTGGTAATTATCTAGCAAGATCTTTACCATTAAAGACGCCATTTAAGCATCCATAACCTACACTTTGTGTAACGAGTAGAAAAGAATGGAATTAGCACAAGAATGTACTAAGTATGGCAACCATGCAAAATCATGGATTTAAAAGGGAAATTTCCTATGAAATCATACGTCATCCCATTTTGAGTAAATCATCATAAAACCTTTATCAATATCATTTATATCATTCTCATACTTCATAGAAGAACAATGAAAGGCCAAACATCCTAAAAACACTATTATAGTATTCAAGTCCCATTAAAGGTCACATTACAGTGAACTTAATTTCCTTTATAGTGAACTATTTCTTTTAATTCCTTAGTCTCCCAAGTAATCCTTTAGGGATACTTGGTGCAATGTATCACCTTAGGACCACAAGGAAAATCATACATATCATCTGCACAAGACAACACATACCATCATAGAAGTATAATACAACATAGACATAGTTAAGTCATGATCTTCATCATATAGTCAACTAGATCAACATCATGCATAAAGACTCATATCATGCACATATTCATAACAAGCAAACCAAATCCTACAATGTCATGCATAAGGAACACATAGATAGTGACATGCATTAGAATACCTTCCTAGAAGTTCCTAAGGAGCTACTTGTGCAATGTCTAGATGAGTTCATTACGTCCATGTATCCTAAGTAACCTCCCTTAAGTCATTCTATTTAGGATCCTAGTCATTTAACTTACATTGTCCATATTTTCGGGAAACTATAGCCTTAACTGACACTAAGACCATGGGTGCTAAACATGGAATTTGGTGTTGTATAGCCTTACACCAAGAGAAGGTGTTCCTACCTAACCATGGTAGAACATTAACATATATCCTATCATATTAGGTGATATCACTTGCTAGATCCTATGTGGCAAGCATAGTTTATGGAACTAAGAGAGAGGTATTCCGTCTGTATACCATTTGGTAATAGGGGTCTCACTTCATGAGAAAATTGAAGTGAATCTTCCTCCAAGGAAAGTCAACACCTCATTTGGGTCCTTAGGTTAGTATTCCTCTAATGGAAGTCAACACTCTATAACGGACAAATGGTTAATCTTCCTCCAATTGAGGTCAACACCTCTTGATGTCAAGTTCACGCTCCCTTTAATTAAAAGTCTTTATTAACATTTATTTATAAAACATAGGATTAGTATATTTGATTCTCATATGCTTATAGCATACTCAAGCACCTATCTACATTAAAGTATTTTTGGAACACCTCTCGATGTCCATGTATTAACTAGATCATCAGTCATGTGTGTGAATGTAAACATAGATGTGAACAAACCTTTCACATAACACATCAAAACCACATATGACCATACATTCATATTCAGGCACATATATAAACCAAAACTAGAATTATCCTATCAAGATACACATGTGTAATTCATAGGCAAAGTCCCATACAGTTAACCATACTAGTAAACCTATCAAGTCATCCTAGCGAAGGAAACACATATCATGCTTCATAAAAATCATCTTAACATACATAGTAGTAGGCACTAGTGAATATGAGAACTACCTTTCACTTAGACACCATGACTTATACTACTTGTAACATGCATGTGAGTGAGTGTGTGTGTACATTGGTCAACATGATCAGACAATGGATATCAATAACATATTGAGGCAGCCACTCTCTTGGACCATAATATATTTTCAGGCATAGAGAACACAACACACAATAGAATAGGAGACAAGCCAACATTATATTACACTTAAGTCTCCTAACTTGTGCTATTTATGCTATTCATGCGTTCACAAATATAAGCATGCATAGAAACATGAGGCACATAGGTGACTACTCGTCGAACGTTTTGGTCGTCCCTTGACGTTTGACTTCCAAATCACTTCAAACATTACATATTAACTCTAAACCATATTATAAGACATTTTATCACCTTAGAACCTTAAGATAACCATGTTAGGCTCTAGACACCTTATCTCATTTTTGGGTCTTACAATATCGCCCATTTGGGAACATTCTTCCTAAAATGACACTTATGGCTCTTTTATCACAACAAGGACTTCAATGCATCATAGAGAAATTAATAACATTAATAACATCATCAAGAAAATTTTTTTGCACTCAATACATACAAGCGAGCAAAACCTTTATTCGCTCACTTATTAATGTATCAAACACAAAGGCTCCTATCATGTTCATAGGAGGAACATCCTTCTCCTAGACTTTACATGATCATTACACCTTAATTCATTAAAAGATCATCTTTTCAACCATTCTTTATGTCACACATAGGAAGATTCAACAACACTCAAGAAGCAATTTAGACACTCATACTTAAATACGCATAGACTTGAATGAATTGAATAAACAAAGATCTTTATTATTTAGACGTAGTGCCATGAAGGTCATACTCAATCAAACCATGCTTAGTTGTGTCCATGGAGTTCAAACCTAAGCAAGGTACAAGGTCAATTTCCTCTACACACATACACGTATCGTGAGTTCACACCTAAGCAAAGTACAAGGTCAATTTCCTCATAAAATGAATTATTCTCATCTTTTAACCATGAAATGGTCATGGTTCCTCCCTAGTGAAGTCTAAGTGGTAAGTCACACCAAGAACCTCACACCAAATAGGAAATGATTTCACAAAATGTCAATTTCTAACATAGTACCCACCTTTACATAAGCATATTTTGAGAAGAATCACACAAATCATAGGCACACACATGAGCACTTAGCTAAACATACTTTTACTTTTCAAGAATGAACCTACAATTATGCATTCCAAATCATAAAAGTCACATAGTTTTTAAAAGACTCAACATATTTCATTTGAAAGAGACTCAACTTTTTTACTTTAAACTAAACATGACACCTCTTAAGTGACTAGAACAAGTTTTTTTTCCTATCTCATGAAATCAAATGCACAATTAGCATATTAAGTTGCACAATACACATGAGAAAACATGGATTTTATCAATAAAATTCTTTACACTTTGGAATCTTAATATATCCTTAAGGTAATGGCAATCAAGACATATAAAACACGTAGAGGTCATGCAATTCATATTGTATGCAAAACGTTATTCATGAACAAGCTTACTTATATTTCAACAGATTTAAATTCAAGTAACAATAGAAGGTCAATGGTAGAAATATCTCCAACCTTACTACTCAATCACCATCCCCCACTTAGGGTAAACCCAATTAAGAGCAACTTAACCCAAACTTAAGAGGATCTTTACTAAACAATATTCATTTGTCATTTCATAAAAGTGATTACCATTTCGAAGGAGTTTACAGTAAGTCAAACAAGACATTATAAACATTATCTCTGAGGCAATTTATCCCAAATTATCAAGTTAGGTCATATCATTCAACAACATAAGGTTTTTATACAATACATTGGACCCCAAGGTCATACATCAATAGGGGGAACAACATGAAGACTTAGCCATCAGAAATCTCATTTTTTTTAATTTCTAAGAGCAAAAATCATTTTCCATTCATTGTTATGTTCATATACATTAATTCTATACAAATCTCTCAAATCCATTCTATGTAACTTATCAAGGACCACATGTATACAAAGGGAAACATTGAACACCTATAAGCACAATATCTTAGGTTAGCATGCTTCTATATATAGTCACCGAGCATTTCAAGTTCAAATCGTAGCATAAGACTAGAATCATGCAAAACCATTTAAGAACACATCATTCCAAAAGAACTCATTTTATCCTTAACAACTTCTAATATACTTTAACAATGTCTTGACACATATTTTTCAACATAACATGCTATTTCACATAGTTTTCATTTATAGCCATAATTGGTATCACATCATCTAAACATACAAAAATTCACCTTAGAACATACTCATTCAACGCATAAAACCAAGATAAGCATTTAAACTCACCTTTTCTCCTTCAAGCATAGAGAACAATCTCATCCAAGCAATCATATCTAAAAGGCCACCGGATAAGAAAACATAAGAGAGAGCTCTTATAGAGTTAAGTTCTATGGCACGATATGAGAATGATGAAGAAGGGAAACTCTATCTTCATATAGCCTCTCGTACTATTTAATGTGTCACAACTTACCACCAATGATAATATACTCTACTTGACGTGGAAATATGAGACTTCTTGGACCCTAAACAACATTAAAAAACCTCGTACTTTAATACCACGATTGTCACAACCGGGGAGCACCCCCTAGAAGTAACATGGCATACTTGACCTCCCGGAGGTCTTATACAAGCTCGTAGTTATCATTTATCGCATCAACATAGTATATTTAGCTAAACATTTAAAACTTTTCATAGCACACATGAATGATGCTCTTGTTAATAGAGGGACATTGAGAGGTGTGTCCAAGAATACTCTAAACTAGATAGGTGCTTGAGTATGCTATAAGCATATGAGAATCAAATATACTAAGCCTATTTTATAAATAAATGTAATAAAGGCTTTTCTTAAAGGGAACTTAGCTTAGCACCGTGTGAACTTGACATTGAGAGGTGTTGACTTTCCATGGAGGAAGATTCCCCATTTGTCCCGTATATAGTGTTTACTTCCCTTAAGGGAAAACTCACCTAAGGATCCACATGAGATGTTGACTTTCCTTGGAGGAAGATTGACCCATGTTTTCTCATGAGGTGAGGCCCCAATGACCAAATGGTATGAAGACGGAATACTTATCTCTTAGTTCCATAAACTATGCCTGCCATATAGTATCTACCAAGTGATATCACATAATATGCTAGGATATATGTTAATGTTTTACCTTGGCTAGGTAGGAACACCTTCTGTTAGTGTAAGGCTCTACAACACCAAATTCCATGTTTAGCACCCATGGTCTTGATGTCAGTTAAGGCTATAATTTCCCTAGAGTAAAATGAACAATGGATGTTAAATGACTAGGACCCTAAAAATAATGACATAAGGGAGGTTACTTAAGCATAGGGGGAGGTAATGAACCCATCTAGACATTGAACAAGTAGCTCTTAGGAACTTCTAGGAAGGTATTCTAATGCATGTCACTATGTATGTGTTCCTTAAGAATGACATTGTAGTATTTTGTCTACTTGTTATGAAGATGTGCATGATATGAGTTGTTATTATGTTGATCTTCTTGACTATATGATGAGAGTATTAACTTAACTATGTCTATGTTGTATTAACTTCCATGATGGTATGTGTTGTCTTGTGCAGATGATATGTATGATTTTCCATGTGGTCCTAAGGTGATACATTGCACCAAGTATCCCAAAAGAATTACTTGGGAGACTGATGAATTAAAAGAAATAGTTCACTGTAAATGAAATTGAGTTTGTGTGTGTGTACATTGGTCAACATGATCACACATAAGAATAACATATTGAGGCAGCTACCCTCTTAGACCATAATATACCTTCAAGCATAAAGCACACAACACAAAATAGCATACTAGACATGCCTCCTTCATATTACACTTAAGACTCCTAACTTGTGCTATTAATGCATTCACAAAGGGGTATATAGGTAAGGAATTATTAAACTTTTTTAACTCATAAATGGAAGCACCTATACTTCACTCTATCATGGATATACACATGCTTTCACAATAGCAATACAACTTAAATCACAACTAGAATAGGAATGTAGGCATAAGCTTCACATAGTATCATCATAAGCACATGCTCATATATTCATAAATTTTCCTTCATGGACATGGTCAAAACATATATAGATTGAAAAAAAGTAAACACCGCCACATTACGTGGACCGTACCACACAATGCCATACAAGGCTTGATAAACTACAATACTACCTGAAAAGTAGAAGAGATACGCATTCTTACCAAGTTCTCACCGTTTAATCATCATTGATCAAAACACCTTGTTCATGAACAATTCATATACAGAGAAGTATCTAAATGGACTATAATAATAGAATAAACCATGTGCAAGTCGCTAAAACATCATACAATAACATAATACAAGGCATCTCACATGTACTAGGAAGTAGAAGAACATAGATCTTTAATCCAATTAACTTTAATTGAACATCAATTATATTTCATTAATGCAATAAGTCTAGGCCAGTATAAAATGAAATCATAGTCTAGATGAGACACTACTACAATTGCCATTAAGGTGGACACAAGCTTGTTTCATATATGGAGTTCATGGAAGGTAAGTTTACATAACTTAGTCCTATTTAAATAATCATGAATTAACCCATATTGTATTCATTACATAATTAAGCCTAATATTTCTTTATAGGAAGAAGATATAGACATTAACCATGATCAATTCATATAACAACTAACCTAAAGTCAAGATCACATGTTAGAACTCCGTAGACTAGAAGAACCGACATTAATTCAAATTAGGATTTCATTATCTTGATAGTACAATATTTATATCTACAATTTAAAAATACTATTGACCTAAAAAATTAGCTACAAGAACCACAACATAATAGAGTTAAATATTTAACCATAAAAAGGGCCATGTTATAATTATTTCCTAGAATACTAAGCTAGGCACGTACAATTCTTCATCCATGGATCCACATGGATCGTTCATTATAAAACCATGATAAATTCATGTAAATAACATTAGATACAACAACTTCTACGTAATAGAATCATAATTCATTCAATAACAATCTAGATCATAAAGCCCATGCAAGGCTAAATCGTTTTGGTGATAAGGCATTGGTTCTTCATGCAATTGGAGTAAAATTAATGTTAAAACCTCTGTATTAAATTCAATTAATAATGATTTAACCTTTCAAAAACCTTTTTATAAAGAACCCATGGTAAATTGGAGAAGAAGGACTTTGATCATATTTTTTTCTTCATAGAAATCATTAAGAATGGCTCTGTAGATGAATAGATAACTAGAGATGAAGATCACCATACCTTTGTCTAGTATAAAACCTCTAAGACTTGATGATTCATCCATGGAAAACCCATCTTAAGTCTGTTCTGGAGCTTCACCAACAATGGTGGTTTTAGAGAGAATATTTTTTGAGGGAAGAGGTCAAAACATGTTAGTTGATTTTTGAATGGGTTAATCACGTTTTAGATGACCTGTATACACATAAAATTAAATAAATAAACCTATTATATTCAGGTTATGACGTGGGGTGAATTTACCATTCACCCCTTAAATGAAACAGACGTTGCCGGCAACTTATAGTGCACCAACAATGGTGGCAATGACAAGGCGTCAAGGTGTCGACAGTCCGTGCCTGGCTTCCAACGCCTGGAACATAGACAAATTCTTGGCTTTTGACCTTCCTCAGGAAAAATCTAGTAGAAAAGACATTATCAACGAGCCGTTGGGGGACCAACGATCCGTCATTGGATCCGTCAATGGAAACCACCCAGGCAGTGTCTTGGACAACCTTGGGTCCTTATTTTGGGGCCTCTTGTGGGACACTTTAGAAGTCATACCAGGACGTTTCAAACGCGAATACAACCCCTAAAAAGTTATAGACCTTCCACATAAATTTTATCCAAAAAAACACTTACAAGACGTCCAAAAAGGCAAAGCCCCATCAAGACACACATTGAACATCTTAAGGACTATGTTTTGAACGCCTTGGACGTTCTTGGTCGTTTGACCTCAAAACTACTTGAAACTTCAAATACTATAATTAAAATAATTATAACTAATTTATAGACATCACAAACTCATGATACATAAATATAAGCTTGCATTGACACAAGAGGCACATAGGTGACTAGTCATCGAACGTTTTGGTCGTCCCTTGACGTTTGTTTTCCAAATCACTTAAACTTTACACACTGCCTGTAAGACATATTATGAGGCAATTTAGGAACACAGAACCTTAATACAAGCATGTTAGTATCAGACACCCTATCACATTTTGGGGTCTTACAATTTTCATTCCTCGTATAGGTTTTGTCGGAGCCACCACCTCTGTATTGACTTGTGCCGTTGAGGCTTGAGCAACAAAAATTATAGATGCTCTAAAATAATCTACAGTGACATTCCCAATCGGAAGATCATTTGGATCTTAATGAGGAACTTGATCTTGGACATAGGGAATCTCTTGATCCCTATTTTCATCTCCTTATTTCTAGCATTATCCATAGTGTTAGCCCTAATCGGGACAATCATAGGAAAAAAATTACAAAAAGGGCCTACTTAATCCAAACTCTATGGAACGACAAATAGAATGAAGAATGTATACTTTCTTAAGCATCCTATATCCTCCTAATCATAGATGTTTCACGACTTATACCGATGATTAGGACTCTACTAGACATGTTTTTGAGATATCGTAAGACCATTTCATAATTTTATGCTCTGATGCCAAATTGTAACAAACCGAAAGAAACCCCTAGGAGTAACATGTCATACTTGACCTCTTAGAGGTCTTATACAATCCTCTTAGCTTCATTTCATATCATCGTATAAAAACGGAGAAAATTCAAAACTTTTCTTTAAACATAGTATGGAGATCATTTCATAATAGCGGAATTCTTTTAAAAATGTGTTTCAAAACCATCTATGAATTCTTGAGTAATAATATCTTAGGACACAGCCCACAAAAGTCTATAATATAATAAACAACATAAAGGGAATATAATGGTGTGGTCCTGCAATGCTATGAGGACTAACCCATCTTCAATCTTTTCCAAACATAGAATCCTAGCCTTCAAGCACTCAATCTCCTAAAATCTCCTACATTTGGTTAGAAATGAAGGCAATATGTTTTTGTACAAGGGTTCTAAGTAAGAAAGCTAACATATTAAACATACGATATCTCAAAGGGTTAGTCAATATAAGACGTAATCATAGGAGACAATAACATAATCATACCATAATTCCAACATAAGCATTATAACATAGTATTTCAATATACGACACACAAAAGTTCGTACTTGAATTATTTGTCCTTCTTACTCAAGTGAACTACATCATACACCACCTCAAAGTATACTTTTGCAAAGCAAACGTAGCATCCAATACTACTACCTAAGCTAAGTACCGCTCTTTGGACATTCTTGATCATAATACAGTTTCATTATTAAGACCTAAGTTATTCATGACATAAGAGCACTATACCCGTAAGTCACCTCAAGGTACACTTATGCAATTCATGTGGGGCACCCCATAATACCACACACACTAAGCATATCTTAAAGTAACTCTATTAATATTTACCATCTTTAGGTGTCATCTTAGACCTACTTCATGTTGACAAGGAACTACTAACCTAAGTAAATCATATTACGAATTGAAACAAAACAACTATCAAAGCTAGTCAGACATCACATAAAAGGTCATTTCATAGGTAGCTTCAAATGATACTAGTGCCATGTATTAATGAAACCCATGCTACTATTCATACCAAGTACTTCTTTAAAATAACCTGATTTATGTTAAGTTATGTTACATTCTAGTCTATTAAACTTCGAATACTAACATAATAGACCTACTACCATGCAAAAGATCATATCATACAATCAACGCTAACAAAGGAAGGATAAGAATACCAACCTAGCCACCATGCAACCATTCATGTAGATCCAAGCTATCTATAGGGGAGTGTAAGTCCTCAACCCTAAACTATTCTAAGCAGAGTGTAACATCAAAATCCTTAGCTACCATGAAGTGGTATTGGCATAATAAAATCAATCTCCCATGAAGGCATTATACTTATGCTACTCCAAGATAACCGTAGCCGAGTATCAATCTTCCATCCTATGAAACCTTGCCTACTACTAATGCAAGATACCATGACGAATATTCAACCAAAGCAAGATAAAGCTAACGTTATAAGAGCTTACTTCCTCAATCCCAAGTTATCATGAGACAAACCATCCTAACATACCATGAGATCTACCATCCCAAGCTACAAAGTTCAACTGCCTATGAGAAAATCCATTGGTTCTAACTCAAGCTATTCTATTTTAACAAGCATTATTCATTTTAGGTGATTAACCTTTCACATCCTACATACATTCAAGCTACTTATCATATTAGATTCATTCCACAAGCCCTAGTGATCAACAATATGGCTTAAAAGACTACATTAAAACTTTACTTTACGATCCTCATACTAGTCTAGACTTCAAGAAACATTAATTCTAAGCCTTAGTCATATGACAATTCTAAGCATACTTCATCATAAAGTCCCAATTCTAGTAAATCCAATTCACTTTATATCATGCATGCAAAAATCTGGGTTAGTGCATGATTTCATAATTCTATTGTTGATTAAGTTCTATAAATATTAATAATTCCAGAAAATCTATCAAGAATAATCAATTTCTCATTCAAAGCCTAAACCCACGTAATCTATAAGTTTGGGTTTATCATGATTTCAACATAAATTATTTATAATCAGATGAATCAACATCAATTTAATCATATATGAGTAGTATATAACCATTTAGAATCATAACCACATAAAACCCATGCATTGGAAGTCACCCTACCTTAATTGGGATTCTTCTTCACAAATTAGTGGAAATTATAGGGGAGTCCATTGGTGGAAGAACCCATGTACGAAGATATTAATATACCTTGAATTAATCCTTAGAACAATTCTTAAGAAAAACACCCTTTGATCCTTGTTTTTTCTTCAACCCTAAGCTTTTCATACAATTGTGGTTCTTCTAGAGTGAGAATTATTTGAGTTGAGAGGATTTGGGTTTTTTGAATTGGGTATAATAAAAAGTGACTTCAATTGTGGTCTATGATGATTTTTTTAATAAATCCCCAAAGTACCCCAAAGCAACCCTACAATAATTTGACTTAAATACAATCCTCAAACTTAGCTTCAGTTGTTGCAGCTGTTATGGTGGAACAAGTTTGTGGCGCAAAGATGTTCTTAAGCTTCACAAAATAGGAGTGTGGGAAATTTTCCTTGCAGAATTATTCTGCTACACTGAGCCATTCCCTTGATTTACTACCTTCTTGTCCAATCGTAAGGGTCCTCCTAATGGACACTTAAGGTGGTCCTTGGGGATTCATACCCAAACAATTTAACCCTAAGCTAGATTATTAACGCACTAGGGTAACCTCAACTAATTTTAGACTCCAAACCATGTTTAAAATCATGAAAACTTAACTAGGACACACCAACACGTAAAAGACTAGTTTTCAAACATCTTAGATGTCTCTTAATGTTTGACCTCCAAACTATTTAAATTTGACTTGAAGAGATTTTTCTCATTATCGTAACCATTAATTAACTCATCAACTCACGTGAAGCCCAAGTTAATCCTATTTCATTTTGGGTGTTGTAACAACCAAATATTTTCAAGCTCTCAATACTTGATTCGAATGCAAGTTCAAGAACAACAAAAACATTCAAATTCTCTCACACAAATGATGATTCCTTTCTCACACACATGATGTATAATTGTTTAAGGTTCAACAATCACATTCAATGCTCACTCTCGCAAAGAAGAACACAATGCATGCATTCACCCATATGTTTGCTTGTATTTTCCTATTAACATTTATTTAAAATTTCTCAAGATCAAAAGGTCTTTTAAGGTTTGTAATGGTGCTGATTTCAATGATATAGTCATTTGGGCTCAGTGACTATGATTCTCATAAGATGTGGTGCTCACAACACTTCCTTTCTTTTCATTTGATTAAGTTCTTTAGTTCATATAAGTTATCCTTTATTCACTTTCCCTTAGTGTGTTGAAGACTCCCTTTTTCTCTTTGGTAATTTTAAAATTTATTTTATAACTTTTCTTTTTCATTCTTTTCTTTTTATCTTTTATTTGTTATATGGATGGATTTCATTTTCCTCAACACAGTGGGTAGACGAAATCTTTCTTGCACTTTCATGACTTGCTTTCTCTTTTCTTCACACCCCAAGTTAGGTTTTTTGCCTAAGTTGGCGTTGATGTTAAGCACGAATCTAGCGGATTATGGATAAAGGGTTAAGACAGGTCATGTTGTCGTCTAGTTTCTTCCAGAGAAAGGTAAGGCCCAAAGGGTGTTCAAGAGAGGTTCACACACTCACAAGGTAGGTGACAAAAAAGGTATATGTAAAATGGTCCCATACTCTATAAAATTTCCTAAGATCATATAAAAAGAGAGCTCTACTTAGTCGATTGGACCAAGGGTAAAATTCTAGGTGTTTTCATGCATGGTTCAAAATAAGCTTAGTACACAAGGCATCGACACTGAAGTCAAATAAGAATCAACATTTTTTCTAGTTTTCAATGGTCATTACGAGAAAATAGATTTGCCAATTAAATAATTACAACGATATGCAAAGAATTCACCTGCTGTCTATGCAACTTTATTTTTCCTCGTTGTAGTCATACATTCATGTTTGTTCGATTGCTAACACTATTTAAATAATTGGTATTGAGCATCACAAGGACTTAAATTTGGTAAGGATCAACCACATGCATCCTTTCACTCTCTTACTTAGTTCACTACCCCTACCAAATGTACTTAACATTGTCTTCAATATTGGTGTTGAAAAAGTAATAGAATGCATTACAAAGAACGATACTAAACAAAATTTGGAAGTAGTCTAATATGTAAATATGTGGGTGAGGGGGATAAGGAATCTTCACTATTTTCGGCACTGTGTGGATTGACAATTATTTTGTCGTTCCTTTCAAATACTCACAATAATTTTTAAGCTCCCTCTTGGAATCAAGTTAGTCAATTCACCGAGCATTAATAATTTTTTTTGCAGAGATCAACAAATGTTATTTAGTATTCAAACACTAGGGTTGCCTCCAAAAAATTCTCTAGTTTAATTTTATGACACGACATGGTAATGCCATCAGGCATCTTCAGAGTACACTTCTTCAACAAGGAAATATCTTGATAGACTTCAAAATATAACTTCAAACGTTGGCCAATTAATTTAAACGGAGGTCCCCCTTGGTCTTCAACTTCTATGGCACACCATTGGTGAACACTCGTGATATTCTAAAGGGTCCAGAACATTTGCATTTGAGATTCCAAGAAAAGAGTCTAAGTCGAGAGTCATATAACAACACCCCAATCTCCTACTTTGAAGTCCCGCTCGAGTATCTGAGTGTTATGCAATTTCTTCATTATTTCTTTGTAAAGGACTGAAATTTCATAAGATCTAAGGCTAAATTTTTCAAGTTTATTCAATTGGCCTACTCTTCCTTTTAAAGTTTTTGACCAATACAAATTCAAAAGTTTCAATGCTCGTATTGCCTTGTGTTCCAACTCGACGGGCAAATGACAAGCTTTAGAAAAAAGAATTGATATGAGGACATACTAATGGACATTTTGTAAGCGTTATGATAGGACCATAATGCATCATCAAACATTTTAGACAATTTACATATATAGGCATTTATTGTCTTTGCCGCGACGTTCTTGATCTCCCTATTTGACAAATCGACTTGGCCACTTGTCTCGGGTGATATGGGTTTGCTACCTTTTCTTTTACCCCATATTTTCTTAGTGCCATTAAAATTCATTTATTGAAAAAGTGATATTCCCAATCACTAATAATCGCCCTACGAGTTCAAAATCTTGCAAAGATGTAAGGCTTCAAAAATTGGATGACATTTTTTCTTCGTTGTTCGGGAGTTCAATGGCCTCAACTCATTTGGAAACATAATCTCCAGCCACCAAGATATATCTATATTTACAAATGACCTTACAAACGGGCCCATGAAATTGATCTACCATATATCAAATAACTTAACCTCTAAAATAGGAGTGAGGGGTAATTCATATGTCACATCGGAAAACCACACCCTAGAAGATATGGCAATCAAGAATGCAGCCGGTATACTTGACCTCTCGGAGATATTGTCCAAGCCCTTCCATATCGTTCATCGCATATAAACATATGAAAAGTAGTGTGGAATTAATACTTTTCACAAACATTCTATAAGTCTTTAAAATATATTTCATATAAAACTCATAGGAAATACTATGTCTCATTTCATCAAATATTAGACACAAGAATACTTTGGGAAATGGTCAATACACAATAGAAATAAGTACAACTAAGTCTATTACAATACTTTGATAAAGGAAATAAAAGACATCTACACCCTCTAGTCAAATGAGGACATACTTCAACTTGCTTGAACGATCTTTTAATCCAAGCTTATCTTTCCAAAAGCACCTTTACCGATGAATCACTTTAGAGATAAATAAAAAGATGAAATTAGTACAAACACATGTACTAAGTATGACATAATGCATAAAATCATGAAAATGGACATTTATTTGAAATATGCATACTTTGACTTAAACATCATAATATAATCATAAGAACACCATTTCACACCTTAGAAACATATAATAAACCACTAAAGCAATTTATAACATTTTTAAAGAAACCTTACAGTGACCTATATCACAGTTCCTTCACTGTACAAATGTTTCTTAGCTTCACCATAGAAACTTTTAGCATGCATTTCCCTAAATAAATACTATCATAAGACTCACTTAATTAAGACAAAGAGAGACCACCTATACATCCTCTCTATCCATACCTAAATGATCCATAAGACCACCTATAATGTGATATACACACTTACAATACATCAAACACATGAATATGAGGTCCTCCTATCAAAGGTGATTGTATGTCTCACTTGAGTGAGTTGTGAAGCAACCACCCATACAATCCCTTACACACACACAATAAAGATTTCCTATATAATACATAAGATAGAACCATTCTCACTTAACACAACAACATATACATAATATAACATTCTCTTTCCAAAGGCTATCAAAAGACATACTTAAGTAAATCAAGAAAATAACGTCCATGATTGACTTCTTCAAGATTACCTAAATATTCCTCAAGACTACCTAAGGCTTAGATCATGTCTACACAGTAAATTATCTTTCCTAACTAGAGTCATTCTTAAGAATTATATAGGTAAGATACGAAGTGACCATTCATATACCCCCTTCACTTCTTAACTAGACAACCCTTAACTATAGATGAGTATTTATTCATTTAATAAGATTTCTTAACGTAATTCATTACATTCATTATTGACTTTAAGACTCATTCATCGCATAAAGACATTCAAGCAATGGTATTCTTCAAGACGTAGGGATTCTCAACAACATCTTTGAAGCCTGTTGTGCAATGCCTAGATAGAGTCCCATACCACCACCTAAACTTCATAGAACTTCTCTAATGCTAGTAAGTATCCCATAGGATGAGAATAGGCAATAGCCAACACATCCCAAGTAGGCACATGATTAAGGAATATCAAGGGCTTTTATGTATTCTACTATCATTCTCAAGTAGAGATACATTTTACTTAAGTTTGTGTCTCAAGTAGAGTTACTTCCCATAACATACTCACTCGGTGCGAGCCTTTGTTCTATTAGAGTAATTGACATTAAAGGATCACATGAAATGGTTCCATATCTAGTTCATAACCCAATCACATTCACTCTACCAAAGAGGTCGACTAGGACTACCTTTCAATGGAGACTAAGATACCTCATGATGACTTTTCTAAGGATGATATGATGTCGTTAAAGGAAATAAACCTGAAGTCCATCATTCATTACAAGAAGGATACCACTGCGACTCTCGACTCCAAGTTCATAACATAACCTCACCGCTAGGTTTAAGGTTCCATGTACACGACCTTCTTAACATCTTTCAAGGTATCACATTTCATTCATTTATACATGAAAAGGGTTAACTAAGCTTACCTAGTCAATACATATCGTATTCACATATCATTATTTCATGTATCACGTAAGGGACACAAGTCTACAGAACAAGACACAACATACTTTACTTTATTACATATAACATATCATTCTTTGAATCACTTTGAAATGATCCTTATCATCTTTATGTCATCCTAACACATTACTATATCATAATCAATATAACCATCATAAACTCATATAGTCAATTAGGAATAACCATGCATCACTTTTTATACTACAAACATAAGACATAGTCATGGTCTAACATGATCTCCTAACAACAATTGAAGAACTCATACTTTTACCTAACCATATGTATATATATGCTCATACTCCACATAAATCAACTACACAAATAATCATAATACTTCATGTAGTTTGCCGACAAGGCCATGAATATCATAATAAATAATGTAACGCCGACAAGGCCACATAAATTGCATGTAAAGCACATCACACCGCCAGCATAAGTGTACCATACCAATCACAACATAATTAGTCTAGTTAACAATAAATAAATAGAATTAGGTCAGAGTACCACCAATCCTTTCTCTCCACTTCAATCCATGTCTAAATCATCCAATTAAATTTTATAAGGCCCTTATCCACGGCCATGAACATTAATTCAATACAATTATCACAATTCTCTATGAATATAAGTCAATTCAATATATATTTATCAATATAACACCAATTATACATAAATTGAATACAATTGTTACATCATTCTATAGCACATTAAAAACTACACTAGAATCCATAAGCATCAAGACAATATTACTTAACCCATAAAGTAGTCAAAACACTAGGGTTCATAAGTTACATGGGTTCATAGGTAAACTAAGTGTAAATATTCTATTATAGAACAATTCAATAAATATTCAATGCTTTAAAACCTTTAATGCAAGAACCCATGTATAGACTTCAATTTAGATAACTCATCTTTTAATAGTTCTTTGAAAACCACTACGAAGATTAGCTCCTTTATGAATAGAATTTCAAGGATAAAAAACCATAACTTATTGATTCTAATCGAACAATTTGATGAAGAATCACCACTTAAATCTTCAATACAAGCCCTTCCTTGAGTTTTGGCTTAAATGGAGTTCTAGAGAATTTCTTAGGGATTTTGGGTTTTGACTTTTGAATAATGAATTCACCTTAGTGTCTAAGACTTGTAAACATATTTGAAAAAAAATACAAAAAGGAACCTATAAAATGGCCCAAACTCTTATTTGGATGTGGTTTCAATTTACCAATTCACCCCTTCAGCTTATAGTGCATTTCGTAGTAACCAGTACCATCAACGATTGGTAGTCGACAAACTATTTGTCAACAAAAGGACTGTCTTGTCCTCTCTTCATTTTGTTCAGAGACTTGACTTTAGGAAATTTATCTCCCTAGACTATGCATGACCCACGAGAACCACTTATGGGGCATCGAATGGCCCATGAGCCGTCATTTGCCTCAACCATTTGGGGCCTGGTCTAGACAACATTGGCTCAAATGAAGGGTCCTTCCTCAAAGACCCTTGGATGGTCCTTGGGAATTTTTTCCCGGTCGTTTATAACCCTAATATGTTCCTTTAGGATTTTAGGACCTCCCACATGATTCTCCTAAAAACAAACGTGTAGAACTCGACGAAACATTCCTAGATGGAAAAGGTCGTTTCAAGGCAAACCTTTCGAACGTCATGGTCGTTTGACCTCCAAACCTCATCAAAATCAATAAATTGACTATAAACATTATTATAACTCATATAATTAATTAGTTAACTCATTAAACACGCATATAGGAACATAAACACATGTGAGACACATAGGTGACGTAGTCGTCAAACGTCTTCGCCGTCCTTCGACGTTTGACTTCCAATGCACCCTTTACTCTAGACGCTGCCTCAATACCACATTGTAAAACATTTTAGGACCTTAAACCCTAATTAAAAACATGTTATGATCTAGTTTCACCTAAGCCATTTTCGAGGTATTATATTCTCCCCCACTAGGACAACATTCGTCCTCGAATGACACATGCAACTCTCTGAACACTTCCAACAGAAGAGAATCAAATAGAAGCTTATGACCATACCATATAACACAATATACAACATACAATCAAGTATAAACATCAATTTCACATAATTAAGAGAATCACAACACAACAAGAAACTACAACAAATTCTACAACTCATTATACCATAAAACTCACATCCTCCATTCCAAATAGTAATAACTCATTTTCTATTCAATATCATGCTCACATACATCAGTTAGAAAAACCTTACAACAATTTTCGACCAAAGAATGAATTAGTCAATTTCTCAAAAAAATTTTAGTGAGCAGAAATCCTTGGCAATTTTTTAGTAAATTTTTAAACATTTTTTTGAAAATGCAACTTTTAGGTAATTCATGAAGGATACATGATAATATGCAAGATAACTCATGTAAATACATTTAGAAAATAATCATAACTTCGTGAAATGCACAATGTAAGGAATTAATGAAATTCAATACCAACTAGACCCCTAAACAACATGCATATGAAACATACTTCGATGACCATCTAGACCATCTACTAACCATACTCCAATACTTACAAGGAACTCATACCACTAAAATACATACCTACTAGAACTTACCAACATCATCATCATCATCCCCATACGACTTTGATCCTCTTCCTCGGAGTGCATAGAAACGAGTTTTTGCCTTTGAAGCATCATTACCCGAAACATTAGGAGTAATTTGCTTACCTCTATTCCTCTAGCAACAATGGTAGGACAATATCTTACCTTATGATCATCATTCCCACAACGAAAGCAACCACTACTATCGGCTAGACACATCCCATAATGTTTCTTTCCACAACTAGCACAAGTAGTCTTGCCATCTTGATAACCGCCTCTTTTCACAAGTTTGACCTCGGGAGCACTAGGTCCCTCTTTAGTTTGAGCCCTCTTCATGAGCCTAGACTGACCTTGCTCACTTGGTCCACTTCTCTTCAAATTTCTAGACATCCTCTTAACTTTGGACTACTCCATAGATTGAGCACACACCATGAGTGTATCTAAGGTCATATCATCATGTATCATGGACGTACAACATTTTTCCCTCACAAGATCAGAAACATCCGTCACAAACCTACTCATGTCATCACTTGGTTTAGACACCAAGGATGTGGCATATTTAGACATCATAGTGAACCTCAAAGAATACTATTCCACACTCATGTTGCTTTGGTTGATATGGATAAACTCCTCTACCTTCACTTTCCTCCTCTCAAGGGAGAGTATATTCCCAAGAAAGCCTCCTTGAATTACTCCCTCTCTAAAGGACCCGACTCAACCGGCCTATTGCATTTCCATTGTGTGTACCACACTTGAGAACCATCTTTCAATTGATACAAATCCAACTCTGATTTCGCCATAGAATTCACTCTCATAGCATGCACTATCTTATACACCTCATGTAGGAACTCTTGGGGATCCTCTCCCACCTTAGAGCCAAGAAATATAGGATGATTCATCCTCACAAAGTCTCTCAATATAGATGTCATGGTGCTATCCCCTACATTGTCTCTAGGTGCAAGACCCATATTCACATGGGTAGTCAAAGCTAAGGCTAAAGTAAGTAAAGCCTCTCTTATTTCCCCATTAGTCATTTCTCGGGAACAATCGAAACCTCATTACCTTGACCTCCCATAGGGGCTTGAGCAACTTTAGGTACTTACTCAAGTTGAGTAGGAATCTCCTCATTCACATAATTTTCCTTAACACTGCTGGCCGGTGTCCTCGTCGTACTCATCTTCCTAAAAACACAAGGAAAGCCATAAGAAAAGAGTACTAGTAACTTTTATTCTAGGGTACAACATAGGAGTAGAAAACAATAGAAACTCTATTGTCCTATACACTCTCGCCCATAGATGTGTCGCGAATCACAGGGATGGTCAAGTCACTACAAGACGTGAATGGATGAGACTTTTTGCTTCCCTAAGACCACTTTCGTAACCTATGCTCAGATACCATGTTTTCACATCTCGAAACCACACCGTAAAATATATGGCTTTATCGGAATGAAACCGGCATACATGGCCTCTCGGAGGTCTTGTACAATCCCTTATGTATCATTCATCTCATATAAACATATGAAAAGTAGTGCAGAATTAGAACTTTTGACAAACATTCTATAAGTCGATAAAATATCTTCCATATAAAACTCATACGAAATACTAAGTATCATTTCATTAAATTATAGACAAGAGAATTCTTTGACACACGGACCATACACAAGACAAGTAAGTACTACTATGGCCATTATAAGACTTTGATAAAGGAATTAAAAGACATCTATGCCCTCGAGTAAAATGAGTATATGCTTCAACTTGTTTGAACGATCTTCTAATCCAAACATAGCTCTTTAAAAAAACCTTCACTTACTAATCACTTTAGAGATAGATAAAAACATGAAATTAGTACAAACACATGTACTAAGTATTGCATAATGCGTAAAATCATGAAAATGGACATTTATTTGAAATATGCATCTTTTGACTTAAATATCACAATAATTAAAAGACCAACATTTAACACCATAGAAACACATTAGAAATCACTTAAGCAATTTATAATATTTTTAAACAAACCTTATAGTGACTTATATCCCTGTTATATTGAAGTTCCTTCACCGAACAAAAGTTTGTTAGCTTCACCATAGACACTTTATAGCATGCAATTCCCCACTAAAAGCTATCCTAAGACTGAATTTAGTAATACAAACAGAGAACGCATATACACCCTCTCTAGGCACACCTAAATGATTCTTAAGACCACCTATAATGATATACACACACTTACAATACATCAAACACATTAATATGAGGCCAACCTACCAAAGGTAATTCTAATTCTCACTTGAGTGAGTTGTGAAGTGTCTGCCCATACAATTCCTTTCACACACTAAAGAGATCCTATAGATAACCTAAGATAGTATCATTCTCACTTGATACAACAACATATAAATAATATGACATTCTCTTTCCAAAGAATATCAAAACACTTACTTAAGTAAATCATGAAGATAACAACCATGATTGACCTCTTCAATATTACCTAAATAATCCTTAAGACTACCTAAGGTTTAGGTCATGCCTACATAATCAATCATCTTCCCGAACTAGTCATTCTTAAGACTCATCTAGGTAAGATACAAAGCGACCATTCCTATTCCCCTTTACACCTTAACTATACAACCCATAACTACTCTAGGTAAGTACTTATTCATTTAACATGCTTTCTTAACTTAGGTCATTACATTCATTAGTTCATTCAGACTCATTCATCACACAAATACATTAAAGTATTGGTCTTGTACAAGACCTAGGGACTCTAACTAACATATTCAAAGATTATTTTGAAATTCCTAGATAGCATCCCATAGTGTAACAACCCTAAAACTTAATATTCTAAGTAATGTTTAGTGTGTCTAGAATGCCTACGATAAGACCAGGTTAACACAAATTGATGCTCGTAGAACAAGACCTCTAACCCATTGAGATAGACAAGAAAACTAACTTGGGGAGTTATTTTAGCTAGGACAGGTTTGGTCCAGCCATAAAGGGCTCCCGAATATGAAGATTTACTCGAATGAGTCTTTACCGAACTTAAAAGGGGGGGAATCTTAAGTTTTGATGGTCTAGTGGTAAAATGTTCTTTTTCCAGGATAATGTTATTATATTATTTATACTAAATATGTAATTAATTATTTAATTAATAAGGTGGAGGGGCATTTTTTGGTAGAGAGGGCCGAAATTGCCCTTTTAGCAAAATCTTGCTCCACCCAAGTTCGAACCTAGGTGGGAGCTATGATTTAATTTGTTTTATTAAAATTTGTAGATTAATTTAATAAATTAATAATTAATGGATGATTAAAAATAAAAAGGAAATCAGATTTTTATTATTATTAATTATTAATTAATTGACTAAGTCTTGCGAACAAGTCCTAGTTCTAAGGGGACACTACCTCAGACTTCTCCCTTTCACGCCTATCTATCTATCTCTCATGTGTGCCTCTCCCTCATCTTCACGTATACTCTCTACTTTAAAAAAAATAAAAAACAAAAAAAAGTTCTTCACACTTGAAGAACTTACTAAAAAATACAAATAAACAAGCTAATCTAAGAAACGAAAATTTCATAAAATTTCTAGTCGAGAAAGGTGTGAGATTTGTTAGTTGACGTGCATTGTTGGTGGGTTTTGGGCAGAAAGTTCAAGTGTGGAACAATGTTAAAATCAAGCATGGGTTTCTCTCCTGGACTCCTTTCTCCAAGAGAATTTTATTTCCCATAAATTCACTCAATTTTGAATCGAGGGGTGTTCCCATTATTGTCGAATTCCTTGTCCCTAGTACCCCTTTGATCTCAATGTGAAATAGGTTAGAGATCATGTTGTTAGTATGGTTGCTAGAGGTTTAAGTATGAAGGGTGATTTTCGTGATAATGTGTTCATGATTATGTGTTTGGAATTGTAAGCATGTTAACTTACGTCAACCGAAAGTATGTGAAAAATGACATGTTTTTATTGTTAAATTTTATGTGCGAATGTTTGTATAAATCATGAGGAGTAAAAGTGGTGCAATGTTGCTTGATGCAATAGTAATTCTTGGCTGAATATAATCACAAAAATATTGCACTTAAAGATGTACCAAATTATCAACCAACGACCTTAAAAATTAACGTATGAATGATGATAAAAAGAAGCTGAAAATAGTGAACAAATTTCCAGCATTTGGTAGGTTGGGTTCGGACAAACAAAGTGACACAAAATGCAATGAAAAATGAATGTAAAATAAGTGAAATAATAAAGTAATGAACCCAATACATCATTACATGAAATCTACAAAAAAATCAACAAAAGATTACGAAAAAAATGAATTGAAAGAGACAAAATTTAAAGAATGCTAGAAATTGTAGTCTCGGCCATCTTTTAAAAAATGATATTTGTTTAATTATTGTTTTAAGTGTGAGGCCATTGGGGATTGAAACCATGGCCTCACTCAATGAAAATTTCATAAAAATTTTGTGAGAAAAATGCAAGGAAAAATAGATGTGGTTAGTGGAAATTGAACCCACAACCTCTTGAATAGATTAGAGAGTTAGGAGAAAAATAAAAGAGAAAATAAATGTGGAGAGTGAGGATTGAACCCACAACCTCTTGGATAGGTGATAAATATAAGAGATAAAATAAAAAAAATAATAAGCTTGTGGGTGATTGAACCCAAAACCTCCTTGACTTAAATGAAAAAGGAAAGGAGAAAAAGAAAGGAAATATTATGGGTTAGATGGGGATCGAACTAGGGTCTCCCAAATCTGAAAAATGCAATTATCAAGTTTAAAATAAGATTAAGTGTTTTTCAAGGGATTCGAAATTGGGTTCCCTTGCCTAATTTCGTTATGACACTTAAGTCATACGTAAGTAAATATTTAATGAATGTTGCCTCTAAAGATCAAAATCAATATCTTGGAATATCTACAAGATGCATAATCCTTGTACCACAAAATCTTGGGTAAACATGAATCACATAGACAAACTCTGAATGAAGCCTCATGGCTTGTATGTGTGGACTGATAAGTCTAGCATAGGATTAAAATTAAGTGAACCTAAGATTTATGTGATAAAATGATTTAACCCTAGAAGGTATAAGTAAGAGAGTGAAACACACTAAATGGCCAAGTGCATTGGCATATGATGAAATGAAGATTCACGTAAAAGGGTGAGTAAAATGAAAACAAAATGTGCTAAGATAATAAATGAGGTGACAATATGATAAGAGGCTAATATGAATGATGAGAGAAATCTCAAATGAGCATAAGTAAGTGTTACCAAAACATACTCACCTATGAGAGTGTAAAGTTAATGAATAGATCAGTCCCTATGAACATTCTAATGAAAGTATTGAAGTTAATGCGTACTTAATACTAATGATTAGATGAAAAATCATTTAATGAGCTATGATGTCCTCGTACTAGAATCCAACTTCCATGTTGTATGAGTTGAATGTAATGAAACTTTATAATGACCACAGATAGGCTATCTATGCGCAGTGATGCCTTCCTTCGGGAACGGCGGAGGTTCACGTAGCTCTCAAGAGATGAAAATGTCTGGCATGTTTGGTATAGTTCTCCTTATATCTCCTAGTCTTTGAATCTATATTGCCAATATAGGGATCTAGCAGGGTTTAATTCCCGATATACACTAGCATGTTTTGGTTTACTTTGGACGGTGATTCCACCTCTTTTCGGTGTGGGGATTACATAGTGGAATTCATGATGCTTACATGATATATGTCAGTTAAGGTTAAAGTTCCCAAAGAAAGAATGAGGCCAGCCTCAAAATATGCACATGATGAATTTAACGATAAAAAAAGGTGTTAGGATAGGATAATAAAGAAGTGAGATACACTCAAGTAATGACCCTAGGTTATTCTTGGTCATTGCACAACAAACCCCATGAGAGTCTTAAACTAAATCCTAGGTATGACTAGTGATTGCACTAGTATACGGATGAATGAAAATAAATTACGTATGAATAAATGAAACAAACTCTGTGTTTACTAAAAAAAGTCTCCCTAGTTGAGGTCTCATATATTAAACCCTTATTTTGGGAAGTCTTAATGTCAAGTCCATGATTCAAAGGTCTCATGGCATATGAAAAAAATGATGTGAACTACGTGATATGATATGTCCAGTACGTTATGTGTTTTTTCCAAAATGATAAGTATGATGATGCATGTCACTCTCATGACATGACTTTCCTAGTAAAAATTGGGCAAGTCCATGTCTTTCCTAATCCTAATTTGGCAATTCCACTGACTTGACTTTCCATAAATCATGTTGTTACGAAAGAGCTATTTTTACTCATGCATGTCTTTGGTGTGTGCTTGCAGGTACCCATACTAAATACAAGTGTGTACTAATCCCATACAAATATCTACTTTTAGGTGCAGGCACAGGTGGACGTTAAAGCATACAATACGACGTTGTAGCTATCCGGACGTGGAGCTTTCATCCGGATTTGGTAGGCCCTAATGCTTTTAAGGATGTCTAGTGTTATTAAATAGCTTAGATGTAGGCTTTAGCTAGTAGAGAATATTCCACTAAAGCTTCATTTCCCTTTTCATTTCAGACTTTTATTGGTACCGTTTTGGCAAGAATACATTTAATGCAATTATGAACTGCTCTTTCATTTGATTACCTCTATATTAGATTGTTTATATGTGAACGCCTATGATGTTAAGTATAATATGTTTCACATGAACAAAGAAAACAAAAGTTTCAAATTTTCTGCTAAATTAACCTAGGTGAAGTAATGATGACGTATGTAGGCTTGTTTCTGACCTCTGAGAGGTCAACGACGTCGGTCTCGTCTAGGGTATAGATTCCGATCGTGACACATACCACCACCAAAAATTCATATAACTTTTCTAATGCTATTAGGTATCCCATATTATCATAATAAACAATAACTATTATAGGCCATTATATGCTAAACATGGAATCCGGAGTTCTCACCTACTCCGATTACGGAAGAATTAGGAGACATCACATGTAGGGACATAGTTAAGGAATTTAAAGGGCTTTTATGTATTCTAGTATCATTCTAAACTAGAGATTCATTGTACTCAAGTGTTTTTCTCAAATAGATCTACTTCCCGTAACATACTCATTTGGTGCTAGACTTTGTTCTCATAGAGTAATTAAATTGAAGGATCACATGAAAAGGTTCCATATCTAGTTCATAACTCAATCACATTCACACTACCAAAGAGGTCTACGAGGAAAACATTTCAATGGCAACTAACATAGCACATCATGACTTTCCTTAAAATAATATGATGTTGTTTCATACAATTAACCCTAAGTCCATCATTCATTACAAGAAGGTTATCATTACGAATCTCGATTCCAAGTTCGTAACATAACATCACCACTAGGCTTTAGGTTCCACGTACATGGCCTTCTTCACATATCATTTATTCATACATGATAAGGGTTCACTAATATTACCTAGTCAATATATCTCATATTCACATATAATTCATACATGTATCAAGTAAGGGACACAAATCTACCAATGCAAGACACACCATACTTTACTTTATTACACATATCATATCATTCTTTCAATCACGTAGGAATGAAATTATCATCTTTATGTCATCCTACACATTACTATATCATCATCACTATAACTATCGTAAACTCATATAGTCAATTAGGAATAATCATGCATCAATTCTAAGACTACGCACATATGACATAGTCATAGTCTAACATGATCACCTAACAACAATAGAATAACTCATACTTTCGCCTAATAACATGTAGATTGATATGATCATACTCCACATAAATACACTACACAAATCATCATAATACGTCAAGTAGTTTGCAGACAAGGTCATGATCATCATAATGCATAAAGTAATGTTGACAAGGCCACATCAATTGCAAGTAAAGCACATAGCACCACCACCATAAGTGGACCATACCAATCACAATATAATTGAAGTCTATTTAACATAAAATAAATAGAATTAGGTCAACGTACCACCAATGCATTCTCTCCACTTCAATCTATGTCTAAATCATCCAATTCAATACCATAAGGCCCTTACCCATGACCATGAACATCAATTAAATACAATTATGACAATACTTTATGGATCTAAGTCAAGTCAATATATATTTATAAATATAAGAACAATTAGACATCGATTGAATACAATTCTTACATTATTCAATAGCTTATAAAAAACTACACTAGATTTATAAGAATTAAGATATTATCACTTAACCTATTAAGTAGTCAAAAATTAGGTTTCATCAATTACATGGGTTCATAGGTTAGTTGAGTTAAAATCATCTTAATAAGAAAAATTCAATAAGTATTAAAATCATTAAAACCTTTAATGCAAGAACCGAGGGATAGATTTCAATTTAGAAAACTCATATTTTAAGAGATGTTTGAAAACCACATTGAAGATTGGATCCTTGATGATTAAAGTTTCAAGGATAAAAAACCATACCTTATTGATAATAATCCATCAATTTGATAAACAATAACCACTAAAATCTACAATCCAAGCTCTTCCTTGAGTTTTGGCTTCAATAGAGTTCTAGAGAATTTCTTAGGGATTTTGTGTTTTCATTTTTGAAGAATGAATTCACCTTAATGTTTAAGACTTATAAACATATTTCAATTACCCAAAAGACATCTGCAGTGAATTGGGCAAGAACCAGTACCTAAGTGTTTAAGACTTATAAACATATTTCACCTTAGTGTTTAACACTTATAAACATATTTCATTTTTTGACGTGGGGTGAATTTACCAATTTACCCCTTGAACTTACAGTGAATTGCGCAAGAACCAGTACCATCGATGATTGGTAGTCGACAGAACGTTTGTCCACAAACAAACCGTCTTGTCCTCTCATCATTTGATTCAGAGACTTTATTTTGGGAGATTTATCTCCCTAAGCTATGTCTTGACCCGCGACACCCATCGACGGGGCGTCAACTGGACAACTATCCATCGTTTGCCTCTGCCGTTTGGGGCATGGTCTAGACATCCTTGGCTCAAATGAAGGGTCCTTTTTCAAGTACCCTTGGATGGTCCTTGGGGATTCTTTGCCGGATGTTTATAACCCGAATATGTTCGTTTACGAGTTTAGGACCTCCCACATTAATTTCATCCAAAATGAAAATGTAAAACTTTACGAAATACGCCAAGAGACGTAAGGTCGTTTTAAGGCAAACCTTTTGAACGTCATGGACGTTCTTGGATGTTTGACCTCCAAACTTCATGAAAGTCAACACAATTCCAATAAAAACTATTGTAACTCTTGTAATTACCTAATTAACTCATGAAATACCCATATATACACATAAACACACATGAGACACATAGTTGACTTAGTCATCGAACGTCTTGGTCAACCCTTGATGTTTAAATTCCAATGCACCCTAAACACTAGACACTACCTCAATACCACATTATAAACCATTTTATGATATTATACCCTCATGAAAACCATGTTAGTCTCTAGATTCACCTAAGTTATTTTCGAGGTATTACATTCTCCCTCAATTGGAAAACATTCATCTTGGAATGACACTTGCCACTCTCCGAACACTTCCAAGAGTAGAGACTCAACTAGCAGCTCATGATCATACCATATATCACATTATACAACACAAACTCAGGGATAAAAAACAATTTCACATAATTTAGAGAATAACAACACAATAAGAAACAAGAATAAATTCGTCAACTTATTATGCCATAAAAGTTAAATCCTTCATTCAAAATAGCAAAAAAAATCATTTTATATTCAATATTATACTCATATACATACATTCTAATCACCTTAAAACAATTTTCGACCAAAGAATAAATTAGTAAAGTTCTCAAACATTTTACAGCGAGAAGAAATCCCTGGCAGCCTTTTAGCGATTTTTTCAACATTTTTCTGAAATGCAACTTTTAGGCAATTCATGATGGAAACATGCTAATATGCAAGATAAAATAATTTAAACAAATTGTACAATGTAATCATAATTTCATTCAATGCACAATGCAAAGAATCAATGAAATTCAATTTCAACAAGACCCCTAAACAACATGCACATGCAACATACTTCTATGACCATCTAGCCCATCTTTTAACCATACTCCCCTACTTACAAGGAACCATACCACTAAACAAAGAACTACTAGGACTTACAACCATCATCATCCTCATCTGGCTTTGATCTACTTTCCTCAAGTTCATAGAAACGAGCCTTTGCCTTTGTAGTGTCATTACCTGGAACATTAGTAGCAATATGCTTGCACTCTCTTCCTCTAGTCGCGATTGTACGACAATCTCTTACCTTATGATCATCCATCCCACAACCAAAGCAACAACTAGTACCGGTTAGACACTTCCCATAATATTTCTTTCCACAAATAGCACAAGTAGGCTTGCCATGTTGAAAACAACCTCCTTTATCAAGTTTGACCTTAGGAGCACTAGGTCAATCTTATTTTTGAGCCATCTTTTTAATCAATGATGATCTTTCTCACTTGGTCCACTTCATTTGAAATTTCTAGATATTCTGTTAAGTTTGGTCTCCTCCATAAATTGAGCCTACACCACCACGTAGCATGGCTGTACGACATTCTTCTCTAATAAGTTTGGCAACATCCGTCACAAACCTACACATCTCATCCCTAGGGTTAGACACCAATGGTGGGGAATATTTAGACAACATAGTGAACTTCAAAGAATACTCTTCCACACTCATGATGACTTGCTTGATATTTATAAACTCCTCTACCTTCACTTCCCTCCTCTCAAAAGGAAAGTACTTTCCCAAGAAAGCCTCATTGAATTCTTCCAACTCTATAGGACCCGACTTAACCGGCCTAATGCCTTTTAATTATGTGTACCACACCTGAGAAAAATCTTTCAATTGATATGAATATAACCTTGCTTTTTCCTAGAAGTCACTGCTATTTGCATGCACTATCTTATATAGCTTAGATGTAGGCTTTAGCTAGTAGAAAATATTCCACTAATGTTTCATTTCCCTTTTCATTTCAGACTTTTATTGGTACCGTTTTGGCAAGAATACGTTTAATGCAATTATGAACTGCTCTTTCATTTGATTACCTCTATATTAGATTGTTTATATGTGAACGCCTATGATGTTAAGTATAATATGTTTCACATGAATAAAGAAAACAAAAGTTTCAAATTTTCCGCTAAAATTAACCTAGATGAAGTAATGATGACGTATGTAGGCTTGTTTTTGACCTCTGAGAGGTCTATGACGTCGGTCTCGTCTAGGGTATAGATTCCGATCGTGACACATACCACCACCTAAACTTCATATAACTTTTCTAATGCAATTAGGTATCCCATATTATCATAATAAACAATAACTATTATAGGCAATTATATGCTAAACATGGAATCCGGAGTTCTAACCTACTCCGATTACGGTGTTTTACTTGCCAAGGGTAGAATTAGGACACATCACATGTAGGGACATGGTTAAGGAATTTCAAGGTCTTTTATGTATTCTAGTATCATTCTAAACTAGAGATTCATTGTACTCATGTGTTTGTCACAAATAGATCTACTTCCCGTAACATACTCATTTGGTGCTAGACTTTGTTCTCATAGAGTAATTCAATTAAAGGATCACATGAAAAGGTTCCATATCTAGTTCATAACTCAATCACATTCACACTACCAAAGAGGTCTACGAGGAAAACCTTTCAATGGAAACTAACATAGCACATCATGACTTCCCTTAAAATAATATGATGTTGTTTCATACAATTATCCCTAAGTCCATCATTCATTACAAGAAGGTTATCATTACGACTCTCGATTCTAAGTTCATAACATAACATCACCACTAGGTTTTAGGTTCCACGTACATGGCCTTTTTTTAATATCATTTATTCATACATGATAAGGGTTCACAAATATTACCTAGTCAATATATCTCATATTCACATATAACTCATACACGTATCAAGTAAGGGACACAAGTATACCAATGCAAGACACACCATACATTACTTTATTACACATATCATATCATTCTTTCAATCACTTAGGAATGAAATTATCATCTTTATGTCATCCTACACATTACTATATCATCATCACTAGAACCATCATAAACTCATATAGTCAATTAGGAATAATCAATTATCAATTCTAAGATTATACACATATGACATAGTCATAGTCTAACATGATCACCTAACAACAATAGAGTAACTCATACATTCACCTAATAACATGTAGATTTATATGCTCATACTCCACATAAATAAACTACACAAATCATCATAATACGTCAAGTAGTTTGCAGACAAGGTCATGATCATCATAACGCATAAAGTAATGTTGACAAGGCCACATCAATTGCAAGTAAAGCACATAGCACCACCACCATAAGTGGACCATACCAATCACAATATAATTGAAGTCTATTTAACATAAAATAAAGAGAATTAGGTCAACGTACCACCAATGCATTCTCTCCACTTCAATCTATGTCAAAATCATCCAATTCAATACCATAAGGCCCTTACCCATGACCATGAACATTAATTAAATACAATTACGACAATACTCTGTGGATCTAAGTCAAGTCAATATATATTTATAAATATAATAACAATTTGACATCGATTGGATACAATTCTTACATTATTCAATAGCCCATAAAAAACTACACTAGATTTATAATAATTAAGATAATATCACTTAACCTATTAAGTAGTCAAAAATTAGGTTTCATCAATTACATGGGTTCATAGGTTAGTTGAGTTAAAATCATCTTATTAAGAAAAAATCAATTAGTATTAAAATCATTAAAACCTTTAATGCAAGAACCCATGGATAGATTTCAATTTAGAAAACTCATATTTTAAGAGATCTTTGAAAACCACTTTGAAGATTGGATCCTTGATGATTAAAATTTCAAGGATAAAAAACCATACCTTATTGATAATAATCCATCAATTTAATAAACAATAACCACTAAAATCTACAATCCAAGCTCTTCCTTGAGTTTTGGCTTCAATAGAGTTCTAGAAAATTTCTTAGGGATTTTGGGTTTTTATTTTTGAAGAATGAATTCACCTTAATGTTTATGACTTATAAACATATTTCAATTACCCAAAAGACATCTACAGTGAATTGGGAAAGAACCAGTACCTTAGTGTTTAAGACTTATAAACATATTTCACCTTAGTGTTTAACACTTATAAACATATTTCACCTTAGCGTTTAACACTTATAAACATATTTCATTTTTGGACGTGGGGTGAATTTACCAATTCACCCCTTGAACTTACAGTGAATTGCGCAAGAACCAGTACCATCGATGATTGGTAGTCGACAGAACGTTTGTCCACAAACTAACCGTCTTGTCCTCTCGTCATTTGATTCAGAGACTTTATTTTGGGAGATTTATCTCCCTAAGCTAAGTCTTGACCCGTGACACCCATCGACGGGGCGGCAACTGGACAACTATCCATCGTTTGCCTCTGCCGTTTGGGGCATGGTCTAGACATCCTTGGCTCAAATGAAGGGTCCTTTCTCAAGTACCCTTGGATGGTCCTTGGGGATGCTTTCCCGGATGTTTATAACCCAAATATGTTCGTATACGAGAATAGGACCTCCCACATTAATTTCATCAAAAATGAAAATGTAAAACTTGACGAAATATGCCAAGAGACATAAGGTCGTTTCAAGGCAAACCTTTTGAACGTCATGGACGTTCATGGAACTTTGACCTCCAAACTTCATGAAAATCAACACAATGCCAATAAAAACTATTGTAACACTTGTAATTACCTAATTAACTCATGAAGTACACATATATACACATAAACACACATGAGACACATAATTGACTTAGTCATCGGACGTCTTGGTCATCCTTTGATGTTTAAATTCCAATGCACCCTAAACACTAGACACTACCTCAATACCACATTATAAACCATTTTATGATATTATACCCTCATAAAAACCATGTTAGTCTCTAGATTCACCTAAGTTATTTTCGAGGTATTACATTCTCACTGAATTGGAAAACATTCATTTTGGAATGACACTTGCCACTCTCCGAACCCTTCCAAGAGTAGAGACTCAACTAGCAGCTCATGATTATACCATATATCACATTATACAACACAAACTCAGGGAGAAAAATTAATTTCACATAATTTATAGAATAGCAACACAATAAGAAACAAGAATCAATTCGTCAACTTATTATGCCATAAAAGTGAAATCCTTCATTCAAAATAGCAAAAAAATCATTTTATATTCAATATCATACTCATATACATCCATTCTAATCACCTTAAAACAATTTTTGACCAAAGAATGAATTAGTAAAATTCTCAAACATTTTACAGCGAGAAGAAATTCCTGGCAGCCTTTTAGTGATTTTTTCAACATTTTTCTGAAATGCAACTTTTAGGCAATTCATGATGGAAACATGCTAATATGAAAGATAAAATCATTTAAACAAATTTTACAATGTAATCATAGTTTCATTAAATGCACAATGCAAGGAATCTATGAAATTTAATTTCAACAAGACCCCTAAACAACATGCACATGCAACATACTTCTATGACCATCTAGCCCATGTTTTAACCATACTCCCCTACTTAGAAGGAACCATACCACTAAACAAAGAACTACTAGCACTTACAACCATCATCATCCTCATCTGGCTTTGATCTACTTTCCTCGAGTGAATAGAAACGAGCCTTTGCCTTTGTAGTGTCATTACCTAGAACATTAGTAGCAATATGCTTGCACTCTCTTCCTCTAGTCGCGATTATAGGACAATCTCTTACCTTATTATTATCCATCCCAAAACCAAAGCAACAACTAGTACCGGCTAGACACTTCCCATAATATTTCTTTCCACAAAAAGCACAAGTAGGCTTGCCATGTTGAGAACAACCTCCTTTATCAAGTTTGACCTTAGGAGCACTAGGTCAATCTTATGTTTGAGCCATCTTCTGAATCAATGTTGATCTTTCTCACTTGGTCCACTTCATTTGAAATTTCTAGATATTCTCTTAAGTTTGGTCTCCTCGATAAATTGAGCATACACCACCACGTAGCATGGCTGTACGACATTCTTCTCTAACAAGGTTGGCAACATCCGTCACAAACCTACACATCTCATCCCTAGGTTTAGACACCAATGGTGGGGAATATTTAGACAACATAGTGAACTTCAAAGAATACTCTTCCACACTCATGATGACTTGCTTGATATTTATAAACTCCTCTACCTTCACTTCCCTCCTCTCAAAAGGAAAGTACTTTCCCAAGAAAGCCTCATTGAATTCCTCCAACTCTATAGGACCCGACTTAACCGGCCTAATGCCTTTTAATTATGTGTACCACACCTGAGAAAAATCTTTCAATTGATATGAATATAACCTTTCTTTTTACTAGAAGTCACTGCTATTAGCATGCACTATCTTATACACCTCATCCTCACAAAGTCTCTCAATCTAGATGTCATAGTGCTATCCCCAACATTCACTCTAAGTGCTAGACCCATATTCACATGGGTAGTCAAAGCTCAGGCTAAAGTAAGTAAAGCCTTTCTAATTCCCCCATTACTCATTTCCGGGGGAAGCATGGGAACATCATTACATTGACCTTCAATAGGGGCTTCATCACCTTGAAAAAGTTGAGGTACTTGATCGACTTGCTCAACTTCAGGAGGAATCTCCTCATTCACATCATTCTCCTCAACTCTTCTTGCTGGTGTCCTCCTCGTATTCATCTTCCTAGAAGGAAAGCCATCAGAAAAGAGTACTCATAACTTTAACTCTACAGCACGACATAGGATTAGAAAATAAGGGAAACTAGATTGTCCTATTGCCTCTCGCCCATAGATGTGTCACGCTCACACCATTGGTCAAGACTCTACTAGACGTGACTTGATGAGACTTACTGATTCCTATGATCACTTTCATAACCTACGCTATGATTCCAAGCTTGTCACATTCTAAACTACACCCTAGAAGATATGACATTCTCGGAATTCAACTGCGTACCTGACCTCTCAGAGGTCTTCTACAAGCCCTTCCGTATCGTTCATCCCATATAAACATATGAAAAGTAGTCCGGAATTAGAACTTTTCACAAAGATCATATAAATCTTTTAAGTATCTTTCATATAAAACTCATAAGAAATGCTAAGTCTCATTTCATCAAATCATAGACGCAAGAATACTATGGGACACGGACCATAAACAATAGAAATAAGTACTACTAAGTCGATTACAATACTTTGATAAAGGAAATAAAAGACATAGATTCCCTCGAGTCAAATGAGGATGTACTTCAACTTGCTTGTATGATCTTCTAATCCAGGCATAGCTCTCCAAAAGCACCTTCACCTTTGAATCACTTTACATATTGATAAAAGCATGAAAGTAGTATAAATACATGTACGAAGTATGACATAATGCATAAAATCATGAAAACGGACATTTATTTGAAATATGTATTTCTTGACTTAAACTTCATAATAGAATCATAAGACCAATATTTAACTCCATAGAAACACATAAGAAATCACTTAAACAATTTATAATATTTTTAAACAAACCTTATAGTGACTTATATCCCAGTTATATTGAAATTCCTTCACCGTACAAAAGTTTCTTAGCTTCACCATACACACAATAAACCATGCAATTCCCTCACTAAAAGTTATCCTAAGACTGTCTTAAGTAATACAAACAAAGACCGCATATTTACCCTCTCTAGGCACACCTAAATGATAAACACACACTTACAATATATGAAACACATAAATATGAGTCCCTTCTACCAAAGGTAGTTCTAAGTCTCACTTGAGTGAGTTGTGAAGAGACCGCCAATACAATTCCATAAACACACACTAAAGAGATCTTATAGATTACCTAAGATAGAATCATTCTCACTTAATACAACAACATACAAATAATATGACATTTTCTTTCCAAAGGCTATCAAAAGACTTACTTAAGTAAATCACGAAGATAAAGTCGATGATTAGTCTGTTCAAGATTACCAAAATAATCCTTAACATTACCTAAGGCTTAGATCATGTCTACATAATCAATCATCTTCCTTAACTAGAGTCATTTTTAAGACTCACCTATGTAAAAATACAAAGTGACCATTCCTATTCCCTTCACACCATAACGACAAAACCCTTAAATACTTATATAAGTACTTATTTGTTTAACATGTTTTCTTAACTTAAGTCATTACATTCATTAGTTCATTTACGACTCATTCATAACATAAGGACATTCCAATAATGATCTTGGAAAAGACCTAGGGACTCTCACTAACATCTTCAATGCCTATTGTGCAATGCCAAGATAGAGTCACATAACATCACCTAAGCTTCATAAAACTTTTCTAATGCTAGTAGGTATCCCATATGATGAGAATAGGCAATAACTGACATAGACCATGATAACATAAGAATTGAATCCAGGGTTCTAACCTAATCAGATGAGGGTTTTCTACTGGTCAAGTGTAGAACTAGGACACATCCAATGTAGGCACATAGTTAAGGAATATGAAGGGCTTTTCTGTATTCTAGCATCATTCTCATGTAGAGATAACTTATACTCAAGTAACTGTCTAAAGTAGAGATACTTCCCCTAGCATACTCACTCGGTGCTAGCCTTTGTTTTCATAGAGTAATTTACCTTAAAGAATCACAAGTAAAGGATCCATATATAGTTCATAACCCATTAACATTAACCCTACAAAAGAGGTCTACTAGGACTACCTTTCAATGGCAACTAAGATTACTCATCATGAATTTCCAAAGGATTATGTGGTGTCGTTCGATACAATAAACCCTAAGTCCATCATTCATTATAAGAAGGATATGATTACAGCTCTCGACTCCAACTTCATGACATAACCTCACAACTAGGTTTAAGGTTCCACATATGTGACCTTCTTAACATCATTTAAAGTCTCACATATCATTCATTCATACATGAAAAGGGTGCACTAAGCTTACCTAGTCAATAAATCTCATTTTCACATACTATTCATACATGTATCAAGTAAGGACAAAAGTCTACAAGAAAAAGACACGACATACTTTACTTTATTACATATAGAATATCATTGTTTGAATCACTTAGGAATGACCCTTATCATCTTTATGTCATCCTACACATTACAATATCATCATCAATATAACCATCATAAAGTCATTTAGTCAATTCGGAATAATCATGCATCAAATCTAAGACTACTCACATAAGACATAGTTTTAGATTTTTGTGAAGACTATGAATACCAATCGAATGGACTAGTCAAGAAAGCTCGGTGATTCTCTATGGGCCTATCACATACATACAAGAAACACATAGGTATGTGTGCATAACAACTTATATATTGGAAGTCTTACCATTTGCTGGTATAAGCTAAAGCACAAGGCTATGTGGGCAATGAAGAAGCTAAACTTTTATTGGGGCGCCGCGACTAATATAAGGGTGAATGACTTCAATATTCTTGATGAATTTCATCTAAAAGCCTAAGAAAGTGCAACCTTGTATAAATAGAAGATGAAGAAGTACCACAATTAAAGGATTGAAAATCAACATTCTATTGTGGGCGATTTTGTGCATCTATTGAGCTCTAGGTTGATCTTGTTTCGAGGGAAGATAAAGTAAAAATGGGTCGGGCCATTCTTACACAATAAAATTTTCCCACATGAAGAGGTGGAGCTTGAGAACAATGAGGGTAAAAGAATCAAGGAAAAAGGCCAAAGAATAAAGCTTTATCTAAGAAACACGGAGAGTGTGGAAGAAGTAATTGACGCCTACTATCTTGATGAAGTCTGAGTAATCAAGAGGCATACGTCATGCATCGACGTTTAATCAATCTCTTATTAGAATGCACCCCAAGATGTAAAATCTAGCCAATGATAGCATTTTTTGCATCTTAGTGTATCACATTCATCTACAGCTACACCTAGTGCTACACCGGATGTTGAGATGCCTGCTCTAGCTCCTATCCAAAAGGTCATAATTTGTAGAGTGCTGATTGAGATGCATAGATCATCGTAAGTTTCTTTGTTATGTATTTCTTCGTTTATTTTATTTATTTCATATACTTTAATATATTATTCATGAACTAACATATAGATTGTATATATTGATGTCAATTTTAATACTTAATATGAAAAATGAATTTCAACAGTACATCACTCAGAATCTAGATAGTTTGGTCCAAATGACCCTTGAATTGTTTACCCAAATATGTTTAGGGAAATGCCGGGGGGAAACACAAGTGTAGAGTATGTGGTCTAGTCTCTTGCGAGAATGTAAGAATACACTACTAAGGCTTAGAAGGTATTGAATCGTCAATCCATCTGAGGCACTTGAATTTATAGATTGCGTGTATGTGAGCTCCATTAAGATAACATACATCAGCACCGGCAAAGTCGGAGCGCAGAAGAGAAGTTGAACAACAAAGCATGAGTGCGACCATTCATGAAATCAAAGAACAAGTGTTGAACCTAACTTGTCGAACTAATACATCTTCTCTTTCTAAGGAGACAAACGACGATAGTGAATAGGATTATGACTTTGTAAATTACACTCCCTAGTTCAGGTCTCTTTTATGATCTTTTTGAAATTAATTTTGAATAACGCTATAAGTTTTTGTATTGTGATTTTGATATTTTTGAAGATTGATTTATGTTTAATGTTTTATATGGGTTGTGATGTTTATATTATTTTGTTTTATTGGAATGATGAATATGAATTGAACATAATAAAATGTATTTGCATGTGGTAAGCATAAACTTCTTGTTTTTACCGTCAAAAACATGTAGGTAAAACTGATCCACATGGTTGTTTTGTCCATCGATTTTGTGCATTATATTTGTCAAATAAACCTAGAAAAGTGATGGACATGATCCTTTATTATGCCACTTTTATAGGCATTTTAAAAAATGATTTCCAAAATAGTGTCGAATAGTGTCCTTTCGTTTGTTTCTTTTTGGGTATTTTTACCCTATAAATTGCTAGAAAAGTGATGACCATTGTCCTTTAGTCCGTCCCTTTTCTGCGTTTCTTAAAATATTAGTTTCCTAAAAAGCGAGGACTGTATCGCTTATTGAAAAGGAAAATATAATTGAAGAGACGGACTCCATTGTTTTCGTTATATAAATTTTTGGAATGAATAATCAAAAAGTGACGCAATCCATCGCATTTTAGTGACGTTGTCTTTGTATTTTTGAAAATCATTGATCTTAAAAGAGAGAATATGACCACATAACTTTCCATAAATTTTTACCAAAGACGAGAAATAATCTATCGCTTTTGGCAGAATTTTAGTAGTGAAATTTTTTGAAGAACTTATAATAACTTTTTCCAACTATTATTTCAGGATTCTCTTAATTTTAAAACATGAGACATATCCCTTGAACTACTTATCATTATTATCTCTCAATCACTCCTACCATGAATGTGAAGGTCAATTTTGAAATTCTGAAAGTGCAGGTGTTACATCCTTCTATAGAAACTTTTCCCCTCAAATGAAAAATATGAGTTATGAAATTTGTTGCAAAATTTTTGGTTGAGTCTCCTCTACACATATGACTATCTAAGAACCTTAAACGCAGAATATTCCTAATGAGACATCTCAAAGGATAACAACAATAGTTAAAAGTCATAGCTATGTAATAAGATTTTTAGAATAACACAAAAACAACACCAATTTTCATAACCAACAATATGGAAACAAAATAGGTATCTTACTTTTGTGTACTAATATATATTCATATTCTACCACCTTAATGTATGAAACAATACATGATATTTGGATATCATTTAATCCTAAGATTCTCAAGTCACCAATTTCCTATTCTTGTTTCTCTACAAGATTTAAACAAAAAACAAAATATTTAGTCCTCAATCTTCGAACCTGTCAATTTATTATGGAAACTGGAGTTTCCTCATATGAAAACTCCTTTGTGATCTGAGTATTATAAATTGGGACAACCTAGAAGGGTCTCCTATGCATTTTTATAACACTACTACATGAAAAACTAGATTAACAGACTCTAGGCTCGAAGGAACCTCTAACGCATGAGTAACTCTTTCTACCCTCCGAAAGATTTTGTATGGACCAATAATACATCGGCTAACATTTCCCCTCTTTCCAGATCTCAATACACCCTTCATATGTGAGACTTTCAAGAATATACAGTTATTGTCTCCAAACTCTAAGGCTATTCATTATACATCTAATCAGTGAACAAGTAATTTGCATTGTTGCTCATAAAGGTTCCTTATAAGGGGTCATCTTGATGCTGAAATGATAATTATTATTACAAGAAAACTAAATAAGAGGTAAGTGGGCATACCAATTTCCCTTTAAATCTATCTTGAATGCCCGCATATCTCCTAACATTTAAATTGTGTGCCCAGCCTGTCCATCTCTCCAAGGGTTGAAAGTTCTACAGATATTAACATGTGTTCCCAGTTGTTCCTACAAAGACTTCCCAAATTTAGTGGTAAATTATATGTCTCGATTTGAGATAATAGATAGTGAACATTGCCCAACCTACCAATATCTCTTATATAAAGCCCGTCATAGTCTTTGGTTGTGATAAAAGTCTTGATCGGTATGAAGTGGGCTGATTTTTTTAGCCTATAAACAATTAATAAAATACTGTCAAACATATGTTGCGATCGTGGTAGCACAATAATAAAATCCACATTAATATTCTCAAACTTCTACAATGGACTGGCTATCTCCTGGACCCTCCCAAAAACTTTCTGATGTAGTGTTATGCAAACTCAAAAATGTCCTTATTCATCCCATGCCACCATAGATCTCTTTAATATAATGTTGCATCTTTGTCAAATCTGGTTGAAATAGAATAACGTGAATGATATACCTCACCCATAATATGATGTCAAAGACCTAAAATATTGGGAACATACAATTGACCTCTATAGGTGAGGATCCATCTAATGTTATATCAAAGGCTAACAAGTCGTTATAGCAAGCCTTGTCTCTAAGTTGCTCTTAGTAAGGATCCTCGTTCTGACGTGCCTTCACTTCTACGATAAAGGATAATATGGATGTGTACCCTCTAGAAAGGCTTGGACTTGTGCTGATATCAACGCATCCTTTAGCTCCTGACATAATACTCGCAAGAATCAGTCCACTAAAACTCACATATTTTCTGAGTCATCTTTGTCACTAGTGCTGATAGTGACTAAAATCACTATAGAAACCTTTTATAGTTCCCGGTAAACCTAAAACTATGACCCTCTATGAGAGTTGTGGGTCTAGTATCAGTCTTCACGACCTCAATACTTTTTTGTTTTAGCCATAATGCCAAATAAGATATAATATGGAAAAATAAAGCCACAAAGCTCAATTAGAACTCATAGGCAGAAAACATTACCAAAAGTTCCTGATCTCCAAGAACCTAAAGGACTGCTAAAAAATAATCTGCATGCTCAACTTTTGAACGTGAATACACAATAATATCATCAATAAATACACGAACAAAAATGTCTAGATATGGAATGAATATGCTATTCATCAGCACTATAAACAATGTTGGGACATTGGTCAATCCAAAAGACATGACCAAAAATATAAATGTACATATCTGAATCTATAAGCTTTGTTTGAAACATTTTCCTTCCTAACTCGTACCTATCGAAACCTAATATTAAATAAGTCGTTGAGATGTATTTAGCACCTTGTTTCTCATCAAACGTTTTATTGATCCTTAGATGGGGAAACTTATTATTTATAGTCTCCTTGTTTAGCTATAGATAATCGATACATATCCTAAGAGAGTCATCTTTCTTTCTCACAAATAATATTAGTGCACCCCATGGTGTGAAGTAATATGCCTGATAAATCTGTCACATCTAGGAAATAATCCCCTAGACGTAACTGATGTCGTCGTCCTCTTTGAGGACTAAGACTAGACTCATAGCTTAGATTATTACATTCATGGGTCAAATTTAGCAGAAATTTAAAACTTTTTACTACTTTTACATTGAGGTTTACGTAGAACTATACATACATACATGTATGTATGTGTGTATATATATATATATATATATATATATTTATATATATATCGAGTATACATAGACCCTTTATATAGGAAGATTACTTAGTCTTGTACTTTTAGTGCACATAAACATAAAAGAACATAATATAGTCTCAAATAGTTGTCTCATCTCATAACAAACTAATAAGAGTATATCAAACTATTCCTAACTCATACATCAATTTAACAAGACCACATATAGGTCATACAATGTTTAATATCCAAATGAAAAAGGAAAAAGACATATGAGTCTTAAAACTAAAGCAACAACATAGGGTTGATAGTGGAATCGCCCTTGAAAAGTAAGGACCTACCTTACTTGGATGATTAAGAAATCCAAGGCTTCTTTAAGTGTTCTCCAAAAACACTTTAACGACCGAAACCTATAATGTTGGGGAAAAGAAAGAAATGGGGTTAGTACAACACTTTCACTACGTATGAGACCATATGCACACATATCATGAAAACATTCTAAAACACGACATTTCATTAAGTATGGAATTTACTTTGAAAACCTTTATTCACATTAAACAAGACCATACCAAATCGATATGACATATTAATTAAGTCATAGACATGTACATCATAAGACCAACAACATCAAAACTAGTCAAGTCAACATGCATATCATGTAAGTGAATACATAGTCAAGTAACACTATTATCAAGACATAAATAAGCACAATCATGAATAAGAGTTCATTATAGCATTACAAAATCAATGTAATTACCCATGAACCCATATGAAGTCGACAAGTGCAATAACAAAGCAAAGCCCCATAACGTTACTCGAAAGAATCATGACCAACCTTCTTTTTGACATAGCATAGCATTTAAGAGAACATATCATCATACTCTAACAACGTAGACCAACACATATAAATAAGTGAAACTAATTAACATATAGTATCAACAATATGCAAGTTCATGTTATACATATCATGAACCATTATTAAGCATATTCATACATAAGAACATCCTCCTAAGACTCCCTTCAAGGCTAACTAGTGCAATGTTTAGGTAGAGTCTCATGACCCTTCGTAGATTCAGCTAAACCCCTTAGGTTATCTTAGTTAGAGTTTACTCATTTAATTCATTTTACCTTTTGGGGACATCTTTCCCTAACCGACACAGACCTCATGAGTTAATGTGGAATCCGGTTTCATGGAACCCTACATCGAAATAACGAGGATTACTTGCCAAGGTAGTACAAAAACATGAAGATAGAAACTACATGGATAAACTATCTAGTATTCCTACGGGGTAAACATAGTTCAAGAACTACGAGATATAGTCGTGACCCTCTTTATGCTACATGCATTGTAGTCTCCAATCTCAGGAGTAGATTAGTGATCCTATCTAACCTATGTGGGAAGAGACACTCCTCACTCTAGTTCACTCGGTGCTAAGCTAGAGTCTCTTTTGAAATAATGTTAATACCTTTATTAGTTATCACAACTTAATGTAGGTCATAGGGTATAACCCTTGTATAACATCATCATCATCATCATAGTGCAATAATAATTGCATGACAATTGTCCTTTCATTAGAATTCATTTAGGTGAGGTTAGCACATTAACATATCACTTCATAATAAAGCAAATCAGTAAATCATTCACCATCCTTTTAAAATTTACATCATGGACAACACCTCACAAACCATAATAAAGACATTTCAATTCAACATAATACCAACCCTATAAATCTTAATGCAAGGAACACTTCTATACATCAACATGATTTATTTACAATTAACCATTATTGAAGTAAAGAATATGGATCACAAGACTTACAAAGTCTCTTTCATTATCATCATCAAGATCTTACCATAAATCTTATTCAACCCAATTAAGGTTTAGTATCACCATATAACCATAACAAACATGATAACAAATATAATTGAATAACTATATCACAATTCATCACTAGTTTATAGCTTAAGACAAGATACTCATGTCAATTCACAACATACTTCATAATGTAGATCAACTTCTCAAGAACTAGAACGATAGGACTATATTTTATCCTAATTTATTCATAATTGATACAACAACATAATCTAATAGTAATTAAAACAATAACAAATTCAATTGAACAAATATATCACAATTTATATCAAGATCACAACCTAATGTTCAAGGGTAAAAGTCATTATTTTACAAACTAGACCAATCCATCAAGATATATCATAATTGATTTAAAATACATGTTAATATTCACAATATACAATATTAATCATAAACTAATCAATTCATAACAGAAATTTCAAGATTGGAAAAGATCCACTTAAAAACCCTACTTTGGAAATAAATTTGATGGAACCCTTTAAAGAAAGATGTATCAAAGGTGAAAGAGATCCTATACCTTGATAATTGATGAAGATTGATGGAATAAATTTAACCTTTCCAGCCCTTGAACCGACCTATATATTGGTCTTCAATGGGGGATTCTTTGGGAGAGAGAAAGAAGAGAGAAGGAAGAGAGTTTTGGGTTTGGGAATTATTTGACATTAGATTAGGCTAATAGATTAGGGATTTATATAGGGTGTTAGCTCACTGAATTAGACCTACCTTAACCCCTAATTCACTTCCTAAATAGTCCAATTAATTAATTAAACTAATCTAATACATGCAGTAAAAACACAGCCCTCATAGACGATACACCAATTGACGATCCGTCTGTAAGTCGACGGTCACTGTTCCCCCTCCGTGCTGCACTCCGTCGTTTAATTCAAGGACTGGTACAAATGGACCATTAGCTAAAATGTATAAGTGTTGGTCGATGGATGGCATTAACGCCCTGTCAATCAACATACGCCCCAATGATTCCCCTCGTGGGTGCACAATGCCCAGTCTGTCTTTGATTCCAAAATGAAAGGGTCCTCCTCAAGGGACCTTGGTTGGTCTTTCAAGAGTTGTTCCCAGGCGTTTCAATTGTGAACAAAATTAAATACATGTTTCACACCCTTCCACAAATTTTCATCATTTTCTGAATTCTAAAAGCTAGTCAAATAGGCAAAGGAACACTAGTACCTCATTGAACTAGTTTCCGAACGTCATGAACGTTTTGGTTTCTGGACTTCCTAAATGACTTATATTCATTAAAATAAACCTTAAAACAATATATAAACCTTATGAAACTTATGTTAGGCTCTAGAACACGTCTTGGATTTTTGAAGTGTTTCATTATCCCCCGCTTAGGAACATTCGTCCCTGAATGACACTAAACATCTTAGAAAGGAAGGAATAAACTCAAGAGTAGAAGCCCAACCAACAATAAATACATAAAAAAAATATCATTTACACAAGGCAATTTTTATATTTTCAATTACCATACTTAAGGCTCAAAATCACATTATGAGGAATATCCTTATCGCACCAATAGGAGCTCAACATATCATATATGAGTCAATTATGCCATATCTTAACTTATCAACATGCTATATATCCTTTCATAAATATTCACCATATCAAAATGCACAACATGACACAAAACAAGCAAAATTGCAAAATTTCAAGTCCAAATGCACAATTTCACTGTAATTAACTGTAATGACCTAAAACTGTACATTTTTCAAAACTTCACCAAAACTCAAGAATATTAAATTTTAGTGATTATTATTTTATATTAAAATGAACTACTAACCTAAGTTATCAAATAGATGAGGGAAACAAGACTTTATGTCGGCCTCGTTCTCCCATGTTCCACCCTCAACTAGGTGATTTTTCCATAACAACTCTTGGGAAGCCACTTCTTTATTCGCTAACTTCTTTAATTGTCTATCAAAAATTTGAAGCGGAACCTCCTCATAAGAGAGGTTATGTTTCACACCAAGACCCTCAATAGGAAGAATAGACTCGGGATCACTTATACACTTTTTACGCATAGAAACATGGAAAACTGGATGAATCGAAGCCAATTCACTAGGGAGTATCAATTCATAGGCAACCTTACCAACCCTTTGCAAGATTTCATAGTGATGCACATAACGAGGATTCAACTTCCCTTTCTTGATAAATCTAACCACCCCTTTCATAGGTGAAAATTTCAAATACACTTTATCACCTTTTTAAAACTCTAATTCCCTTCTCCTATGATTGGCATAAAACTTTTGCCGACTATAGGTTGTCTGCAACCAGTTCCTTATAATACGAACCTTCTCCAAAGTCATATAAATCAAAGAAGGACCCAAAAGTGAAGACTCATCCCCTTAAAACCACCTAATAAGAGATCTAGACCTCCTACCATACAAAGTTTCATAAGAGGCCATGGATATAGATGAATGGTAGATATTATTGTAATCAAACTCCACAAAAGGCAAATGCTTATCCCAATTTCAAACTCCACAAAGGAAAATGCTTATCCCCATTTTCCTTGAAATCAATAATAGAAGCCCTATGCTATCATCAAGGGTTTGAATAGTACGCTCCCTTGAACATCCCTTTGGGGATGAAAAATGGTTCTTCACTTCACCTTGGTACCCAACCCTTCTTGGAATTACCTCCAAAAACTAGATTTGAATTGTGCACCCCGATCCGATATGATGGATAATTTGAATACCATGCTGACACGCAATCTCATCTATGAAGATCTTTGCATAATCTTACACCAAATTGGTAGACTTGATAGGAATGAAATGAGAGAATTTGGTCAACCTATCCATAATCACCCATATAGAGTCATATTTCTTTTATGTCTGATGCAAACCTACCACAAAACTCACATTTGCTATACTTGGAAAATAATTGATTCTCATTAAGAACTTGTAACACCACCTCAAATGGTTCATATGATCACCCTCATTTTTCTAATATGTCGAGATATCATCAATGAAGACAAGGAAAAATAGATCTAGGTTAATTCAAAACACCCTATTCTTGAGATCCATAAATGTTTTCAAAGCATTAGTGAGACCAAAGGGCATTACTAAGAACTCATAGTGACCATATCTAGTCTGAAATGTCATTTTTGCTATGTCCTCCTCTCAACCTAAGTTGGTGATACCCCGACCTCAAGTCAATCTTAGAAAAGTAGCTTTGCCGTTGGAGTTGATCAAATAAGTCATCAATCTGAGGGAGAGGATACTTATTCTTAATAGTGACTTTATTGAGTTGGCAGTAATAAATGCACATCATAATGTATCCATCCTTTTTATTCAAAAATAAAACTGGAGCACCCCATGGAGTTATACATGGTCTAATGAAGACTTTGTCCAGTAAATCTTTGAGTTGAACCTTCAACTCTTTCAGTTTGAGCAGATCCATCCGATAAGGAGGAATTGAAATGGAATTTGTATCCGGTAACAAGTCGATACCAAAATCAATTTTCAGTTCGGGAGGAATACCGGTAAAATCATTAGGAAAGTCTTCCACAAATTCCCTAACTACGGGGACCGACTAAATGAAAGGAATTTCGGAGTCTAAATCTTCGACTCTTGCAAAATGTTATAAACACCCTTTACAGATCATTTTACAAGTTTTGAAACAAGAGATGATACGACCTCTAGGAATGGAATTTCCCCCTTTTCACTCTAAAATGGGATCATTTTTAAAGTTAAAATTCACCACCCTTTCTCTACAATCTATAGAGGCAAAACAAGCATGTAACCAATCCATACTCAATATGAAATAAAAATAAAACATATCAAGTTCTACTAGTTCAACATATGTAACTCTATTGGGCAACAATATTGGACAATTTCTATACACCCTCTTTGCAAAAATAGACTCTCCCACTGGGGTAGACATCATAAAAGCTTCATTTAGAATGTCGGGTAAGATATAAAATTTCATAGATATAAAGGGCGTAAAAAATATAATGTAGCTCCTGGATCAAGTAAAGAATATACATCAATGGAAAAGAATTTGCGCATACCGGTCACCACGTCAGGTGAATTTTCTTGCTCACTTCTAGAGCGCAGAGTATAGAAGTAGTTATTCTTCAGAGCATCATTTTAACCACTTGCTTGTCCACTCTCCTTGACTTGACCCCTCACATTTGGTCAATCTCAAACATTGTGCCCACTTTTTCCACAACCAAAACAATTGTTTGTTCCCTTAAGACAATCACCATAGTGCTTCTTGCCACACTTTCCACAAGTTGGCTTCTTTGTTGGTGAACTAGAATCCCTTCTGCTTTTAGGCTTACGGTTAGACACCCTATAATCCATAGACTTTGGAAACTTGGAAGAAACTTGATTATAAACCATATTCTTGAACCTAGGCTTGTCTTTGATCTCAAGCCTACCTTTAGAAGAACAACCATCAAAAGATCTTGCCTTCTCCACATCTCAACTTTTCCTCTTAGACCTTGAGTCTTACACTTTTTGAGCATGAACCATGAGATGATAAATGTTCATAATGTCAGGTCGCATAGAGGAATGACACTCTTCTTGCAAGTCATCCGATACTAAGCGGTTATTTTTTCTCAAGGGACAGAAATAAAAGAAGGAGCATACTTTGACAATTGAGTGAATTTCAAGGAGTATTCAAGGACACTCATACATACTTGACAAAGGTTGATGAACTCCACAAATTTAGCTTCCCGCTTCTCCCTACGAAATAATCTATCAAGAAAAGCCATCTTGAACACCTAGCAAGTCACTGGTCCACCCTTTAACGACCTATTGTCCCTCCAATGGACATACCATGTTTGGGCCACATCTTAGAGTTGGTAAGTGGCTAACTCTTCTTTCTCACTAGTAGAAAACTCCATAGAATAAAGGATCTTGTAGATTTAATCAATGAACTCTTGGGAGTATCTTCAACCTTGGACCTATAGAAAGTAGGGGGATTCATCCTAGTGAATTTCCTCAAATGCGAAGCCATGGTAGCAACTTATTGGTTTGATCGCGGTACAACCTCCAGATTAGCTTGGGCATCATGGCTTGAGCTTGAGTAGTGATGGGTTATGCTTGGGTAGTAATGTCTTGGGACGTGTGGAGAAAAGCTTCTCGTATTTCACCATTCGTCAAAGGAGGAGGATTTGTTCGAAGCATGGTTATCATTCATATCTTCATCAAGAGGAGGGACTTGATAACTTTGGGGAAGAACTCCCGCATAGGCAAGCTTTATCTCAAGTCTTCGTTCAACATACCTTTGAGTACTCATTGCCAATAATCACAATAAGAGTATTAGTTGCGAAAGGACATTGAGCTAACATCTAGAGGCACAATATTGGACTTCTAAGAATGTAAGAGTTTCCTAAGCATAACATAGATTCCTATTCATAAGTGTGGATCACTTCACAATAATGAGTATGAACCTACATAGAAGTGGTTGAGAGAGACATCGACTCAAAGATATTCAACCTCATGATCTTATACAATTTTTGTCACATCCGAAAAATACCCCCTAGACATAACCGGCATTGTTTTCCCCTTTGAGGACTAAGACTAGCCTCCTAGCTCCCATCATTATATTCATAGGTCAAATTTAGCAGCAATTTAAAACTTTTTACTACTTCTACATTGAGGTTTACTACTTATATATATATATGTATTATCAATATATAAAACTTTTATTATATGTGAATAAGTTTTACTTTGTAATATGTATTTAACTTGTACTATAAATAACTAAAGTGATCATGCAAATGAAAAAAAAATTGTTATTGCTATAAATGGTAAAGCGCCAATGGAAGCATCACCTAGTTGGAGAGACTACTTGGGAGTACTAGTCGTACATGTGGATTAGACACACCCATTTTTTTAAGCGTTCAATTGCATCTATTTTTTTCAGTGTTCGAGGACAAACATTTATTTTTGTGGTAGATGATGTAACGACCCCCAATGTCGTTTTGAGCACTTGAAAGTTTCTTTCATAAAAGAATTTTCCGCAAATATATTAAACTATTCATATAACTAAGGTTATTTTTAAATTTATATATATTCTTTTAAGTATTTCATTTATTTGTGATTAATGGGTAAAGTCCAACATCTATCATGTTATACTTCGTCCATGTATTAAAATAAATCAAATAGGGTTTAATAAAAAAAATGACTCAAGCGTAGCCTCGACACCGTATTTGCAATGAGAACTACATCAGGTAAATTGTAAATGCATATATTCCTCTTATTCCGTGGTGATTCTATGATATATTAGGCTATTAGAACAAATTTGTATTATAATGTTTGTTTTACGTGGTAAGGACGTGTTTTTTCTTTAATTGCTAAAAAAATGTCTTTTTATTGTTGAATTTGACGGATAAGTATTGTTGGGTGGCTTACTGTTTACAAGGCTAGGGTCTAATTAAGGTGTAATTATGAGCAATGCTTGGGTATAATAATCCCATCATTTGGGGGATGTCATATTAGTAATTAATTGATATAATACATACATTAAGAACCATCTGCATAAGAGTATTTCTTTGAGTAAGTGGTAGTTCATGGTTAAGTACGAATTTTGTGATTGGGATTTGGTTTCGGACTTTCTTTAAATATCAAAATTTGAAGTTGATATATTAATACATAAAATTAAATGTCAGTATATTATAATATATGAACACATCTAGATTTAAGTTATTTGAAATAATTAAGACTTAATTATAGAATTGAAACTTAAGAGTTTGAGAATAGAATCATACTCTTATTTTTGAGTGACTTTGGAATCACGGTTAGAAGGTGATGAAAAACAATTAACATAATGTAGTTGGGAGGTGTTATGGGTGGTGGATAATTCTTGGAAGAATAAGACATGCAGATATATTATTTATTAATATTAGTTGTAGTAGTCATGAGATTAAACAAAATTTAACCAAAAAAGGGTTTATAAAAATAAGTAAACATACACATATATAATAACTAGAGAAAGATTCTTAAGTATGTAAGGTTAGCAGGAAACTAAAAATATCATTATGTCATTTAGTTAAAATTTTAGTAAGATTTTCTTGAATAACGCTCAGCATAAAAATCTAAAATTTAAGCTTGTAAGCCTTTAATACGGGATAGAGAATAATGATACGACCAGTCTTCGGGAAAGACTTCCGAAAAGTCCTTCACAATAGAGACCGACTCAATATGATTGATGTCACACTCAAGATCTTTGACTCTTACAATATGGTAAACATACCCTTTAGAGATCATCTTACAAGTCTTTAAACAATAAATGATACGACCTCTTGGAATTAATTTACCCCCTTTCCATTCTAAGGCGGGTTTACTCGGAAAATTAAACTTCACTACCGTTGTTCGACAATCAATGGAAGAAAAACAAGAATGCAACCAATTAATTCTCAAAATAAGATAAAAATCAACCATATAAAGTTCTACCAAATCAACCCATGTAAGTCTATTAGGAAAAGATATAGGGTAACTCCTAAAGACTCTTCCATCCACAACGGAGTCACACATTAAGGTTGTAACCGAAAATGGTTCAATCAAAACATTGGGTAAAACATCAAACTTTCTAGATACTAGAGGAGTTACAAATGATAATGTAGCATTGGGATCAAGTAAAGCATAAATATCAATAGATAAGACTTGTAACATACCGGTGACCACATCGGGAGACTCCTTTTGCTCACCCCTAGAGTGCAAAGCATAAATGTGGTTCCTCTGTGGAGCTTAAACACTAGGACAACTTGATTTTGCTTTACCACTCCCATTTTTCTGAATCCTCACATTAGGTAATCCCTAACCTTATGTCCAAACTTTTCACACCCCAAAGCAATTTTCCATCCCAACTACACGCTCACCTCAATGCTTTTAACCACACTTGGAACAAGTAGGTTTCTTGCTGGGTGAATTTCCGCTTCTTGCCTTTTGTGACTTAGGGTTAGACACCCTATACTTGCTTGACATAGAGAAATTTGAAGGAACTTTGTTGGAAACCCTCTTCTTGAACCTAGGCTTGTCTTAAATCTCAAACCATCCATTGGAAGTACCTCCCTCAAAAGACTTAGCCCTCTTGAACTCCCTAATTTTACTCTTAAGTCGAGTCTGCTACACTTGTTGAACATGCACCATCAACCTAGAGATATACATATTTTCATGGAGCATCGCCGAACGACACTCTTCAACCAAATCATCGGACATTCCCATAACAAAGTGACTCATTTCATCCCTTGGATTAAACACTAAGAAAGGAGCATACTTGGACAACTTGGTGAACTTCAAGGAGTAATCTTGCACACTTATACCTTCTTGATGAAGGTTGATGAATTCCTCTACTTTGGCCTCCATATTCTCCTTAGGAAAGAACTTATCAAGGGAAGTCCTTATTAATACCTCCCAAGTGATAGGACTTGCTCTAAAAAACCTATTGTCTCTCTATTGGGTGTACCATGTTTGAACTACATCGTTGAGTGATAATAAGCTAACTCGGCCTTTTTTCAAAGTCAACCAATAGCATAAAGAATCTTTTAAACCTCCTCAATGAAGTCTTAAGTATCTTCATTTACTTTCGACCAAAAGAACATATGAGGGTTCATCTTAGTGAAGTCCCTCAAGCGGGAATCCATTGTACTAACATTTTATTGAATAGGAGGTCCAACCTCACTACTGGCTTGAGCCATCTAGCTGGAGTTTTAGTGGATACCACTTGTGCTTCGGTCATCATAGCTTGAGAAAAAGTAAAAAATGCCAACGTTATCTTTCCATCCTTTATAGGTGGAGAATGACCGAATCTTGTTCTTGTGGAAGCAGTTGGTTGTCTTGTGAAGGGATTTAGTTGCCTTGGGATGAACTTATGCATTAGCCATATCTTCCTCAACTCTCCTTGCACTGCACATGTTGTAATCATATACTATATCCAATGAACGGATTAGAATAAAAAGGAAACATAGAGTTTCAACTCTCAAGGCACGAATTTGAAGATTACCAATAAGCGAGAATTCCTGAGCCTCACATAACCTCTCATTCATAAGCATGGAATACTTCATACCAATGAACAAGACTCTACGTATATATGGTGACATCAATCTTAAGATATCTTTAACATCATGCTCTGATACCAAATTTGTCACGACTGCGGAGCACCCCTAGACATAATTGTCGTCGTCGTCCTCGAGGAGGACTAATACTAGCCTCTTAGCATTCATCATTAGATTTCGTAGGTTAAAAGTGCAGAAAAATAAAACTTTTTGTATATCACGAGATAGTGAGGTTTACATACACCTCTCGCATAATACATGTGGATTTTACTTAGAATCCTCGAATATAAAGCATGCATATGCTTCTAATTTATTCAACATAAGATACAACGAATTTAGTGTAATACTTAGTCTCATATTGAACCATCTAAACGAATACAAATCTTTGACATAGACAATACAAAGTAAAATTCCAATATAAGCTTACATCAATATACAAATAATAAAGGAAATAATAATCTCTTTAATACAGTACCACTTCAAAGCTAGAATGTTGAAACAGGTAACATCCACAAAAAGAAGGACCTACCACCATTTGGAGAAAACAGTCCAAGTCTTCTTCAATTGGCCTTCTAGGAACTCAATGGCTGGAACAAAAATATTTGTAGAAAGCATACAAATATATTTTAGTACACCACTTGGACTAAGTATGAAAGCATACACACAAAAAAACATTGAAATCATGGTTAAAGGGACATTTGTCCAAAACATGCTAGTTTAGTTTGAAAAAGCCTTTATGCATAACTAAGAACACATATGAACAAATTAGCATATGTTCATCAAGACAAGACCATATACAATATAAGACAAACATCATCAAGTAAAGTCAAGTCAACATGTATAGTATCATATTGTTGTTGAAACATATTGTTGTTCCACACCAATACATGTATAATAGTTTATAACATTACAACATGTGCAAGACCATTATCCATAACCCATTACCTATCATACAATTGCAATGATAAGTGAAGTCCCATAACCTTATACAACCAAGTAAACCCAACTAAAGATCACAACCAATGTCTAACTTCATATAACAGAACATCATGAGTAGTCATCATCATATTTAGCAATATAGACGAAAAACATGTAAACTTAAATTAACATCATATAGGTCATGAACATGTAGAGTGAACATTAGCATATCATTAGATTCATAAAAGTATAATAACATCCTCCTAAGACTTCCATCAAGGTCAACTAGCGCAATGCATAGGTAGAGTCTCACACCCCTACCTATACTAAGATAAACCCCTTAAGTCATCCTAGTTAGAGTCACATTATTACATTCATTTTACTTTCGGGAACAATTAAAATCGACATACACCACATGAGCTAATATTTGTACCACAACATGAACATAGCATTCTAAATGGATATACTAGTTGTTATTACTATGGGTGAAACATAGTTCATGAACTATGAGACATATTTGAGACCTCTTTATGCACAATTGCATTGTAATCTCTATTTTATGAGAATCATTGTGAACCTACCTTCCCACATTGGAAAGGGAAACCTCTCATAATGTCACGTCCCAAAAATACTTACTAGAAGATAGGGAGAAACCTCATTTCGTGATTGGGCGTACTTGACCCTTTTGGGTTCTTGTACAAGACCTTTAACTATCATTCATTACATAAGACATCAAAGTAGTGTTGAATTGAAACTTTTCATTAATAAATTGATAAAAGGAAAACTTCCATAAATACTTAAAAGAATCTCATATTCACAAAGCAAAACTCAAAGACATGATATAACTAACTTTGGGACAAGGCCCTTTACATTTGAAAGAGATACATAATAAGTCTTAACTTACAGAAATTAAGAAGATAGGAGTTATGCCCTCGAATGTATGACGATACACTTTATGTTGAGAGGAACTTTCCCAAGCTTTGCCTTCTAGACTTCCATCTTTCTTCTAACCTATACTTAGATACTATAGAAAAGTATGGGGTTAGTACAAACAATGTACTAAGTATGGTATATGCAAAAATATGCGAAAAGGGACATTTTAGTTAAATAACATTTCATGCATATTTAGCAAAACATTTAAGAACATATAAGAAAAACAGTATAAGAATCATCATTTAACATATAGAGAAGAATTTCCATAATTTTAAACTCAAAAGAACACATTACGGTAAACTTCCTAAAGTTAGAATAAACTCAAATTGATCATCATAGTGAATACTTTATAACATTACAATGAATTTATCCTATTCTAAGGAGTGAGATTCCAAAGCCAAGTAAAGAGGATGTGTACTCCTTTCCATAAGAGTTTCCCTAACTATGGATTATCCTAAGACTCACAAAGGTAAGATATGAAGGAAGTATGCATATGCCTCCTTGAATACAGTCCAAAGTGATCCTCAATACTACCCCTTTTATCCTACTAACCACGGGATAAAAAGCCCCCACTCAATGACAAGTCACTAGAAGAACACCCAACAAACCACGAAAGTATTCCCTTTTGGAATGCCTACTTAGTGCAATGAGTAGATGGAGTCCCATACCACCACCTACCCTAAGTAGCACATTTTTTTATAAGGTTTGGCACCAAGTATTCCCTTCAGGAAGGTCATACTTATTGCAATGGTTAGATAGTGTCCCATACCACTACCTACCCAAAGTAATACGTTCTTGTAGAAGACTAAAGTTCGTCCAATTCAAAGAAGTCTCACCAAGACTCACCTTTCGGATTGCCTACCTAGTGAAATGGAGAAATAGCATCCCATTCCACGACCTATACTAAGTAGAACACTCCTTTATAAGACTTAGCACGTTCATTATTTTTGTGGGAGTTAGATTAACCGACATAGACCATGAAAGCTAGACATGGAATCCCGATATTAACCCCTATCGCATGAGGGATCCCCACTTGCCAAGATTGAGGTAATTCTCTTATATTTTACATGGCTTTCCCAATAGCTACACCTATGTGGGCGCATAGTTAAGAGATAAGGAGATTTCTATTGAGTAAATTATTCTGTTTTAACGAGGAGTACTCATCTCAATCGGTACATTGGTATACAACATCTCAACTAAAAAAGTTTACCCACCTATTCTTTATATCCTTTCGGTGCTAGGCATAACTTCTCAGGGATTCTAAACATTATGAACTATAGGTTAAGGAAAACTAGTGAACACCACATCTCAACTCATGAGAGACATTTATCCTCCAACCTATATTAGAAATATTATGAGATGTAGTGGGGTTGCTACTAAAAAATTCATATAAACTCACGAAGAGTGTTCACCCCAAAACTCCCCTTTTGGACTTAGCTTATCTTCATTCATTCATTAAGGTGAAAGTGTGTGTGTACATGTGAGCACACCTTGCACATAAGTATCCTTTCATTTACATTTAACTTCTATACATGATTAGACCATTATTTATCACATCACAAACTTTACATACTTCATATAATCATATAAGTTCTTTATGCCTAATCCTTAACATACATCTAATAGAAAGAGTCAGAAAACAATTAACAAGAATAACTTTATTCAAGCACGCACTCTAGGCTACTTCACATAATCACTTCATAAGGCACATTTAACAAGAATGACATATTTATCATCCTACATTACATAACAAGTCCTAATATCCTAATTCACAAGACACTAGTAACTTCCCATTCATACAATTCAAGTAAACACTGCCACCAAGAAGGTGGACCATACCACTCAAGAGCATTTCAAAATTAAAGCTAAAAATCATAATCAACTTACCCTTTAATAAAAGATTTTATAACCTCCAACAATTTATTCAATATTTCATTAGAATAAAGACCTTAGGGCAGTAGCTAAACAACAATAAAAACCATAAGAAATAAAAACTACAAGACCACTAATTCATGTTCACTTAACCCATTACCTAAGTCAAAATTTGAAGAAAACTTTAACATGAGATCATTGAAGTTTCAAACTTAAAATCATCAACTAATATTATAAATACCGTTATTAAGTCATTACAAATGTTTTCCTGCAAGACCCATATTTAGAGTTGAAGAAAGTAGAAACTAGGGTTGAAAACCCCTTTTAAAAATTCATTTGAAGGGACTCTTTGAATAGAAGAGAGTTCAAGGATGTATAACATACCTCACATTGAAGAAATTCCAAAGATTTTTGATAGAGAAACGACAAACGATAGACCTACTAGTACTTCTTAACTTCTAGCTTCCATGGTGACTTGAGAGAGTCTTCTAACAAAGAGGGTTCTAAAATTAGGTCTTAGGGTTTAGAACACTTTGATATACCTAATAAGCCCTTAAAATAACGTCCTAGGTTCATAAAAGACTTGGGGTTAATTTACAAGACACCCCAAGACTTTATAGGCAACATGCAGCTTTTGGGACAACCATCATCGACGGACCAACCAACAGTTCGTTTGTCAAGGGATGGGCCATTGATGAGGTCTCGTTGGTTGGCGATGCAACTCCAAAACAATCAGGTTTTCATTCCCCAAACAAAGGACCAGGTCGATGGGCCATTTTCTGGTCGACTGGACGTTGATTTGCTTGTCGATGGGCATACTGTTTTTGCAGTGTTTGTCCATGTCTTTGGCCCTTCATCTAGGAACCCTTGTGGGTCACAGGTGGTGTCTTTCCCGGACATTAAACCCCTTAAATAAGTCGTCTAGGTCTTAGTAACACATCACATCAATTTCTATTAAAAAGGACACATAAAACTCACCAGAACACATCAAGACACACAAGCGCTATCTAAGGCACACCTTCCAAAAATCATGGACGTTCTTGAACATTTTTCCTCCAATCTTCACACACTGGATAAGAACACTAATATAACTAATTTTAATTCAAATTAACTCAAGAAATACTCAGGAGGCTCTAGTTCACCTTAGATCACTTTAGGGCGTTACATTTCCCCCCACTTGGAACAACATTCGTCCTCGAATTACACTTAAACTTCAAGATCATAAAGGACTCACTAAGCATCACATAATACATTATAATCAAGGCTCAAACACTCAAAACCAAATAATCAACTAACCAGTAGCACAATTTCACGCTTCCAAAAATTTAGCAACATAGGCAACTCTTGCCAAGCTTCAGAAACTTGAAAACTCGCCCTTAACCTTCTTTTATGGAGGAATTACCTTCACCAACCTTAAACAAGCTCATATACAACACTTTTGCACAAACTTACACTTCAATCAAAGACAATAATTTTCTTCAGAAATGAGAAATTTCACGGTGAGCATTCACTGTATTCAATGCCAACATGCTTAAAAACTTCAAAATTTCATTCTTTGAACAATTTATCAAGGTTACATGATCGTATGAAGTATAATAATCTAATAACACATTGAAACCATAATTCATGAAAAATGCAATATTCTCAAAAATTTGTAGTTGTTTACATTGACTTCAAAACGTCATTGTGTCACAGGCTTAAAATTTCAATAATGCACCTTTCAAGCAACTTTAACAAGATGTCATGAAACTATGAGGGACAAGACTATACTAACTTACTCCAATGAGACTAGGTAAGTTTCACTAAGTGCATTGTGAGAGTAACATCCCATACTACCACTCCCACTTAGTGACCCTTGAGGATTCTCTTGGACAAAGTGCATTACATGCCATTTTAATTAACTTATTCTTCCCAACTTAGGGTAAATCCACTTTCAAGGTCTCATACTTCAAAGAACCATTATGCCTCTCACAAGGTAAAAACTCACACTACCCTCAAGTCATGCACATCAAGATTAAACATCAACCTTACAAGTTAAGCATAACACTTCCCTTATTGGATTCAAGCCTAAACAACCTCTCTTAAACATCACATTAAACTCTTAGCCATCACTTAACTCAATTTCACGGAAGAAAACTTCCTCACTAGATATTCATAACATATTTCCATCTTAGTGTAAGCCTACACCACAACATCCACAAATAACAAGAACAACTATGAAACATTAGTCACATAAGAGGGTTGCCCTCTACTCCTACAAAATATCCATATTCTTTTAACATTTCCCAAATTTACACCTTAAAACATATCTACCATCATTTAAAATAATCATAAGATAAATCATTTTCTCTCATAGGCCCTTTATTCAATCATCATAATTCTTACCATGCTTAGAACTACATCACCATAAAGTTTCTCATCACAACACTCTTTATATCACATTTCTCACCTGGCCCTAAATGGCATCACATCACAATTTCTTTTTCAATACTAACCTTCACCTCTAGTAATCTAGCAACAAAACCATCATAACATCAAAACTCACATTTTCTCTCCCTCAAACTTAGAAACATCTCCCCTTCCAAGCAATCACACCTAGAAGATCACCGAACAAGGGAACATAAGAGAGAGAGAGAGGTCTTATGTTGTGATACCAAGTCTATTACATCCCAAAGTACCCCTAGAAGTTAGGAAGAACCCTCATTACATGAGTGGGCAAAATTGACCCTTATGGAGTCTTGTATAATACTTTTAACTATCGTTTATACCATAAGACATGAAAAGTAGTACAGAATTAAAACTTTACACGAATAAATTAATAAAAGGAAATTTTCCATAAATACTTATGAAAATCTCATCGTCACAAAGTCAAACTTAAAGACACAAATATAATTAACTTAGGGACATGACCCTTTATGTTTGAATGAGATATATAATAAGTCTTAGCATAAGAAACTAAGAAAATAGGAGTTCTGCCCTCGAATTTTTGAGGACACACTTTATATTGAGAGTAACTTTCCCAAGCTTTGCCTCCTAGACTTCCACATTGCATTAAACCTATACTTACATAGTATCGAAAAGTATGGGGTTAGTACGAATAATGTACTAAGTATGGTACATGCAAAAATATGGGAAAATGGACATTTTAGTAAAATAACATTTCAAGAAAATTTAGTAAAACATTCAAGAACATAAAATCAAAACACCATAAGAATCATTATTTAACATTTAGAGAATAATTTCCATAATTTTAAACTTAAAAAAACAACTTACGGTAGACTTCATAAACTATACAATAAACTCAAATTGTACATCACAGTGAACCATTTATAACATTACAATGAATTCATCCTATTCTAATTAGTGAACTTCTAAAGCCAAGTAAACAGGAAGTGAACTCATTTTCATAAGAGCTTCCCTAACCAAGAATCATCGTAGGACTCACCAAGGTAAGACATGAAGGAAGTATGCATATGCCTCCTTACATACACACCAAAGAGATCATCAAGACTACCCATTTTGGCTTACTCACGTACGGGTAACAAGCCCCCACTCAATGAAAAGACACTAGAAGAACACCCAACAAATCACAAAGGTCTTCCCTTTCAGAATTCCTACTTAGTGCAATGAGTAGAGGCGTCCCATACCACCACCTACCCTAAGTAGCACATTCTTCTAGAAGGTTTGTCACCATGTCTTCCTTTTTGGAAGGTCCTACTTAGTGCAATGGATAGATGATGTCCCATACCACAACCTACCCTAAGTATTACGTTCCTTTAGAAGACTAAGTTCATTCAATTCAAAAAAGTCTCACCAAGACTCCCCTTTCAGATTGCCTTAGTACAATGTATAAATAGCGTCCCATTCCACTACCTACCCCAAGTAGAACACACCATTAGAAGACTTGGCACGTTCATTGCTTTTGTGGTAGTTAGATTAACTGACATAGTCCATGAGAGCTAGACATGGAATCATGATATTAACCCCTATCGGGTGAGGGATCCCCACTTGCCTAGAATGAGGTCATTCTTTTAACTTTTACATGGCTTTCCCAAAAGCTAAACCTATGTGGGTGCATAGTTATGGGATATGGAGATTGCTACTAAGTAACACAATCTCTACTAACGAGGAGTGCTTATCTCAAGAGGTACATTGGAATACAACATCTCAACTCACAAAGTGTAACAACATTTTCTTCATATCCTCTCAATTTTAGCCCTAATTTCCCACGGATTCTAAACAATATAAACTATAGGTTAAAGATAACTAGTGAACACCACATCTTAATTCACGAAAGAAATTCATCTCCAAACTATCTTAGAAAGCTCATGGGATGTAGTGGTGTTGCTACTAAACACTTCATCCCAACTCACGAAGAGTGTTTACCCCAAATCTCAAGTGTGAGTGTGTGTACATATGAGAAAACATTGCAGATAAGCATTCTGTCATTTACATATAACTTCTATAAATGCTTAGACCTTCCTTTATCACATCACATACTTTGCATACTTCATATAATCATATAGGTCCATTATGCCTAATACTTAACATACATCTCATATCAAGCTTCATAAAACAATTAACGAAAATAACTTCATTCGAGCAAACACTCTAAGCTACTTAACATAATCACTAAATAAGGAACATTTAACAATAAGGACATATTTATCATCTTACTTCACAAAACAATTCCTAATAGCCTCATTCACAAGAAACTAGTAACTTCACATTCATACAATTCAAGTAAACACCGCAACCAAGAAGGTGGACCATACTGCTCAAGAGCATTTCGAAATTCAAGCTAAACAACATAACTAACTTACCCTTTAATCCAAACTTTCATAACCTACAACAATTTAGTCAATATTTCTTCATAATAAATACCATTGGGTAGTGGCTAAACAACAATAACAACCATAAGAAACTAAAACTTGAAGACTACCAATTCAGGCTCATTTAACCAATTTCCTAAGTCAAAATTTGATGAAAATCTTTAAAAGGAATTCATTGATTTTTTAACCTTAAAATGATCAACTAACATTATAAATACCATTATTAAGTTATTATAAACGTTTTTATGCAAAGCCCATATTTAGAGTTGATGATAATACAAACTAGGGCTGAAAATCCCTTTTGAAAATTCATTTGCAGGGACTCCTTAAATGGAAGGGAGTTCAACGATGGATACCATGCCTCAAATTGAATATATACAAAATATTTTTGATGGATAAACGATAACCAACAGCCCTTCGAGCACTTCTTGACTTCTAGCTTCCATTGTGACTTGAGAGAGTCTTCTAACAAAGAGGGATTTTGGGTTTTAGGAAGTGGGGTCTAAAATTAGGTCTTACCATTTAGAACATTTTAATATACCTAATAAACCCTAAAACTAATGTCCTGGGGTAATAAAATACTTGGGGTGAATTTACTTAATACCCCAAGACTTAACAGGTAGCGTGTAGCTTTTGGGATAGCCAGCATCGACGGAACAACCACAGTTCGTTTGTCAAGGGACAGGACGTTGGTGAGGTCTCTTTGGTTGGGTCTAAACTCCAAAACTTTCAGGTTTTCATGCCCCAAATGACAGACCAGGTCGACGGGCCATTGCCTGGTCGACTGGCCGTCGATTGGCACTCTATTTTGGAAATGTTGGTCAAGTTCATGGGCCCTTCATCTAGGGCCCTTTGTGGGTCCTAGGTGGGGTCGTTCCTGGATATTAAACCCCTAAACTAAGTCGTCTAGGTCTTAGGAACATCTCACATCAATTTCAATTAAAATGAACACATAAAACTCATTCAAACTCATCAAGACACACGAGCTCTATCTAAGGCACACCTTGCAAACGTCATGGACGTTCTTAGACGTTTACCTCCAAACATAACCAAACTTCACACACTGACTAAGAACACTAATATAACTAATTTTAAATTCAAATTAACTCAAGAAAAACTCACGAGGATCTATTTTACCTTATTTTGTTTTGGGGTGTTACACATAACTAGTTCACTCGGTATTAAGTTAAAGTCCCTATTTGAAATGTCTTTAAGACTTTATTAATTATCATAGATTATTGTATGCCATAGGATACTAACCTCGTATATATTTATAATGATTATCCCATTATCATCATCATGTCACAGTAAGACACATAAGAAATTCAAATCAACCTTATATCATTACACCTTATTTTAAAGTCTCACAATATATATATATTTTAGTTACATTCATCACACCATCACCTATATAATATAATCACAATCAATAATTTAATTGAACATCATCATCAAGTACAATCCATCACAATTGAAGTGAATATTCTAGATCATAGGTCTTACCATTTTAACTTCACAAGACTTCTTACATGGTATTACCATAACCAACCATATTCATTCAATAATAGACTTAATAATATTATATAATAGTAATTAACACAAGAACTAAGTCAATTACATCATCACTTTTCAATGCAATATCGATTCATAACCTAGGGTTAGGGAAATAGGGTCAATTCATGCTCTCTTCTATACAACTAGGTCTAACATGAAGAACTACCATAAATCACCAATAATAAATCGCATTTTATCCATAATAATCAAAATAAACCATGAATAATACAATTTGAAGGATCAATTTCGGATTAAGAGTGAAACCCATGCTTTTATCAACTGTTGGAAATCAATTTGGAAGAACTCTTTGGAGAAAGGAATCCCAAAGGTTAAGTGTTCCCATGCCTTGTTAATCCTTGAAATTTGATGGAGAGAAAGTTATGTTATTGCATATCTCTGATATTTTGACCTTGGTCTTTTATGGAGTCTTCTTTTGGAGAGAGAAAGTAGAGAGAATGTGGAGGATTTGAGGTTTGGGAATTTGTAGGTGTTCGGTTAGATAATGAAGGTTAGGTCTTTATATAATTCCTTAATTAACTTTATTAGGAACCCCCAACCCCTAATTAAAACACTAACCAACTAACTAATTAAAAAGACCCAACTCAAAACATCACAGCAAAACCAGACCTGACCTACGAGACCTTGACCTAGGATCCGTAGGTCAGTCGATGCCTACTGCACCCACCTTCCTACACGTCCATCAATTGTGTAATAGACTGATTCTTTGACCTTCCTAATCAATTTTATGTTTTCAACGATGGATCCATCTACGGAACGTCATCCAATCGACGACTCGTTGACGGACACTGCTCAAAATGGTAGTTTTGGTCAATTAAGAAGGGTCCTCCTCAAGGACCCTTAGGTGGTCCTTGGGTAGTCGTACCTAGATTTTTCAACCCTAAACATATTTTAATACATGTTAGACACCTCTTTACCAAAGTTTGTTAAATTTTGACTCTTGACACCCCATGAAACATGCCAAGACACACAAACCTCTATTTTACAATTCATTAAACGCTATGGACGTACCTTGATGTTTTTACTAGAAAACTTCCTAAATGAATTATATTCATTATTTTAGGTCTTAAAATAGTATTTGAAGGTCTATTTCATCACGTGAGGCTCTTGATTGGGTCTAAGACTTCCAGAGTGTTACATACACGTGGTTTCATACTCATACTATACTTGTTGTACTCTTTTGTGGTGCAGATTAGATTTCAAATGGGAGTACATTTCGTGGAGATATTAAAGCTGAGTATTTGAATTATGTTGGAGTTGTGGTGAGATACTTCATTGTTCTGTGGTCCAAACCTCCCTCTATTTCTCTAGTTATCATTTTCTTTTAGTATTTAGAGTATTCCCTGCGTTTAGGTTGGTCATTTAGTTCAAGACTTGTATCGTAGTTTAGAGTCTCTTGTACTTATGACACTTAATCTTGGGGTGATGTTTTTTTTTAGGTTTACACATTCAATACTTCTCAACGACTTGGCATTTTGATATTGTGTTTTCTCTTATCTTTATACTTTAGATATTGATTTGAATTGGTTAAGGTATGGGGTTGGCTTACCTATCAGTTGGGAACATAGGTGTCATCATGACTTGTGACTTGTGTTGTGACGAATTGATATCATATCCCTAGGTTCATTAGTCTCACGAGTACAAGAGCTGAGTCTAGTAGAGTGTTGCTGATCGGTGCGGAGACTTTTGTTACTTATCTTCGAGAGGCTACATAACTTGGGGAAACTTCTATCCTTTTACTTCCTTATTGTGCCTAGATGATTTAGTTTAAGGTCAAAACATTGTTCCATTTTCTCACCAATGGTGAGAAAACATTCTCAAATATTACCCATGTCAAATGGGATTACGTTGTGGGGTTCAATACATATGTTACGTGGTTAGAAAAAATATCTTGATAATGAGCTTTTCAATTCAAAAGAAGGAAATTGACGAGGTTGGAAATAGTAAGAATGGTTTTTCTCAAGGTATTATTTAGTCAAGGATATATGAATTTCATTTGAAATTATTAGGACATTTTATGACTCTGCTTACGATTGGTGAATAATTTAGTAATGAAAAATTATAATGTCCTATTCTTGAAATGAAGTGTAAGGTTAGGAAGATTAAATAGATCAAATAGGAGATTAGTGATTATGGCAAGTCTATGGGGAGAAGTTGAGAAAGAATAGATATATAAAACGTGGTCACTTCCCAAGATGTTTGAGAAGGTAAGATTTGTTATAAGATTTGTATGCCAGATTTCCTCTTTATCCTTTAGGCTAGAGGTATATTGAAGACATTTTAAATAGTTCAAGTTGAATGAGACTATTTCCATGTTGATGTTTATTTTATAGAATTCACAAGGTTGGTTAAGTCTAATACATCAAAACATTATAAAAGGTTAAATTGAATATCAGTCAGTAAAGACATTTAAATGAAGATTATTGATAAATAGTGATAAATACATATTGTGAGGATCATTCCAGATATTATATTGAGGATTAGTAACAATAATTCAAAATAAAGGGCGAGGCGGAAGATTCTTTAGTTAAGGGATATTAGAATAGATTGTTGTATGAAACTACATGAGGACACCTATAGACATGTATGCATAGTAGTTACGAATCGCTAAATAGATCATAGACCAATATAGAAGTTATTGAAAATATTACCTTCATAAATAAATAATTGTATTGGGATAATCAAGGTTGTTCAAAGTCTCATTCGATATGCTTTTAATTGTCTATAATTTTATTTCAAGTGTAGATCTACTTCGTTAGTGCATACCTCATTTGGATTTGAATATGATTTGAAGCTCTTATTCTATGTTAGCACATATTCTTAACAAGTATATTATTCTTAGTGGTATATTGATTACATCGATCTTATGTTGTTTACTTGGTAGTACATGACACATGGACATTCTTAATTATTTTGAATATGGTATACTTCAATAGCATATCGAAAATTGAGTAAATTTCTCTGCAAAATACATTTTCTTACTAACTTCAACAATGTTAGATATTTAAAAATATAAGTGGAAAGATAGTCTTAGTACCCATTCAAGAAAGGTATTTTTGTCACTTAGTTTCAATCCATGGGAACAAATGTTGCTTCACATATTCGTCTTATGTATGTGATACTAGTGATGATATGTCTCCTTTAGATCCAATTCTAATGGTGCAAGAGTTTTTTTTAGAGTTTCCACGTGAGTTTGATATAAAATTTAGTATTGAATTATTTTTAGACACTTGGCCTATTTCAATTATTTCTTATTGCAATATTTCGGTGAATTTGAAAGAACGGTAACAAGACTTGTTCTGTAAATAATTTTGTCAGATTAAGTATACTTTTATTTGGTGTTTCTATCATATTGGAATTCCTTTGTTATTATTTTCATCGAGGATATATTGGTATACTCCAATAGTAGGAGGATCACGAGCATTAATTGAGATTGTTCTTTAAAAATCCGAAGAAAATTAAGCTCTACTAATGTTTTTTTAAAGTGTGGGTTTAATTTGGTGGCGTAGTGTAAATTTATAGTGATCAAGAAATGTATTATATGGGATCCCAAGAGAATTAAGACAATTCAAAATTAATCTGACCTATTTTTAGTTATGATTTAGAGTTTTTAGACCTAAATGGTTAGTATCAATGGTGCTCTCATTCATTACACTTGCATTGACTAGATTAACCTAGATATAAGTGGCTTTATAATGGTTTGATGTGTGTGATATGAGATTTCTAAATCTCAATGTTGGGATATTGCCCATGTTCCAGCCAAAGGTCTCATATCCTAATCCTACTTGAAAAAGGATTAGAACTATTCTCTTTATTTTGTTACAAATTCTATAAGGAAAAGGATTGAAACTATATTCCTATTTGTAGTTGGTTTTGACTTGTAAGGAAAAGCATAACTTTATAAATAGTGGATGGTCTTGAGAAAATAATTTAGTTACTCATTATTATTCTCTTTGAAAGGCATTAGGACATAAGAGAGGTTTTTGAGAGAGCTTTCAACAAAGAGACAATAGAGCAGAAAAAAGTTGTTTTGGTGTAGTCGTTTTCTCCAACCAAGAACCTTCATATCGTCGTTTCTAATTACCTAACCATTGGATTTGGCTGATATTAGGACTGAGTGTTTCTGACATGTTGATGGTTAATTTTAATGGTGGAGATCGGATTTGAAGAACAGAAAAATACATTTTTAGGTCCCGAACAGCAACTACGTTTGGATGGTGTTTTTTTCTAATTATTTTTTTGTTGGGTAGTAATGTAGAAAGGTAAGTGATAGCTTATTCTTTGAGATAATTGAAATTTCATGAGAAGAATTTCCTTAGTTATAGCTTAAACATGGTGATGGTTGTGCTTCCATTAAAACTGTAGAGGCATTATATGTATAATGTGTATTGTGAGGTGTTTTAGTATAATATTTAATAAGAGAAACCTAAATTTAAGACAATGGATATGGAAGTTTCTAAAGGAATATGGAATGATTATTATTTATCTTTTGGACAAAGTAAATTTGATAGTAGATAATTTAGGGTGAAATGCACTGAGTCTGGATAGTCTTCCTTTTTTTCATGTGAGAGAGTACCCATGGCTATGGATATCCAGTCCTTAGCCAGTAACATTATACAACTTGATATTTTAAAATTCGGTAGAGTTTTGGGCTTACATGGTTGTGAGGTAGTCACCAATCGACCATATTCATACTAAACTATTGATGATGGTTACTGTGTAAGATTTGATACAATGGTTTACAATGAGAAATCAAGGATAAAATATGAATGGCTAGGGAGTTTCGAGGATAAGTGGTCACATATGTATATCTCGGGCATGTGATTTGGTCATGATATCATACAAGAGGCCATAATTTGAGGTATGTTACTCATTTAAGATGTTAATAAATATTGTGACTTAAAAAATATTATTAGTGGTGTGGATGAAAAGGGACATTGTTAAATTTTTATTTCGTGTTTTAATTGTTAGAACATAAGTATGAACATCAAAGGATTGGAAATGTGACTCAAAGAATGATCATACCAGAGTTACTGTAGAAGCATAATTTTGGAATATATGGTAGGACTTGCATAGGCCTTAAGTAAGTTGATGATATATGTTTTACGGTGGACATATTGACCGAGTGTATGTCCTTCGTACCAATTCATACTTCTTATAATTTAGAGAAGTTAGCGAAGAATCTACATTTAGCAGATAGTTTACTTGCATGGGATGTCCATTTCTATTATATCATTTAGTTACATAATTTTACCCTCATTTTTGAGGTCTATGTAGAAGGAATTGGGTAGTTGAGTTGATCTTAGCATACCATCTCATCATCGGACTAATGGTTAGTACGAGCAAAATATTCAAGTCCTTGAGAACATTTTTTGAGCTTATGTGATTTACTTGGTGATAATTGGAAGAAATTTGTACCTTAGATTGCAAATCACATCAATTACTATTTGAGTAGTTCCATGCTACAATTTGAGGCACCGTATGATATGAGATATCAATTTTCAATTGATTGGTTTGTTTCATTTGAGGTTAGGCCATGGGGCACAATTTGTTGAGGGAGTTCTTAGATAAGATCAAGTTGATTCAAATTGGTTTTCTACGCTAAGTGTAGGTAAAATAGTTGTGCAAATAGAAAGGTTTATGATTTGAAGTTCCTGGTTGGAGAGCGGGTTCTATTGAAGGTTTCACTTATAGATTGTGTGAGAATTAGGAAGAAGGGAAAATCAAGCTCAAGGTATATTGGTCTTTTTTAAAATGTTCAGCTTGGATTATGAGTTGTGTTTGCCACTTGATTTGTCATATATTAACCCAATACTTCATATCTTTATGTTGAAGAAGTACCATCAGGAGGTTTTTGATGTGATTCAGTTTGATTAAGTGCCACTTCATAAAAAACTGACATTTTGGGATGTGCAAGTTATTATAGATTAGATAGGAAATTCAAATGTTATGGTCATAAGGATATCTTTACCCAGTAAAGCTCCAATGGAAGCATCACCTAGTTTGGAGAACACTTGGGAGTACTAGTCATACATGTGGATTACATACCCCCATTTGTTTTATGCGTTCAATTGCATCGATTTCTTTCACCGTTCGAGGATGAACGTTTTTTTAATAGTAGATAATTTAACGACCCGCTAATTAATTTTGAGAACTAGACATTTTCTATCATAAAAGACTCTTTCGCAAATAAGTTAAAATATTCATTTAACTAAGGTTATTTCATTTATGGATATTCTTTTAAATATTAATTTAATTGGTGATTTGGGCCAAGTCCAAAATTATATTATTTTACTTGGTCCATGTATTGAAAAAATCAGTAGGGTTTAATAATTTATGTTTTTCATCGTCTTACGACTCAAGTGTAGACTTAACACAGTATTCACAAAGAGAACTTCATCAAGTAAACTGTACATACATATATTCCTCTTATTCGGTGGTGATTCTATGATATATCAAGCTATTAGCACGAATTAGTATTATAATGTTGGTATGTAAGTGGTAATTAAAGTGTTTTTTTTTCTTTACTTGCTAGAATAAGCATTGTTGGGTTGCTTAATGTTTACAAGGCTAGGGTCTAATTAAGCAGTAATTATGAGAAATGATTGGGCATAATAATCCAATCAGTTGGGGGACAACATATTAGAAATTAATTGATATAATGCATACATTAAGAACCATCTGCTTAAGAGTATAGTACAGATTTTGTAAATACAATTTGGTTTAAGCATACTGTAATTATCAAAAATTTAAGTTGACATATGTATTAAATTTATGGTATATTACAAAATATGAACATAACTAGAATTAAGTTATTTGAAACACTTAAGACATAATTATAGATATGAAACTTATGAAGTTGATAATAGATTCATAATCTATGATTTTTGACTGACATTAGAATCATGGTTAGAAGGCGATGAGAACACGTAATTCAATATAGAAGTTACTCCATAACTTACTTAATTCCCATGAAAAACAATTAAAATAATGTAGTTGGAAGGTGTTATGGGTGGTGAATAGTTCTTCGAAGAATAAGATATGCACATGCGTTATCTATAAATAGTAGTTGTAGTAGTCATGAGCGTAAACAAAATTTAACAAAAAAAGGGTTTATAGAAATAAGTAGATAGAAACATATATCATGATTTCAGAAAGATTCTTAAGTATGTAAGGTTAGCAGGAAACTAAAAATATCATTATGTCATCGAATTCAAATTCTCATAAGATTTTCTTTAATGCAAGCACACCATAATACGGGATAGAGAATAGTGTTAAGCACTTGGGGTGTTATAAGACATACTTGATTACGAATATTACACATTTGATAGATCGGGAACATGTTTAAGCTTTATAGAAGAGAGAGATAAAATTATGAGGATTTGTGACACCTGTTCAACATTCAAAGGTATTCTAAGACATTCTAGACTTCTTTGCGGGACGTTTTCTAATTAAAGATCATAAATGAAATGGATAATGGGTAACAAAAAAGAGGGGGTCTCTTACAAATGGTGTGACGGGCATTGATACGAGTACCAATGATGTTAAAGGTAAAATATATTGCCATAATATCACAGTTTATAACTTGAGAAGGACAAAGCATATGGGCATTAGTTGATGTATTTAATGACATAATTTATTTTAGTGTGGTTGTACTCTTTATTGAACACGTATAGTTGTGATAATCGAGGTGATTATATATCATATTGATATTTGATTGAGATGCATCATCATCCCTTTTTCTTTGATATTATATTGTGCACATGCATTGCCATGAGATTCAGTATGAGTTGGACACGGGGAGATCGTCTGTGCTAGGTATGGTGAGATATTAAGATTATAATTTGGGCACGTGGAGATCTTCCTTGCGTAAATTCTTGATTATATGATAGTGCATTTAGATAGTCAACATAGACACGTAGAGATTGTCCTTGTCGGTATATGGGCCTCATGAGACCGCTGTGGGTCATGAACTCTCGATGTATTTCTGAGGAGTATCATGTATGTACAGTTAGAGAGTTTTTGGCATCTGATACATATCAGTTCATGATATCACATTGCATCGCATCTCATTACATCATTTGTTCTTGTTGATTTTAGGTTTTATTTGTGGTTAGACAGTACGTGAAGTTTGATATCCCTATTGATGATATTTGATTGATAAGTATAATGTAGACTTGTACAATTAAAGACGTATTTTCTTATATACTCTTGTCACTACTTTTTCATTGTCGGTCTATGATATATACTGAGTACACGTTGTTTCGTACTCACACTAAACTTGCTGGACTCTTTTGTTGTGCAAATTGGATTTCAAATTGAAGCGCACTTCGTGGAGCTTTCAGAGCTGAGTATTTGAATTGTCTTGGAGTGTGCTGAGCTAATTGGATGTTCTTTGGCCCACGCCTCCCTCTATGTCTCTAGTTATCATTCTATTTTAGTATGTAGGGTATTCCTTGCATTTAGGTTTGTCATTTATTTTCAGACTTGTATGGTAGTTTAGAGGCTCTTGTACTTATGAAACTAATTATTGGAGTGGTATATTTTTAGGTTTCCGCATCTAAATACATGTCAATTACTTAGCTTTTTGATATTGTTTTTTCGCTTATCTTTATACTTTAAATATTGACTTGATTGGTAAAGGTATGGGTTGTCTTACCTATCGATTGGAAACATAGGTGCCATAACGACTTGTGATTTGGATCTTCACAAAATAACAAAAGGAAGTATCATTAGACATGGTTTAAAGTTCTAAATTATCAAATCTACGGAAAAAAAAAGGTTTTACAAATTCAAGATTGATAACACGATGCAACACGAGAAAACAATGATTAATAAAATATAATAACTCAAAATTATAAAATCTACAAAATCAACCAATGTACATTAACCATTAAAAATAATTAAAAAACACATAAGGTTTCTAATAAACCACTCAAAAAGAAAGTTTGAGAAAATTTATATTAGAATACAATAAAATAAGAAAGAGGCAAAAGAGAAAAGGAACTTATGAATACCTCAGAAGGAAATGTATTGAAATTGGAAAACCAAAAGAAGGGACAAAGACAAAGCAAAAAGAAGCTGATGAATTTATAGTGTCAAAGTGTCACGATCCAATCCATCAAGCCGTGCGGGCATCCACTGTAACGCATAAGTAGAAGTCTGCATAAGTAGAAGTTACATATCCCAATAATTAAAATTTGCGAAAAATTAACAAAAAACAAAGATAAACAAATTAACCGGATTTTTATAAAAGAAAGCATATAGAACAATTTTGAGTTAAAACTTGTAAATTATTCAACACCCTCCCAAGGATTTAGTCTAAACATGTACAAGAGCTACTAAGGGTAAAACATGACATAATATATAAAAGAAACAACATCCACCATGCGAAAGGAGAGTAGAAGCTGCTCGAGAATTCTTCGTCTTCACCTAATCGAGCACAACCAGTCATGCATCAAGTCTATGCCAAAAACGCATAGCATGAGTAGTGTCAGTACAAAACACATGTACTGGAAGACATCATTGGTAAACCCAACGCCCACCGTATAATATTAGAAATCAACTAATAAAAACATGTCATAACACCTATCGCTTCTCCAACTTTACCCTCTCTCCAACTACCTCAAAATTAGAGTAGTACTCTTACCACCAACCTACTTACAAGGTTCTTGGTAACCACTTAATCATTCTAACACTTAGAAAACTCCTCGACTTGCACTACAAAAATTTCGACTAACCACCGACGACATACCCTTTACTTTCCCTTATAGGTTACCTTGCCATTGCCACAAAGAACATTATCACAAGATTTCAAACTACCCACCAAGGACTCCTCCCTCCGAGGTGAGATCCTCCAAATTAATTACATCAAGCACCCTACCCCCACTTCCCACCCTTAAAACTCACGGTCATCTATTATTCCTTATTACACGTATCCTTGAACTCTTTACATTCCCAATTTCTTAAACAATATGATGCACAATAAGTCCAAAAGGCACAAAAGAGAAATCAAATAAAAGAACCCACAACCATATCACCATTCCGAAAAAATAAATAATGTTTATCATAACCAATTACATTCAACTTCAGGATTATCAATTATCATAATTATATCACGCCACTGGTCCTCTTATAAAACCCTAACCCAAACTGTTAGCATACAGAGACGTGGTACCAGATCAAACAGAATGTGGCCACCAACCCCAATTAGTTATGCCTAGATGTGACAACTGATCCGAATTAGTTATGCCGAAATGTGGCCACAATCCCAATCTGTAATGCTGGAATGTGGAAACTGATCCATTCAACACACCATAAATCAAATAACAAGTAAACCATCATTATAATACAACAAGAGTGATTTACAATGTAAGGACCCTCAAAATGGACTAGGTTGATCTAGAGCCGCACATGCGCTTTAAGAGTTATTAAAATTTAAATGAAGTGTGTCAAAACTTGTATATATGGTTAGAAGAGGTTCAAAAAACAAACGCCAAGGAACAACCAAGATGTTTGGAAACTAGTCATGTTTATATGTCAATGTGCCTTTACATGTTATTTGGTGTCTAAAATGATTGGAGAGGACCCTAACATCTATATTGACGTATTAAGGATTGAAATTTATAGGAATTACACCCTAAGGGTCCTTGAAGAGGACCCAAAGATGGGAGAAAAATCCGGGAAGGCAGTGTCAAACCACGCCCGTGATTGACGACTAGTGGTTGGAATGACGCCCGGTCAAATGGGGTGTTCTCCACACTTAGATGTGGTATATTAGCCCCCGAATGAGGGAGTCTCATTCACAAACGACGTAGTGCAGAATGACCCCATATTTCCATCGACGCTCCGTCATTGGGGCTGTCGTTTGGACCTACAACTCACTGTCTAAATACAACCATCAAAAGAGTGAATTGGGAAATGCACCCCACGTTCCAATTAATGTATGGGTGGTTATTTTTTTATTTTTTTTTATTATAAGTTCGTTAAAAACGTAAAAAAACTAAATTACATTTCATTCTTCGATTTAGACCTTCACTCTCAAGATAAACTCTCTCTAGAACCTCCATTCAAAACCAAGCTCAAGGTCAATGTAGGGGATCGATTCCAAGTGGTTTATTCTCTATATTTTTGATTCTATTCGTCTATTAAGATATGGTAACCCTTTACCCTTAGTTAATCTTTCATCTAAGGAGTTGTTTTAAAGGTTTTTCAATGAGATTCTATGATCAAAATTCCTATCTTTCAAGCGATCATGAGATATTGTCAAATTATTTTTGAAGTCATTATAATGATGGATTTATGATTAATCAATTATTTTATGATGAATTTCAATCGAGTTCCATATAGAACCCATGATCTCCTTAATCTCTCAATTTATCCTATAATGTGTGTCTTGTGATCTTGATTATATTATGATTGAATTGTGATTCATTTGTAATGTATTGTGTAATACTATTCCTACCTATATCAATTGATTGTGAATTTTTGAGAATTTTTCAATGGTAATCATAGCTTGGATTCACAATTATAGTCTTGGAATTGATATTGTGTGGTATGATCCATTTATGGTGGCGGTGTTAACATTCTTGTTTCTCTATATATGTCATGATCATGGGCTTGAAGGCAATAGAAGTAAAGTGGATTGATTTTATAATTATAATGTTTATAAAGTTTATGTGTGTTGTTTCCTATGATGTAATGTTGGTGTGTGTGGTCTATAGTCCCTATTACTCTATTTGTGGGTTATTCATAACTTGCGGGATATGGAATAAGTGTTGTGATCTTTGAAGGGGGTTTACTCCATGTCAATATTATTTCCATTATGTGATCATGTTGACAAATACACACATCTCATGCATACCTACAACTGTAATGTGTTCATGGTATCAATTGAATAAATTGCACATCTGGACCTTGAGGGGATTCCTAGGGTGGTTTCTTCATACACATAAGTTATGAATATATGATTAAGATATGAGCATGATGTATGTGAGATGATGATAAGTTCATGATTATGAGGGATTGGAACTGATCCTTTTTTGTATCTTATTACTATGTTGTCATGTAATGCACATTATTAATGAAGTATGAACATGTGGTGTCTACATGTTTTTATGTAAAAGTCTTCCTCACATATGTACACACACACATATGAAAGCATGAATAAAGCATGTTAGTGATGATCTAATGATTAAGAGTCTTTTGGATGGTTTTCCTTGATTGTACTCTAAGTTAGACTATGTTATGATTATGTGAAAGGACATTCTCACATGATTTTGTTTTGATGAAAGGACATTCTCATCATATAACCTATCAGATATGTATATGAATATGAGGATTTAATCTCCTAAAGCCTCTATTATAAAGAAATATTTAGTGAGGACTTAAAGACTTCTCAAAAAATGAAAGTTAGCTCAGCACTGAGTGAACTTAACAAAGAGACGTGTCCATCCCAAAAAGAAGGTATGTTCACTATATATGGTGTCCCTTCCCGAAAGGAAGCTAGGTTCACCAAATGTTTTCCTGAGGTGCAAACGACAATGCTGGATAGCATAAATATGGTTTTTAGTAACGACCAGCGAGTTTTTTTAACTACGTGCCTCTGTAGGTTCTAGCTAGTGCATCCACATAGATAGTTATGATTTGTGATTCTACCTTGGCAAGTAGAGCACCTTTTTTCAGTGAGGAGTTTTATGACACCAAATTCCATGTTTAGCTCACATGGTCTAATGTCGGTTAAGGAAATTTTCCCTAATGTAAAATGAATAATCGAAATAATATGATGAACCCTAACTAGGACTACGTAAGGGATGTTGCTTAGAGTAGGTGAGAGAATGAGACTTTACCTATACATTTCACAAGTAGCTCTTCAATGAAATTCAAGGAAGGATTTTCTATTTATATGTATCTTATGCATTACATGATGATGTTCGTATACTTGTTGTGAAGATATGCATAATATGGGTCTTATAGTGTCTATATGATAAAGTTCTTATTTAGTATGAATTTTGTTGGATATACTTGTTATGTTGATGAAATGAACTCTTTATATGTTAAATGTTGTCTGTTACTTCATTATAATGATATTGGTAGTATTGACTTGCACGTTGTCTTGATACGTGTATGAAGACTAAATGAGATATGATTATGATGTGATAACTGAATGAGTTTTATCTGAGGTTTATGAAGTATGTTGGTTCTTATGTGATGTATCTATTTCATTATAAGTTGTTCCTTTATGAATGTATATGCTTAAAATGAAGAAGAATATAGGAATGTTCACCTTGTGACCTTGAGGTGCTACTTTGGTTTGATTGGTGGAATGAGATACTATTCATGAATTGTAGTAAGTACTACTCAAGAGTTGCTTTAGGTAAATGAGTTAAGGTAAAAGAAAAGGTAATGTTATGAAGATATTGAATGTGTCTTAAATGTGATATATGTCTCTATGTGTTGTTATGATTAGTATCGATGTCTAAAGAATGTATGTGGACTATATTGTATTTATTATATAAAAAAATCATGAAGTTTTACTAAAACACATGATGCATGATTTCTAAATAAATGTCCTCTTTAAAGAATTTTTTTCCATGGTTATCATACTTAGTGCATTATTGTATAAATATCATTCTTCTTAATCTTTTTACACAAAGTGTAGGTGGTGATGACTAGAAGATCTTTCTAATAATGAAAAGCTTGGATAGCTATTCCCAAGTTCAAGTGTGTCCTTATGATTCAAGGCCCTTCATGTCAAAATTTTATATTAAGTTCATATAATTCTATTGAATTTGATGTTGAGTCTAAGATGGCAAAATGAGACTTAGTGTCTTAACTCTGTACTTATGATTTTATAAATGAAGTGATGCTCTAGCATTATGTTATGGTATGCAATTTTTGATTTTCCACTAAGTTTCTATGACAATGTGATAAATGAATGCTAAGAGGCTTGTCCAAGAACTCCGAGAGGTCAACAAAGCTGTGTTACTTCTCGGGGATGCTCTGCGATCGTGATAAACTTGGTTTCAGAGCCAGGTTTTGGGAATGTTCTTTAGGTTTCAAAGTCTCATAATGACACATCTAGTAGAGTCTTGTTCATCAGTGTGAGTCGTGACACATCTATGAGCGACAAGCTATAGGACGGTAGAAGATTCACTTTCTTCACTACTCTTATGTCGTGCCATAAAGCTTAACTCTATATGATCTCTCTCTTATTTTTTGTTGTCCGCTGGTCTTTTAGATGTGATCTCTTGGAAGGGATGATGTCTCAAGGCTTGAGGGAAAAAAATAAGTTTTGATGCTTATTATGGTTTTATGACTAGATGAGTATATGTGAATGTGAATTTGGAGTATTGTTGATGTGATGCCATTTATGGCTATAAGTGACCTATGAGATTTGAAGTATTATGTTGAGAAGTAACGTTATCGTATAGGCTTGAAAAGTTGTGGAGAAATATGACAATAGTTAAAGATGGATGTTGCCCTTTTATAAGAGTAATGCTTCATAGTTGTCCTTGTGTAGATGGAGTCTTTTGAATACGCTTAATCATAAGAAGGGAAGATGATGTGTTTAACCTAACAAGGTAATTTCGGAGTATGCTAGTTAATGGGAGAACCCACATGACTAGTTGATTAGTCCGTATTTGAACCTATCTTAAGAACTAAAAAGAGGTTTTTTTTTGTCATAGGTTTAAGGAGAAATGTGGTAAATAGTGAAAGATATATGTTGCCCTTTTTATTAGAGTAATTTTTTATAGTTAAACTTCTGTGGATTAGTGTCTTTTGAATAGGTTTAATCCTAAGAAGGGAAGGTGGTGTGTTGAACCATGTAAGGTAATTATGGTGTATGCTAGTTAATAGGAAAACCCATATGACTAGTTTATTAATCCCTATATTGGACCTATCCTAAGAGTGGGAAACAGGAAAGAAGGTTTTTTTCTCCAAAGGTTGGGGCTATGTTGTACTCCAACATTGACTTGTAGGGTAGTATGTATCCCTTAGCTCATAGGGAGAAGAAGATAATTGATGTTTACCTACTTAAAAGAGGTTAGTTGTCTTTTAAGATTGATTTTAAATGTTTTCATATAAAGAGAGTTCTTAGATTGTACCTAGGCATGGTTTGTTGGAAGGTTGCACTCAAGGTGATGATATGGATTGAAATAACCTAGAAGTTATATTGCCCTCGTGTTGGAAGAAAGATAGAGGCCTCTAAGGACCAATCTAAGTTTCCCCTAAGGAATTACCTAGAGAGGATTTTGTCCTAAATATCTAAAACAAAAATGTTGTAGTACAAAGTGAGGAAATTATGAAGATAACATTGGTAGTCATGGGTACAGAAGCCTCATGTCGTTGGACAATGTTTTCGAGCTTTACTGTTATGAAAATTCCTTTAATTTATGTACTTGGAGGATTAGTGGTGCTTGAGTGGTACCTATTGATGTTGAATTTGTAAGATTATTCTTCATAAGGAATGAGTGAGATCCTCAATAGTGTAAAATTGTATTATTATGTTAGTAGTGTGGAGGTTTAGTCTTGACTTGCCTTAACCTTAGTGTTTAAGGGCATAAGGTGATGAACAATTGGTTAGGATCACCCCGAGTGGGGGATAATGTTATTATATGGGGAGGTTTATAATTTGAAGTTCTCTTAGATGAGATGAGTTTCTTTTAAATGAGGTTTACCCTAAGTGGGGGATGATAATGTGAGTTGTAAGATTGTTTATATCCTTTTCTTGTCTTTATATTTTTACTCAAGCTTGAAGCCCAAGAGTTTCTAGTAGCTTAATCATGTTATCGAGTCTTGCATATAAGTATAAGTTGCATCTTCTCCATATGTTATGCATGTCTTAAAAGACAGTACGTTATGCATGTTTTAAAGAATTCATATTGCATGAAAAAAGGAGCCCACAATGAGGTATTGAGTTTTCTTTAAATAGGAAAAGATGGGTCCCTATAAAAATATGTGATTTTGTGATTTATGTAGTGTTAATATAGGCTCACTCTTGAGAAGTGATGGTGTGACTAGCCAATATTATTGATGTGTGCCTAGGAAGTTCAATAATTTCCCCAAATGATGAATGTTAATAAAATTATTGATATGAAAGAAATTCACATTTTGTGAAGTAATTCCTGATGTTGTGATGTGTTTGGTGTGATTTACCATTTTGACTTCATGAGGAAGGGAGTATGAGCATGCTTTGGTAAGAAGTTAGGAATCTCTCCATAAAATGAATTGACCATTGTAAGATGTTTGTATATGGACTTCATGATAACATGTTAGTATGCTAAGGAGAAGGTAATTCCTCCTTGAACGAAACCAAATATGGTGATGTTATGTATGTCCATAAATGTATTATGTACAAATGATAAGGTTTTTGTTGATCTACATTACTCATGATTTATGTCCATTCAATATGAGTTACTTATATGCCTCTTGAGTTATAATGTTGAACATGTCTATGCGTGATCTAAAGGTTATTTCATATTAAGCTTTTGATGAAAACAAGTGTAAAGGCCATGTTATGATTAGGAAAAGGAAGTTCCCCCTATAAACATGAAAAAATGCCAATGTGTTTGATGCATTAGGAGTGAGTTGATAAAGTTTCTACTGGCTTGTGTGCATTGAATGCATAATGATATCAATGTCGGTGTTCCTTGTAAGTTTTGTGCATTGACTTTTTGTATCATGATATGTTGAATGTTATTAGATGCTAAATGGGTCATTGATTCTTTGAAAGTGTTGAAAGTGTTTCAGGTGTCATTCGAGTAAGAATGTTCCCAAGTGGGGGATATTGTAAGGACCCTCAAAATGAACTAGTTTGATCTAGAGCCTCATATGAGCTTTAAGTGTTATTATTATTTAAATATTTAAATAAACTGTGTCACAGCTTGTACAGTTATTTTGAAGAGGTTTGGAAGTCAAAAATCAAGGAACGACCAAGGCATTTGGAAACTAGTCCGTGTATGTGTCAGTGTGCCTTTGCATGTTTTACATGTTGTTTGGTGTCTAAAATGATAGTGAGGACCCTAATATCTATATGGACGTATTAAGGGTTGAAACCTCCAAGAATGACTCCCCAAGTACCATCCTAAGGGTCATTGAGGAGGACCTAAATATTGGCAAAAAATATGGCAAGTCAGTGTCTAACCACGCCCATGATCGATGGCTAGTGGTTGAAATGACGCCCCATCAAATGGGGGTGTGTCTCCACACTTAGCTGTTGGAGATTAGTTTAACACCATAAAAAAAACTACGGTGAACTAGATTTTTTTAAATGTCTCACGAGTTAATTTTGTGTTAAAATGACTAATAATGATCTTTTGAGGCAGTGTTTAAAGTTTGGTGACATTTGGAGGTCAAACACAAAGAACGTCCATAACGTTCGGAAGGTGCCTTAGAAACTGCTTGTGGGTCTTATCATGCTTTAGCAAGTTTTACGTGTTCGTTTCAATTGAAATTTGTGTGGGATTTTCCTAAGACCTAGATGAATATGTTAGGACATCAAACGTCAAGGTAAAACTACGCCTAGGACCCACAAGCGGTCCTTGAATAGGAACCAAGACTTGGCATCCAAGCTGCCAAAATTGGGCAATCGATGCCCACTAAACTACGGGCCGTCGACTGGACGATGCCCCTCAGCCGTCGATGGGTCACTATACAAGTTTTAACATTTGCTGACTTGGCTTGGGGTGTTTTATAAATTCACCCCCTGTCTTTTATGAACCTAGGATAATATTTTTATGGTTTTAAGGTATATTAAATTGGTTTTATGTTCTAGACCTAGACAAGACCCCTCATTTAAAATATTCAAAGTCTCTCTCTAAAGAAAGACTCTCCTAAAACACCACAAAAAATTTGAATCAAGGAAGGTCTTAGAGGTTGTTGGTGGACGTGTTCTACATACAGAATTAGTGGGTTTCGTTCTCATCTAGGTATGGTAGTCATTCTTGAATTATGTTCCATTCAAGGAGTCATTTCTAAAAGATTTCTAAAAGGATTTTCAAACTCTATCTTCTTCTATCTTTGAATCTAAGCATAGGTCTCCATACAAAACTGTTTCAATGATTCAAATGTGTTATTTTTAGTGTTAGTTGGTGATTTTAACATCAATACCCTAATGAACCCATGCTTATGCATATTTCCAACCTCTAGCTTAAGAAATGGGTTTATTAAACATGATTGTGTCGTATTTGAGTTTTAGTTTCATCATGTTGATATTATGGTTTAGCTACTACACTAATGACTATTTTATGATGAATTGTTGGGTAAATTTTGAATGGGTTTTTAAAGCTTAGATGAATGGTAAGTTGGTCTCGTTATAACACTCTTATTTATGAAATGCTCTTGAATGGTATGGACCACCTTTGGTGGCGGTGTTTACTTGAAATATATGAATGTGAATCTACTTGTTTATTGTGAATAAGGACATGAAGTCACATTATGTTAATTATGATGATAATGATGTTGTTCTTGTTGATGTGCGTTATGCATATTGTTATGTAGAGTGTGTTAGAGTATATGTATAAATGAACTATATGTTTATGTGAATCATGTTTAAGTGTGTAATATGATTAAAGAAGGTTACAGCATGTTTAGGATTCAATGTTGATGAAATGGTAATTAGGTGAAAGGTGTGCTCACATGTTCACTCACACACTCACACTTGAATGAGTGAATGAAGTTAGAAAATGTGATTAAGGGGAGTTTTGGGGTGACACTCTTCGTGAGTTCTGATGAAGTGTTTAGTAGCAACTTTACAATCTCCCAAGAGCTTTCTAAGATAGGTCGGAGGATTGATACCCTTCGTGAGTTTAGATCTGGTGTCCACTAGTAATCTTTAACCTAAAGTATATTAAATGTTGAGACTCGGTGGGGGAATTATTGTAACAACTCTAAAATGACTATGTTAAGTAATGCTTAATGTATCTAGGATGCCTAGGATTAGACCGGGTTCACAAGGATTGATGCACATAGAACCAGACTTGTGAACCCTTGCAACAGCCAAGCCAACTAGCTTGGTGAGTAAGTTGAGCTTGAAAAGGTTGGGTCTAGCCATGTAGGGCACCCTAATATGAAGATTTACCCGGATGAGTCTTAGCCGGGCTTAAAAAGGGGTAATTTTATGTTTGGAGGGTCTAGGGGTAAAATGGTCTTTTCCAAGCTAAGCGTAGTATTGTAAAAACCCTAAATATTTAATTAATTTTTAATTAATATGGTGGAGGGGCAATTTGGGTAAAAAGGGTCAAAATTGTCCCTTTGAGTGAAATTTTGCTCCACTAGGGTTCGAACCTAGGTGGGAGCAATGATTTAATTTGATTTATTTATTTGGTGAATTAATTTATTTAATAAATATTTTATTACTGATTTTATTAACGTAAAAATCAGATTTGGAATAATAATTAAAAAAATAATAATAATAATAATAATAATAATAATAATAATGATGATGATGATGATGATGATAATGATGATGATGATAATAATAATAATAATAATAATAAATATAATAATAATAATTGTAATAATAATAATAATAATAATAATAATAATAATAATAACAATAACAATAACAATAATAATAATAATAATAATAATAATAATAATAATAATAACAATAAAAAATGAGGAGTTCTAGTTTGACTAAGTCTCCACCTAACTCTCCTAATCGTAATCCACTCATTCTCACATTTTCTCTACTCTTCTCTCAGTTTCACGCATATGCATTCTGTAAAACAAAATAACAAAACAAAAATAATAAAGTTCATCAAGAACTTGAACGCTAAAAACTCAAGAGAAAAGTTAGTCTAAAAACATAAAGCAAAACAAAGTTATTGAAAGGATTGTGCTAGAAGTTTCAGTGGTGAGGCTTGGTTTTGTGAGAAATTGGCAGCATTTAAGCAAGTGTGGGACGACATTAAGGTATGGGTTTCTCTTCTGGACTCCTTTCTCAAAGAGAATCGTCATTCTCATGAATTCAACGATTCTTGAAACTAGGGTTGTTCTTGTTCTTGTCGAACTCCTTGTCCCTAGTATCCCTTTGATCTCAATGTGAAATAAGTCAGAGATCATGTTTTTTGTATGTTTCCTGGTAGTTTAAGTATGAAGTGTAATTTTCGTGATAATGTGTTAATGATTATGTGTTTGGAATTGTAAGCATGTTAATTTATGTCAACAAAAACTATGTGAAAAGTGATGTTTGTGTAAATCATGATGTGCCCAAGTGGTGTAATGTTGCTGGATTTAATGGAAATTCTTGGCTTAATATAACCATGAAAAAAATATACTTAAAGATGCACCAAATGATTCATAAAACGTTCTAAGATCTAATGAACAAATGATGATAACAAGGAGCTGAAAATAGTTAACAAATTTCCAGCATTTGGTAGGTTAGGTTCGGCCAATAAAAGTGGTATAAAATGCAATGAAAAATGAATGTAAAATAATTTAAATCAACATTACATCAAAGCTTCAAAAAATCAACAAAAGATTAAGACAAAAATGGATTGGAGGAGACTAAATTTGCAGCTTTCTTGAAATGTAGTCTCGTCCAACTTTTAAAAAAATGTAGTTCGTTTAAATATTTTTAAAAAATTTGAGGTCATTGGGTATTGAACCCATGACCTCACCAAATGAAAATTTCATAATAATCTCATGAGAAAAATACAAGGAAAAATAGATATGGTGAGTGGGGATTGAACCCAAAACCTCTTGAATGGATGAGAGAGTTAGGAGAAAAATGACGTAAAAAATAAAATGCTGAGAGTAGGGATTGAAACCACAACCTCTTAAATGTATGAGAGAGTTATGTGAAAAAATAAGTGGGATTGAACCCACAACCTCTTGGATAGGTGAGAAAGTTAAGAGATAAATTAGTATAAAGATTATGAGCTTGTGGGTGATTGAATCCACAACATCCTTGACCCAAATAAAAAAGGAGAGAAGAAAAAGAAAGAAAATATCATGGGGTTTATGGGGATCGAACTACAGTTTCCCAAATCTAAAAAATGAAATTATCAAGTTTAAAATAAGATTAAGTGTAATTCAATGGATTAGAAATCGGGTTCCCTTGCCCAATTCCGTATTGACATATAAGTCATAAGTAAGTAAATATTTAATGAATGCTACCTCTAACGATCGAAATCAATATCTTGGCATATCTATAAGATGTATAAGTCTTGTACCACATAATATTTGGTATACATGAATTATTTCGACAAACTATGAATTAAGCCTCATGGCTTGTATGTTTAGACTCATAAGTCTACCATACGTTTAAAAGTTGGGGATCCTAAGATGTATGTTATAAAATGATGTAACCCTAGAAGGGTTATGTAAGAGTGTGAAAGACAATAAATGGCCAAGTGCATTGGCATATGATGACATGAACATTCACATGAAGGGGTGAGTAATTATGAGAAGCAAATGTGTTAAAGGTATGAATGATGTGACAATATGATAAGAGGATAATGTGAATGATGAGCGCAATCTCAAATGATCCTAAGTAAATGTTACTAAAACGTACTCACCTATAAGAGTGTAAAGTTAATAAAGAGACCAGTCTCAATGAACACTCTAATGAAAGTATTGAAGTTAATGCATACTCAATACAAATGATGAGATGAGAAATCATCTAATCAGCTATGATGTCCTCATGGTAGAAGCTTGCTTCAATGATGTATGAGTTGAATGTAATGGAACTTTATACTAAGCACTGATAGGCTAGCTATGAGCGGTGATGCCTTCCTCCGGGAAGGGCGGAGGTTCACTTAAGTCTCATAATATGAGACTATCCGGCATGCCGGGTATGGTCTCATTATATCTCCTAGTCTTTTAACTTATATTGCCAATATAGCGATCTAGCAGGGTTCATTTACTATATACACTAGCATGTTTTGGTTCACTTTGGCCGGTGATTCCACCTCTCTTCGGTGTGGGGATTACACACTGTATTTCATGATGATCACATGATCTATGTCGGTTAAGGTTAAATTTCCCAAAAAAGAATGAGGTCAGCCTCAACGAATGCACATAATGAAATGAATGATACAAAAAGTATTAGGATAGGATGATTACGAGGTGATCTAGACTTAAGTAATAACACTAGGTTATTCTTGGTCATTGCACAGTGAACTCGATAAGAGTCTTAAATTACCTCCTTGGTATGACTGGTGGCTGCACTAGTATATGAAAGAATGAAAATGAAGTACATATGAATGAATGAAGCAGACAATGTCAAGTCCATGATTTCACGGTCTCATGGCATATGAAAGAATGATATGAACTATGTGATATGATATGTGTAATATGTTATGTGATATTTGCAAAATGATAACTATGATGATGCATGTTACTCTCATGGCATGACTTTCCTAATCTGAAATTGAAAAGTCCACTCACTTGACATTCCATAGTTCATATCGATAAAATATCTCTTCTTAATCATGCATGCCCTTGGCGTGTTCTTGCATATACCCATACTTAGTACAACTGTGTAATAATCCCATGCAACTCTACATTTTTAAGTGCAGACACAAGTGGACGTTAGAGCTTACATGTTGATGCTGAAGATATCCGGTCATTGAGTATTCATCCGGATTCGGTAGGCCCTCATTCTTTTGAGGACGCTTGCCCATTACATTCTAGCTTAGATATAGGTTTGAGTTAGTGGAGTATGTTCCACTAGTGTTTCTTTCTCATCATGTTTCAAACACTGTATTAGTGCCATTTTGGCAAGTATACACTTAATGCAATATGGAACTATTTCTTTCATTTGATAATATTAATATTAGATGGTTGATTGTGAACATTTATGAGTTTAAGTAGAATGTCTTATATGAATGTTAAGTAACAGAACCTTCAAATTTTCCGCTAAAATTAACCTCGATGAAGTAACGATGACAAATGTAGGCTTGTCTGTGAGGTAAAAAATGACGGTATCATCTAGGGTCTAGAATCCGTTCGTGGAAAAGTTGGTATAAGAGAACTAGGTTAAATTCCAAGGATTATAAGTTCACATAAACCACATCGAGTAGTTTCTAAGTCATGGTAGTGAAGTGCGCCACTATGCTGATTTAGAGACTGCATGATGCGTAGGAAAATTCCCTTCTACTGAACTTATTGTGCCTTCTCTAATGTTCTGATTCTTTGGTGTTGTGAGAATATCTAACATCAATTCTATTTTTTTTTAGAAAATGAACAGAAGTAGGAACGCTAGTTAGGGTAGAGGAGAAGCAACTATTGGTGGCAACCATGTTCCTCCCCAGGCCCCAGCTGCTAAAATGGAGATGTATGTGAAACTAACTGAGTTGACAGATGGAGAAGTGAGGACAACGTTGGTACAGATGGCCCAATCCATTTCCTTTCAAGCTCAGGCTATTACAGCCTAGGCAGAGCAACAAGCTGTTCCGAGGAAGAACCCACCATCTAGCAAAATGGTTAGTAGGTTAACGGACTTCATGAGGATGAATCCTCTCATTTACACTAGATATAAGATTGCTGAGAATCTCAAGGAGGAGTTTCGGGTAGTTGTGTTGCATGCCAGCATGGGACTTTCCAGGCTTATGGTCCATGTCCAACAAGTGGAGGAAAGTAGGAAGAGGAGGCATACTAGGGCAGGGAATAGGTCAAGGCAAGCTTAGAAGATTTTTTCAAGGAAGAGTAGTACTGAAATCAGGGATAATCCAAGGTTTACAAAGGGAATCTCCTACCAAGGGAAGTCAAGTTCGTCCAAGGGTCGATACGATAGGGATTCCGAGACTAGTGTTAAGAGAATCAGTGAAGTAGATTCACCTCAGGAGAGGCCACAATGTAGGAAGTGTGGCAAACTTCATGGATGAGGGTGTATGAGGGGATCTACCGCTTTTTACAGTTGTAGCAAATTGGGTTACATGATGAAGGATTGTTCGTATATGAGAGGTCGAGAAAAAGGTAAGGAGAAAGTTCAGTGGAATGGTCCAAGTGAAGAGGCTCCAAGTAGGCAACAATTCTTCGCACTAAATTCTAGGGGTGTAGGGGAAGACCCCTCTGGTTATGTCTCATGTGTGTAGCCTAAATTAGTTTTTCATGTGTATGGTTTTATGCACTAGTATGAAGTTAATATGTTGGAGTCATTATGTTGTATGCTTTGATTAGACTATTTTAGGAAGGATTTCCTTAGTCTATTAAGGCGAAGCTACTGGTAGGTTTTAAGGATGTGCACCAACCTACTAATATGTGAATCATACATTCACCAACAAAAAGCATTGAATAGCTTAGGTATGGATTTTATCCATAAGTGTTATGCTACCATGGATTATCAAACCAGGGTAGTGAGGTTTCAGTTTCCAAATGAGATAGGGTATAAATAGGCAGGGCGTGGATCAATCCAACAAAGCCATATAATTTCAAATCTTAAGGCCAACAAGATGTTATCAAAGAGGTTATATGTACTCCTCCTAAGGATGGTTTTGTTTAAGAAACTCTAAGTTTTAATGCAATAGTCGACTTAGTGTTGTAAGTCCAAAATAGTATGCGTAATAATTGTATTATGTGAGTTAAAATGAATTCATATTTGCATGTCATGTTGTTGTAGCGTGGACATGATTTTTGTGTTGCATGAGTTATGAGGTGCATCAAGTTAAGTGCGATTGAGAAGGAAGTTCCTCAATCTCAAATATGAAGATTCAGATAATTTTGATTAATATACAGTATAAAGAGTAAGTGGGAAATGGAAATTCACAAAGAGCAAAGTCACATGTATGTTTAAATATTTTTGAAAATCACCCTAATTATTTTGATGTGTAGTGTCATTCGGGGACAAATGTTCCTAAGGGGGGGGGGGGGGAATAATGTTACAGCCCTAAAATGACTATGTTAAGCAATGTTTAATGAATCTAGAATGCCTAGGATTAGATCGGTTTCACACGGATTGACGCGCCTACAACAGACCACTGAACCCTTGCAACAGCCAAGCCAACTAACTTGGTGAGTTAGTTGAGCTAGGAACGGTTGGGTCCAGTCATGTAGTGCACCCGAATATGAAGATTTACTCGGATGAGTCTACACCGGACTTAAAAAGGGGTAATCTTATGATTGGAGGGTCTAGGGTTAAATTGTCTTTTCCAGGATAAGGGTAGTATTGTAATTACCCTAATTAATTAATTAATTAATATGGTGGAGGGGCGCAATTTGGGTAGAAAGGGCCGAATTTGTCCCTCTAAGTGAAATCTTCCTCCACCGGGTTTGAACCTAGGTGGGAGCAATGATTTAATTTAATTTATTTTATTTGGTTAATTAATTAAATTAATTAAGACCTAATTACTGATTTATTTAAAGGAAAAAACAGATTTTGAATAATAATAATAATAATAATAATAATAATAATAATAATAATAATAATAATAATAATAATAATAATAATAATAATAATAATAATAATGAGTCCTAGTTTGACTAAGTCTCCACCTAACTCTCCTAATCGTAATCCACTCATTCTCACGTTTTTCTCTACTCTTCTCTCACTTTCACGCTCATGCATTCTATAAAACAAAAGTACAAAACATAAATTATAAAGCTCATCAAGAAGTTGAACACTAAAAAATCAAAAAAAAGTAAAACTTAAAGCAAAACAAAGTTCATGAATGGATTGTGCTTCAAGTTTCTGTGGTGAGGCTTGGTTTCGTGGGAAATAGGCAGCATTTAAGCAAGTGCGGAACAACATTAAGGTATGGGTTTCTCTCCTGGAATCCTTTCTCCAAGAAAATTTTCTTTCTCATAAATTCAATGAATCTTGAAACAAGGGTAGTTCTCGTTCTTCTCGAACTCCTTGTCCCTAGTATCCATTTGATCTCAATGTGAAATAGCTTAGATATCATGTTTTTGGTATGTTTGCTGTTAGTTTAAGTATGAAGTGTGATTATAGAATTAATGTGTTCACTACTATGTGTTTCGAATTGTCAGCATGTTAATTTATGCCAACCGAAAGTATGTGAAAAGTGATGTTTGTGTAAATGTTTGTGTAAATCATGATGTGCAAAAGTTGTGTAATGTTGCTGAAATTAATTTAAATTCTTGGCTAAATATAACCATGAAAAAAATATACTCAAAGATGCACCAGATGATTCATGAAACGTCCTAAGATCTAATGAACAAATAGTGATAACAAGGAGCTGAAAATAGTGAACAAATTTCAAGCATTTGGTAGGTTGGGTTCGACCAATCAAAGTGGTATTAAATGTAATAAAAAATGAATGTAAAATAATTCAAATCACTAAGGATTGAACCCATGACATCGTTATATGAAAGTTACAAAAATATCAACAAAGGATTAAGACAAAAATGGATTAGAGGAGACTAAATTTCCATCCTTCTGGAAATTGTAGTGTTGGCAATCTTTTTAAAAAATGAATTTCATTTTTAAAAAAAATAAAATGTGAGGTCATTGGGGATTGAACCCATGAACTCACCAAATGAAAATTTCATAAAACTTTCGTGAAAAAAATTCAAGGATAAATAGATGGGGTGAGTAGGGATTGACCCACAACCTCTTGAATGGATGAGATAGTTAGGAGAAAAATAAAGTAGAAAATAAAATGTGGAGAGTGGGGATTGAACCCACAACCTCTTGAATGGATGAGAGAGTTAGTATTAAAATAAAGGAGAAAATAAATGTGGAGAGTGGGTATTGAACCCACAACCTCTTGGATAAGTGACAAAGTTAAGGGATAAATTAAAAGAAAAGTAATGAGCTTGTGGGGGATCGAACCCACAACCTCCTTGACTTAAAGGAAAAAGGAGAGGAGAAAAATAAAGGAAATATTGTTGGATTGATGGGGATCGAACTAGTCTCCCAAATTTAAAAAATGCAATTATCATGTTTAAAATAAGATTAAGTGTAGTTCAAGGGATTCAAAATCGGGTTCCCTTGCCCAATTTCGTATTGACACATAAGTCATATGCAAGTACATATTTAATGAATGCTTCCTATAAAGATTGAAATCAATATCTTGTCATATCTACAAGATGCATAAGTCTTGTGCCACATTATGCTAGGAAAGTTTGAATCACTTAGAAAAACTATGAATGAAGCCTCATGACTTGTATGTATAGACCCATCAGTCAGGCATACGTTTAAAAATAAGTGAACATAAGATGAATCCAATGAAATGATGAAACCCTAGGAGGTTTAAGTAAGAGTGTGAAACACACTAAAATGTCCAAGTGCATTGGCATATGATTAAATTAACATTCACGAAGAACATGAGTAACTGTTACCAAAACGTACTCCCCTATAAAAGTGTAAAGCTAATAAAGAGACCAATCTCTATGAACGCGCTAATGAAGGTGTTAATGCATACTTAATACTAATTATGAGATGAGAAAGAATGAGCAATGATGTCCTTATGCTAGAAGCCATCTTCCATTATGTATGAGTTGAATGTAATGGAACTTTTTAGTGAGAACCGATAGGCTAGCTATGAGCGATGATGCCTTCATTCGGGAAGGGCGGAGGTTCTCATAACTCTTATTAGATGATATTGTCCAGGATGCCGAGTATGGGTCTCCTTATATCTCTTAGTCTTTGGACCTATATTGCCAATATAGGGATCTAGCAGGGTTCAATTCCCTATATACACTAGTATGTTTGGGTTCACTTTGGCCAGTGATTCCACCTCCCTTCGTTGTGGGGATTACACACTAGATTTCATGATTCTAACATGATCTACGTCAATTAAGGTTAACGTTACCAAAGAAAGAATGAGGTCGGCCTCAATGAATGCACGTAATGAAATGAACGATACCAAAGGTGGTAGGATACGATGATCAAGAGGTGAGCTATACTTAAGTAATATCACTAGATCATTCTTGCTAATTGCACAACAAAATCGATGAGAGTCTTAAACTACATTCTAGGTATTATTGGTGGTTGCACTATTATGTGAAAGAATGAAAATGACGTACGTATGAATGAATGAAGCAGACTCTGTGTTTGTTAAAGAAGGCTCCTTAGTTAAGGTCCCATATGTTGAGCCCTCATTTTGGGAAGTCCTAATATAAAGTCCATGATTCCAAGGTCTCATGGGATATGAAAGAATGATATGAACTATGTGATATGATATGCATAATATGTTATGTGCTATTTGCAAAATGATAAGTTTGATGATGCATGTTACTCTCATGGCATGACTTTCCTAATTCGCAATTCGCAAGTCCACTCACTTCACTTAAAATAATTCATATCGATAGAAAAGAGATCTTCTTAATCAAGCATGTCCTTGGTGTGTTCTTGGATACACCCATACATAGTACAAGTGTGTACTAATCCCATACAATATCTTTTTTTAGGTGCAGGCATAGGTGGACGTTAAAGATTACGGTATGACGTTGCAGCTATCTGGACGTGGATCTTTCATCCGGACATGGTAGGACCTCATGCTTTCGAGGATTTCTATTGTTATTATCTTGCATAGATGTAGGCTTTAGCTAGTGGAGTATGTTGCACTAGTGTTTCATTTCCCTTAACAATTGCACCTTCTGGATAACGTCTATTCCTTACGTAGTTTTTGAAACAAAGCTAGAATCTAACATAGACAACTTTTAGAATGCAAATACAATTTCTTTAATTATGATAAAAAAAAACGAAATGATACCGTTTGATAAACCACATTAAGCGATATTGTGAAGGTCCTCCCAACATTTCTTCTTCAGCTAGAGTTATTGCAACTCGATTTTGGAGTTTTTCTAAGTCACCTTTTTTCAGATCTTGTGAACAATTTTCCCTAAATTAATTACTTAATTCAATAAATGGCTTAAGTACATTAACTGGAAAGAGATTCCGCAAGGCAATAGGAAGGAGTTGTTGCATTAAAATATGGCAGTCATAACTCTTCAACCCATGCATTGTGTGTTGATTGAGATATTTAAAGATATCCATCTGGAACTTTCACATCGCTTAACACTTTTAAGAGGATGTATTTTTGTGTGTTACTCAATGTGAAACATGCAGGAGGAAGATAATATTTTCCATTAGCCTTTTTCTTAGGATGCAAAGATTTTCAGATCACTATCTCTTATAAATGTAAATGGGAATTCAAATTATCTTTTCCTTTTCCATCAACATTCAATAATGTCCAAAATATATTGTCAAAGACATTCTTTTCAATATGCATCGTATCAATATTAGGACGAATCATATTGTCTTTCGAGTATTCCAACTCAAATAATATGCTCTTTTTGTTCCAGATATTTTGCACCAAATTATCCACATCATCCCATTTCCTTTTACGAGATTTAGCCAATAGAGCTTTGCAAAACTTGTTTTTAACATTATCCAATTACTTGAGAATCTCCATTCATGTCAATTTTTTAGGTGCTCCGTCTAACTCTACAAGGCCATTGAATACCATTTTATCTTTTTAAAACTTGTGTCCATGAGATAAGCATCGTCTATGAAACTTGAAACAATATTTTCGCCCCTTTGTCAATTTTGTAGATTTAGTTTTGGTAAGACAACATGGACAAGCATATCTAGTTTTCAAAGTATATCATGATAAGTTACCTAACCCTGGAAAATCACTAATTGTCCAAAGCAATGTTGCACACATTGGAAACATGTGATCGTTTGATATGTCATAAGTCGCAACACAAACCCACAATTATTTTAACTCATCAATTAATGGTTGTATATAGACATCAATATCTTTACTTGGTGCACGAGGACCATCACTAATAGTTGATAATATCATATATGGTTGTTTCATGCACAACCATGGTGGAACATTATATGGACTCAAGATAATAGGCCATGTTCTATGTGAGATAGACATAACTTAAAGGGACTAAAGCCACATGAAGCCAATCCAACTCTAACATTTCGAGGTTCTCGAGCAAAATCTTTATGTCCTTCATCAAATTTCCTCCAAGCAATACTGTTTGCAGGATGTTGCATTAACCCTTCTCTAGTGCGACCTTCAACATGCCATCTCATTTGAGTAGATGTTTTAACCGACATAAATAGTCTTTGAATTTGTGGTATTAATGGACAATATCAAAACACCTTTGACAGAATTTTTTATGTTTCACAACTGGAATCTACTGATGCACCTTTGAACTGTTTGTATCTTGGAGCTTCGCAAAACTTACAATACTTCTATCTTTTGTCTAGTTCCGATAAATCATACAATCATTTGGACATGCATGTATCTTTTTATATTCAAGTCCTAAATCTTTAATAGTTTTATTTGAATCATAAAAGGACTTGGGCAATGTTTTACCTTCTGGAAGCACATCTTTTAACTGTTATATCATGGAAAATGTTTGTTGCTCCATCCATTAAGGTACTTTAAGTGTAATAGACGAACAAAGAAAAAAAGTAGTGAATACTTGCTTCTTGGATACAACTCACGTTCAGCTTCTTTTAGTAAGAGAATGAATTCTTCATTCTTCTTATCAAAAGATGTGTTATGTTGATTTGACCCATCAAATTCTTTAGCACTAGTCTCCATATCACCCAAATATGTAGGTGGAATTCCAAATGCTTCATGTAACATGTCTTACATCTCATCACCTTTATCTAGTTGATTGACCGATTTTGAAGAATAAAGCTCATCACCATGATAAATCCAACTACTGTAACTAGTTAGAAATCCATCAACCACTATATGTTCAACAATTAAATCTTTTTGATCAAATTTTATATTACGACACTTTCGACATGGACATAATATTGCAGATACATCTGGCCTATGTAATGATGCTAAATGAAGAAACTCTTTGGCTCTATTCTCATATAAAGGATTAAGCCTAATCAATATATTTATAAAACTTTTATCCATTAAGTATATAACCTATACATATCGCAAACAAGAATTATACCCTCATACTATTAAAGAAAAATACCTCCATAATATTAAATAAAACAACAAAACGCATAATAACCTGCAAAGTACACACAAAGAGTCCTGAAATTGATATCACTGTTCTTCCACTACGCTTACTTTCTTTGTAATCTTCAAACTACAAAACAATAATTAAATTTGAACAAATCAATATAATGTATCAAGGATAGTCTTTTTCTCTATTATCTTTTAATTTACTCTAAGTTACTAGTCTTCTTTATATGTTTGAAACAAGAAAAAGAAAGGTGCATATGTTGACAATTTTCCTGTTCATCCATCAATTGCATCTATCAACTGTATTAGTCAATTTTCTTTGCATAGGAGGAGGTGAACTTTTTAAGAACCATTACATTAATAACCACATCATCATGACTATATTCTTCAAACGAGTTATCTTTTCCATATCTAATACTTCTCCAATTACAAGATCAAGTCTTACAACTTTCTCAACTTGCAAATATACCAAGGCTATTAATGGTGCAACCTCCAAACTAGTACGTTTGTATTACTATTATTGCTAATAAAGAGTCTTGATTGATATTTAATAAATCGATGAGGTATTGTAAGGCTTCATAAACATGGTTATATATGATTTCTAGGAAGCATTGGTGATGATTTCTTAAGAAACAAAACCACAAGTTTAGAGTGGCACTCTTTTAAGCGGAGTAACTTGTTCACATATTCATTCGCAGCAACTCAATGAAAATTGAAACTACAACCCTACGCAATCATCACAATTGTTTGGATACCTGGTAATAAAAACATTTGTAGGATGATATGAATCCAGTAAAACATGCAACAAAATATAAATTAAGAACAAAATTGTGAAACCTTTAAACTTCACATGGTTTCAAAATAAATACTTTTTCAATTAGTTAACAGAACTAGACCCCAAAATCCTACCAGGGACTATGGGATCAAAGGTTTGTTTCAGTAAGATCATGATTTTTTATGTTTCAGTAAGATCTTGAGTTTGGATGAAATAAAAACCTTCGGATTACCTATGGATGGAGATGGATATCGTAAATTTCTTTGCTTGAACGATGTATTGAGGGACTGAGGCGTAGAGTTTTTTTAAAAAAAAGTTTCTTATTACTAATAGAAGGGAATATTTTAATGTAGTAGAAAGAATTAGAGGAAAAGTTAATAGCATGAAAAATTAGATGGTAGAGTTCATAAATTTTCTTTTACTTTTTTAATAAACTTAAAAATAAAAGTTCTATTTTAAGCTAAATAAGATGAAAGTCTTATTTTGAACTAAATAAGATCAAAGTTTTATTTTTAAAGCATAAATAAGATGAAATCCTTATTTTTAAGCTACATAAGATGAAAATTTTATTTTAAAGATAAATAATATGAAAGTTTAATTTTTAAGTTAAATAAGATGAAAGTTTAATTTTTAAACATCAATCATGAAAATGCACACACAAAATTATTTAAACTATAAAAGATGGAAATTTTAATTTTAAGAATGAATAACTAATGCTTGTAAAGAATATGTAAAATAATAATTTAAATAGGGTGAGGTATTTTGTAAACAAACAACATATCCTCAAAAATTATACAATGAATATTAGTGTGAATGTAAGACACTAATATTCGAATTCAGTAAAATTTTATCATTACGACATTTGGGTTTGGCATGAGACCCTAATATTCGATATTTTTCCAATACATAATTATTTAATTTAATGAATTTCATATATCAAAAGGTTCATAAATCATTAGTACAAGTTCAAAGAGAAAGTTAAATACTACATAAGGCATAAGAAGTTAATGTTAGGTAGTGGAGCATGATTAATTTTAGGTTTTCCTATTTATTTTCTATTTTAGGCTTTCCTATTTATTCTCTATTTTAGGTTTTCCTATTTATTCTCTGTAACCAAAAATACTCTGATTTATTAATATAAATATATCTCACCGCCGTGGAAGTTTACTCACGGGGTGTTACCACGAAATATTGGGTTTTATCTTTCTCTCTCTAGATCTCTTTTCTCTTTCTCTTGAAAGTTCTTGTGTTCTTCATTCATATAGTGTGTGTGCGTGAATTCGATCCTAACAACCGGTATCAGAGCTAAGGAGATTCAACACGATCACAGAAGATGGATAGTTTGAAGCTTGGAATCGAGAAGTTTGATGGATCCGATTTCAATTTCTTGAAGATGCAGATCGAATATTATCTGTACCAAAAAGATCTTCACGAACCGTTGACCGGAGTGAAGCCGGAATCCATGACGGAGGAGAAGTGGAAACTCAAGGATTGTCAGGCTCAAGGGTTAATCCGGAAGACTTTGTCAAGAAACGTGACGTTCAACATCGTGAAGGAGAAGACTAGGTCTGGTCTGTTGAAGGCACTACCAAACATATATGAAAAACCATCGTCTATGAAAAAGGTATATTTGATGCGTAGATTGTTCAATTTACAGATGTCTGAGAATGGATCCGTTTCTGATCATATAAACGAATTCAATATGATTGTGAGTCAACTCAATTATGTGGATATTAATTTTGAAGATGAAATTAAGGCATTGATTTTGATGTCATCTCGGCCCGAGTCTTGAGATACTGTTGTTGCTGCGATTAGCAGTTCCCGTGGATCTAAGAAACTGAAGTTTGATGAAATTCGTGTTGTTGTTCTTAGCAAAAGTATTCACAAACGAGAAGTGGGAGATTCATCGGGCAGTGCTCTCAGCGTTGATTTAAGGGGGAGAAGTAAGACGAAAGGCCAAAATCAACATGGTTGATCAAAATCACAGAGTCGAGGAAAATCCCTGAACAGATCAAACGTGACTTGTTGGAACTGTGGAGAGAAAAGGCACTTTCGAACGAACTGTACAAAGCCAAAGAAGAAACAGAATCAGAAATTTGGAGATGACAATGATTCTGTAAATTAAGCAGAGGACATTGGGGATGCTCTAATCCTTAGTGTGAACAGCCCGGTTGAATCATGTATTTTGGATTCTTGTGCATCTTTCCATTCGTCTCCAAGCAAGGAGTTGTTCCAAAATTTCAAATCTGGAAATTTTGGAAAAGTATATCTTACTGACAATAAAGACTTAGAGATTGAAGGAAAGGGGGATGTTTGCATAAAGACCACCTCGGGAAACCAGTGGACATTGGAGGATGTCAGATATATTCCTGGGATCAAGAAAAATATGATCTCTGTTGGTCTGTTGGATAGCACGAGATATGCAGTAGAGTATGGGAAAGGTTCCTGGAAGATCGTGAAAGGTGGTATGGTAGTAGCTCGTGGCACCAAATCTGGAACCTTGTACACCACTGCAGGGTGTATAAACATGGTCGTTGTTGCTGAAGGTGCTTCCGGTTCATGTCTTTGGCAAAACAGACTTGGACACATGAGTACTAAAGGAATGAAGATGCTGGTTGCAAAAGGCGCATTAGAGGGTCTGAAGTCTGTTGATATGGGTCTTTGCGAGAGCTGTATTATGGGCAAACAGAAAAGAGTAAGCTTCACAAAGACTCCTAGAGAGCCAAAGAAAGTGCAGTTGGAAATGGTCCATACAGTTGTTTGGGGACCATCTCCAGTATCATCACTTGGAGGATCCAGATTCTATGTTACCTTCATTGATAATTTCAGAAGGAAGGTATGCGTTTACTTCTTGAAGCATAAGTCAGATGTGTTTGAAAGTTTCAAGAAGTGGAAAGCTGAAGTTGAGAATCAGACCGGTTTGAAAGTCAAATACCTAAGGTTTTACAATGGAGGAGAGTATGACAAATCAGAGTTAAAGTCATTATGTGCAGCTAAGGGAATCAGATTGATGAGAACAGTTCCTGATAAGGCAAGGCAGAATGGAATTTCTGAGAGGATGAACAGAATATTAAATCAGTGTGCAAGGAGTATGAGGATACACTGTGGGCTGCCCAAAACACTTTGGGTGGATGCTGTGAGCATATCTGCATACTTGATCATCAGGGGACCATCACTTTCTTTAGGGTTCAAGATTCCAGAGGATGTGTGGACAGGAAAAAAACTCAAGTACTCACACTTGAGGACTTTTTGTTGCACTGCTCATGTTCATCTTGATCCAGAAAAGAGAGACAAGCTTGATGCCAAGGCTGTGAAGTGTTACTTCATAGGATATGGTTCTTATTTATTTGTTTACAGGTTTTGGGATGACAAGAACAGAAAGATCCTGAGACATTGTGACATGACATTTGATGAGTCTGTCCTGTACAAGGACAGAGAGCAGAAGGTTCTAGAGATTACAAAGAAAGTGGGAGTTGAGGTTGATTTGGAGAAGAGTAACCCCAGAGATGTCGAAGCAGATACTCAACCAACTCCTACAGGAGATCATCCAGATCCATCAGGCCACCAGATAGGTATTCACCTTCATTACACTATCTATTGTTGACTGATGAGGGGGAACCATAGTCTTTTGATGAGGCCCTACAGGTAGAGGATTCGATCAAGTGGGAGCAAGCCATGGATGATGAGATGAGGTCACTTGAGAAGAATGACACATGGGTGTTGACTAAGTTACCTGCTGGGAAGAGAGCGTTGCTCAACAAGTGGGTGTTCAGAATCAAGACTGAACCAAATGGCAAAAGAAGGTTCAAGGCTCGTTTAGTGGTTAAAGGATATTCACAAAGGAAAGGTATTGATTATGTTGAAATATTCTCTCCTGTTGTGAATTTAACCTCTATTCGAATTCTGTTCAGTATTGTTGCATTGGAATATTTGCATCTAGAGCAAATGGATGTAAAAATAGCATTTTTACATGGAGATCTGGACAAAGAGATCTATATGCAGCAACCGGAAGTGTGGTTCCAGGCAAGGAACACATGATGTGCAAGCTCACCAGGAGCTTGTATGGACTAAAGCAATCACCAAGGTAGTGTTATAAGAAGTTTTACTCCTTCATGACCAAGAGTGGATTCTGCAAAGCTGAAAAGGATCCTTGTTGTTACTTCAGCAAATACACTGATTCATATGTCTTTCTACTCTTTTATGTGGATGATATGTTTATTGCAGGATCTAGTATGAGGGAGATTAACAATCTGAAGACAAGGTTGTCTGTAGAGTTTAAGATGAAAGATTTGGGTCCAGCAAAGCAGATTTTGGGGATGAAGATTTCTCGGGATAGATCTGTTGGCACTTTAAATCTATCTCAGGAGTTGTACATTGAGAAGGTGCTTAGCAGATTCAGGGTTAATGATGCTAAACCCAGGACCAGTCCATTGGCAAATCAATTTAAATTGTCAAAGAAGCAGTCACCCAAGACTGCCGAGAAGTGTAATCACATGGCACTTGTTCCATATGCTTCAGAAAATGGTATTTTGATGTATGGTATGGTCTGCACTACACCTGATATAGCACATGTAGTGGGAGTAGTTAGAAGGTACATGGCGAACCCTGGGAAAGAGCATTGGGAAGCTGTGAAGTGGCTTCTGAGATATGCAAGAGGTACATCCAATACTTCACTTTGTTTTGGCAAAGGCAAGGTGACTCTACAGGGTTTTGTGGATGCTGATCTTGGTGGGGATGTTGACTCGAGCAAGAGTACATCCGGGTACATTTACACCATAGGTGGAACAACAGTGAGTTGGATGTCCAGGCTTTAGAAGTGTGTTTCTCTTTCATCTACTGAAGATGAGTATGTGGCAATAGCTGAAGCTGGGAAAGAAATGATATGGCTGGCAGATTATCTTGAGGAATTGGGCAAGAAACAAAGCGAGAAGATTCTCTACTCAGATAGCCAAAGTGCCATATAGTTGGCGAAAAATCCACTCTATCATTTGAAGACAAAGCACATCAGAAGGCTATACTATTTCACTCGCAGGGCAGTGGATGATGGTGATATTTGCTATACGAAATGTGTTGATGTTGGGAAACTGAGGTTATGTAAAACCTCGATTGGTCTTCTGTAGTTGTTGCTATATATGTTGCGGTGCGGTAAAGATGTTGATGATTAAGAGATTTTTTTTGAGAATGTATTTTTTGGATAACTGAGTCAGTCTCCAAGTGGGAGAATTGTTAGGTAGTGGAGCCTGATTAATTTTAGGTTTTCCTATTTATTCTCTATTTTAGGCTTTCCTATTTATTCTCTATTTTAGGTATTCCTATTTATTCTCTGTAACCAAAAATACTCTTATTTATTAATATAAATATACCTCACCGCCGTGGAAGTTTACTCACGGGGTGTTACCACGAAATATTGGGTTTTCTCTTTCTCTCTCTAGATCTCTCTTCTCTTTCTCTTGAAAGTTCTTGTGTTCTTCATTCATCTAGTGTGTGTGCGTGAATTCGATCCTAACAGTTAAGTGCAGACATATTTTAAACAATAGAACGCATATGACAAAATGTTTGCCTATAGCTTACAGGGACAAACTTAGGATATTACATAATAAACAAGCCCATTCATATTAATCCAACATTGCACAGGACAAATAAAAAAATCTATAACAATGTATAGGGATCATAGTGAAATAAAGGACAAGAAAGAGAATACTAATTGAGTATATGGTTCATCAATGATAATGGTGAAAGGTAAGGGAAACAAGGGAAAGGAAGATGAAGCATCTGTAAGAACAAATAATCCTGTTGCTTTAAAAAATCAACTTTAATATGGTTATTAGGTGAAAGGTGTGCTCACATTTACACTCACACTTGAATGTATAAATGAAGTTAGCAAATGTGATTAAGGGTAGTTTTGGGGTGAACACTTTTCGTGAATTGAGATGAAGTGTTTAGTAGCAAACTCACTGTCTCCCAAGAGCTTTTTAAGATTGGTCGAAGGATGGATACCCTTCGTGAGTTGAGATGTGGTGTCCACTAGTTATCATTAACATGTAGTATATTTAATGTTTAGACTCCATGTAGGAGTTATGCTTAGAACCGAGTGGATATGAAGAAAATGTTGTTACACTTTGTGAGTTGAGATATTGTATTCCAATGTACCTCTTAAGATGAGTACTACTCGTTAGTAGAGAATGAATTACTTTGTAGCAATCTCCTTATCCCATAACTATGCGCCCTCATAGGTGTAGCTATTGTAAAATCCATGTAAAACCTAAGAGAATGATCATACCCTCGGAAAATGGGGATCTCTCATCCAATAATGGCTAATATCGGGATTCGACGTCTAAATCTCATGGTCTATGTCAGTTAAGTTATCCCCCACACAGAATTTAATGAACTAAGTATCTTGAAAGAGTGTACTACTTATGATAGGTGGTGGTATGGGCGCAATTTATCCATTGCTCAAGTAAACATTCCGAAAATGAGTCTTGGTATGTTTTGGTCTTAATGTATGAATATGTTATTATGTAAGGAACTAAGTCTACTAAAAGAATGCACTATTTAGGGTAGGTGGTGAAATGGGACACTATTTATCTATTGCAATAAGTAGACATTCCGAAAGGTGAGTCTTGGTGTGTTTTATATTAAGTATATGAATGAGAAATCATGTGTAGCAAATAAAGTTATATGAGTTAATGTCTAATGTTAAGGAAGCATTTTAAAGATAAGTTTTACATAATTAAGTTATGAATGACTAATGTAGTGTGCTTGATCCAAGTGAATCCTCAAGGAGCACTAAGTGGCAGTAGTAGTATGGGATGATACTCTCACATTACACTTAGTGTAACTTACAAGTCCCATTGGAGTAGGACACTTACATGAAGTCCTTAATGTATGAATGTTCTTCTAATGTCTAGTATAGAGTGTGGACTTGTTTTTCGTGCAAGGTAATCCTATGGTTGGTAGTCTTAAGGGTCATTTAGGTGTGTATTGAAGGGGGTGTATGGGAGGCTTCTTCATGTCTTGCCTTAGTGAATCTTAGGATAACTTGGTTAAGGAAACTTCAAAGGATATAAGTTCACTGTGTTTGGTATGAATATACTCACTGTAATGTCACTATGTTCACTATAAGGTACTTCAGTTAACCATACAATTATGTCTTGGTTCTAAAATCATGAAAGGTCTTATATGATAAATCATGATTCATATACTATTTTACATCGATATTCATGAAGTTTTTAATGATTTTGCATGAAAGATTATTTTACTAAAACCTCCCTTTTGTATGTTTTTCATATCCCATACTTAGTACATTGTTTTGTACTAACCCCATATATTTCTTTATTTATAAGTATAGGTTTGAGGCAAGAAGAAGCCTAGAATTCAAAGCTTGGACTCTCTCAACACTAAGTATGTCCTCATATATTCGAGGTGGTAGTTCTATTTATTTAGTTTGTACTATTAAGACTTCTGATGTATTTCTTTTGATATAAAGGGTCGTGAACCTTAGATATTTAAGTTGTGTCTTAAGTTTTCTTGTGATGGCGAGACTACTCTTTAGTATTTATAAAATACATTTCCTTATTATTATAAATGTTGTCAAAAATTTTAATTCCGCACTACTTTTCATGTCTTATGCGATCAATGATAGCTAATAGGCTAGTACAAGACCCCCGAAGGGTCAAATACACAATTGTCTAACCTAAAGGTTGCCCCCATCTTCTAGAGGCTAATTTTGAGTCGTGAAAATTAGCCCCCAAATGAGGGAGTCTCATTCAAAAATGATTGAGTATTGGGCGGCTCCGTCATTCCATCGACGCTCCATCATTAAGGTCGTCGTTTGGACCTGCAACTCACTGTTTAAACACGGCCAGCCAAGGGGTGAATTGGGATATTCACCCCACATTCCAATTAATTTATGGGCGGTTATTTTACCTTTTGGTTAATATAAGTTAGTTAAAAATATTAAAAACCAAATTAGATTCCATTCTTCAAATTAGACCTTTCCCTCTCAAAATAAACTCTCTCTAGAATCTCTATTGAAGACCAAACTCAAGATCAAGCTATGGGATGGATTCAAAGTGGTTTCTTATCCAAATTTTCATGGATATTCCTCTATTATATATGCTAAACCTTTATCCTTAGTTAACCTTTCATCTAAGGAGATTTTTCAAAGATTTTCCACTAATTTTCTATGATCAAAATTCCTATCTTTCAATTTAGCCATGTGTTCATTGTCAATTTTTTTCAAAGTCATTCTAATGACGGATTTATGATTTATCAAAGATTTTAAGACGAATTTCAATTCAATACATTAAGAACCCATGATATCTTTAATCTCTCAATTTAGCCTATAATGTGGGTCTTATGATCTTGATTAGATGATTATTAAATTGTGATTAGATTGTAATGTATTGTTTAATCCTATTCGTATTTGTATCAATTGATTATGAATTGTTGAGAACCTGTATATGCTGATCATAGATTGGAGAATCGGTAAGTTGAAATAAATTCCTAATTATAATCTTGGAATTGATGTTTTATGGTATGATCCACTTATGGTGGTGGTGTTTACATTCTTTTTTATCTATATATGTTGTGATCATGGCCTTGAAGGCAATAGATGTAAAATTGATTTACATGATGATTATAATTTTTATGAAGTTGATGTGTGTTGTCTCCTCTGATTTAGCGTGAATTTGTGTGGTATATAGTCCCTAATACTCTATATGTGCGTTGTTCATGACTTCTGGGATATTGTTTAAGTGTTGTGATCCTTAAAGGGAGGTTTACTCCATGTCAATGTTGTTGCCATTATGTGATCAAGTTGACCCTTACACACACAAATCTCATGCATACCTACAAGTGTTATGTCTACATGATGTCTATTGAATGAACTGAAGTAAAAAAAATGCATCTTAACTAGGATTACTTGAGAGATGTATTAGTGTAGGTAAGGGTATGGGACCTAACCTATAAATTGTATATGTCGAGGTTGAGGGGATTCCTAGGGTGGTTTCTTTATATACAAAGTTATGAATGTATGATTAAGCTATGAGCATGATGTATGTGAGATGATGATAGGTGCATGAGTATAAGGGATTGGAACGGATCCTCTTGTGTATCTTATTACTTTGTTATGATGTAATTCATATGATTAATGAAGTATGAACATGTGATGTCTAAATGTGTTATGTGAAAGGACTCTTCATATATGTACACATACAGACGCATGAAAGCATGAATGAAGCATGTTAATGATGATCTAGTGATTAATAGTCTTTTGTATGGTTCTTTTTAATTGTACTCTAAACTAAACTATGTTATGATTATGTGAATAGATATTCTCACATGATGATGGTTTTGATGAAAGATTATTCACATCACATAACCAATGATCTATGTATATGTATATGAGGATTTAATCTATTAAATCTTATCTTATGTAGAAATGTTTATGGAGACTTAATGGCTTTTCAAAAAGGGAAAGTTAGTTTAGCACTGAATGAACTTGACAATGAGAGGTTTTCCTTCAAAAAAGGAAGGTAGATTCACAATATCATGTCCCTTCATGACAAGAAGGTAGGGTAACCAAATGTTCTCATGAGGTGGAAACTACAATGCTAGATAGCATAAACGTGGTTTCTAGTTACAACCTCCTAGTTTCTTAACTATGTGCCCGGTAATTTCTAGCTAGTGGATCCACATAGATAGTTATTATGTATGGTTTTACCTTTGAAAGTGGAGAACCTTCTTTTAGTGTGGCATTTTATGACACCGGATTCCATATTTAGCTCACATGGTCTAATGCCGGTTAAGTCAAAGTTTCCCGAATGTAAAATAAACAATGGAAGTAAGATGATAAACCCTAACTATGAGTACCTAAGGGATATTGCTTAGTGTAGGTGAGGGAATGAGACTTTACTTATACATTTCACAAGTAGATCTTGATGGAAATTCTAGGAAGGAGCTCTATATGTATATGTATCTTATGTGAAACATGGTGATGTTAACATAATTGTTGTAAAGATATGCATGGTATTGTTCTTATAGTGTCAACACGATGACTGTCTTACTTAATATGTATGTTGTTTGCTACACTAGTTATGTTGATGAAATGACCTCTCTATATATGATGTCAAAACTAGAGTCTAGACCTTAGATGAGACCGACGTCGTTGACCTCTCAATGGTCGCAAACAAGCCTATATACATCATCGTTACTTCATCTAGGTTAATTTTTGCAGAAAATTTAAACTTTTGTCTACATACACTTCATAGTGAGAAATATTGAACTCGCATAACACTATCTACATAAACTCATAAGCGTTCACAACAATCATCTAATACCAAGATAATCAAAAGAAAAACATAGTCAATATCTGCATAAAATCTAGAGTTTCCAAAATGGCACCAATAAATATATGAAAAATAACTAGGAAAGAAAAACTAGTGGGACATACTCCACTAGCTAATGTCTACGTCAACTGCTAGAGTGAAATAGTAAGCATCCTCGAAATCATGAGTGCCTACCAAATCCGGATGAAAGCTCCACGTCTGGATAAATTCAGTGTCGATTCATAAGTTCTAGCGTCCAGCTGCACCTGCACCTAAAAGTAGAGAGTGGTATGGTATTAGTACACACTTGTACTAAGCATGGGTATATGAAATCTCACACCAAGGACATGCATGATTAACAAGAGCTCTCTCCTAACGGTATGAATTATGAAAATTCAAGTCAGTAAACTTGCAAAAGTCGGATTAAGAAATTCATGCTATGAGAGTAATATGCATCATCATACTTAATATATTGCACACAATACATAACATATTGCTTATTAGCATATAACATAGTTCATATATTTCATTCATATTCCATGAGACCTTGGAATCATGGACCTAATATTAAGACTACCAACTAGGGAGCCTTGTTTAGCAAACACAGAGTCTGCTTCATTCATTCTTACGTACTTCACTTTCATTCATTCATAGGCTAGTGTAAACACCAATCATACCTAGGATTTAGTTTAAGACTTTCATCGGGTTCACTGTGCAATGACTAAGAATGACCTAGTGTCATAACTTAAGTCTAGTTCACCTTCTGATTATCCCATCCTAACAACTTTGGTATCGTTCATTTCATTATGTACATTACTTGAGGTTGTCATCATTCTTTCTTTGGGAACATTAACATTAACCGACATAGATCATGTGAGCATCATGAAATCCAGTGTTTAACCCCACACCGAAAAGAGATGGAATCACCGGTTAAAGTGAACCAAAATATGCTAGCTTATAGGTTCAAAGACTACGAGATATAAGGATACCCATACCCGTCTATACGGATAGTCTCATCTCATGAGAATTACACGAACCTCTTCCTTCCTGAAAGAATGAATCACAACTCATAGCTAGCCTATCGGTTCTCAGTATAAAGTTTCATTCATTCATCTCATACATCATAGAAGTTGGCTTCTACCGTGAGGGAATCATATCTCATTAGATGATTTCTCATCTCATCATTAGAATTAAGTATGCATTAACTTGAATACTTTCATTAGAGTGTTCATAGAGACTGGTCTCTTCATTAACTTTACACTCTCATAAGTCAGTACGTCTTGGTAACATTTACTTAGGCTCATTTTAGATTCCTCTCACCTTTCGCTTCAGCTTCTTATCATGTTGTCACCACATTCTTTAAGTTTAGGACATTAACTCTTCACAATTACTCACCGCTTTACGTGAATGTTAATTTCATCGCATGTCAATGCACTTGCCCTTTTAATGTGTGTCATTCTTAACCCCTGTGAGGTTTCATTATCTAATCACATAACATCTTAGGTTCACTTACTTTTAAATGTATGCTAGACTTATGAGTCCACACATACAATCCATGAGGCTTCATTCATAGTTTGTCTAAGTGATTCATATTTACCAAAGATTATGTGGTACACGACTTATGCATTGTGTAGATATGCCAAGATATTGATTTCGATCATTGGAAGCATAATTCATTAAATAAGTGTTCACATATTACTTATGTATCAATACGAAATTGGCAAAGGAACCCGATTTCGAATTCCTTGAGCAACACTCAATCTTATATTAAACTTGATGATTGCATTTTTCAGATTTGGGTGACCCTAATATGATCCCTATCACTACCATGATATTTCCTTTTTTTTCCTCTTCTCTTTTTCGTTTAAGGCAAGGAGGTTGTGAGATCAATCCTACACAAGCTCATTGTTTTTATCATAATTTATCTCTTAACTTTCCCACTTATTCAAGGGGTTGTGGGTTCAATCCACACTCTTCACATTTATTTCTCTCCTTTATTTTTCTCCTAACTCTCTCATCCATTAAAGAGGTCATGGGTTCAATCCCCACTCTCCACATTTATTTTTCTCCTTTATTTTTCTCCTAACTCTCTCATTTATTCAAGAGGTTGTGGGTTCAATCCCCACTCTCCATATTTATTTTTCCTTTCATTTTCTCATGAAATTTTTATGTAGTTTACATTTGGTGAGGTATTGGGTTCAATTCCCGATGACCTCACAATTTTTAATAATTTTTAAAACATAGCTAGATTTTCCACACCTAGGTCGAGACAAACATTTCAGCAAGCTGGAAATTTGGTCTCTTCCAAATCAATATTTCTCTCATTCTTTTATGTTGATTCTTGTAGTGTTTTAGGTGATATTTATTCAGACACGTTAACCTTATATGAACATCTCACTTTTAAAATTTTTATACACGTAAAAGACAACATTTTTTACAAACAAGTTTCAGGCAGCAAACATAGTTAATTCACAGCATACACATGCTCAAACAGTTAACTTACTACACTTTTCCGGAATACATCTTTCATCTCCTAAATAGTTTCCGAATACACATTCCAACACATAATCACAACCAGCTAAAATCATCTACCAGAAGACATACCAACACATACTTAGAATATTTCAAAGGATCTAATGACAGGGGCATGCAACGGGGATAACCTTAGTTTCTCCATTGGAATTAAACTAAACTTAGGGGTATCTTGGGAAAGGTACCAAGTGAGAAGAAAATCCATACCTTAATGTCATCCCACACTTATTTAAATGCTGCAAATATCGCACGAAAACACTGCCTCACCACCAAAATCTCAAACACAATCCGTCGAGAAGAATGTTGTTGATTTTCGTTTTTTTAGCTTAGCTTTTCATTTGAGTTTTTGTGTGTAAGTTCTTCAAGAGTGAAGAACTAGTATTTTCAGTTCTTTTACTAAAAAAATAAACATGAGAATGAGAGTTAGAGACGTGAGAATGAGAGGATTAGGATTAGGAGAGTTAGGTGGAGACTTAGTCAAACTAGGAAAACTCATTATTTATTATTATTATTATTATTATTATTATTATTATTATTATTATTATTATTATTATTATTATTATTATTTTCTATTAAAGATCTTATTTTCCTTTAATTAAATCAGAAAATTAAATATTAATTAATTTAACTAATTCACTAAATACAATAAATCAATTATCATTGCATCCACCAAGGCTCGAACCCGGATGGAGCAAGATTTTGCTTAAAGGGTCCATTTCGGCCCTCCCTACCCGAATTGCTCCTCCACCATATTAATTAATTAAATAATTAGGGTAATTACAATACAACACTTAGCCTGGAAAAGACCATTTTACCCCTAGACCCTCGAAACATCAGATTACCCCTTTTTAAGTCCGGTTAAGACTCATCCGCGTAAATCTTCATATTCGGGTACCCTACATGGCTGGACCCACACATTCCTTGCTCACCTAACTCACCAAGTTAGTTAGTTTGGATGTTGCAAGGGTTCAGAGGTCTGGTTCTATGCGCATCAATCCGTGTGAACCCGGTCTAATCTAGGCATTCTAGATATGTTAGACATTACTTAGCATAGTCATTTTTAGGGTTGTTACATTGCCCCCCCCCCCCCCCGAGGAATATTCTTTCCCGATGACACTACACATAATTTAAAAATAAAGAGGGTGATTTTCGAAAATGTCTTAACATACTTGAGACTTTACTCTTTGTGAATTTCCGTTTCACACTTACTCTAGATAATGCATTTTACTCAAGCCTATTTGAAGCTTCATATTTTTGATTGAGGAACTTTCTTCTCAATCTCACTTAACTTGATCCACCTCACAACTCATGCAACACAAAAAAAAAAACATGTCTAGGCTATAAAAAAACTGAGACATGATATGCAAACGTGAATTCATTTTAACTCAAATAGTGCAATTATGACACACATAATTTTTGGACTTACAACACCAAGTCAACTATTGCACTAAAACTTAGAGTTTCTTATGCAAAACCAGCCTTAGGAGGAGTATATCTAACCACTTAGATAACATCTTGTTGGCCTTAAAATTTGAAATTATATGGATTTGTTGGATTGATCCACGCCCTGCCCATTAATACCCTATCTCATTTGGCAACTGAAACCTCACTACCATGGTTTCATAGTCTATGGTAGCGTAACACTTATGGAGAAAATCCATACATATGCTATTCAATGCTTTTTGTTGGTGAATCGCTGATTCACTTATTAAACCTAGTAGCAGCTTTGCATTAGTAGACTAAGGAACTCCTTCGTAAACTAGTCTCGTCAAAGCATATAACATAAATAAACACATAAGTCACATAAGTCAGCAACCAACATGATGAATCAAACATAATAACTTCATACTAGTGCATAAAACCATACAGATGAAAAACAAATTTAGGCTACGCACCTAAGACATCACCAAAGGGGTCTTCTCCCACACCCCTAAACATGAGTGAGAAGAATCGTTGCCTCCTTGGAGCCTCTTAACTTAGACCATTCGGCTGAACTTTCTACTTCCTTTTTTCTCAACCTCTCATATACGGACAATCCTTCATCATGTGACCTGGTTTACTACAACTCTAACAAGCGTTATATCCCCTCATACACCCTCCTCCTGAAGTTTCCCACACGTTGTATAAGGTGGCCTTTCCTTAGGTGTATCTACTTCACTGTTTCTCTTAACTTTGGGCTCGGAATCCCTATCATAGCAACCCTTGGAAGAACTTGAGTCCCCTTGGTGGGAGAGTCCCTTCCTAAACCTTGCTTATCCCTGATTTTAGTACTACTCTTCCTTAGAAAATTCTTCTTAACTTGTCTTGACATGTTCCCTTCCCTAGTATGCTTTCTCTTACTGCTTTCCTCCATTTGTTGGACATGGACCATAAGCTTGGAAAGTCCCATTCTACACTCCTGCTCGAGATTCCCAACAATCTTATATCTAGTGTAAATGGGAGGATTCATCCTTGTGAAGTCCCTCAACCTACTAACCATGGTGCTGGCAGGTGGGTTCTTGCAGTGAACACCTTCTTGCTATGTCTGCGCTGTCATAGCTTGAGCTTATAAGGTGATGGCTTGGACCTTCTATACAAGGGTTGTCCTTACTTCTCCATCTGTCTACCTAGCTGGATTAACAAGCATCTCCATTTCAACAGCTGGGGCTTGGAGAGGAACTTCGTTGCCCCCAACAGCTACATCTGCTCTTCCTTGACTAGCATTCCTCCTTGTGTTCATTTTCTAAAAAAAAATTATGTTAGATACGCTCATAACACCAAGAATCAGACATTAGAGAAACCACGATAACATCAGAAGAAGGAAAATTTCCCATGCATCATGCAGTCTCTTAGTGAGAAATATTGAACTTTCATAACATTATCTACATAAACTCATAAACGTTCAGAACAACCATCTAGTACCAAGAAAATCGAAAGAAACACATAGACAATATCTGCATAAAATATAGAGTTGCCAAAATGGAACCAATACAATATTTGAAAATAACTGTGAAACAAAACACTAGTGGAATATAATCCACTATCTAATGTCTACGTATAATGCTAGAATAAAATAGTCAGCATCCTCGAAATCATGAGGGCCTACAAAATTAGATGAATGCTACATGTCCGGATAACTTCAGCGTTTATTCATAAGTTCTAGCGTCCTGCTGCACCTGCACCTAAAAGTAGAGAGTGGTATGGTATTAGTACACACTTGTACTAAGTATGGGTATATGAAATCACACACCGAGGACATGCATCATTAAGAAGAGATCTCTCCAAACGATATGAATTATTGAACGTCAAGTCAGTGGACTTTCCAAAATCTAATAAGGAAAGTCATGCTATGAGAGTAACATGCATAATCATATGTAACATATTGCACACAATATATAACATATTGCTTATTAGCATATAACATAGTTCATATCATTCGTTCATACGCCATGAGACTTTGGAATCATGGACTTGACATTAAGACTTCCCAAAATGAGGGCTCAATATATGAGACTTTAACTAGGGAGCCTTCTTTAGCAAAACACAAGTCTGCTTCGTTCATTATTACGTATTTCACTTTCATTCATTCATAGGCTAGTGTAAACACCAGTCATACCTAGAATGTTGTTTAAGACTTCCATAGGGTTCACTGTGCAATGACTAAGAATGACCTAATGTCATTACTTAAGTCTAGTTCACCTCTTGATTATCCCATCCTAACTCCTTTGGTATCCTTCATTTCTTTGTGTACATTACTTAAGGTTGGCCTCATTCTTTCTTTTGGAACTTTAACCTTAACCGACATATATCATGTGAGCATCATGAAATACAGTGTATAACCCAACACAAAAAAGAGGTGGAACCGCCGGCCAAAGTGAACCAAGACATGCTAGCGTATATAGGGAACCGAACCCCGCTTGAACCCTAAATTGGCAGTATAGGTTCAAAGACTATGAGATATAAGGAGACCCATACCTGTCTTGACGGACAGTCTCATCTCATGAGAATTACACGAATCTTTGCCTTCCCAAAAGAAGGAATCGCAACTCATAGCTAGCCTATCGGTTCTCAATATAAAGTTCCATTATATTCATCTCATACATCATAGAAGTTGATTCCTACAATGAGGGAATCATAGCTCATTAGATGATTTCTCATCTCTTCATTATTATTAAGTATTCATTAACTTCAATACTTTCATTAGAGTGTTCATAGAGACTAATTTCTTCATTAACATTACAGTCCCATATGTTGGAACATCTTGGTAACATTTACTTAGGCTCATTTTAGATTCCTCTCACCTTTCGCTTTATCCTCTTATAATGTTGTCACCACATTCTTTAAGTTTAGCACATTAACTCTTCATAATTACTCACCTCTTTATGTGAATGTTCATTTCATCGTATGCCAATGAACTTGCCCCTTTAATGTGTGTCACACTCTTTCTTAACCCCTATGGGGTTTCATTATCTCATCACATAACATCTTAGGTTCACTTACTTTTAAAAGTATGCTAGACTTATGAGTCCACACATACAGCTTCATTCATAGTTTGTCTAAGTGATTCATATTTACCAAAGATTATGTGGTAAAAGACTTATGCATCTTTTAGATATGCCAAGATATTGATTTTGATCATTACAAGCAGAATTCATTAAATATTTGTTCACATATGACTTATGTATCAATACGGAATTGGGCAAGGGAACCCGATTTCGAATCCCTTTAACAACACTTAATCTTGTTTTAAACTTGATGACTGCATTTTTAAAATTTGGGGGACCCTAGTTCGATCCCCATCAGTCTTAAAATATTTCCTTTATATTCCTCTTCTCTTTTTTGTTGAAGGCGAGGAGGTTGTGGGATCAATCTCCCACAAGCTCATTCTTTTTCTCTTAATTTATCTCTTAACTTTATCACCTATTCAATGGGTTGTGGGTTCAATCCCCACTCTTTACATTTATTTTTCTCCTTTATTTTTTTCCTAACTCTCTCATCCTTTAAATAGGTCGTGGGTTCAATCCTCACTCTCCACATTTATTTGTCTGCTTTATTTTTCTCCTAACTCTCTCATCTATTCAAGAGGTTGTGGGTTCAATCCCCACTCTCCACATTTATTTTTCCTTTCATTTTTCTCATGAAACTTTAATGTAGTTTACATTTGGTGACGTCTTGGGTTCAATCCCCAATGACCTCAAAATTTGGAAAAAAATTTATAACATACGTGGAATATTTGTCTCTTCCAAATCCATCTTTCTCTCATTCTTTTACGTTGATTCTTGGAGTGTTTTGGGTGACATTTATTCACCCACATTAACCTTATATGAACATCACACTATTAAAATTTTATACACGTGAAACATAACATTTTAAACATACAAAATTTAGGCAGCAAACATAGTTAATTCACAGCACACACATGGTCAAACAGCTAAGTTAATACACTTTTCCGGAATACATCATTCATTGCTTAAATAATTTCCGTATACATATTCAAACACATAATCACAACCAGCCCTAAAATCATCTACCAGAAGACATACCAACGCATACTTTGAATCTTTCAAAGGATTTAATGACAGGGGCATGCAACGGGGACAACCTTTGTTTCTCAATTGTAATTTAAACTTAACTTAGGGGTATCTTGGGAAAGGGACTAAGAGAAAAGAAAACCCATACCTTAATATCGTTCCATACTTGTTTAAATGTTATCCAATTTCCCACGAAACCACTGCCTCACCACAAAAATCCCAAACAAAATCAGTCGAGAAGAATGTTGTTGATTTTCGTTTTTAGCTTAGCTTTTCATTTGAGTTTTTTTGTGTAAGGACTCCTCATTATTTGATATTATTATTATTATTAATATTTTATATAAATAAATGTTATTTTAATATAATTCAATTAGAAAATTAAATATTAACTAATATAACTAATTTACTAAAAACAATAAATCAATGAAATAATTTCTTCCACAAAGGCTCGAACACAGGTGGTGCAAGATTTTGCTGAAAGGGTCAATTTTGGTCGTACCTACTCGAATTGCACCCCCACCATATTAATTATTAATTAATAAAATATTTAGGGTAATTACAATACAACTCTTAGCCTATAAAGGACCATTTTACCCCTAGACCCTCCAAACTTAAGATTACCCCTTTTTTAGTTCGGTTAAGACTCATTCAGGTAAATCTTAATATTCGGGTGCCCTACATGGTTGGACCCAACCTTTCCTAGCTCAACTAACTCACCAAGTTAGTTTGCTTAGCTGTTGCAGAGGCTCAGATGTCTTGTTATACGTGCAACAATCCTTGTGAATCTGGTTTAATCTAGGCATTCCAGATGCGTTAGACATTACTTAGCATAGTCATTGTTAGGGTTGTTACATATGCACTGTTGTCTATTACTTCATTATGATGATATTGGTAGTACTAACTTGCATGTTGTCTTGATATGTGTATAAGACTAAATTGGTTATGATTATGATGTGATAAGTGAATGAGCCTTTAATGAGGTTTATGAAGTATGTTTTTTCTTATGTGAAGTATGTATTTCATCATATTTGTTGTCTTTATGAATGTATATGCTAAAAGTGATGAAGAATGTATTAGTGTTCACCTTGGTGACCTTAAGGCGGTACTTTGGTGTCAATGGTGGAATAGGACACTATTCATGCATTTCACTAAGTACTACTCAAGGGTTGCTCTAGGTAAATGGGTTAAGGTAAAAGAAAAGGTAATGTTATGAAGATATTGAATGTGCCTTATATTTTATATATGTATGTATGTGTTGTTATTATTAGTATCCATGCCAATAGAATGTATGTGAACTATATTGTGCTTATTGTATCAAATGTTCATGAAGTTTTACTAAAAGACATAATGCGTGATTTTTAACAAAATGTCCTCTTTAAAGAATGTTTTTGAATGGTTATCATATTTAGTGCATTCTTGTACTAATACCATTCTTCTTAATCTTTTTACACACAGTGTAGCTGGTGACGACTAGAAGATCTCTTATAGAATGAAGAGCTTGGATGTCTATTCCCAAGTTCAAGTGTGTCCTTATGATTAAAGGACCTTCATTTCAAGAGTTCAAATTAAGTTTATGTAGTAAATTAGATTATTATTTTATGTTGATAATGATCGTGTCCTATTCATTTTTATTAATGTTGAGTCTAAGATTGCAAAATGAAACTTAGTGTCTTAACTATGTACTTATGATTTTAGAAATGAAGTGATGTTATAGCATTATGTTGTGCGATGAAAAGTTTAAATCATCCGCTAATTTTCTATGACAATACGATGAATATATTCTAAGAGTCTTATCCAAGACCTCCGAGAGGTCGACGACGCCGAGTTACTTCTAGGGGTTGGTCCCCGGTTGTGACAATGTAGTTATTAGTTCATACTTATTTATTTTAGGTGTGATCAACAAGCTTCGTTTACATACATGAACATATTATAATGAATCAAGAACAACCTACCACCCACAATCATAGGATCATGACAATCCCAATGAATTATTCATCGACGTATAACATGTAAGTAGTAATTCAGCCATATTCAGCCCTCGATAATCATCTTAGGCTTTTTCCCATGGTTTAATCATACTTTACTTAGTGCACAATGTTAGAATCGAATTCACGCACACACACTAGATGAATCAACAACACAAGAACTTTCAAGAGAAAGAGATGAGAAATCTAGAGAGAGAGAGAAAACCCCATATTTCGTGGTAACACTCCGTGAGTAAACTTCCACAGCGGTGAGGTATATTTAAATTAATAAATCAGAGTATTTTTTGTTACAAAGAATAAATAGAAAATAAATAGGAAAACCTAAAATAGAGAATAAATAGGAAAGCCTAAAATAGAGAATAAATAAGAAAGCCTAAAATTAATTTGGCTCCACTACCTAACAATTCACCCACTTGGAGACTGACTTAGTCATCCAAAAAATACATTCTCAAGAAAAATCTCTTCATCATCAACATCTTTACCGCACCGCAACATCTGTAGCAACAACTACAGAAGACTAACCGAGGTTTTACATAACCTCAGTTTCCCAACATCAACACATTTCGTCAACATGTCTGCCGGGTTCTTTGCACCCTCTATATTCTCCAAGCACATATCACCATCCTTCACTGCCCTATGAGTGAAATGGTATCGCCTTCTGATGTGCTTTGTCTTCGAATGATAGACTGGATTTTTCACCAACCGTATGGCACTCTGGCTATCTGAGTAAAGAATCTTCTCGCTCTGCTACTTGCCCAATTCCTCAAGATAATTTGCCAGCCATATCATCTCTTTCCCAACTTCAGCTATTACCACATACTCAGCTTCAGTAGATGAAAGAGAAACACACTTCTGAAGCCTGGACATCCAACTCGCTGTTGTTCCACCTATGGTGTAAATGTACCCGGATGTACTCTTGCTAGATTCAACATTCCCACCAAGATCAGCATCCACAAAACCCTGTAGAGTCACCTTGACTTTGCCAAAAACAAAGTGAAGTACTTGATGTACCTCTCAGATATCTCAGAAGCCACTTCACAGCTTCTCAATGCTCTTTCCCAGGGTTTGCCATGTACCTGCTAACAACTCCCACTGCATGTTCTATATCAGGTCTAGTGCAGACCATAGCATACATCAAACTACCAACTGCTGAAGCATATGGAACAAGTGCCATGTGATCACGCTCCTCGGACGTCTTGGGTGACTGCTCCTTTGACAATTTAAAGTGATTTGACAATGGAGTAGTCTTGGTTTTAGCATCATTAACCCTGAATCTTCTCAGCACCTTCTCAATGTACAACTCCTGAGATAGATTTAAAGTACTAGAAGATCTATCCCGAGAAATCTTCATCCAAAAAAATCTGTTTTGCTGGACCCAAATCTTTCATCTCAAATGTTGCAGACAACCTTGTCTTCAGATTGTTAATCTCCCTTATACTAGATCCTGCAATCAACATATCATCTACATACAAGAGTAGAAAGACATATGAATCAGTGTATTTCTTGAAGTAACAACAAGGATCCATTTCAGCTTTGAAGAATCCACTCTTGGTCATGAACGAGTCAAACTTCTTGTACCACTGCCTTGGTGCTTGATTTAGTCCATACAAGCTCCTGGTCAGCTTGCACACCATGTGTTCCTTGCCTAGAACCACAAATCCTTCCAGTTGCTGCATATAGATCTCTTTAGCCAGATCTCCATGTAATAACATTGTTTTTACATCCATTTGCTCTAGATGTAAATTCTCCGATGCAACAACACTCAACAGAATTCGAATAGAGGTTAACTTCACAACAGGAGAGAATATTTCAACAAAATCAATACCTTTCCTTTGTGAATATCCTTTAACCACTAAACGAGCCTTGAACCTTCTTTTGCCAACTGGTTCACTCTTGATTCTGAACACCCACTTGTTCAGCAAAGCTCTCTTCCCAGCAGGTAACTCAGTCAACACCCATGTGTCGTTCTTCCCAAGTGACATCATCTCATCATCCATGGCTTGCTCCCACTTGCTCGAATCCTCCACCTGAAGGGCCTCATCAAAAGACTCTGGTTCCCCCTCATCAGTCAGCAATAGATAGTGTAATGAAGGTGAATACCTATCTGGTGCCCTGATGGATCTGGATGATCTCCTTAACACCTGCTCAGGTGTAACTTGCTCCACTTCAGATTCTTCAGTAGGAGTTGGTTGAGTATTTGCTTCGACATCTCTAGGGTTACTCTTCTCAAACTCAACCTCAACTGCCACTTGCTTTGTAATCTCTAGAACCTTCTGCTCTCTGTCCTTGTACAGGACAGACTCATTAAATGTCACGTTACAATATCTCAGGATCTTTCTGTGCTTGTCATCCCAAAACCAGTAACCAAACAAATCAGAACCACAGCCTATGAAGTAACACTTCACCGCCTTGGCATCAAGCTTGTCTCTCTTTTCTGGATCAAGATGAACATAAGCAGTGCAACCAAAAATCCTCAAGTGTGAGTACTTGAGTTCTTTTCCTGTCCACACCTCCTTTGGAATCTTGAACCCTAAAGGAATTGACGGTCCCCTGTTGATCAAGTATGCAGATGTGCTCACAGCATCCGCCCCAAGTGTTTTGGGCAGCCCACAGTGTATCCTCATACTCCTTTCACGCTCATTCAATATTTTGTTCATCCTCTCTACAATTCCATTATGCCTTGACTTATCAAGAACTGTTCTCATCAATCTGATTCCCTCAGCTGCACAGAATGACTTGAACTCTGATTTGTCATATTCTCCTCCATTGTCAAACCTTAGGCATTTGACTTTCAAACCGGTCTGATTCTCATCTTCAGCTTTCCACTTCTTGAAAGTTGCAAACACATCTGACTTATTCTTCAAGAAGTAAACCCATACCTTCCTGCTCAAATCATCAATGAAGGTAACATGGAATCTTGATTTTCCAAGTGATGATACTGGAGATGGTCCCCAAACATCTGTATGGACCATTTCAAACCGCACATTCTTTGGCTCTCTAGGAGTCTTTGTAAATCTTACTCTTTTCTGTTTTTCCATTACACAGCACTCGCAAAGACCCATATCAACAGACTTCAGACCCTCTAATGCTCTTTTTGCAACCAGCATCTTCATTCCTTTAGTACTCATGTGTCCAAGTCTGTTATGTCACAAACATGAACCGGAAGAACCTTCAGCAACAGCGTCCATGTCTATACACCTTGCAGTGGTTTAAAAGGTTCCAGATTTGGTGCCACGAGCTACTACCATAGCACCTTTCACGATCATCCATGAACCTCTCCCAAACACTACTGCATATCCTGTGCTATCCAACTGACCAACAGAGATCAGATTTTTCTTGATCCCATGAATATATCTGACATCCTCCAATGTCCACTGGTTTCCCGAGGTGATCTTTATGCAAACATCCCCCTTTCCTTTAATCTATAAGACTTTATTGTCAGCAAGATATATTTTTCCAAAATTTCCAGATTTGAAATTTTGGAACAACTCCTTGCTTGGAGACGAATGGAAAGATGCACCAGAATCAAACATCCATGATTTAACCGGGCTGTTAACACTAAGTATTAGAGCATCACCAATGTCCTCTGCTGAATTTACAGAATCATTGTCATCTCCAAATTTGTGATTCTGTTTCTTCTTTGGCTTTGTACTGTTCGTCCAAAAGTGCCCTTTTTCTCCAGTTCCAACAAGTCACGTTTGATCTGTTCAGGAATTTTCCTCGATTCTTTGATTTTGATCAACCATGTTGATTTTGTCATTTCGCCTTACTTCTCCCCCTTCGATCAACGCTGAGAGCACTGCCCGATGAATCTCCCGCTTCTCATTTGCGAATACTTTCGCTAAGAACAACGTCACGGATTTCATCAAACTTCAGTTTCTCAGATCCACGGGAACTGCTAATCGCAACAACAACAATATCCCAAGACTCAGGCAGATATGACATCAAAATCAATGCCTTAATTTCATCTTCAAAATTAATATCCACAGAATTGAGTTTACTCACAATCATATTGAACTTGTTTATATGATCAGAAACGGATCCATTCTCAGACATTTGTAAATTGAACAATCTACGCATCAAATATACCTTGTTCATAGCCGATGGTTTTTCATACATGTTTTACAATGCCTTCAACAGACCGAACGTAGCCTTCCTCTTCACGATGTTGAACGCCACGTTTCTTGACAAAGTCAACCAGATTAACCCTAGAGCCTGGCGATCCTTGAGTTTCCACTTTTCCTCCGTCATGGATTCCGGCTTCACCCCGGTCAACGGTTTGTGAAGATCTTTCTGGTACAGATAATCTTCGATCTGCAACTTCCAGAAACTTAAAATGGATCCATCAAACTTCTCGATTCCAAGCTTCGAACTATCCATCTTCTGTGATCGTGTTGAATCTCCTTAGCTCTGATACCAGTTGTTAGGATCGAATTCATGCACACATAGTAGATGAATGAAGAACACAAGAACTTTCAAGAGAAAGAGATAAGAAATCTAGAGAGATACAGAGAGAGAGAAAACCCAATATTTCATGGTAACACCCCGTGAGTAAACTTCCACGTCTGTAAGGTATAATTATATTAATAAATCATAGTATTTTTGGTTACAGAGAATAAATAGAGAATAAATAGGAAAACCTAAAATAGAGAATAAATAGGAAAGCCTAAAATAGGGAATAAATAGGAAAGCCTAAAATTAATCAGGCTCCACTACCTAACACACAAGGGCCTACACATATCTTCTACCACTAAGTTACATAATGCGCAGTGAACACAGATTTACAACTACTCAATTGATAAAAATCTAGCCTACCTTGGCTCCATGAAGTTGCACGGAGTTATTGACTTTGATTCTTATTTCCCAGACTTCGTGACACTGATCTTGGCCGGAAATCTACAATTCATCATCATCTTCACTCTAGAAATTTCTTCCTCCCTCTTTCCCAAGCTTCGAGCAACTCTTTGGGGGGGTTCCTAGGGTATTTTAGGACTAATATACGTATTTTAGGAAGAAGAAAATAGGATTTCTTATTATTTACATTTTGTCTCACTTATCCTACTTTGACGCCAACTTATCCGGCTCTAGACCGCTACCCTAGTGACATCTTGTCCACCCTGGTGTGATAGTGACGTAATAATTTCCCAGTTTTTTGCTTATCCTAAGTAACAACATTTTGGGTCGTTACAATTGATAATAATTTACCCCCTCGTTCGTCCCCGATCAACTCATGTACATGACATCAAACACCCTATTTTAGTTTACTTCTAAATTAAAGAATTGGCCAATTACGGAATAACGATGAATCATGAATTTTCAATTAATTGACACACGAAAAGGTAATATATGCCAATACTAGAAGAAACTTTGAGGCAATATACGAAGATCAAACGAGTTTAATATTATACAGCCTAGCCCACCTGGGTGGCAACTCTCCCGCTAAGGCAGGGCCGTTGTGGCGAGAAAGCCGGAGATCGGTTACAACAATGTTGGGGAGAAATGAAATTTTTCCCATTTTTTTCTACTCCCTCAAACATTGTCCCTAAAAATCCTCTCAACTCTATTGCTCGAAACGTCAAATAAAGGTAAACTTCTTGTTTTCTTACACTAATGAAGGTAAGCTTCTCGTTTTCTTACACTTGTTACTTTCGTATCTGATTAACAATGATTTCATGATGATCAACCGATCAAAATTAGACATTTTATGGGTATTTATTTGATAGGAAACTTAGATCGCTAATTCGATAGAAGCACGTAGTATGGGCACTTCCCTTACGTTCCCAAAGTCTCAACCATGTTATGGGTGTAAAGATTATTGTACAAATTTGTAAAATTGATACCAAAATGGTGGGAGGAAATTGAAAAGTCTCTTGGTTTAAAACTCAAATTTTAGGGGTATTTAGGAGTTATTTGTCAAAAATAATTGCTTATTTATGTTCTAGGGTAGTTTATATACTCTTATTTTCTAAAATTATTTTTAAAAGAGAGGTTTAGGGATGAAATGGCGCCATTATCGTGCTTGGATTTAGTCCCGGTTTAAGGCTGCTCTAGCGACTTCATCCCGTTGTGGAGGCCTTCATAATCCTGCCAAAGAAGGATTGTGGTTGTTTGTGGTTGGATAGGCCAACCAGTGGCCTATACTCTTAATATTAGAAATTCTTCTCTTCTTAATTTAGCCTTAAACTGAGTATCCCATTGTGTCCTAACTTATAATTAACTTATTGCAGGCTCTCTAAATGGCAGGCCTAAATGAAGGCAACTTACTATTTGGTCTATTCCCCATTGGAAAGGGATAACGACAATCGGAACACTGGGTTCTTCTGTGAGAGGGGGTTTGTGACGATCAAATAAGGAGAGAAGGTGACTGCATTTTATGCTCGCCTAATGGAGTTCGTATGGGCTCCACTAACTGACGCTCCCACAGACCCACATTCTACTTGGGTGAGAAATGTACTCCATCTTTCCTACTATGCGATGGGACGACCCTCACCCCATCATTCGTATTCTGGAAGTTGACATTCCTTCGAATGTCACCTTCATTAATGAGGTTTTAGAGGTGTCGAAGGTATCGAACGCAGAGTATGAGGCCAAGTTGAGGGAGATAGATTTGGAGTGGCTGAGAGACACCTTAGTGGAGCCCGCACATCGGGATCAAGTCTACTAGGTTACTTTTTGGTCATCCAATGCTAAAAGGTGGGTGTACTTTGTGACTTAGAGGATTCCCTTATCGGGAAACCGCAACGAAGTGAACTTTCATAGGGCCTTCATGGTGGCGTGTGCCATACAGGGTATAGAGTTGAATGTAGGGGTGCAGATCATTTTGGAGTGCAAGATGTTCCACCGGGATAACAAGAAGACTTTATTCCTACCAAGACTTATTATTGTGATGTGCAAGAGGGAGGGAGTGGAAATTTTTGGTGCCTATGAGGTAATTCCTATGGATCCCCCTTTCACCATCATTTGGTCAGGTCAGGTTCTAATTGTAGGAATAAAAGAGTAGAATAGGTCGGGCTAGCATTAGCAAGGTAGTCGTGGGTTAAGACGACGAGGGCCCACTCTTAGGTGCACGATTCAAGGGAGATCTAGTGTCGTTAGGAAGAGGTTGGGGGAGTGTCTTTGTTGACTCCATTATTGTTTCACCCATCACTACCCTAAAGGTGGAGAAGCTCCAACATGAGTTACGCTAGGAAAGGAGGAGGGTCCTGGAGATGGATCTAATGATCCAGATATGGAAGGTCGTGAGGACCATATTCACTTGTGTTGGCCCAGGTCAGGAACTTCCGCAGGTCAATAAAGGTGACTTCCAATACATTACTTTATGGATGAGGCTGCGACTATTCTGTTACCTCTAAAGGATCTAGACTCAGATGTTGAAACCTTCGAGTACTTGGGTTCTTGAATTGCTTTTATTTCTTCTTCGACTTGTATTTTGGAAAGAACTTACTTTATTTATTTTTCCTTACCTTTTTGTAGCACTCAGATACTAGTTTTTATTGTCTTTTGCAATTATTAATTAATTACTAGTTTTTACATAATATATTGTTTGCTGAACATGGAAAGAATTGCATAGATTAGTTTGGATACCATTTGGGGTTAATAATTTGTAACTAGAGAAAAGTAGGAAGGCAAGGCTGAGATTCTGTCTCGCCCTGTCGCGCTCTGGTGGTCTCGTTGTAGGGCGAATAATCACTCCCCAGCTGCTCATATTGAACCAGAACCCAAAAAATAATTTGTGAGTTCCTCTCGCTTTTCAAAAATTTCTCAAGGATCTCCAACCTAGGAAAATCATAGTTGATCCCCAGGATACTCGAACCAAGACATTCTAATTAGCTTAGCACCACAACCCATGCATTCACATGATACACTCAGACATCCACTCGATAATGAATTGGTTCTGATACACGTCTAAATCCTATTTACGAATCAATTCGTAGATTATCTAGACCCTCGCACCCACTTGTTCATAAATTTTCTCCTCTCAAAGAGTTTCACGATACTCAAGCAGTGACCGCTAGCATGATTTCAACACTTTCACAAGTATAATACAAATATCAAATCCATACAAAAAACACTATGCACATATTCGTACCACAACCCACCCTACAAAAATACCTTTTTTAGGATTAGCTAATCCAGACACCCAAAGCATACCTTCACATTCACAGAAATTTTAAATGATAAGAAGCACACATTCACAGTTCCAAACTTCATATCACAAATTTCACATTTGTTAGTCAGTTCATTCCATTTATGACCATTACAAATCATATATTCTTTATACAGCCCCTAAGTCCATATAACAATTGGAAATTTCTTAGTCCCATTTAACTTTGCTTATATCCCTTCAATCGTCACCACGACGTCTGGTCAACTTTGTTGAGATACCAACTGGATTCAACTTACACCACAAGCAACACTCGCACGAAAGGAAAGAAATATGAGACAACTTCCTAGAATTCTTCATATCTTCCTAAAGCTTAGGTGTGGACATCAACAACCCATCCATAGGAGTCTAGTCCACATTTTTCTCTTGTAGTGTGAGACCGTTAACCTGGATTATAATACCTATTTGTCAAGACCCAACCCATCAAGTAATGTGGGCACCTACTCTAACACCTAAGTAGGAGAACCCTCATATCTCAATAGTGTATACATGCACAAAATTAACGAAAATCGATAATTGATGAAATAATAGGATTTTTTTATACAAAAGAGACATGTTAAATAATTTCAAATTAACACCCCCAAGGATCTAGTCTAAAAAAGTACAAGACCTATTAAGGGTACAATTGGAAATAATAGATAAAATACATAGCTCCCACCATGCGAAAGAAAAGTACAAGCTACTAGAGAATTCATCGTCTTCACCTAATGAAACATCACAAGTCCTGCATCTAGTCTATGCCAAAAAGGCGTAGCAAGAGTAGTATCGATATAAAAGACACGTACTAGTAGGCATTATCAGTATACCTAACACCCACCATATATTCCAAGAAATCAACAAGTAAAAACATGTCAAAACACCAATCGCTTCTCCACCTTTACCCTCTCTCCAACTACCTCAAAATTAAAGTAGTACTCTTACCACCAATAACATCCTTAGTCAACCTAATTGTCACAACCATGTAAACCTTAGAAGTGATCATAGTCCATTTTCATAATTAAGACCTAAATCGTGATATCATATAAGTGATATGCTCCTAGGATCACAAAGCATACTTGTTTAATGAATGTGAAGCATCCCATACTACCTGACACACTAAGCATGTCTTGAAGTCACCCTATTCACCTTCATTTTAGTTTAGGAGTCTCTAATAGACCTATATCATTATTGACAAGGCACTATAATCTTAAGTAAATTATGTCATGAAAGGAAACTATAACACTATCCAAGCTAAGCATACATCATGTATTGGTTATGTCATAGGTAGCTTCAAGTCATACTTGTGTCATGTATGGATAGCATCCCATACAACCATCAATATTAAGTACTCCTTTAGACTATCCTATATAAAGCTTACTTGTCTTGCACTCTTGTCTATAAGCTCAAATTACTATAATAATAGACATAATACCATGGAAAAAATCTTAACATTCTAACAAAGCTAACTAAATGAAGGATACAACCATCCTAACCACCATGCAACCAATCATGTAGATGCAAGGTAACCATAGGAGAAAATGAATCCTCACCCTAAGCTACCATGAGAAACTAATCTCAAGCTATGACATGAAATTCACCTTGCATACAAGTCAAGCTAACATTAGGAGACTATAGGATTTTCCCCTAAAGCTACCATGAAATGGTTTTAGCCTAACCAAGTCAAGCTAACATGATCATGTATCCTTACAACACAAGACCAAGCTAAACATAAGAGAGATTACTTCCACCATCTCAATCTATCATGAGGTTCATAAAACCAAGCTATAAAGAGTATTATAACCCAATCTTTTATAAGATTTCAACACCTCAAGCTACCATGAGTATTTAAACTCAAGTCTCTTTGAGACGTACTATCCCAAGCTACCCTTGAGACCTACCATCTCAAGCTATTATGAAATCCACAATATCAAGCTATCATGAGATTTACATCTCAAGCTATCATGCCTTGGTCTTGTCTCACCAAGTCTATTACACAAGAAGTGACCATACAATTCATCTTCAAGCTAATCCTAGTCAACCATGAATTGATTCATTTTAGGTTTGTAAGTCAACCTAGGGTTCATCTATGTGAGAACTTGCTTCTCCTAATCATGTTCATTTCTAGGTGTAGAAGAGAAAGGAAACATCACCTCAATCATCCTAACCATGAATTTACCCCCAAATCCCTAACATCAATCGCATAACATCCCATAAACTATTACTACCTTTAATTCATTATGATTTATGTTCAATTTCATGTTTTCTTCATTCAATTAGATTATTAAAAGGTTATTCTTGGTATGCATGATCACATAGATTAAATTCAATGATTTACAAGTCAAGACCAACCTATATCAATTAAGCCTAGTTCAATTCATATCTAGGTGATTCGGTCATGATCAAATAATATAGAATATCATTAAATTAAGAAGGTTAACATAAAACCTTCATCTAGCCTCTAATGGCCTAAAATTAGCATGATCACCTACAAATTCAATTACCATAATTCACAAAACACCATAAAAAAGTACATGATCATCACATAAACATGAGTGAATGTTACCCACTCTATTAAGATTACAAAGTCACCTTACCCACTATGAAATCAAAATCCTCACTAGACTCGGTTCTTTGGATTCACAATTTAAGTGATACTAGGAGGGCTTCATGGATGGAAGAATCCATGAATGAATAAGCTTTACATACCTTATATTAGATCTTTAATATTAGCTTGAATCCTTGAATACATCTTCCTATGCTGCTGCTCCCAATTCTTCTTCTTCTCTAATGGTGTTCTTTTGAGTTCTATTGTGAGAGAGAGGTCGTTATTTGGAGTCTAGAGTCTAGGAGGGTCTTTTATTGTTTAAATACTCTTAAAATATCTAAAAGTACCTAATTTCACCTCCCATGCATTTATTTGCACGTGGGGTGAATTTCCCAATTCACCCCTCCACTATAAAGTAAGTTGCAAGAATTGTAGAATCAATCGACGGTTATCCATAGACAAAGGGTTGGTTGGATGACAGTTTGTGCTGAAGGTCCTTTGTCTAATTAATCGTGTAACATTTCAAAAATCCAAGATTTTTTCTAGAGCCTAAGATAAGTCTCATAAAGTGTAGACAATCTTCTAAGGTCTATTTAAATTATTATAAGTCATTTAGGAAGTCTAGATACCAAAACATCCAAGAACATCTATGACGTTCGGAAACTAGTTTAATGAGGTACTAGCGTGCCTTAGCGCATTTGACTAGCTTTTAAAAGTTGGAAAATAATAAAAATATGTGAAAGGGTGTATAACATGTATTTAACTTTATTCATGGTCGAAACGTCCAAGCACGACTCCCAAAGGACCAACCAAGGGCCCTTGAGGAGGACCCTTGCTAAAGTTTACAAAAGCTATCAAGAGACAGTGCCACCAACAGATGTCATAGATGGCCATTTGTGAATCGACGAGGCGTCGATGACACTCGTCGATGGAAACTTAGAAAAACTTGGAAGGGTCATTTTGCATAATCTCTGAACTTACCTACGGATGTTCAGCATGGAAACGGGGACTGGTCATCGATAAACCAACGATTCGTCGATCGTGGTCTCATCGATGGGGTCTGTATATTTGCTGCACGTTTTCACTTATGTCTTTTAATTAGTTGAATTATTTAGGAATTTAATTAGGGGTTAGTGAATGTCTAATTAAGTTATTTAACTCCCTATATAAAGTCCTAACCAAATTAAACTAATCAAAACTCTCATAACTCACAAAAGCCAAACTCTATTCCTTCTCTCTTCTTTCTCTCTCTAGTAAAGAACACCATTGAAGTCCAAGCTATGGGAGGGTTTAAGGGCTGCAAAGAGTCAATTCTCACCATCAATCTTCATCAAGTAACAAGGTATGTGATCTTTTTCACCTTCGAGACCTCTTTCCTTCAAGGGTTCCATCAAATTGATTTCAAAATTGGGTTTTCAAGTGGGTCTTTTCCAATCTCAAAAATTATGTTATGAATTTATTTGTTTATGTTTTCTTTTGGATATTATAAATATATTAACATTTATTCTAATTTAATTATGATTCATCTTCATGTATTGGTCTAGTTTGAAGAGGATGACCTTTACCCCTTAACCCTAAGTTATAGCCTTCATATGAATTATGTTGTATTGGTTCAATTGACTTGGTTATTGGTTGCATTACTACTAGATGATGTTATATACTAACCATTAATGAATTAGGGTGGTTCATATTCCTTTCATACTAGTTCTTGAGAAGTGATCTAGGTTATGAAGTATGTTGTTTGACCTAAGTAACTTGTCTTAAACAATCAACTAGTATTGAATTGTGATGTAGTGATTCTTCTAGCCTCGTTATGTTGGTCATAGAATTAGGATAATGTTATACCCTAATTTGGTTTAATTAATGTTTGATGGTAATACCTTGATGATTAATTATGAAAGATACTTGTTAAGTCTTGTGATCCCTATTTTGTACTTCAATTTACAGTTAATTGTGATTAAGGCATGATGTTGCATTGCCGTATGCCTTGTATTAGGATTTATAGGGTTTGTATAATGTTGAATTAAAATGTATTTACTATGGTTGTGAGGTGTTGTCTAAGATGTATATGTTATAAGGATGGTGAATGATTTACCAAATGTGCCTTATCATGAAGTGATATGTAAATATTCTAACCTCACTTATATAAATTGTAATGAAAGGATTTTACTCATACAATTCCTATTGATATGTGATGATGATGATGATGTTTATACAAGGGTTTAGGCCCTATGAGCTACATTAAGCTTTGATGATTGATGATTAATAAAGATATTAAAGACATTTCAAAAAGGACTATAGCTTAGCACCGAGTGAACTAGAGTGAGGAGTTTCCCTTCGCACATAGGGAAGGTATGGTCACTAATGTACAATTGATATTGGAGACTACAATGCATGTAGCATAAATAGGGTCCAAACTATATCTCCTATTTCTTGAACTATGTTGCCCCCCTAAGGAATACTAGATAGTGGATCCACATAGTTGCTATGTTCATGTTTGGTACTACCTTGACAAGTAGTCCGCCTTTTTTCTGTGTAGGGTTCTATGCACCGAATATTATATTAGCTCATGTGGTCTATGTCAGTTAGAGCAAGATGTTCCCAAACGGTAAAATGAACTAAAGGAATGAACTCTAACTAAGATTACCTTAAGGCATGTAGCTTAGTCTAGGAAAGGGTATGGGACTCTACCTATACATTGTACTAGTTAGCCTTAAGGAAGTCTTAGGAGGATATTTTTATGCATGTATATGCTTATGAATGTAAAGCATATGTATAGGATGATCTTACATGTTAATGACACTATGTGATGATAATTACATGTTGATTAAAATGTCCCTTTTTTACCATGATTTAAAGTTTGTGTGCATATAGTTTCATACTTAGTACAAGATGTGTACTAGCACCATTTCTTACTTTTCACAAATATTTTAGGTTCCGGTCGTTGAAGGTCTTTTGGAGACGACTTGAAAAAGACTTGGATATCTTATTCATCCAAGTAGAATAGGTAGTGAGCATATCTAGTCCAAAACTTCGTCTTTGGTATATCCTTATCTCTCACTCTAAGATGGTGATACCCCGATCTCAAGTCAATTTTAGAAAAGTAGCTTGCCCCTTGGAGTTCATCAAACAAGTCGTCAATCCGAGGGAGAGCATACTTATTCTTAATAGTCACTTTATTGAGTTGGCGATAATCAATGCACATCCTATGGGACCCATCCTTCTTCTTCAAAAACAAAATCGGAGCATCCCATGGAGAAACTAGGTCTAATGAAGCCTTTGTCTAGTAAATCCTTGAGTTGAGACTTGAACTCTTTCAATTCGGACAGAGCCATCCGATAAGGAGGGATTGAAATGGGATTTTTTCCGATAACAAGTTGATACCAAAATAAATTTCCCATTCGTGAGGAACACTAGGAAGATCATTCGAAAAGACCTCTAGAAATACCCTCACTACAGGGACCGATTCAATGGGAGGAATTTTGAAGTCTAAATCTTGGACTCTTACTATATGGTATAAACATCTTTTAGATATCATTTTACAAGATCTCAAAAAAAGAGATGATACGACCTCTTGGAATAGAATTTTCCTCCTTCCACGCTAAAATGGGCTAATTTGGAAAGTTAAACTTCACCACTCTCATTATACAATCTATAGAGGCAAAGCAAGCATGCAACAAATCCATACCCAATATGACATCAAAATCAAACATATCAAGTTCTACAAGCTCAACATAAGTTACTCTATTAGGCAACATTATAGGACAATTTTTATGCACCCTCTTTGCAACAACTTACTTACCCACCGGGTAGACACCATAAAAGGTTCATACAATATATCGGGAAAAATGTCAAATTTCTTAGCTATCAAGGGAGTAAGAAAAGATAATGTAGCGCCCAGATCAAGTGAAGCATATACGTCAATAGAGAAGACTTCCAATATACGGTCACCACATCAGGAGAAGTCTATTTCTCACCCCTAGAGCAGAGAGCATTGAAGCGATTCTTCTTCGAAGCATCATTAGAACCACTTGCTTGAGCTTGAGCACTACCCTTGTCTTGAAACCTCACATTAGGACAATCCCTAACCTTTTGCCAACTTTAACCATAACCAAAATAATTATTCGGTCCTTTAAGACAATCACCATAATGCTTCTTGCCACACTTTCCACAAGTTGGCTTCTCGGTTTGTGAACTAGTACTCTTTCGTTTTTTTAGACTTAGGGTTATACACCCAATCATCCCTAGCCTTAGGAAACTTAGAAGGAATTTGATTAAAACCCCTTCTCTTGAACCTAGGCTTGTCTTGAATCTCAATCCTTCCCTTTGAAGAGCCACCATCAAAAGATCTTGCCTTCTTGGCATCTCTACTCATCATCTTATCCCTTGCCTCTTCCACTTGTTAAGCATGAAATATGAGACGAGTAATGGCAATATTTCCATGTAGCATATCCGAATGACACAGTTCTTGAAAATCATTTGACACTCCCATCACAAAGCGGTTCATTTCATCCCTGGGGCCAGAAACAAAAAAAAAAGGAGCATATTTTTACAATTTAGTGAATATCAAATAGTATTCAAGAACACTCGTACCTCCTTGGCGAAGGTTGATGAACTCCACCACCTTGGATTCCCTGTTGTGCCTAGGAAAGATCCTATCAAGAAAAGCCTTCTTGAACACTTCCCAAGTCATCAGTCCACCCTTTAACGGCCTATTGTCCCTCCATTTAATATATCATGTTTGGGCCACATATTTGAGTTGGTAAGCGGCTAACTCGACCTTCTCACTAGTAGCCAACCCCATGGCATAGAGGATCTTGCAGATTTCATCAATTAACTCATAGGGGTCTTCTTCAACCTTTAACCCATAGAAAGTAGAAGGATTCATCCTAGTCAAATCCCTTAAACAAGAGTCCATGGTAGCAACTTGTTGGTTTTCTCGGGGTACAACCTCCCGATTAGCTTGGGCCGTCATGGCTTGTACTTAATAGTGGCGGCTTGTGCTTCGGTAGTAATGGCTTATGCCATTTGAAAGAGAGTGGCCCTTCTGTTCTCATCCGCCAAAGGAGGAGGATTGACAGGGGCTTGGTCATCATTCACATCTTCCTTAAAGAGGATGAACTTGATCGCCACGGGGAGGAACTCCCGCATTGCAATCTCTTTTTCAAGTCTTCGTGTCGCATTTCTTCGAGTATTCATTGCCTATAATCACAATAAGGGGATTAGATGCAAAAGCACATAGAGATAACACTCTAAAGTCACGATATTTGACTTCCAAGAAAGTGAGAGTTTCCTAAGCATCTCATAGATTTCTATTCATAAGTGTTGCGCTTCATAATTATGAATAAAAACCTATATAGACGTGGTTGAGAGAAACATCGACTCAAAGATATTTAACCTCATTCTCTGATACCAAATTTGTCACTTATGGGATGTAGGCGTCGTCATCCTCTTTGAGGTCTAATACTAGCCGCTTAGATTACATCATTACATTCATAGGTCAAATTTAGCAGAAAATTTAAAACTTTTTATTACTACTACATTGAGGTATACATAGATCTCTTCATACACGTAATAGATATATATCGAGTACACACAGAAACTTCGTATAGGAAGATTACTTAGTCTTTTACTTTTATTTCACATAGATATATATAAAACATAAAACATTCATAATAGTCGTCTCATCTCAGAACCATCTAATAAGAGTATATAAAATTTGGCCTACCCCATACATCAAAGTAAGAATGTATCACCTGGGCTATACAATGTTTTGTACAAAATGGAAAAGAAAGAACCATAGAAGTCTTAAACTAAAAGAAAATCCATTACGTAGATAGTGGCATCGCCCTCGGAAATTGACAGTTTTTCTTTTAACTTGGGTCCTCTTCAAGGACCCTTAGATGGGTCCTTGGCGAGTCGTTCCGATTTTTCCACCCTAAATATGTTCTTCAAGAGTTTAGGAACCTTACCTATAAATTTTAGATCCAAAATCTACCTAAAACCTCATGAAACATACCAAGGCACGCTAGTACGTCTCAAGGCTATCTTTCAAACGTCCGTTTCACCTCCAAACTCTCTCAAACTCTATATACTACCTGTAAACACCATAATTTATCATTTTAGGACCTAATAAGCTCAAGGCACTAAATTGTAGGCTCTATTTGGACCTAATTCATATTGGGTCCTTACAATATCCCCCACTTTGGAGACATTCGTCCTCAAATAACACCTTCTTAAACACTTCTTTAAAGGACCTATTCTAGAATAGCAGCACATACTACATGCATTATACCTAAATGCACATATACAAATCAAGGAAACAATTTAATTCCAAGCTATTCATAACTACACATAATCACATAAAGACTTATAAAAAGGCTCTTTATCCCCACATGGGAACAAGCCACACATACTTTTCTAACATCAATTCCTCATTTTAAATTCCTTGGATTTGAGAGTGAAGAACCTAGACATGGATTTAGGAACACCTTCCCCACCATTACTAGCAACTTTATTGCCTTAGGTAAATCCATCATCATGTGACCATTCTCACCACATCCATACAATCATCTCTACCGTCCAAACACTTACCCTCATCCTTCTTACCAAACCTGGGCAAGTAGTCGAGAATACTCATTCCTCTCTTGAGGTAATATTAGAAGCATTAGATTCACCTTGTCCAAAAACATTTGTCTATTCTTAGAACAACCATGTCCATCGGCTCCTCCTTGTCCATCCTAATTCTCTTTTTCTCCTTCCTAATCTTGGACTCTTTTATCTGCTGAGCAAACACCATAAGTCGGGAGATATCCATATCATCAGCAAGCATGGCCATATGACATTCTTCTTCTACTAGTTCGGACACCCTCTTCATGAACCTATTCATCTAAGTCTCTAGGGTCTTCCACAAAACTCGGAGCATATTTAGACAAAAGAGTGAACTTCAAAGCATACTCCTTAATACTAAAACTACCTTTCTTGAGTTTATGAACTCCTCCAACTTAGCCCCTCTCAATTACCTAGGAAATAACCTATAAAGGAAAGCCAACTTATATGTCTCCCACTCTATATGGCCAGCTCTTAAAGGTCTACTATCTTTCCCTTGCTCATACCAAAGTTATAACGATCCTAAAAATAAAATAGGTCAACTAGATCTATGTGAGTGTTTCATGAGTTATTAATTATTATAAATGATTAATTTTATCATTAGAAGTCAGTTGGTGAAGTTTCGAAGTGAAACATCCAAGAACGTTCGTGACGTTTGGAAAATGTGACTTGGACTGTACTAGTGTGTCCTTGATTTGGGTGCATGTTTTTAGGTAGCTTTTGGTGTCTAAAATAAGTGGGGATAACCTTATTACCTAGATTTATGTACCAAGGGTCAAAATGTTTGAGTACAAATGTTGGATAAGGGAGCTGCCTAAGGCGGCGTGCAGTGCCAAGAATTAGAAGCCTCCTCACGTTGCACCCCTGGAACTGAAGATTACTGTTCATCGCGTGATTGGAACGAAGCTACTGCCTCAAAATGTTGAAAGTCAAGAATCAATAGCTCCCTCCGCGACGCGCAGCCAAGTCTCACATTTGGTAGAGTCGTTTTTAAGTCAAATTAGAATTTGGAAAATGGTCCAATTGGTGTAGGGGTATTTTTACAACTTTGGGTATTATTTGTGTACTGTTTTAGGTCACTTTAAACCCCATTTCACCCAATAATTCAAACCCTAAATCTCACTATCAAAATCTCTCTAAAACCACTCCTCCAAAAACCTCCATTTTTAAGAAGCTTCAAGCTCAAAGGAAGAAGGTCATTTCTTCATGTTTCTTCAACACATTTCGTGGGTTTGTTTATATTGACGTATGGTAGTTCATACTTGACTCTTCTTTCATTAAAGGATCCAATTTCAATAATTTTTAAAAAGGGTTTCCAAACTCCAAATTCTTCTATTTTGAACTCTAAGAATGGGTCTTACATGAAAACGTTTAGTGAATATAATATGTTATTTTTCAATGTTATTTGATGATTTTAAGGTTAAAAAATCAATTACCCCATGCTCAATCAAATTTCTCAACCTTTCGCTTATGAAGTGGGTTGAATGTGCATTGTTTTGTAATGTTAGAAGTATGGTTTTCTCTATATTATGTTATGATTAGCTACTGAATTATTATTCTTTAGTATGATGTTTTTGGTGAAATATTAAGGAAAGGTGGTAATGGCTTGGATGAAGGGTAAGTCGTTCTATCTTGGCTATGTTTTATTGAAGTAACTCTTGAGTGGTATGGTCCACTTTTGGTGGCAGTATTTACTTGAAGTATATGAAGTTATATGTGTATTGTTAGAATGGACTTGAAGGCATGATATTTTAAGTGAAGTGATGATTTGATATGTATATGCATGATATGTATTAGAAGGATGAAATGAGTATCTTGAAGGGTGTATGTCAAAATGAAGTATGCATTGATATGTGAAGTATGATAATGTGTGAATTGTGATCAATATGGGGTATGAGCATGTATAGAAGTTAATGTTATGAATAATGTCTATTACTTGAAAGGTGTGCTCACATTTACTCAGACGCACACTTGAATGTATGAAAAAAGTCAATGAATGAAAATGTGGGATTGTAGGGTGGACACTCTTCATGAGTAGAGATAAAGCGTCTAGACCATCCCTACTATTTCTAAGAATGAAAAAGGGGGATTTTGGGGTTAACACTCTTCGTGAGTTAATATGAAGTGTTTAGTAGCAACCTCACTATTTCCGATGAGCTTTCCAAAGATAGGCTAGAGCCCGGATACCCTTCTTGAGTTAAGATGTGGTGTTCAACATTTATCTCTTATCCTATAATTCAATGAATTTTTAAGACTTCATGGGGGAGTTATTCTTAACACCGAGAAGATTTGAAGAAGGGGTGGGTACACATTATGAGTAGATATGTTCTATCCAATGTACCTCTAGAGATGAGTGCTCCTCGCTAGCAGATAATTAGTTACTAAGTATGAATCTCCTTATCCCTTAAATATGTGTCAACGTAGGTGCATCTATTAAATATCCCATATAAAAGCTAAACAAAATGACCCTACCTTAGGCAAGTAGGGATCCTTATCCGGTAGGGATTAATACCAGGATTCCATGTCTAGCTCTCATGATTTATATCGATTAAAGCTAGCCCCCACAAATGTATCCAAATAACTAAGTCTTCTTAAGGGTGTACTACATAGGGTAGGTGGTGGAATGGGACTCTACCTATATATTGCACAAGTAGACATTTGGAGGGAGTCTTATGAATGGGTCGTTATATGATGCAAATGAAAGCAGTATGACTATATGTTCAACGTTAAGGAAGCATGTTGATGTTAGGACTTGTATGATGAAATCTTAGTATATGATGAATGTGATGTGACTATTCTAAGGTGATTCCCTCAGAAGCACTAAGTGGAAGTGGTAGTATGGGATGCTACTTTCACATTGCACCAAGTGTAACTTGGGGGTTGCCTTTGAAGATGGTTCTTATGTAAAGTTTCTAAGTATATGTATGTTTCTATAGTGTCCTTGGTATTGAATTGTGACTTACATAAATGAAATGAAGTATGTTTATCATTAGAAGTCTTAAGGATCTCTTAGGTAGGCATTGAGGATATTGTATGGGCAATCTCCTTATGTCTTACTTAGGGGAGCCTTAGGCTAACTTAGGATAGGATTAGTTCATGTGTGATTTTGGGTTTACTGTAAGTATGATCCTATGTTAAGAAAAAATTGTGTTTTACCCTATGTGCTAAATGATGATACTGTATGATGTTCTGTAACTTAATTCATGAAGGTTTTTACCAAACTAGCATAACTTCTATGTTTCAACTAAATTGTCCCTTTTCTCATGATTTTTCATAATGACATGATAAGTATAATGTTTGTACAAACCCCATACTTTGTATAATCTATAAGTATAGGTTGGAGGCAAGTTGAAGATTAATAGGCAAGCTTGGTAATCGACTCTCTCAAGACTAAGTATGTCCTCATATATTCAAGGGCATAGTCTATGTTTCTTTAATTCTTCTTTAAGACTTGTATAAGCCTATTTATGTATTCCTTTCAATGTAAATAGTCGTGCCCCCAAAATTTTTAAGGTGTGTCTTCAAGATTGGCTTGTGACGACGAGACTTATTCCTTAGATTTTATAAAAGATGTTTCTTATTATTATTGCTACAAAAAATTTTCGCATGAATATTCATATCTTATGTAATGAATGATAACTAAGAGGCTTGGGAAAGACCTCCGGTTGGTTAAGCACGCTTTGGTCCGACCTAAGGGTTGCCCTAACTTCTAGGGTGTACTTGCGGGTCGTTACAAAAATTGGGCCACATCTTTCAATAATAGGTAACCAACTCTGCCTTTTAAATAGAAGACACTCCCATGATTTAAAGCACCTTATACACCTCATCAACCAACTCAGTTGGATCTTCCTCGACTTTGGAGCTATGGAACTCCGGTGGATTCATTCTCAAGAACTCCCGTACTCTAGTAGCACTCATTCCTCCTATAGAATTAGCCGAAGCCACCTCTCCACTATTAGTTTAGATCGTTAAGGCTTGAGCCAACAAATTCATAGAAGCTCTAAATTTCTCAAGCATAGTATTCCCTACCAGAGGGTCATTAGGAATTTGAGGATGAACACTTTCTTGCACTTGGGGAGGTACATGCCCTTGTACTTCGGGAGGCATATCTTGCTCCCCCCCCCTCCCATCTCCTTCTCTTCTAGCACTATCTCTACTGCTATCCATAACCTACTACATCATAGGAAAACATTAGAAGAAGGACTTACTCAAGACAAACTCTATGGCACGACTTGAAGAATGAAGAAGTGAAATTTTTCCTAAGCATCCTATGCCTCCTACTCATAGATGTGTGGCGAATCACACGGATGATTAAGACTCTACTAGACATGGTTTTGAGACATCCTAAGAACATTTTCATAACATTATGCTCTGATACAAAGTTTGTCATGACCCGCATGTACACCCTAGAAGTTAGAGAATTCTTAGTTCATAACATGACGTACATGACCTCTTGGACGTCTTATACCAGCCCTTGCACATCATTCATTAAATATAAATGAAAAGTACTCAAAATTTAAAACTTTTCTTTCAAAAGGTAATGCGGAAGCCATTTCATAAAACGTCTAACATACGTCTCAAAAACCATCTATGAAATCATGCGTACAATTGTCTTGTGTCATGAACCATTAAAGTATAAACATGAAAAGATATAGCAGACATCATGTTGGTGGTGTCCTCGGATGCTATGAGGACTCACTATTCTTCTTTTCTTGGAAACCTTGGAACTCAACCCAAGCTACTCAATCTTCTCAAGACTTTACATCGACAACATGTAGCTAATATGCGTTAGTACGATATGAAATAAGTATGGAAACTATTGTGCAAACATAATATATTTCAAAGGTTTAGTCAATAATAGAAATAATCATAAGAGATAAAGATATAGGTGTAACACTTTTAAAATACAAGACATGTCGTAAAGCCTAACATAGGTGTTATGAGGTTTAAATACAGTACTAAAGTCCATTTTAATGAACTTAGGTCATTTTAGAATATTAAGAACCAAAATGACCAAGAACATTCATGACGTCAGGAAGTTAATTCAAAGAGGTACTAGCGTGCCTTAGCCTATTTGACTAGCTTTTAAGAGTCAAAAATGTATGAAAATTGGTTTGAAAAAAGTAATTGATAGGTTTTGAGTTTTTTCATGGTCAAAACGTCCGGTTATGACTCCCCAAGAACAAACCAAGGATCCTTGAGGAGAACCCTCTCAGTCTGAAACAACACTGCCTGAGCAGTGTGCATTGACGATGAAGGAAACGGGCAATTTGCGGACCAACGAGGCGTTGATTACACCGTTGTCCCATACTTAGCCAATAGGAGGAAGCCTCTCTCTTTCACATTCTCTGAACTCATTGATGGAGTGTTGGACTGAGGGGAGGTGAGTTCGTAGACTCACAGACGGCCCGTCGATAGGGTTCCATCTGTGAGGGTCCTAAGTTGTTGCACGTTTTTAATACAGCTTATTTAATGAATTAGGTGGTTTAGTGGTTATTTATGGATTAATGGGAGACTAATTAACTAATTTAACTCACAATATAAATACCTTTAAACCTCATAAATCTAAACACAACTCACATAATAAACACTCTTCCTTCTCTCTTCTTTCTCTCTCTAATTGAACTCACCATTGAAGACTATGAAGTATAAGGGTTTGGGGGATCGAAAGGGACGAATTCACCATCAATTATTCATGAAACTTTACGGTATGGGATCCAATTCACCTTTGAGACTCTTTCCTCAAATGGTTCCTTAAAAATGGATTTCAAAAGTTCAATTTTCATATAGGTTTCATCCAATTACGAAATTAAAGTTATGAATAGAGTTGTTGATGATTTATTTAGGTTATATTGAATATATTAACATATATTTTAATTTGATTATGGTAATTCTTAGTGGTTTGGTCTAAATTGAAGAACATGATCATCAACCCCTAACCCTAGGTTGTTATCTTGACCTATATTGTATTTTGATTATTCAATTGACATAGTAATTGATTAGGTTACTATCCTATGGTGTTGTTATGAATAAATTAATATGAATTATAAACATATCATGCTATTTCTTGAGATATTATTTAGGTTATGACGTATATTGTGAAATTAGCCTGCGTATCTTGTCTTAAGCTACGATCTAGTGTTGAATTGTGTTATAAAGATGCAATTATCCTTGTTATCTTATTGGTTATCATTGTGTGATGATGTTACTCCCCTAATTGGTTGAGTTATGGGTTGATGGTAAGACCTTGATGATGAACTATGAGAATGACTTAGTAAGTCTTAGAATCTCAATTTTTACTTCTAATTGTGATTAATTGTTGTTAAGTCATGATGTTATATTGGAGTATGCCTTATATTAGGATCATAAGGTTGTATGATGTTGAATTGAAATGTCTTGACTATGTTGTGAGGTTTATTAAGGTGTATGTGATATAAGGATGGTGATAACTATCAATGTGTCTTGATATGCTATGAAATGTTAATGTGTTAACCTCACTTATATGAATTGTGATGAATGGACTATACTCTGGCAATTCTTATTGAGCTATTGATGATGATGATTATACAAGGGATACACCCTATGACCTAAACTAAGATATGATTGCTAATTAAAGGCTTAAAGACATTTCCATAAAGGTAATTAGATTAGCACCGAGTGAACTTGACAATGATAGGTGATGACTTCCCAAAGAGAAAGATTTGCCCTATAGTTCTACATGAGATGTTGACTTCCCAAAGAGGAATACTCATCCAATGGATTCCCATGAGAGGAGGACCCAACTAGAAAGTTGTATCAAGAGGTAATATATTATCTAATAGTTCTTGAACTATGTTGGTCCCATAGGAAGACTAGCTAGTGAATCCACCTAGAAAGCTACATTTCTGTTTGGTTCTACTTTGGCCGGTAGACCACCTTTCATCGGTGTAAGCTTTTACAACACCGGATCCCACACTTAGATTATGTGGTCTATGTCGGTTAAGGAAAGTGTACCCTAAAGTAAAATAAAGTAATAAAGTATAAACTAACTAAGGTGACTTGAGAGGTTTAACTTAGCCTAGGTAGGAGTATGAGACTCTACCTATTCCTTGCACTAGTTGACGTTGATGGAAGCCTTAGAAAGTTGATATTATATATGCATATGATAATGATGTATATTATGATAATATGTTGATGCTACAATGTAAATGAATATATATGATGATGATTACCCTCTTGATATATGTAGTTGGATTATATTGTTAAAATTGGACATTGATTATGATTTCCTGTTAAGTCTACTTGAATGAGCATGGTTATTGGCCTTTGCTTGGTCCTTGCACTTGTTAACTTTATAAGGATTCATGAGTACTTATCTTTCTTATTATAATATGATTGACTCTTATTCATTTTTGTGATTTATTCCTTGATGAGAGGGTTTTAAGTAAATTATGGTTTCAAGTATGTTGGACTACATAATACGTGTTTGAGTTAGTAAGCATGTGTGGTTTGTTTGTATGACTTGATTGACTTTGCCCAAGACTTTTAAACGGGTAAAATGGCATGTTTTAACTAATTGTCCCTTGGTAGCATATTTTGATATTATATGTGCATATGTTCTCATACTTAGTACATGTGGAGTACTAACACCATTTTCTTCCCTTTACATGTGGAGTACTAACACCATTTTCTTCCCTTTTCCTAAACATTTTAGGTTTCGATTTTTAAAGAGCTTGGAAGGCAACATTGTTGAAGTCTTGGATTCTTCATTTCATCAAAGTAGGGTAGGTCCTCAACTTTGGAGGGAAATCTTACGGTCTTTTATGAGTTTAAAGACTCTTTCATTTCTTTCATTTTTAATTGAGTAATATACTTTTGTATGAACTATATGTGGTTTTGTTGGATTGACGTAAGGGCTATTCCCAAATTTGGTACACTACGAATAGATGGTTATGATATGAGATGAATTTTATGACTACAGTATTTTCAATAGAATAATTTTCAATAAAATTAGAAGGCTATGTAACCTTCCTATACGAAGGGTCTATGTATACTCGATACGACTATATATTATGTGTATGTAGAGGTGTATATAAACTTCCAAGTAGATGTAATGAAAAGCTTTTAATTTTTTCTGTATTTTCAACCTATGAATGTAATGACATTAGACTAAGAGGCTAGTCTTTGTCCTTAAAAAGGAAGACAATACCGGTTACGTTAGGGGGTAAATCAGGATGTGACAAACATGGTATAAGAGCATGAGGATGAATATCATTGAGCTATGTGTCTCTCTCTATCACGTCTATGTAGATTTGTATTCATAATTGTGAAGAGCGCCACACTTATGTATAGGAATCTATGTGATGCCAGGAATCACTCTCTTACTTGGAAATTATATATCGTGCTGTTAGAGTATACTTATTGTGTGCTTTTGCATTTAATCTGATTATTGTGCTTATAGGAAGCATGAACTCTCGAAGGAATGCGGCTCGAAGACTTGAAGAGTAAATTGCCAATGCGGGAGCTCCTCCCCGTGGTGAGCAAGTCCCTCCACTTGAAGGAGATGCTAATGTTGACCAAGCTCCGGTCAATCCTCCACACTTGACGGATGGAGATATAAGGGCTGCCCTCATTCAATTGGATCAATCCACGACTGTCCAAGCCCAAGCTATGACGTCCTAAGCCAACTGGGAGCTTGTCACCCGTGGTTAACCACAAGTCACTACTACGGTTTCCCGTTTAAGGGACTTCACTCGAATGAACCCTCCTACATTCTACGGGTCTAAGGTTGATGAAAACCCCCAGAATTTATTCATGAAGTCTCTAAAATACTTTTGACTGTGGGTTTTTCTATAAGTGAGAAGGCCGAGTTGGCTACTTATTAACTAAATGATGTGGCACAACAATGAAGGGATAATAGGCCATCGAGGGTTGGTCCGTTGACTTGGGAGATCTATAAGATGGCTTTTCTAGATCGGTCCTTCCCTAGAGATATGTGGGAGGAAAAAGTGATGGATTTCATAAACATTCACCAAGGAGGGAGGAGTGTCCATGAATATACTTTAGAATTCATTAAATTTTCCAAATATGATCCTTCTTTTGTTTCCTATCGTAGAGACCAAACAAGACGTTTTTGTGATGGGGGTGTAAGAGGACTTAAAAGCGGAGTGCCATTAATCCATGCTACATGACAACATGAACATTTCCCACCTTATGGTGCATGCAAGAAGGGTTCAGGAGGCAAAGGCTAAGAGAAAGAGTAGAAATGCTAAGATGGAAAGATCATTTGATGGAAGTTCTTCAAAGAATAGGCTTGAAATACAAGACAAGCCTAGATTTAAGAAGTGGTTGTCTAATAAAGTTCCATCAAAGTTCCCTAAGGCTCTCAGGACAAGGGGAATAAATTGAGATCTAAAAAAAATAAGGAGTGGAAATTCACCAAATGAGAAGCCTACATGTGCCAAGTGTGGAAAGGGTCATCTTAGTGAGTGCTTGATAGGAACAGGGAATTGCTTTAGTTGTTGAAAGAGTGGTCACAAGATGAGTGATTGTCCAAATTTGAAGGGTCAAGAGAGGGGTGGTAAATATCAAGCAAGTTGTTCTAGTGATGCTCCCAAGAAGAAATGATTATTTGCTCGCCGCTCTAGTTATGAGCAAGAAACTTCTCCCGACGTGGTGACCGATATGTTGAAAGTCTTCTCTATTGATGAATATGCCTTTCTTGATCCCGGTGCTACTTTATCATTTGTTACACCTCTAGTAACAAAAAAGTTTGATATTTTACCCGATATTTTGCGTGAACCTTTTATAGTGTCTACTCCGGTGGGTGAGTAAGTTGTTGCAAAAATGGTGTAAAAAAATTGTCCAATAATGTTACCCAATAGATTTTCTTATGTTGATCTAGTAGAACTCGATATGCTTGATTTTCATGTTATTTGGATTAGTCGCATACATGCTTTGCCTCCATTAATTGTAGGACAAGAGTGGTGAGGTTTAACTTTCCAAATGAATCCCTTGTTGAATGGAAGGGGGTAAATTATATTTCTAGAGGTCCTATTATTTCTTGTCGAAAAGCATGCAAAATGATCTCAAAGGGTTGTCTATACCATATTGTAAGAGTCCAAGACCTAGACTCCAAAGTTCCTCCCATTGATTCGGTCCCCGTAGTGAGTGATTTTCTGGAGGTCTTTCCTAATGACCTTCCCGGTATTCCTCCCAAATGGTGAATTGACTTTGGCATTGATTTGCTACCGGATACAAATACCATATCAATTCCTCCTTATAGGATGGCTCCAGCCGAATTTAAAGAGTTGAAGGCTCATAAAGGATTTATTAGATATGGGTTTTATGAGGCTTAGTATTTCTCCATGGGGTGCTCCAATTTTGTTTGTAAAGAAGAAATATGGGTCCTTGAGAATATGTATTGATTATCTCAAACTCAATAAGGTCACTAATTAGAATAAGTTCCCTCTCCCTCAGATTGATGACTTGTTGATCAACTCCAAGGGGCTTGTTACCTTTCTAAGATTGACTTGAGATCGGGGTATCACAACCTTAGGGTTAGAGGTGAGGATGTACCAAAGACGTCCTTTAGAACTAGGTATGGGCACTATGAGTTCTTGGCAATGTCTACCGGTCTCACTAATGCTCCGGCGGCGTTTATGGACCTAATGAGTAGAGTGTTTCAAAATTACCTAGATTCATTTGTCATGGTCTTCATTGATGATATCTTGGTATATTCAAAGAGTGAGGGTGATCATATGGGTCATTTAATATGGTATGCAAACCCTTAAAGAACATCAATTGTTTGCCAAATATAGAAAGTGTGAGTTTTGGTTGAGGTCGGTGACATTTCTTGGGAACATCATCTCTAGTGAGGGAGTTGAGGTAGACCTTAGGAAAACGGAGGCGGTGAAGAATTTTCCTAGACCATTGACTCCAACTGATATTAAATTTTTCTTGGTTCTAGCGGCTTATTATCGAAGGTTCATGGATGGTTTTGCATCCATTGCATCTCCTTTGACTACTTTGACCCAAAAGAGTAAGAAATTTGAGTGGTCGGAGGCTTGCAAGAAAAGTTTCCAATTGTTGAAACGTAGGATTACATACGCTCTGGTGTTGACTTTACCAGAGGGTACAAAGGATTTTGTTGTGTATTGTGACACCTCCCTAGTGGGTTCAAGGTGTTTGCTTATGCAACACGGGAAAGTGATAGCCTATGCCACTAGGCAATTTAGGGTACATGAGCAAAACTATCCCACACATGACCTTGAGTTAACGGACGTAGTGTTTGCTTTAAAAATTTGAGGCATTACTTGTATGGAGTTCATGTTGATGTCTTTACTGACCATAAGAGTCTCCAATATGTGTTTACCCAAAAATAGTTGAATCTCCGACAAAGAAGGTGGTTAGAGCTGTTGAAAGATTATGTTATAAGTGTCTCTGTCACCCTGGCAAGGCTAATATGGTGGCGGATGCCCTAAGTCTTATGACTATAGGTAGTGTACATTGACGAAGCCAAGAAGGACCTCACAAAGGAAGTTCATAGGTTGTCTATGTTGGGGTGAGGTTGGAAGGTTCTTTGAATGGGGTGTAATAGTTCATCCTAACTTTGAGTCATATCTAGTGGCTGAGGTGAAGTCCAAAAAATACCTTTATTAAACATTAATGGAGGTGAAAGAATCGGTACTCGACAAGTTAAATGAGTCATTCTACTATTGGGGGATGGTGTGCTTAAGGTGTCAAGGGAGATTGGGTGTTCCCGTTGTACATGGGTTGATGGATTGGATCACATAAGAAGATTATGGGTCCCGCTCTTCAATTCATTTGGGTTTGACCAAAATGTACCACGACCTAAGGGAGTTATATTCGTGGGAAGGTTTATAAAGGGACATAGCAGAGTTTGTCTCTTAGTGTCTGAATTTCCAACAAGTAAAGGCTTAACACCAACATTCGGGTGGCTTACTACAAGAGATCCAAATTCCTACTTGGAAATGGGAAGGCATCAATATGGACTAAGTAGTAGGTTTACCTCAGACTCAAAAGTCATATGATTCCGTATGGGTGATTTTGGATAGGTTGACTAAGTCCACTCGCTTTATTCTCGTCAAGTCTACCTATTCGGCAGAGGATTATGCAAGAATCTTCACATATGAGATTTTGTGTCGCCATGGTATTCTGTTATCCATCATATCATATCGGGTCACACAATTCACATCTAGGTTTTCGAGATCATTCAAAAAAGGGTTGGGTACTACGTGGAAGTTGAGCACTATTTTTAATCCCCAAATGAATAGTCAAGTGGAGAGTACTATTCAAACCCTTGAGGATATGCTTAGGGCCTGCATTATTGACTTTAAAGAGGATGGGATAAACATTTTCCATTGGTGGAGTTTGCCTATAATAATAGTTTTCATTCATCCATTTTCGTGGCTCCCTATGAAGCCTTTTATGGTAGGAGGTGTAGGTCTCCTTTTTGATGGTTTAAAGTGGGTGAGCCATAACTTCTGCGTCCCGAGTTGATTTATGAGACTATGGAAAAAGTTCATATCATAAGAAACCGGTTGTAAATGGCCTATAGTCGTAAAAAGTCTTATGCCGATCATAGGAGAAGGGATTTGGAGTTTGACGAACGTGATAAGGTGTATTTGAAAATTTCACCAATGAAAGGGGTGGTTAAATTTGTCAAGAAAGGGAATTGAGTCCTCTTTATGTGGGTCTCTATGAAGTCTTGCAAAGGGTTGGTAAGTTTGACTATAAATTGAAAGTCTTGCAACGGGTTGGTAAGGTTGACTATAAATTGAAACTTCCTAGTGAATTGGCTTTGGTTCATCCGGTTTTCCATGTTTCTATGTTGAAGAAGTGTATCGTTGATCCCGAGTCCATTCTTCCTATTGAGTGTATTGGTGTCAAGGATAACCTCTCTTATTCGGAAGTTCCAGTTCAAATTCTTTATAGGCAAGTCAAGAAGATAAGGACTAAAGAGGTGATTTCTGTAAAGGTGTTATGTAAGAATCATCTAATTGAGGGTGCAACATGGGAGGCCGAGGCTGATATGTAGTACCATTACCCTAATCTTTTTTACATTTAAGGTTATTCATTATTTTTAATAATATAAATATGACTAGAAATTGAAGTTACTTGATTTTTGGACGAAGTTTTGCAAAATGTGCATTTTTGAATACTTCACTGTGAAGTTATAGTGAAGTTGGTGCTTTAAACTTGAAATTTTGTGTTTTGCTTGTTTTGAGTTATGTTGTGCATTTTCATATGGTGAGTCTTTATGAAATTATATGTAGCATGTTTGTAAGTTGAACTTTGTGCTAATTGACTCATGTAATGTATCTTGAGCTCATATGTGTTGTGAGAAGGAAATACTTCATGATGAAGTGATTTGAGCCTTATCTGTTGTAATTCGTGTTTTAGAATTTGCCTTGTTGACATGACATGATTTAATTTGATTTTACATTGTAGATTGGTTTGGCTAATAGTCTTGAGTCTATTCCTTTATTCAAAAGAATTTTAGTATCATTCGGGGACGAATGTTCCTAAGAGGGGGGATAATATAACACTTTTAAAATCCAAGACGTGTCGTAAAGTCTAACATAGGTGTTATGATATCTAAATACAGTTTTTAAGTCCATTTTGATGAATTTAATTCATTTAAGAATATTAAGAACCAAAACGTCCAAGAACGTTCACAACGTTCGGAAGTTGGTTCAAAGAGCTACTAGTATGCCTTAGCCTATTTGACTAGCTTTTAGGAGTCGAAAAAGTATGAAAATTGGCAAAAAGGTATATGATATGTGTTTGAGTTGTTTCATTGTTGAAACGTCCGGGTACGACTTCCCAAGAACTAACCAAGGGCCCTTGAGGAGGACCCTTGCAGTTTGAGGCAACACTGCCTGGGTAGTGTGCATCGACGATGCAGAAAACACGTCGTGTGTGGATCAAAGGGGCTTTGATGCCACCATTTTCCCATAAATATCCAAGATAAAGAAGCCCCTCTCCTGCACAGTCTCTGAACTCATTGACGGAGTGCAGATCGGAGGGGGGGTATGTCCGTAGATTCACAGACGGCCCGTCGGCGGGGTTCCGTCTATGAGGGTCCTAAGTTGCTGCACATTTTTAATCAGCTTATTCAATTAATTAGGTGGTTTAGTGGTTAAATAGGGATTAAGGGGAGACTAATTAACTAATTTAACTCCCAATATTAATACCCTAAGCCCTCATTAATCTAAATGCAACTCACATAATAAACTCTCTTCCTTCTCTCTTCTTTCACACTCTAATTGAACTCACCATTGAAGACTATCAAGGATAAGGGTTAGGGGGGAAGGAAAGGGATGAATTCACCATCAATTTTTCATCAAACATTAAGGTATGGGATCTAATTCACCTTTGTGACTCTTTCCTCAAAAAGTTCCTTCTGAATTGATTTTAAAAGTTGAGTTTTCATGTGGGTTTCATCCAATTAGAAAGTAAAGTTATGGATTTATTTGTTGATGATTTATTTACTTATATTTAATATATTAACATGTATTTTAATTTTATTATGTAATTATTGATGGTTTGGTCTAAATTGAAGAACATGATCCTCAACCCCTAACCCTAGGTTGTGATCTTGACCTATCTTGTATTTTGATTATTCAATTTGCTTGGTTATTTATTAGGTTACTATCCTATGGTGTTGTTACGAATAAATTAAGATGAATTATAGGCCTATCATGCTAATTCTTGAGATGTGATTTAGGTTATGAAATATATTGTGAAATTAGCCTACGTATCTTGTCTTAAGCTATGATCTAGTGTTGAATTGTGTTATAGAGAAGCAATTGAACTTGTTATCTTATCTAATATCATTGTGTGATGATTTTAATCCCCTAATTGGGTTTAGTTATGTGTTGATGGTAAGACCTTTATGATGAACTATGAGGAAGACTTGGTAAGTCTTAGAATCTCTATCTTTACTTCCAATAGTGATTAACTGTGGTTAAGTCTTGATGTTATATTGGAGTATTCCTTATATTAGGATGATAGAGTGGTATGATGTTGAATTGAAATCTCTTGACTATGTTGTGAGGTTTATTAAGGTGTATGTGATATAAGGATTGTGATAACTATAAATGTGCCTTGATATGCTATGAAATGATAATATGTTAACCTCTCTTATATGAATTTTGATGAAAGGACTATACTCGTGCAATTCTTATTAAGCTATTGATGATGATGATTATAAAAGGGATAGTCCCTATGACCTAAACTAAGCTATGATTGCTAATTAAAGGCTTCAAGACATCTCAATAAAGGGACTTAGCTTAGCACGGTGAACTTGACAATGAGAGGTGATCGCTTCCCAAAGAGGAAGATTTTCCCTATAGTTCTACATGAGATATTGACTTCCCAAAGAGGAATACTCATCCAATTGATTCCCATGAGAAGAGGCTCCAACAACCAAGTGGTGTAAAGAGGGAATATATTATCTCTTAGTTCGTGAACAATGTTGCCCCCGTAGGAAGAATAGCTAATGGATCCACCTAGAAAGCTATGTTTATGTTAGGTTCTACTTTGTCTGGTAAACCACATTCCACTGATGTAATGTTTTACAACACCAGATTCCACACTTATCTCATGTGGTCTATGTCGGTTAAGGCAAGTGTTCCCTAATGTAAAATAAAGTATAAACTAATTAGGGTGACTTGAGAGGGTTAACTAAGCCCAGGTAGGGGTATGGGAATCTACCTATCCGTTTCACTAGTTAACTTTGATGAAAGCTTTAGGAAGTTGATATTATATATGCATATGATAATGATGTATATGAAGATAATATGTTACTACTGTAACACCTTGAAAATCCAAGAAGTGTTCTAAAGCCTAAGATAGGTGTCATAAGATCTAAGTACTATTTTTAAGTCCATCTTATTGAATATAGGTCATTTACAAAGTTTTAAGAATCAAAACGTCCAAGAACGTCCATGATGTTCGAAAGTTGGTTCAATGAGGCACTAGCGTGCCTCAATCTATTTGACTAACTTTTAGGAGTCGGAAATGTATGAAAATTGGTAACAAGGTAACTAATAGGTGTTTGAATTGTTCCATGGTCTAAATATCAGGGTATGACTCCCCAAGTACCGACAAAGAACTCTTGAGGAGGACCCTTGCAATTTCAGGCAATACTGCCTGAGCAGTGTTCATCGACGGGACAGCAGACGGCCCGTGTGTGGACTGACGGGGCATCGGTGCCACCATTGTCTTACAGTTAGACAACTGGAGGAAGCCTCTCGCTTGCACAGTCTCTGAACTTATCGACAGAGTGTCGGACAAGAGGGGGGATACGTCCGTAGACTCACTGACGACTCGTCAACGGTGTTCCGTCTGTGAGGGGGTGATTTTCCTGCACGTTTTAGTGCTAAATCATTTAATTTAATTGAGTGTTTTTGGGGCTACTTAGGGATTAAGGGTAGACTAATCAACTAACTTAACTCCCATATAAGGGCCCCAACCCCAATTAAACTAAATATAACTCACAAATTAAACTCTCTTCCTTCTGTCTTCTTTCTCTCTCTACATGAACTCACCATTGAAAACTAGCAAGGATAAGGTTTTCGGGGATGGAAGGGAACGAATTCACCATCAATTCTTCAAAAATTTTAAGGTATGGGATCTAATTCACCTTTGAGACTTTTTCGTCAAAGAGTTCCTTCAAAATGGATTTTTCAAAAGTTGAGTTTTCTTATGGGTTTCATCCAATTACGAGATTGAATTTATGGATTGAGTTGTTGATAATTTCATTAGGTTATATTGAATATATTAACATGAATCTTAACTTGATTATGGTAATTGTTGATGGTTTGATCTAAATTGAAGAATATGATCCTGAATCTCTAACCCTAGGTTGCGATCTTGAGCTATATTGTACTGTGATCATTCAATTGATTTGGTTATTGATTATATTACTTTCCTATGGTTTTATTATGACTAAATTAATATGAATTATATGCCTATAATGTTATTTATTGAGATGTGATTTAGGTTATGAAGTATAATGTAAAATTAGCAATGTATCTTCTCTTAAGCTATGGTCTAGTGTCGAATTGTTTTATAGAGATGCAATTGGCCATTTTATCTTATTGGTTATCATTGTGTGATGATGTTACTCCCCTAATTGGGTTTAGTTATGGTTTGATGGTAAGACCTTGATGATGAACTATGAGTAAGACTTGGTAAGTCTTAGAATCTCTATCTTTACTTCCAATTGTGATTAATTGTGGTTTAAGTCATGATGTTACATTGGACTATGTCTTATACTAGGATAATAGGGTGGTATGATGTTGAATTGAAATGTCTTGACTATGTTGTGAGTTTGATTAAGGTGTATGTGATATAAGGATAGTCAAAACTATCAATGTTCCTTGATATATTATGAAAAGCTAATGTATTAGCCTCACTTATATGAATTGTGATGAAAGGACTTATACTCATACAATTCTTATTGAGCTATTGATGATAATGATTAAACAAGGTGTAGATCCTATTACCTAAACTAAGCTATGATTGATAAATAAAGGCTTAAAGACATTTTAAAAGGGGACTCTAGCTTAGCATCGACCGAACTAGATTAAGGAGTTTCCCTTCCGGCCTAGTGAAGGTAGGAGCACTACATTACTCTTGAGATTGGAGACTATAATGCATGGAGCAAAAAAAGGGTCCAAACTATATCTCCTAGTTCTTGATCTATGTTGCCCCCCATAGGAATACTAGCTAGTGGATTCATGTAGTTGCTATATTTCATGTTTTGATACTACCTTGACAAGTAGTCCGCCTTTTTTTGGTGTAGGCTTTTATAACACTAGTTTCCACACTAGATTATGTGGTCTATGTCGGTTAAGGCAAGATTATCCCAAAAGGTAAAATTAATTAAAGGACTTGAACTATAACTTGGATAACCTAAGAGGTATAGCTTAGTATAGGTAGGGATATGGGACTCTACCTAAACATTGCACTAGTTATCCTTGAGGGGAGTCTTAGGAGGATGCACTTATATATGTTTATCTTATAATGATATATGATATTTACATGATGAACATAGAACATCGTAGATACTATATGTTGATTAGTTCACATATGAGTATGCCTTGGGTTATAATGTTAATAATATAAGAATAAATGTAAATCTAAATGTTATGTAATGTGAAGTTGGACATTGGTTCTGATTTCTTGTTGATGCTACTTGATTGAGAATGGTTATGGGCTTTTCCTGGTCATTGCAATTTTTGACTTGATAAGGATTCATGAGTAATTTTCTTCCTTATTATGATATGATTGACTCTTATTCATTCTTGTGATGTTATTCCTTGATGATAGGGTTGTATTAAATCATGGTTTCAAGTATGTTGGACTACGTATTACTTGTTGAATTAATAAACATGTTTAGTTGGTTGATATGACTTGCTCATCTTTGCATTACGTTCTTAAAAGGTTTAAATTGTATGTTTTCACTAAAAGTCCTTTTTTAGCATGTTTTGTTTGTATATGTGCATAAGGTCTCATACTTAGTACATGTGGAGTACTAACCTCATTTTCTTCCTTTTTCCCAAACATTTTAGGTTCTGGTCATTGAAGAGTTTGGAAGGTGACATTGTTGAAGACTTGGACTCTTCACTTCATCCAAGTAAGTTAGGTCCTCAACTTCCTAAGGCAATGCCACTATCTAGCTTACGCACTTGTTATGAGCTTAAAGACTCTTTCTTTTCTTTCCTTTTTCAATTGAGTTTATACTTTCGTATGACCTATATGTGGTCTTGTTGGATTGATGTAAGGGCTATGCCACTATTGTGATAATTGTTTATATGGTATGAGATGAGAAAATCATGAGATGAGAAAATCTTTGAGACTATTTCTTTATCTTATATATATGTGTGTGAAATAAACGTAGAAGGCTATGTAACCTTCCTATACGAAGGGTCTATGTATACTCTATACGACTATATAATATGTGTATGTAGAGGTCTATGTAAACCTCCAAGTAGTTGTAATGAAAGTTTTAAATTTTTCTGCATTTTTCAACCTATGAATGTAATAACATGAGACTAAGAGGCTAGTCTTAGTCCTTCAAAAGGACGATAAAGCCGGTTACGTCTAGGGGGTAAACATGGATGTGACAAACTTTGTATTAGAGCATGAGGTTGAATATCGTTGAGTTATGTCTCTCTCTATATAACGTTATGTAGGTTTGTATTCACATTGTGAAGCGCGCCACACGTATGAGTAGGAACCTATATGATGCTTAGGAATCGCTCTCTTTCTTGGAAATCTTATATCGTTCCGATAGAGTATACTTATAGTGTGCTTTTGCATCTAATCCTATAGTTGTGCTTATATGAAGAATTAACACTCGAAGGAATGCGGCTCAAAGACTTGAAGAGGAAATTGCTAATGCGGGAGCTCCTCCCGTTGGTGAGCAAGTTCCTCCACTTGAAGAAGACACTAATGTTTACCAAGCTCCGGTCAATCCTCCAACCTTGAAGGATGGATATATAAGGGCTGACCTCATTCAATTGGCTCAAGAAACCACCGTCCAAGCCCAATCTATGACAGCCCAAGACAACCGGGAGGTTGTGACCCATCCTCATCAACAAGTCACTACTATAGCTTCCCGTCTAAGGGGCTTCACTCGCATGAACCCTCTTACTTTCTACGAGTATAAGGTTGATGAAGACTCCCAAGAATTCATCAATGAAGTCTCTAAAATACTTTTGGATATGGAGTTTTCCTCTAGTGAGAAGGCTGAGTTTGCCACATATCAACTCAAGGACATGGAGCAAGCTTGGTATGTGCAATGGAGGGATAATAGGCCACTGAGGAGTGGTTCGGTGACTTGGGAGATCTTTAAGGAGGCTTTTCTAGATTGGTTCATTCCCATGGAGATGAGAGAGGAAAAAGTGGGAGAGTTCATCAATATTCACCAAGGAGGAAGGAGTGTCCATGAGTACTCTTTGGAATTCATTAAGTTGTCTGAATATGCTCCTTCTTTGGTCTTTGATCCTAGAAACCAAATGAGTCATTATGTAACGGAGGTGTCGAAGGACTTACAAGAGGAGTGTCATTCGTCCATGCTACATGACAACATGAACATTTTCCATCTTATGGTGCATTGAAGAAGGGTAGAGGAGGCAAGGTCTAAGTGAAAGAGTAGAGATTCTAAGAGAGCAAGATCATATGATGGAGGTTCCTCAAGGAATAGGCTTGAAATACAAGACAAGCCTAGATTTAAGAAACAGGTTTAAAATAATGTCCTTTCTAAGTTCCTAAAAGCTAGTGGTGATAGGGTGTCTAACCCTAAATTCAAGAAGGGAAAAGGCACTAATTCACCAAACGAGAAGCGAACTTGTTGAAAGTGTTGCAAGAAGCACTATGGTGATTGCCTTAAGAGGCGAATAATTGCTTTAGTTGTGGCAAGAGTGGTCACAAGATGAGATATTGTCCAAACTTAAAGAGTTAAGACAAGGGTAGTGGTCAGGCTCAAGCAAGTGGTTCTAGTGATGCTCAAAATAAGAACCGCTTCAATGATCTCCGCTCTAGGGGTGAGAAAGAGACTTCTCCCGACCTGGTAACCGATATGTTGAAAGTCTTCTCTAATGATGCATATGACTTACTTGATCCCTGCGCTACTTTATCATTTGTAACCCCTCTAGTAGCCAAAAAATTTTGATATTTTACCCGATAGTTTGCATGAAGCTTATATAGTGTCTACTCCGGTGGAGGAGTCGGTTGTCGCATAAAGGGTGTATAGAAATTGTCCAACAATGTTGCCCAATAGATTTTATTATGTTAATCTAGTAGAACTCGATATGCTTGATTTTGATGTTTTATGGGTATGGATTGGTTGCATGCTTGTTTTGCCTCCATTAATTGTAGGACAAGAGTGGTGAGGTTTAGCTTCCCAAATGAACCCTTGGTAGAGTGGAAGGGGGGAAATTCTATTCCTAGAGGTCGTATTATTTCTTTTCTAAAAGCATGTAAAATGATCTCTAAAGGTTGTCTATATAATATAGTAAGAGTCGAAGATCTAGACTTAGAAGTTCCTCCCATTGAGTTTGTCCCCGTAATGAGTGAGTTTCCGGAGGTCTTTCCTAATGACCTTCCCGGTATTCCTCCTGAACGAGAAATTGACTTTGGCATTGATTTTCTATGGGATACATATCCCATATAAATTCTTCCATATTGGATGGCTCCATTCGAGTTGAAGTAGTTGAAGGCTAAACTCAAGGATTTACAAGATAAGGGTTTCATAAGGCCTAGTATTTATCCATTGGGTGCTGCAGTTTTGTTTGTGAAAAAGAAGGATGGGTCCTTGAGAATGTGTATTGATTACCACCAACTCAACAAGGTCACTATTAAGAATAATTACCCTCTCGCTCGGATTGACAACTTGTATGATAAACTTCAAGGGGTGAGTTACTATTTGAAAATTGACTTGAGATCAGGGTATCACCAACTTAAGGTGAGAAGTGAAGATGTACGAAAGATGGTCTTCCGAACTAGGTATGGGCACTATGTGTTCTTGGTCATGTCTTTCGGTCTCACTAATGCTTCGCGGAGTTTATGGACCTAATGAATAGAGTGTTTTGAAACTACCTAGATTCATTTGTCATTGTCTTCATTGATGATATCTTCGTATATTTGAAGAATGAAGGTGATCATATGGGTCATTTGAGGATAGTATTGCAAACCCTTAAGGAACATCAATTGTATGCCAAATATAGTAAGTGTCAGTTTTGGTTAAGGTATGTGACCTTTCTTGGGCATATCATCTCTAGTGAGGGAGTTGAGGTAGACCTTAGGAAAATGAAAGCATTAAAGAATTGGCCTAGACCATTGTGTCCAACCGACATTAGGAGTTTCTTGGGTCTAGCGGGTTACTATCGAAGGTTCGTGGATGATTTTGCATTCATTGCATCTCCTTTGACTACTTTGACCCAAAAGAGTAAGAAGTTTGAATAGTCGGAGGCATGTGAGAAAAGTTCCCAATTGTTGAAAGATAGGCTTACTTGCACTCCAGTGTTGACTTTACCGGAGGGAACAAAGGCTTTTGTTGTGTATTGTGACGCGTCCCGAGTAGGTTTGGGGTGTGATTATGCAACACGGGAATGTGATAGCCTATGCCTCTAGGAAACTTAAGGTACATGAGAGAAACTATCCCGCTCATTACCTTGAGTTAGCGGTCGTAGTTTTTGCTTTGAAATTTTGGAGGCATTACTTGTATGGGGTTCATGTCGATGTCTTTACCGATCATAAGAGTCTCCAATATGTGTTTACCCAAAAAGAGTTCAATCTTCGACAAAGAAGGTGGTTAGAGTTGTTGAAAATTATTATATGAGTGTCCTTTATCACCCCAGCAAGGCTAATGCGGTTGCGGATGCCCTAAGTAGTATGATTATGGGTAGTGCATCCCATCTCGATGAAGCCAAGAAATACCTAGCGAGGGAAGTTCATACGTTAGCTAGGCTGGGGATGAGGTTGGAAAGTTCTCCGGATGGGGGTGCTATAGTCCATCATAATTATGAGTCATCTCTATTGCATGGTTGAGGTAAAGGCCAAACAACAACTTGATCACGCATTAATGGAGTAGAAAGAATCGCTTCTCGGTAAGTTGACTAAATGATTCTCCTTAGGGGGGATGGTTTGTAAGGTACCAAGGGGGATTGTGTGTTCCCGATGTAGATGGGTTGAGGGAACCGATCCTATAAGAATCCCATGGGTCCCGCTACTTAATTCATCCGGGTTCGACAAAAATGTACCATGACCTAAGGGAGATATATTGGTGGGATGGTCTAAAAAGGGTCATAGCGGAGTTTCTTGCTAAGTGTCTGAATTGCCAAAAAGTAAAGGCCGAACACCAAAAGTCAGGTGGCTTTCTACAAGAGATCCAAATTCCTACTTGGAAGTGGGAAAACATCAATATTGACTTTTTAGTAGGTTTACCTCGGACTTTAAAGTCATATGATTCCATATGGGTGGTTGTAGATCGATTGACTAAGTTCGCTTGCTTTATTCCCATCAAGTCTTCATATTTGACGGAGGATTACGCAAGAATCTTCATAGATGATATTATGTGCCGCCATGGTATTTCATTATCTATCATATCGGATCGGGAAGCACAATTTACATCTAGATTTTGTATCATTCCAAAAAAGGTTGGGTACTACAGTGAAGTTGAGCACCGCTTTTCATCCCTAAACGGATGGTCACGTGGATCGTACTATACAAACCCTTGAAAATATGCTTAGGGAATGCATTATTGATTTTAAAGGGAATTGGGATAATTAAACATTAACCTTTGGTGGAGTTTGCCTATAATAATAGTTTTCATTCATCCAATTCCATGGCTCCCTATAAAGCATTGTATGGTAAGAAGTGTAGGTCTGCTATTGGATAGTTTGAAGTGGGTGAGTTCATTCTTCGGATTCTTCCTATTGTGGGTCTTGGTGTCAAGGATAATCTCTCTTATGAGAAATTTCCGGTTCAAATTCTTGGTAGGCAAGTCAAGAAGTTAAAGAATAAAGGTGTTATGAAGAATCATCTAGTTGAGGGTGCAACATGGGAGTCCAAGGCCGACATAAAGTTCCGTTACCCTCATCTTTTTAACAATTAAGGTTAGTCATTCTTTTAAATAATATAAGTATGACTAGAAATTGAAGTTTCTTGATTTTTGGTGAAGTCTTGCAAAAATTGTGCATTTTGGTATGGTGAGTCTTCATGAAATGATATGTAGCATGTTGTTGAGTTGAACTTTGTGCTAATTGATTCATGTAATGTGTTTTGAGCCTTATGTGTGAAAATTTGTTTTTTTTTAATTTGTCTTGTTGAAATGACATGATTTATGTTTATTTGACATTGTTGATTGGTTGGGATACTAGTCTTGAGTCTATTCCTTCCTTCAAAAGAGTTTTAGTGACATTCGGGGATGAATGTTCCTAGGGGGGGGACAATGTAACACCTAAAAAATCTAAGACGTGTCGTAAACACTAACATAGGTGTCATAAGTTCTAAGTACTATTTTTAAGTCCATATTATTGAATCTAGGTCATTTAGGAATTTTAGGAACCAAAACGTCCAAGAACGTCTATGACGTTCAAAAGTTGGTTCAAGGAGGTACTAGCATGCTTTAGCCTATTTGACTAACTTTTAGGAGTCGTAAATGTATGAAAATTTGTAAAAAGTTAGGTAATAGGTGTTTGAATTGTTCCATGGTCGAAGCATATGGGAACGACACCCCATGGACAGAACAAGGGCCCTTGAGGAGGACCCTTGCAATTTGAGGCAACACTGCCTGGAGTGTGCATCGATGGGACAGCAGACGGCTCGCGTGTGGACTGACGGGGTGTCGGTGCAACCATCAACCCACACTTAGATAGTTAGAAAAGGCCCCTCACCTACAGAGTATGTGAAATCATCAATGGAGTATAGGACGAGAGGGGGTAGGTCTGTAGACTCACTGACGGCCCATCGACAGGGTTCCGTCTGTGAGGGTGATTTTCCTGCACGTTTTAGTGTTAAGTCAATTAATTTAATTAAGTTGTTTAGGGGTAATTTAGGGATTAAGGGGAGACTAACTAACTAACTTAACTCCCATATTATGTCCCCAACCCCAATTAACCTAAATATAATTCACAAAATAAACTCTCTTCCTCCTCTTTTCCTCTTCTCTCTACTTGAACTCACCATTGAAGACTAGAAAGGATAAGGGTTTGGGGGATGGAAAGGGATGAATTCACCATCAATGCTTCATTATAAACTTCAAGGTATGGCATGTAGTTCATCTTTCAGACTTTTTCCTCTAAGGGTTCCGTCAAAATGAATTTCAAAATTTGAGTTTTCTTATGGGTTTCATCAATTACGAAATTGAAGCTATGGATTGAGATATTGACGATTTCATTAGATTATTTTGAATATATTAACATTAATATTAACTTGATTATGGAAATTGTTGATGGTTTGGTCAAAATTAAAGAACTTGATCCTCAATCCTTAACCCTAGTATGTGATCTTGATCTATATTGTATTGTGATCATTCAATTGATATAGTAATTGATTAGATTACTATCGTATTGTGTTATTATGATTAAATTAAGATGAATTATAGGCCTATCAGTTTAGTTCTTGAGATGTGATTTAGGTTATGAAGTATATTGTGAAATTAGCCTATATATCTTGTCTTAAAGCTATAGTCTAGTGTTGAATTGTGTTATAGAGATGCAATTGTTCTTCTCATCTTATTGGTTATGATTGTGTGATGATGTCACTCCTCTAATTGGGTTTAGTTACGGGTTGATGGTAAGGCCCTAATAATGAACTATGAGGAAGACTTGGTAAGTCTTAGAATCTCTATCTTTACTTCCAATTGTGATTAATTATGGTTAATTCATGATGTTACATTGGAGTATGCCTTATGAAAGGATGATAGGGTGGTATGATGTTGAATTGAAATATCATGACTATGTTTTGAGGTTGATGAAGGTTTTTATTATATAAGGATGGTGAAAACAATCAATGTGCCTTGATATGTTATGAAATGCTAATGTGTTAGCCTCACTTATACGAATTGTGATGAAAGGACTTATACTCATAAAATTCTTATAGAGTTATTGATGATGATGATTATACAAGGGGTAGACACTTTCGCCTAAACTAAGCTATGATTGATAAATAAAGGCTTAAAGACAATTTAAAAAGGGACTCTAGCTTAGCACAGAGCAAACTAGATTGAGGAGTGTCCCTTCCCACCTAGTAAAGGTAGGAGCACTACATTATTCTTGAGATTGGAGACTATAACGCATGGCACACAAAGAGGGTCCCAACTATATATCCTAGTTCTTGAACTATGTTTCCCCCATAGGAATACTAGCTAGTGGATCCACGTAGTTGCTATGTTTCATGTTTTGGTACTACCTTTGCAAGTAGTCCGCCTTCTTTCCGTGTAGGGTTTCATGACACCGAATTCCACACTAGCTCATGTGTTCTATGTTTATTAAGGCAAGATGTTCCTAAAAGGTAAAATGAATTAAAGGACTTGAAGTCTAACTTGGATAACCTAAGATGTCTAGCTTAGTATAGGTAGGGGTATGGTACTCTACATAAACATTACACTAGTTAGCCTTGAGGGGAGTCTTCGTAGGATGTTCTTATATATTTTTATGTTATAATGATATATGATACATACATGATGAACTTGGCACATTGATGATACTATATGTTGATTAGTTCACTTATGAGTATGCCTTGAGTTATAACGGTAATAGAAAATGAAATTTAAATCTAAATGTTATGGTATGTGAAGTTGGACATTGGTTATGGTTTCTTGTTGAGGATACTTGATTGAGTAAGGTTTTGGGGATTTGCTTGGTCATTGAACTTGTTGACTTGATAAGGATTCATGTGTAGTTGTCTTTCTTATTATGATATGATTGACTCTTATTCATTCTTATGATGTTATTCCGTGATGATAGGGCTGTAGTAAATCATGATTTCAAGTATGTTGGAATACGTATTACTTATTGAGTTAATAAGCATGATTGGTTTGTTGATATGACTTGCTTGACTTTGCATTAGGTTCTTAAAAGTTTAAAATAGCATGTTTTGACTAAAAGTCCCTTTTTAGTATGTTTTGCTTGTATATGTGCATAAGGTCTCATACTTAGTACATTTGGAGTACTAACCCCATTTTCTTCCCTTTTCCCAAATATTTTAGGTTCTGGTTGTTGAAGAGTTTGGAAGTAGACATTGTTAAAGACTTGGATTTTTCACTTCATCCAAGTAGGGTTGGTCCACAACTTCCCGGGGAAATGCCATTATCTAGCTTACGAACTTGTTATCAGCTTAAAGACTTTCATTTTTTTCCTTTTAAATTGAGTACTATTCTTTTGTATGACCTATATGTGGTCTTGTTTGATTGATGTAAGGGTTATTCCCAAATTTGATACACTCTGAATAGATAGTTATAAGATGATATGACTTTTATGACAATGGTATATTCTAGATAATAATGTGCAATAAAAGTAGAAGGATATGTAACCTTTCTATATGAAGGGTCTATGTATACTCTATATGACTATATATTATGTGTATGTAGAGGTCTATGAAGACCTCCAATTAGTTATTATGGAAGTTTTAATTTTTTCGCATTTTTCAACCTATGAATATAATGACATGAGACTAAGAGTCTAGTCTTAGTCCTTGAAAAAAAAGATGACGTCGGTTACATTTAGGGGGTAAACCCGAATGTGACAGCTATAATGTAAATGATATATATGATGATGATTATCCTCTTGATATATGTAGTTGGATTATATTGTTAAAGTTGGACATTGGTTATGCTTTCTTGTTAAGTCTACTGTCACAACCTGGATTCTTGAATCCTAATCGCAACCAGTGTCGTTGACCTCTCAGAGGTAGCAGAACAAGTCTCATCTTTCATTCATCACATTCATATATTTAATTTTAGCGGAATATAAAACTTTTAAACGTATGAAGTATACATAGACTTCATATAGTTATTTCACGAATTCATCATATACTAAGCTCAACATAAAGAAACAATTATCTAACAATTGAGGAATCAATTCAAATCGAAGAGTTATATATCATAGCAGTTTGCCAAAATGTCCTTATAAAAAAATTTTCAATAAATTCATGAAAGAAACTCTAGGGACAACATACACTAGCTATGTCTAAAACTAAGGCTAGACTAAAACTGTAGCATCCTCGAAATTAAGGGGACCTACCAAATGGTCTAGAGAAACGCTGATGTCCAAACCATTGCAAGAGTCGTCAATCTGTCCCTTAACCTGCATCTAAGAAATAGTAAATAGTAGGGGTTATTACAACAATTGTACTAAGTAAGGGTGTATGCACACATACACATAAGGCTATGCATGATCAAAGAAAGATCTTCCTAAACAACATGCTATTTCTGGAAAGTCTAGTCACTAGACTTTCTTAATTTGTTGGTTGTGAATTGTCGTATGAATATGATGTATTCTAATGCATTCAAAGCACACAATTTTTTTCTTAATGATTAAAATATATAAGTATCATTAGCATAATTTTAGAACAACTCGTGCGAAGATTTGAGATTTTGATCCTCTTAGACCGAGAGCTCCTCTTTGTACACTTAGATTATTTTTCAGTCTTTTTATTCTTGTTGTTGTGTATTTCAATAACTCCTTTAGTCCTATGTTTTACTTACAAGTGCAATGATTCATTGTAGTCCCATACCCACAATGAATCAAGTAACTAATTCAAGAGATTAAGAAAATGACTTAACTACAATTTGGGGCATGAATATATTTATAAGTCAATACTTATTGACTATACTCATTCTTTAGTTGATTGCATAATGTGCATAGTTCTTGGGGCATATAATTAACGCTTATGATCTGGCTTACTTTGGGCATGAATTCTTTATAAGCCAATCTTTATTGGCTAAAGAGATTAGTTAATCATTTTGGATAAGCATATTTGAATTCATTATTGTCTTTGAGATTTTCCTAATAAATTCCATTATAAGACAATTGTATTTGGCTTTGTTCATTTTCATGACATGAAGATTCATTATTAGCTATGTCCTTTACTTGTTGTAAACTTCACTGGACATGCTTTGACTATTCTTATAGCAACTCATTCATTACACTATATATTCATTAAATTTCATAAGTCATTCTCTATTGATCATCCATTGATTTCATTACTTTCATGTTAGGGAAGTTATGGATTATTTATTTAATGTTTTCATGTTTTATATATTATACATTTCATATCTACGAGACCTTAAAATTTTGGATTTAGAACTAATACATCTCAAGTGAGAACCCAACATACGGGACCTCAGCCCGAGGGCCTACTTTAGCAAATGCATAGTCTGCTTTATTCTTTCATTCGTACTTTATATTATTCATTTCGTTCATTCGTATGCTGATGTAAACACCAGCTATACCTAGGATGAAGTTTAAGACTCTCATCGGGATCATGAAGTGCAATGACCAAGAATAACCTAATGTCATTACTTGAATCTAACTTCACCTATTGATTGTCTTGCACAAACACCTTCGGTATCATTCATTTCAATATCTTTCATACTTTTGGGAACTCCAACCTTAACCAACATATATCATGTGAGAATCCGGTGTCTTCCCCACACCAAAAAGAGGTGGAGTCACTGGCCTAGGTGAAACCAAAACATGCTAGTGTATATAGGGAATTGAACCCTGCTAGAACCCTATGTTGGAAGCATAGGTTCAAAGACTAGGAGATGTAAGGAGACACATACCCTTGTAAACAGAAAGTCTCATATCATGAGATTTACATGAACTCTTCCTTCCCGAAAGAAGGAATCGTGACTCATATCTAGCCTATCGGTGCTCAGTATAAAGTTTCATTACATTAATCTGACACATCACAGAAGATGGCTTCTAGCATGAGGGAATAAGTGTTCATTAAATGATTTATCATATCATCATTAATATTAAGTGTTAATTGTCCTTACACTTACATATAGAGTATGATTGAGACTTGGCTCTTGATATTCAACACTCTCTTAGGTGAGTACTTTTAGTGACCTTTACTTAGTCTTGGTTGAGACTTGTCTCACGATTAATCTTATCCTCTTATCATGTTGTCACCATTTTCATTAGCATCATAGATTAACATAATTACTCACCTTAATATGTGAATGTTCATATTTTCTTTATCTTTTAGTGTTGACTCAAGCATTGTGGAGACTTGCTTCTAGATTGAGATTTACTTACTCGATTCATGACTGGTCATTCTTACTTTACATTGCTGAAATGTGAATTTTCCTTACATATCATCCGTTGGTGTTAATGAGACTGATCTCGCACATTCTAAGACCTTCATACGTGAGTATTTTTTCAACATAGTAGCTTAGGTGTAAGTGAGACTTGTCTCACTTCCATTAACACCCCATTATTGTCACTTACTTAATTTAGACCCCTTTAACTATGTTATAACTTACGTTACTTACTTATTTTAGTTTAGTAGATTCATATCATCGTTTATGGACTATGAGCACTTCATTCAATGAGCATTCTTTTAGAGCATGTTGGGAGTTTTCCCAATGAGTGGCATGCCCTTGATTATGGTTTCATTGAATTAGTTTATAAGTGCTTATATTATCATTTGATACTCTAACTACACAAGATTGGCATATGATTAGTGTTGGCCTCCACCATTGAATATTAAACTACATAACCATTTTTGTTGGCATCTACATATTTTACGTACGTTCATATTTAAATTTAATATGTATGAACCATTAGCCAATCTTTCAATTATTTAACATAATATTATATCCATTTACATGAATCACTTTTAGAAAATGTATAGTTAGCCATTTTATTGGCATACAATTAGTATTGGCATAAACAATTGGGCATAGATTTCATAACCATATTTGTTGACATAAGCCAATTTTCATGTTCAACATGCATAAGTTTTTACACATTATACATTAGCCAATCTTTTAGTTATTTAACATAATATTATAGCCAATTCCCTACAACTTGTTTGACAATGTAGTTTAAGCCAATTAATTGGCATAAGATTAGTATTGGCATAAACAATTGGCTATAGATTTCATAACTGTTTTGTTGGAATAACCAAAAGTTTCATTTAATCATGCTCCATTTGGTATACATTATTCATTAGCCAATATTTTACTTATTTAGAGATAACATTATAGCCAATTCCCATTTAAATTTTGAACAATGTTTTTGTTAGCCATTTTATTACATAAGCCAAATATTCACTCCAATTATGATTTCACGGAGACATTTTTAGCTAACCTTATAAAATAACTTTAGGCATAACATTTTTTTAAGCATCTTACACAGCATCATATTAGAATTTGATGAATATATCATCTTTATAACGTCATATTAACAGCAAGTATGCACAACAGACCCTAAAATCTTCATACATAACATTTTTGCACATATCTTTAACATAGTATCATTCTTTTAATTCACATAATAACACTTACCATCAAACGAGTCCAATCAATAGGTTCATTCAATCATTATTTAATCAAAAACCATACACAATAATATCATACAGCACCCATACCAACAACATGATTTCTAACCTATTAAACATTGAAATCGGAACAAGGACAGTAGGCAAAGAAGTTCAACAAGAACGACGGGAAACAACCCTAGCTTTCAAGATCTTTGAATCATTGGAAAGAAAGTTCTCTTAGAGAAAGAGGTACAAGAGAGAAACCAAATACCTTGAGTAAAACTTAATCTTTGAAAACCACCTTGAACGAAACCTTGAAGAAACCTTGAAATAGCCCTATAGAACTCGATAATTTTTTTGCCTTTTTCTTTCTCTCGTTGCTTACTTTTTCTGCGTCGCCTTTACTATGATTTTGAAAGTGATTATATGTCTTATAAACTTATATTTACTCATTAAACTTAGGTTTTAATAAGATAATTAAATAAATTAATTAACTAATTACAACAAAGTCCCTCCTAAGTTGACTAAACGTAAGTCAACGTTGACTTGACCCAAAATCTGGAATTTTGGTGTTGACTATGGTTTTAGTAAATATTTTGACTATTTAAATCCTTAATTTAATTAATTTATGAACCTATGGTAAGTATTAAAGTACCCCTAAGTCATTGGAACCATAATCAACCCATTAGGACCATCCTAGGTTAAGTACTTGGATGTTTCTTGAATTGTACTAGGTTAGCATAAGAATTTCCGTTTGACCTCTTTACTTTAATTAATTAAATTTCTTGTTTAATAAATTAAGTGACCTAGGGTAATTACTAAGGTACCCTTAAGTCTTTATAACAATAACTAATCCTTTGGACCAACCTAGGTTAGGTAGTAGGTTGTCTTTTTCTTGTCTTAACCGAAATCTGGAAATTGTTTTGTGATTTTTGTTTTTACCCTTTAAATTAATTAATTAAGTTGCTAAAATTAATTAATTAATTTCTCTAGGTTAATTAATAAATTACCCTTAAGTCTTTAGGATCTTAAATAATTCTTTGGACCATCCTAGGTTAGGTACTAGGTTGTCCCTTTCTTGTCTTAACCGAAACTTGAAATTTCATTTTCATTTTCGGTTTTAGCCATTTTAAATTAATAAATTAGGTAAAGTAGGGGAATTAATATACTACCCGAAGTTTTTAGGACGATAATTAACCTTTTGGACCATCCTAGGTTAGGTACTAGGTTGTCTCTTTAACTAGTACTAGGTTAGTGTCAACCTGATTTTGGTCCTAGGTTGTCAGGTGCACTAACGAGTCCATTTAGGTTAGTCCTAGGTTATTTAGATATTTAGGACAGTTATTTAGGACCTAGAGGTAGTTAGGAAGTTAGGCCCACATGAAGTTGTCCCTTGTTCACGTTTTCCCCCCTAACTACCTTAATCGAATTCGGTTAGGGTGGTCCCCTCCTTTGGCCGCTTCTTCACATGTGTTACACATGTTCTTGAACATGTGTTGGTTGTTCTTTCCTTACTAACTATTATTTATGGTTCCTTTGGTAATGTTTACTTATTTTCTGAAGGACCCTCACTATGTACTTAGGCACTCCTCACTCTACATGATCATTTTAAATGGTTATGTACTTAGGGTACTAGGCTTGACACTTGGATGCCTAGTGCCTAATGTGTTTGTAACCGATGAATTTCTGAATTGTAGCTTAAGGTGTTCATTGCAGGTACATTTCTAAAAATGCTCATTATTACATAGATATATGACTAACACCTTTTAAGCCAATATTTTCAAATATACCCAATATTTTGCTTATTGGGTATTATATAGAAATTGGCTATTACCCCTTAGCCAATTTTCTATACTATGCCAAATATTTCCAATATTTGGCATTGGAATGTCTATCTATCCCCAATACGCATTTTTAAAGACCTATTGGGATCTTCACTAGATATAAATTTTTTTGGAATGTTACATTATCCCCCCCCTTAGTAACATTCCTCCCCGAATGACACTACACATCACTTAAAAAAGAGGGTGACTTTCGAAAGTTACTTTGTCATACTTAAAACGTCTTTCTTTTGTGAATATCTAATTCACACTTATTTGGATGATGCATATCATTCAAGATTATTTGAAGCTCTTTTTTTTATTGAGGAATTTCCTTATCAATCACACTTAACTTAATGCACATCACAAATCATGCAACACAGAAAACATGTTTAGGCTACACAAAAACAGCACATGAAATGCAAAAATAACTTCATTTTAACTCACATAGTGCTATTATAAGACATACGATTACTGATATATCACACCAAATCGACTAAATCACTTAAACTTAGAGTTTCTTAAACATAAACCAGACATAGGAAGAGCATATCTAACCTCTTAGATAACATCTTGTTGGACTTAAGATTTGAACCTAATGACACCCAACTTAATTTCAAAGGGAATTTCCACTATGCCATCTACTTCTCTGCATACCCCTTCGGCCTTAACACTGTCTCCTATTGGAGTACTAACTAGAAACGGTTCATGTAAGATGTCACGAAGAAAGTCAAATTGATTAGCCACCAAAGGAGTAACCATAGAAAAGGTAGATACTGGATATAATAATGCATACACAGGAAAGGAGAAGACGACCAAGTTACCATTATCCACATCTGCGGACTTCTCTTGTTCCTCTCTTCCTTTCAATGCATAGAATCAGTTTCTTTTAGGGGGTTCAGCTACTGCATAAGGATTTGGTCGAGGCTGAGCATCTACCTTGGCCTGTTGGATTCGAACAACGCCCTTCTCATTTTAACCCAACTCATTTTGAAACTGAAGCCTTACTACCCTGTTTCTATAGTCTATTATAGCACAACACTTATGAAGCAAATCCAAGTCTAAACCATATTCTTGAGTTGGTATGCATCAAACCTATCCTTCGCCTCCTCGTCAATACTCATAGCAGGCTTTTGGACATTACCATGCATTCATCTCCATGTGAACAGTCACACTCACCACACGTCTTTCGTCCATGTTGGGCATTACATTAAGGCCCCTTCTTGGGAAGGCAAGATCTTGAGCCTGGCGCCTTAGACCACTTAGCCGTCCTAATTCTTGTGTGTATTCTTCTACACGTTCACACAAGAAGGAAGTTAGATACTTATAACAACAGAAAGTGTCAAAGCTCTAGACGGCACTATAAAGAGTAGAAGAAGGGAGAATTTCCTATCATTGCGTAGTCTCTAAGTCATGATTGTTGCGTGCTTCACATCCATAAGTTAGAAACTATGTAACGAGGTTGTGTTGAGCTTTAGATCCTAGTTACTTTAACATCATGCTCTGATACCAGGTTTGTCACAACCGGGATTCTAAAATCCGAATCGCAACTGGCGTCGTTGACCTCTCAGAGGTTGCAGACAAGCCTCATCTTGCATTTATCACATTCATATGGTTAATTTTAGCGGACAATTTAGAACTTTTAAACGTATGAAGTATACATAGACTTCATATATTTATTTCATGAATTCATCATATACTAAGCTCAACATAAAGAAACAACCATCTAACAATTGCGGAATCAATTCAAATCAAAGAATAATATATCATAGTAGTGTCACGACCCAAATCGGGGCCGCGACTGGCACCCACATCTACCCTCCTATGTGAGCGAACCAACCAATTTAACCCTTAACATTTCAATATATAACAACAGAAAATAATGCGGAAGACTTAACTCATTAATAAAACAATTCAAAACTATTATTAATATCCCCAAAATCTGGAAGTCATCATCACAAGAACATCTATCTCAAATTGCTAAACTAAAACTGTCTAAGAAGCTAAAACAACTACTAGCTAGTCCATGCCGGAAGTTCAAGGCATCAAGACTTGAAGAAGAAGACCACCCAAGCTAGACGCATTAGCTCACCCCGAATTTCCGAAGGTAGTGAAGACTGGCTAGATCTTGTTGAGTTGAAGTTGACGGAACGTTTCTTTGTCGTGCACAAATAACAAAGAAGAAAACATAAAAGTAGGGGTCAAGATAACCACAAGTACTGAGTAGATATCATCGGCCACTCAAAATAGGGAACAGTATATATCAATAATAATGTAAATCAACTACAATACTCAACATGTAGCAATAACAACATAAATTCATCAATAACTACAACCGAGTTCACACATGAAGACTCAAGCCTCAATACCATACTCATTGGGAATTAAGTTCATTAGATTGAGTATATTCATTATCTTTCAAGATTCATTATCTTTCTTCCTCTTGTGTCGGTACGTGACACTCCGCTCCTCTATTTCTATCCTGGTGCCGGAACGTGGCACTCCGATCCTCATATACTATCCTGGTACCGGAACGTGGCACCCGATCCATATTCTATCCTGGTGTCGGAACGTGACACTCCGATCCTCATATTCATTCTATCCTGGTACCGGAACGTGGCACCCGATCCTCATATTCTATCCTGGTGTCGGAACATGACACTCCGATCCTCATATTCATTCTATCCTGGTACCGGAACGTGGCACCCGATCCTCATATTCATTCTATCCTGGTACCGGAACGTGGCACCCGATCCTCATATTCATTCTATCCTGGTACCGGAACGTGGCACCCGATCCTCATATTCATTCTATCCTGGTACCGGAACGTGGCACCCGATCCCCTAATTCATCAAGCCTTCTTTTACACTAAGGCATCATCATTCTCATTATATAATATATCAAGCCTTCTTTCATACTAAGGCATCATCATTCTCATTATATAATATATCAAGCGAATTAGGGTTGTTTCAAGATTTGGGATTCAATAGCTTCATCATGCTTTGTTAATTCATCACAATTTCACATTCATATTCATGCAAGCATACAACTTAAGCACATAGTAGGGTTTACAAAAATATCAACACATAATATTCACTATTAAGAGTTCACTACGAATATCGTGAACATAAACCATAACCTACCTCCACCGAAGAATTGAAATCAACAAGCAAGAATTCCAAGCGTTGACACCTTTTTCCCTTTGATCGGTGCTCTCTCTCAATTCGTTTCTCCTTTTCTCTCTTGCTCTTTCTCTTTGTTTTATTCAAACCCTCTTTCCTTTACCCTAATTATTGTATAATTAAGAATAAAAGAGGACAATAAAACCCCCTAATTAACTTAAGGTTACCTCTTCTAACCCCTAAGTAACTAGACTTATTAATATAAACCCTCAATCTTTATAATTAAGGAAAGAATAGTCAAAAACGACCCTTAAAACGTGGGGAGAAATCCTAAACCGCCTCGGGATTGTGCAGCAGCTGTGGCGGGCCGTCGTGCCTGCGACGGTCCGTCACGATGGCCGTCGCCTCCTCCCAGTTTTTCAGGTGGTCTGCGACGGCCCGTCACCCCTGTGACGGTCCGTCCTGGCCCCTCCGTCATGACGGTCAGAGACTCGTTTCTTGTACCAAATTCTCAAAAGTTGAAGTGTTTTGCAACGGGTACTCACGACGGTTAAATCGTGGATGTGACGGTCCGTTACGCCATTTCGTTCACGAAGTTCGCAGAGTCGATTTTCGCACCCAATTTGAATTCTAAGTGTCGTGGAACGGAACCTCCTCGGCAGACGTCGTACTGTGACGGTCCGTCGCAGTTGTCCGGGTTTTGGCCGCTTTTTCGTAATTTGTTCTGGCTCTAAAAGCGACTAAACAGTCGTTACAATAGATACCAATTTACCCATCGTTCGTCCCGAACGATCAAAAGAAGAAAAGCGATGGCGAAGGAGTACCTGAATCTGTAAACAGATGTGGGTATTTCTCTTGCATATCCGCCTCCTTCTCCCAAGTAGCCTCTTCAACGGGTCGATTCTTCCATTGAACCTTGATGGATGCAATCTCCCTTGACCTCAACTTGCGAACTTCTCTATCTAGAATAGCAACAGGCTCCTCCTCATATGACAAGTTCTCATCAAGTAAAACTGAATCCCAACGGATGATGTAGTTTCCATCTCCATGGTATCTTTTCAACATGGATACATGAAATACCGGATGTACTCCGGACAGCCCTGGAGGTAAGGCTAATTCATAAGCCACCTCCCCTACTCGCTTTAGTACCTCAAATGGTCCAATATACCTTGGGCTTAGCTTACCTCTTTTTCCAAACCGCATCACCCCTTTCATAGGTGAAACCTTCAACAAGACTTGTTCACCCTCCATGAACTCCAAGTCTCTAACCTTTCGGTCTGCATACTCCTTTTGTCTACTTTGCGCCGCTAGAAGCTTTTCTTGAATAGCTTTCACCTTCTCCATAGAATCCCTCAAAAGATCGGTACCCCAAGGTCTAACCTCAAATGCATCAAACCAACCAATGGGAGACCTACATCTCCTCCCATACAATGCTTCAAATGGGGCCATATCAATGCTTGAGTGATAGCTATTATTGTACGAAAACTCCGCTAAGGGTAGGAAGCTATCCCAATGGCCACCAAACTCTATCACACATGCGCGAAGCATATCCTCCAAGACTTGAATCGTTCGCTCAGACTGACCATCGGTCTGAGGGTGAAATGCAGTACTAAGGTCCAACCTAGTACCCAATTCAGCATGTAATGTCCTCCAAAACTTAGAAGTAAACTGCGTACCTCTATCCGATATGATGGAGAGTGGAACTCCATGCAATCGAACGATTTCTGAGATATAGATCTTGGCTAACTTCTCTGCATTGTAAGTCACCTTTACCGGAATGAAATGAGCAGACTTAGTTAACCTATCGACAACCACCCAAATGGAGTCATACTTACCCAATGTCTTTGGAAGACCAACCACGAAGTCCATTGCAATTCTCTCCCACTTCCATTCAGGAATGGGCATTCTCTGAAGTGTTCCTCCGGGCCTTTGGTGTTCATATTTCACTTGTTGACAGTTTGGACACTTGGCAATAAAGTCAACAATATCCCGCTTCATTCTACTCCACCAAAAGTGTTGCTTTAGGTCACGATACATCTTGGTTGCACTCGGATGTATAGAATACCTTGAGCTTTGAGCTTACTGTCGAATAGTGTTGATCAAATCATCAACTCGGTACACATACCCTTCCCTTGATCCTCAAAACACCTTCCTCATCAATTGTTGCTTCTTTAGCCTCTCCTTGCAACACTTTGTCTCGGATTCGCCTTAGTTTCTCATCATCAAACTGTTTTCCCTTAATCTTGTCGAGAAAAGAAGATCTCGACTCCACACTAGCTAACAATCCTCCCTTCTCATTTACTTCTAACCTCATCAAATCGTTAGCCAAAATCTGCACTTCTCTAGCCAATGGGCGCCTAGAAGCTTGCAAATGAGCTAGACTTCCCATGCTTCCCGCCTTTCTACTCAAAGCATCCGCTACAACATTCGCCTTCCCCGGATGATACAAGATAGTGATATCGTAGTCCTTTAGTAGTTCCATCCATCTCCTTTGTCTCAAGTTCAAATCTTTACGAGTAAAGACGTCTTTGAAGGATACGATGATCCGTGGAGACTACAAACATAACCCCATACAAATAGTGACTCCATTGTTTTAGTGCAAATACTTACGCGGCCATCTCCAAGTCGTGGGTCGGATAGGTACGTTCATGCACTATTAATTGCCTTGAAGCATTAGCAATCACATTTTTCTCTTGCATTAACACCGCACCCAACCAGAATAGGATGCATCACAGTAAACAATGAAGTCTTTACCCTCTATTGGCAAGGCAAGAATTGGTGCGGTAGTCAACAAAGTCTTAAGCTTCTGAAAGCTTTCCTCACATTCATCTGACCATACAAATGGAACATTCTGCTTAGTCAAGTTCACANTTGGGAAGCAATAGAAGAGAATCCCTTGACAAATCTGCGGTAGTAGCTAGCTAACCCAACAAAGCTCCTTATTTCTGATACATTAGTGGGTCTTACCCAATTCTTCACTGTCTCAATCTTAGATGGATCTACCATCACTCCATCCTTAGAAACTACGTGCCCCAAGAAGGACACCGCATCTAGCCAAAACTCACACTTAGAGAATTTGGCGTAAAGCTTTTTCTCCCTCAACATTTCCAATACCATTCTCAAATGCTCTTCATGTTCCTTCTTGCTCTTCGAGTATACCAATATATCATCAATAAATACGATTACGAAGAGGTCCAAATATGGCTTAAAGATCAAGTTCATCAAGCTCATGAACGCAGCGGGGGCATTCGTAAGACCAAAAGACATCACTACGAATTCATAATGCCCATATCTAGTTCGAAAAGCAGTCTTTGGCACGTCCGTCGCCCGTATTTTCAATTGATGATAACCGGATCTCAAGTCAATCTTAGAGAAGACACAAGCACCTTGTAACTGATCGAACAAGTCATCAATGCGAGGAAGAGGATACTTGTTCTTTATAGTTACCTTGTTTAGTTGTCTGTAGTCTATGCACATCCGAAAACTCCCATCCTTCTTCTTCACAAACAAGACCGGAGCACCCCAAGGAGATGCACTTGGTCTAATGAAGCCCTTGCTCAACAACTCTTGAAGTTGAGCCTTTAACTCTCTTAATTCGGGAGCCATTCTATACTGAGGGGTATAGAAATGGGGCGTCAGTCTGCTCAAGATCGATACAAAAGTCAATATCCCTATCTGCTGCCATACCACGAACATCTCCACCCAACACATCCAAAAATTCTCCAACTACCAAAACTGATTCCATTCAGGCTACTTGGATGCTGTCATCCCTAAGATGTGCTAAGAAAGCTAAACAACCCTTACTAACCATCTTCCGAGCACCAAGAAAGGAGATAATACGCACCGGATTGGAAGTGTAGTCGCCTCCCACACTAACGGATCTGCCAGGCATGGCTAACGTCACCGTTTTAGCATTACAATCCAAGATCGCAAAATTCGGAGAAAGCCAAGTCATACCCAGAATTACATCAAAGTCACCCATTTCTAAAATAACCAAATCTACATAAGTGTTGCTCCCCACAAAATTCACCAAACAGGACCTATACACTTTTTCAACTACCACAGACTCACCCACCGGAGTAGAAACACGAATAGGCATATCAAGTAATTCACAATGTAGATTTAGGCCATTAGCAAATGATGAAGATACATATGAAAACGTGGAGCCAGGGTCAAATAATATAGATGCCATGCAATCACAAACCAAAAGATTACCTGTGATAACAGCATCAGACGCCTCCGCTTTAGATCTCCCAGGGAAAGCGTAACAATGGGCCCTATCGTTTGTCTGTCCATTGCCCCTACCATGTTGCGTAGTAGTGGCTCCGTTTTGCCCTTCACCTCTGCCGTTTTGGTGACCACCATTACCTCGGCCACCACGCCCTCCAGAAAAACGGCCTCTACCATGACCACCTCTACCTCTAGCCAGTGGGGTTCTGTAACTCTGGTTTGGACAATACCTCTTAATGTGTCCAATCTCCCCACATCCATAACAGTCTCGAGGTTCATGCATAGGCCTCTCAGAGAAGTGTTGACCGTTCTGAGGTGGACCCCCAACTACAGTCTGTAGTGAAGACTGTATTGGTCGATTGGAGTGACCTCCGGAGTTCTGTCCTCTAGTATACGAACTATTAAACTCACCTCCCTTTCGAAACCTTTTTGATGTCGGTTGTGGTGAAGTCATCCGCTTCACTCCTTCCACCTCTATCACAAAGTCTACCACCTCTTGCAAGGATTTTGCCGTAGCCGCTCCCTGTAAGGCTGAAATCCGCGACTCTGATCTCAACCCCTTCACAAACGGCGGGTCCGTTCTTGTGGATTGGAACAGAGTTGCGTGGCGTATCTGGATAGTCTTGCGAAATTTAGCCTCGTATGCATTAACCGTCATTCTACCTTGCTCCAGACTCAAGAACTCATCCCTCTTCCTATCCCTCAAGGTCCGGGGGATATACTTTTCCATGAACAAACTCGAGAATGATTCCCAAGTCATAGGTGGTGCCTCCGTTGGTTGACACTCAACATGTGAACGCCACCACATTTTGGCGTTCCCTTGAAACTGATAGCTCACGAACTCGACACCAAACCTCTCTACTATACCCATCTTGTGTAGTAGCTCATGACAATCGACCAGAAAATCGTAGGCATCCTCGATTCTCGCACTTTAAAGACTGGAGGTTTCAATTTCAAGAACTTACTGAAAAGTTCATGTTGATCGTTTGTCATAATAGGCCCAGTAGTCAGACGTGGAAATGTGCCCATTCCCAATGGTGCATCCATGCGGGGAGCCATAGTAGCCGCATGTCGTACCTCTGAAACCGGAGGTGTTGGTGCGAGAAACCCCTGGAGGTGCTGGCCGTGATCAGATAACCCGCTAAGATGAGCGAGAACCTGATGGATCATGTGTGGGGTAGGTTGTGGGGGCATTTCCTCATTCTGTGCTTGCTCATTCACCCCTCCTCCCCTTCTCTTATCACCTCTTGGTTGGTGGAGGAGTCACCGCCCTAGTATCGGATGGGCTGGGTGCTCGCCCTCTTCCTCTAGAGGGCGTCCTCCCACGACCTCTACCACGGCCTCTTGCCGTTGTTCTCCTCGAGCTCTGACCCTGGGTGGCTCAGACGCACCCCTGTCTGCCGGTCTTTGGTGTTGGTGTTGGCGTAGTTGTTGCTCTAGTTCTAACCATCTGCGAAATAGAGTGAAGATGGTCGATACCAATTCAGATCGCCTAGATACCAATTGGACTCAAGTAGTAGCACGAAAGGAAGAATGAAAGAGTGAAATTTTCCTAAAGTCTTATAGCCTCTCAAGGACAAGTAAAGGCGTCCCCCTACCGTTCCTTAAGACTCTACTAGACCTGTTCTTGTGTGATGAGACCAACGAACCTAATGCTCTGATACCAAGTTTGTCACGACCCAAATCGGGGCCGCGACTGGCACCCACATCTACCCTCCTATGTGAGCGAACCAACCAATTTAACCCTTAACATTTCAATATATAACAACAGAAAATAATGCGGAAGACTTAACTCATTAATAAAACAATTCAAAACTATTATTAATATCCCCAAAATCTGGAAGTCATCATCACAAGAACATCTATCTCAAATTGCTAAACTAAAACTGTCTAAGAAGCTAAAACAACTACTAGCTAGTCCATGCCGGAAGTTCAAGGCATCAAGACTTGAAGAAGAAGACCCAGTTCAAGCTAGACGCATTAGCTCACCCTGAATTTCCGAAGGTAGTGAAGACTGGCTAGATCTACTGTTGAGTTGAAGTTGACGGAACGTTTGTCGCATTGCACAAATAACAAAGAAGAAAACATAAAAGTAGGGGTCGATTACAACCACAAGTCTTGAGTAGATATCATCGGCCACTCAAAATAGGGAACAAAGATATATCAATAATAATGTAAATCAACTACAATACTCAACATGTAGCAATAACAACATAAATTCATCAATAACTACAACCGAGTTCACACATGAAGACTCAAGCCTCAATACCATACTCATTGGGAATTAAGTTCATTAGATTGAGTATATTCATTATCTTTCAAGATTCATTATCTTTCTTCCTCTTGTGTCGGTACGTGACACTCCGCTCCTCTATTTCTATCCTGGTGCCGTACCGTGGCACCCGATCCTCATATACTATCCTGGTACCGGAACGTGGCACCCGATCCATATTCTATCCTGGTGTCGGAACGTGACACTCCGATCCTCATATTCATTCTATCCTGGTACCGGAACGTGGCACCCGATCCTCATATTCTATCCTGGTGTCGGAACGTGACACTCCGATCCTCATATTCATTCTATCCTGGTACCGGAACGTGGCACCCGATCCTCATATTCATTCTATCCTGGTACCGGAACGTGGCACCCGATCCTCATATTCATTCTATCCTGGTACCGGAACGTGGCACCCGATCCTCATATTCATTCTATCCTGGTACCGGAACGTGGCACCCGATCCCCTAATTCATCAAGCCTTCTTTTACACTAAGGCATCATCATTCTCATTATATAATATATCAAGCCTTCTTTCATACTAAGGCATCATCATTCTCATTATATAATATATCAAGCGAATTAGGGTTCTTTCAAGATTTGGGATTCAATAGCTTCATCATGCTTTGTTAATTCATCACAATTTCACATTCATATTCATGCAAGCATACAACTTAAGCACATAGTAGGGTTTACAAAAATATCAACACATAATATTCACTATTAAGAGTTCACTACGAATATCGTAACATAAACCATAACCTACCTCCACCGAAGAATTGAAATCAACAAGCAAGAATTCCAAGCGTTGACACCCTTTTTCCCTTTGATCGGCTGCTCTCTCTCAATTCGTTTCTCCCTTTTCTCTCTTGTTCTTTCTCTTTGTTTTATTCAAACCCTCTTTCCTTTACCCTAATTATTGTATAATTAAGAATAAAAGAGGACAATAAAACCCCCTAATTAACTTAAGGTTACCTCTTTTAACCCCTAAGTAATTAGACTTATTAATATAAACCCTCAATCTTTATAATTAAGGAAAGAATAGTCAAAAACGACCCTTAAAACGTGGGGAGAAATCCTAAACTGCCCGGGATTGTGCAGCCTGTGACGGGCCGTCGTGCCTGCGACGGTCCGTCACGATGGCCGTCGCCTCCTCCCAGTTTTCAGGTGGTCTGCGACGGCCCGTCACCCCTGTGACGGTCCGTCCTGGCCCCTCCGTCATGACGGTCAGAGACTCGTTTCTTGTACCAAATTCTCAAAAGTTGAAGTGTTTTGCAACGGGTACTCACGACGGTTCGTCGTGGATGTGACGGTCCGTTCTGCCATTTCGTTACGAAGTTCAGAGAGTCGATTTTCAGTACCCAATTTCAGAATTCTAAGTGTCGTGGAACGGAACCTCCTCGACGGGCCGTCGTGCCTGTGACGGTCCGTCGCAGTGTCCGTGGTTTTGGCCAGTTTTTCCAGAATTTGTTCTGCTGCTCTAAAACGACTAAACAGGTTGTTACAAGTAGTTTGCCAAAATGGCTTTATTACAAATCTTTGAATAAATTTATGAAGGAAACGCTAGGGACAACATACACTAGATATGTCTAAAACTAAGGCTAGGATAAAACAGTAGCATCCTCGAAGTTAAGAGGACCTACAAAATGGTCTAGAGAAACGCTGATGTCCAAACCGTTGCAAGAGTCGTCAATCTGTCCCTTAACTTGCATCTAAGAAATAGTAAATAGTAGGGGTTATTACAACACTTGTACTAAGTATGGGTGTATTCACACATACACATAAGGCTATGCATGATCAAAGAAAGATCTTCCTAAACAACATGCTATTTCTGGAAAGTCAAGTCACTAGACTTTCTTAATTCGTTGGTTGTGAATTGTCGTATGAATATGATGTATTCTAATGCATTCAAAGCACACAATTATTTTCTTAATGATTAAAATATATATGTATCATTAGCATAATTTTAGAACAACTCGTGCGAAGATTTGAGATTTTGATCCTCTTAGACCGAGAGCTCCTCTTTGTACACTTAGATTATTTTTCAGTCTTTTTATTTGTGTTGTTGTGTATTTCAATAAATCCTTTAGTCCTATGTTTTACTTACAAGTGCAATGATTCATTGTAGTCCCATACCCACAATGAATCAAGTAACTAATTCAAGAGATTAAGGAAATGACTTAACTACAATTTGGGGCATGAATATATGTATAAGTCAATACTTATTGACTATACTCATTCTTTAGTTGATTGCATAATGTGCATAGTTCTTGGGGCATATAATTAACACTTATGATCTTGCTTACTTTGGGGATGAATTATTTATAAGCCAATCTTTATTGGCTAAATAGATTAGTTAATCATTTTGGTTAAGCATATTTAAAATCATTATTGTCTTTGATTTTTTCCTAATAAAGGAAGCCATTATAAGCCAATTTTATTTGGCTTTGTTCATTTTCATGACATGAAGATTCATTATTAGCTATGCCCTTTACTTATTGTAAACTTCATTGGACATGATTTAACTATTCTTATAGCAAGTCATTCATTACACTATATATTCATTACATTTCATAAGTCATTCTCTATTGATCATTCCATTGATTTCATTACTTTCATGTTAGGGAAGTTATGGGTTATTTATTTAACGTTTTCATGTTTCATATATTATACATTTCATATCTACGAGACCTTGGAATTTAGGATTTAGCATTAAGACATCTCAAGTGAGGGTCCAACATATGGGACCTCAGCCCGAGGGCCTACTTTAGCAAACACAGAGTCTGCTTCATTCGTTCATTCGTATATCACATTATTCATTTCATTCGTTCATAGGTGTAAACACCAACTATACCTAGGATGAAGTTTAAGACTCTCATCAGGATCATGAAGTGCAATGACCAAGAAATACCTAATGTCATTACTTGAATCTAATTTCACCTCTTGATTGTCTTGCACAAACACCTTTGGTATCATTCATTTCAGTAGCATTCATACCTTGAGGAACTACAACCTTAACCTACATAGTTCATGTGAGCATCATGAAATCCGGTGTCTTCCCCACATTGAAAAGAGGTGGAGTCACTAGACAAGGTGAAAAAAAAACATGCTAGCGTTTATAGGGAATTGAACCCTGCTAGAACCCTTTGTTTGAAGCATAGGTTCAAAGACTAGAGATATATGGAGACTCATACCATCCTAAATGGACAGTCTCATCTCATGAGATATACATGAACCTCTGCCTTCCCGAAATAAGGAATCGCAACTCATAGATAGCTTATCGGTGCTTAGTATAAAGTTTCATTACATTCATCTCACACATCATACATGATGGCTTCTAGCATGAGGGAATCATTGCTCATTATATGATTTCTCATCTCATCATTAGTAGTAAGTGTGAATTGTCCTTACACTTACATATAGAGTGTGATTGAGACTTGTCTCTTGATATTCAACACTCTCTTAGGTGAGTACATTTAGTGACCTTTACTTAGGCATGGTTGAGACTTGTTTCACCATTCATCTTAGCCTCTTATTATTTTGTCACCATTTTCATTAGAGTCATAGATTAACATAATTACTCACCTCATTAAGTGAACGTTCATTTCTTCATTATCTTTTAGTGTTGACTCAAGCATTATGGAGGCTTGCTTCTAGATTGAGATTTACTTACTCTATTGATGACTAGTCATCCTTACTTTACATTGATGAAATGTGAATTTTCCTCACAAATCATCCTTTGGTGTTAATGAGACAGGTCTCACACATTCTAAGACCTTCATACGTAAGTATTCTTTTCACATAGTAGCTTAGGTGTAAGTGAAACTTGTCTCACTTCCTTTAACACCCCATTCTGGTCACTTACATAATTTATACCCCTTTAACAATGTTATAAATCACGTTACTTACTTACTTTAGTTTAGTAGATTCATATCATCGTTTATGGACGATGAGCACTTCATTCAATGAGTTTCATGAGTTCATATGTCATTCTTTTAGAGCATGTTGGGAGTTTTCCCAATGATTGGCATGCCCTTTATTATGGGTTCATTGAATTAGTTTAGAAGTGCTTATATTATCATTTGATACTCTAACTACACAAGATTGGCATATAATTAGTATTGGCCTCAACCTTTGAATATTAAACTACATAACAATTTTTGTTGGCATCTGCCAAAATGTTCATATTTAAATTTAATATGTATGAACCATTATCCAATCTTTCAATTATTTAACATAATATTATAGCCATTTACATGAATCACTTTTAGACAATGTATTGTTAGCCATTTTATTGGCATACGATTAGTATTGGCATAAACAATTGGGCATAGATTCAATAACCATATTTGTTGGCATAACCCAATTTTCAAGTTCAACATGCTTAAGTTTTTATACATTATACATAAGCCAATCTTTTAGTTATTTAACATAATATTATAGCAAATTTCCTACAACTTGTTTGACAATGTAGTGTTATCTAATTAATTGACATAAGATTAGTATTGGCATAAGCAATTGGCTATAGTTTTCATAACTGTTTTGTTGGCATAAGCAAAAGTTTCATTCAATCACGCTCCATTTGGTATACATTATTCATTAGTCAATATTTTACTTCTATAGAGATAACATTATAGCCAATTCCCATTTAAATTTTGAACAATATTTTTGTTAGCCATTTTATTACATAAGCCAAACATTCACTTGAATTATGATTTCACAAAGATCATTTTAGCTAACGTTATAACATAACTTTAGGCATAACGTTTTTTTAACATAGTGGACAGCATAATATTAGCATTTGATGAATATATCATCTTTATAACATCATATTAATAGCAAGTATGCACAACAGACCATAAAATCTTCATACATAATATTTTCCTACATATCTTTAACATAGTATCATTCTTTTAATTCACATAATAACACTTATCATCAAACGAGTCCAATTAATAGGTTCATTTCATCATTATTTATTCAAAAACCATACACATTAAGATCAGCTAGCATCACATACAACCAACATGATTTCTAACCTATTCAACATTGAAATCGTAACAAGGATACTAGGAAAAGGATTTCGACAAGAACGACGAGAAAGAACCCTTATTTTCAAAATCTTTGAATCATTTAAAAGAAAGTTCTCTTGGAGAAAGAAGTCCAGGAGAGAAACTCATACCTTGAGTATAACTTAATCTACGAAGACCACCTTGAACGAAACCTTGAAATCTCCTTAGAGAACTCGATAAATTTTTTGCCTTTTTCTTTCGTTCGTTGCTTACTGTTTTTACATCGCCTTTACTATGAGTTTGAACGTTATTATAAGCATTATAAACTAATATTAACTCATTCAAATTAGGATTTAGTAATTTAATTAAATTAATTAATTAAATAATTAGTAAAAAGTCCCTCCTAAGTTGATTAAACATAAGAAAATGTTGACTTGACCCAAAATCTGGATTTTGGTGTTGACTATGGTTTTAGTCAATATTTTAAATTTATTTTAATTAATTAAATCCTTAATTAATTTATTTAGGTACATAGGGTAAGTAATAAAGCACCCCTCAGACATTGGAACCATAAATCAACCCTTTAGGACCATCCTAGGTTAAGTACTAGGATGTTTCTTGAATTGTACTAGGTTAGCATAAGAATTTCCGTCTGACCCCTTTAATTTAATTAATTAAATTTCTAGTTTAATTAATTAAGTGACCTAGGGTAATTACAAAGGTACCCTTAAATCGTTATAACCATAACTAATCCTTTGGAACATCCTAGGTAAGGTACTAGGTTGTCTTTTTCTTGTCTTAACCGAAATCTGGAAATTGTTTTGTGATTTCGGTTTTGCCGCTTTAAATTAATTAATTAATTAATTAAATTAATTAGTTAAGTATCCTAGGGTAATATTAATTACCCTTTATTCTTTAGGATCTTAACTAAGTCTTTGGACCATCCTAGGTTAGGTACTAGGTTGTCCCTTTCTTGTCTTAACCGAAATCTGAAAAAATTCCTTTTTATTTTCGGTTTTAGCCACTTTAATTATATTAATTGCTTTTCTAAATTAATTAATTAAGTAACCTAGGGAAATTACTAAACTAACCCTAAATTTTTAGGACCATAACTAACCTTTCGGACCATCCTAGGTTAGGTACTAGGTTGTCTCTTTAACTAGTACTAGGTTAGTGTCAACCCGGTTTTGGTCCTAGGTTGTTGGGTGCACTGATGGGTCCATTTTGGTTAGTCCTAGTTTATTTATGTAGTTAGTACATTTATTTAGGACCTAGAGTTGGTTAGGAATTTAGGCCCCACATGGATATGTACCTTGTGCACGTTTTCCCCCCTAACTACCATAACCAAATTCAATTAGGGTGGTCCCTTCCTTTGGCCACTTCTTCACATGTCTTGCACATGTGTTGGTTGTACTTTCCTAACTAATTATTATTTATGGTTTCTTAGGGAATGCTTACTTATTGTCCCAAGGACCCTCACTTTGTCCTTGGTCACTGCTCACTCTACATGATCATTTTAAATGGTTATGTACTTAGGGTACTAGGCTTGACACTTGAATGCCTAGTGCCTAATGTGTTTGTAACTGATGAATTTCTGAATTTTTGCTTAGGGTCTTCATTGCAGGTACATTTCCTAAACATGCTCATTATTACTTAGATATATGACTAACATCCTTTAAGCCAATATTTTCTAATATACCCAATATTTTTTTTATTGGGTATTATATAAAAATTACCTATTACGCCTTAGCCAATTTTCTATATTATGCCCAATATTTCCAATATTTGGAATTGGAATGTCTATCTATCCCCAATATGTATTTTTAAAGACCTATTGGGCTCTTCACTAGATACAAAAAATTTTGGAATGTTACATCTACTTGGTTGAGCAAGTTATGGGGCTTTGCTTAGTCATTACACTTGTTGACTTGATAAGGATTCATGAGTAGTTGTCTTGCTTATTATAATATGATTGACGCTTATTCATTATTGTGATGTTATTTCTTGATTATAGGGTTGTAGTAAATTATGGTTTCAAGTATGTTGGAATACATATTACGTGTTTGAATTACTAAGCATGTTTGGCTGGTTGGTATGACTTGCTTGACTTTGCACAAGACTTTTAAAAGGGAAAAATGGCATGTTTTGACTAAATGTCCCTTTGTAGCATATTTTGATATTATATGTGCATATGGTCTCATACTTAGTACATGTGGAGTACTAACCCCCTTTTTATTTCCTTTTCCCTAACATTTTAGGTTCCGATCGTTGAAGAGTTTTGAAGGTGACATTGTTGAAGGCTTGGATTCTTCATTTCATCTAAGTAGGGTAGGTCCTCAACTTCCGAGGGCAATGTCACTATCTAGCTTACAGACTTGTTATGAGCTTAAAGGCTGTCATTTCTTTCCTTTTCAATTGAGTACTATACTTTTGTATGACCTATATGTGGTCTTGTTGGATTGATATAAGGGCTATTCCCAAATTTGATACACTCTGAATAGATGGTTATGAGATGAGATGACTTTTATGACTACGGTATTTTCTATATAATAATGTGGAATAAAAGTAGAAGGCTATGTAACCTTCCTATACAAAGGGTCTATGTATACTCGATACTAATCTATATTATGTGTATGTAGAGGTCTATGTAAACCTCCAAGTAGATGTAATGAAAAGCTTTAAAAATTTTCCGTATTTTCAACCTATGAATGTAGTGAGATGCAACTAAGAGGCTAGTCTTATTTCATAAAAAGGACGATAACGCCGGTTACGTCTAGGGGGTAAACCTAGATGTTACAATAGGCATAACATGAATAACATAAGCATCATAAAGCATATAAGAGTTCATCATAAATCATATAAGAGTTCATACTTAAATCATTGTCCTTTTTTCTCAAATGAACTACTCACAAGCCACCTCCAACTATACTAGTGCAAGGCCAAGGTAGCATCCCATACTACTACCAAAGCTAAGTACATCCCTTTGGTCATTCTTGATCATAGCCCACTTTCATACTTAAGACCTAAGTTTATCATACATATGAGCACTATGACACTAGGCCACCACAAAGCATACTTGTGCAATGCATCTAAACAGTAGGCATGTCTTGAAGTCACCCTATTCAGTTTCATTTTAGTTTAAGAGTCTCTGGTAGACCTATTTCATTATTGACAAGGAACTATCATCTTAAGTCAATCATGTCATGGAAGGCAACTACAGCACTATCCAAGATAAGCATAGATCAGGTAGTGGTTATGTCATAGGTAGTTTCAAGTCATACTTCTGTCATGTATGGATAGCATCTCATACTACGATCCATACTAAGTACTCCTTTAGACTCTCCTACCCCCAAGCTAACTTGTCTTGCACTCGTGTCTATTAAGCTCAACATACTATCATAATAGACATACTACCATGGAACGAATCTCAACATACTAATGAAGCTAACTAAAGGAAGGATACAACCATCCTAACCACTAACCAATCATGTAGATGCAAGCTAACCATAGGGGAGCATGAACCCTCACCGTAAGCTACCATGAGAAACTAATCTCAAGCTATGACATGAATTGCACCTTGCATGCAAGTCAACCTAACATTAGGAGAGTATAGGATTTTCCCCTTAAGCTACCAAGAATGGTTTTGGCCTAACCAAGTCAAGCTAACATGATCAAGTATCCTTACAACACAAGACCAAGATCAACATAAGAGAGCTTACTTCCTCCATCTCGAGCTATCATGAGGTTTATCACCCCAAGCTACCATGAGTAATCTGACCCAAGCTTCCAAAGATTTCAACACCTCAATATACCATGAGTATTTCAACTCAAGCCTCCTTGATATTTACTATACAAAGCTACCCTTAATACCTACCATCTCAAGTTATCATGAAATTTACATCTCAAGCTATCATGCCTTGGTCTTGTCTCACCACGTCTATCACACAAGAAGTGACCACAAAACTCATCTTCAAGCTAATCCTAGTCAACCATGTATTGATTCATTTTAGGTTCTTAAGTAAACCTAAGGTTCATCTATGTGAGAACTTGATTCTCCTAATCATGTTCATTTTTCGGTGTAGAAGAGAAAGGAAATATCACCTCAATCATCCTCATCTGACTTTACCCCCAATGCCCTAACATCAATGGCATAACTGCCTATAAATGATTACTACCTTTAATTCATTATGATTTAAGTTCAATTTCATGCTTTATTCATTCAATTAGATTATTAGAAGGTATTTCTAATTATACATGATCAGATAGATTCAATTCAATGTTTTACAAGTCAAGACCAACCTAGATCAATTAATCCTAGTTCAATTCATATATAGGTGACTAGCCTCTAATGGCCTAAAATCACCATGATCACCTTCAAATTAAATTACCGTAATTCACCATGAAAACACCATAAAAATAGTACATAATCATCACATAAACATAAGTTAATGTTACCCACTCTATTGGGATCACAAACATACCTTACCCGCAATGCAATCAAAACCCTCACTAGATAGGAGTTCATTAGGTTCATAATTGAAGGGAAACTAGGGGGTTTCATGGATGGAAGAATACATGAATGAATAATATTCACATACCTTATATTAGAGACTCAATATTATCTTGAATCCTTGGAGAAATTGTCCTAAGTTGTTGCTCCCAATTCTTCTTCTACTTGTGTTCTTGAGAGTTCTATTATGAGAGAGTCGTTTCGATTTGGAGTCTAGAGTATATGAGGGTCTTTTATTGTTAAATACTCCTAAAATATCTAAAATCACCTAATTTAACCTCCCATGCATTTATTTTTGTGTGGGGTGAATGTCCCATCACCCCTCCACTTTACAGTGAGCTCCGAAAATTGTAGACTCAATCCACGGTTAACCATCGGCGGACGGTTGGTTGGACGATGGTCCATACTGAAGGTCCGCCATATTGGTCATAGAGGTATCGTTTGGATACTTAAATCAAAAATCTAAGTGTCAACCAACGCCCCTCACCAATGAGGCGTCGATAGACCTACGGTCCGTTGGTGCCCCTCGTTTGTTGGGACTGGTTTTGACAGTTTTTCTCTTAACTTGGGTCCTCTTCAGGGACCCTTAGGTTGGTCCTTGGGGACTCGTTCCTAAATTTTTCCACCCCAATTATGTCTGTAAAGATGTTAGGAATCCTCCCTATCAATTTGAGATCCAAACTCTACCTAAAACCTCATGAAATTTACTAAGGCACGCTAGCACATCTCAAGGCTATCTTGCAAATGTCACCGAACTTTCTTGGACATTTCTCCTCCAAACTCTCTTAAATTCTACATAATTCCTCTAAACACCATAATTGATCATTTTAGGACTCATAAGCTCAAGTCACTAAATGTTAGTCTCTATTTGGACCTATATCATTTCGGGTCTTTACACTACTTACTAGGTTCTTGATCACTGCCTAGTAATTCTAATGCTTCGAAAAGTCTTCGTCCTACACTACAACATCTCCGACTAACCACCCACAACATATACTTTACTTTACCTTGTAGGTTACCTTGTCCTTGCCACATTGTACATTACCACAAGCTATCAAACTACCCACCAAGGACTCCTCCCTCTAAGGTGAGATACTCCTAAGTAATTACTTCACGCACCCTACCCCCACTTCTCACCCTTACAACTCATGAACAACCTTTAATTTCCACTATCCTACCATTGAAATCTTTACATTATCACTTTCTTCAATAATACGATACACAATAAGTCTACTCGGCACAAAAGAGCAATCAAATATAAGACCCCATAACTATATCACCATTCTCAAAAATTACAATTATGTTTATCATTACAAACCAGGTTCAACGTCAGGATTATCAATTATCATAATTATATCATGTCATTAGTCCTCTTATGAAACTCAAATCAAAACTGTTAGCATTCTAGAACATGGTACTCGATCTAATCATTATGCTGGAACATGGAAACCAATACCAATTAGTTATGTCGGAACGTGGCAATCGATCCCAATTAGTTATGCTAGAACGTGGCAACCAATCCCAATTAGTTATGTCAGAGCGTGGCAATCAATCTATTCAACACACCACAATCATAATCACAATTATACAACAAGAGTGGTTCCCAACATATAGTTCATCGTTCATACTTCTTTATATTAGCTGTGACCAACAAGCTTCGTTCACATACATGCACATATGATAATGAAGCAAGAACAACCTACCACCCACAATCATAGGATCATGATCATCCCAATGAACTATTCATCGATGTATGACATGTATGCATTAATTCACCCATACTCAAACCTAGTTCATCATCTAAGGCTTTTTCCCAGGGTTTAATCATACTTCACTCGGTGTACAAGGGCTTACCCATCTTACCATTGACTTATATATATTACGCAGTGAACACAGACTTACAACTACTCAATTCATAAAAACCTATCCTAGCTGGGTGCCAAGCAACTAAACAGAGTTATAGACTTTGATTCCTTTTTATAGCCTTTTTTATGGTGATCTTGGTCGGACATTTGCAATGCATCATCATAATCATGATAGAAATCTCTCCCTCCCTCTTTCCAAAGCTTCAAGCAACTTTTTGGGGGTTTCTAGGGTATATTACGATAAATCTAGGTATTTTAAGAAGAACAAGGAAAGAGGAATTCACGTTATTTACATTTTTTCTTGCCTATCCCGCTCTAGTGCCAACTTACCCCGCCCTAGAGGCACCTCCCTAGAGATATCTCGCCCGCCTTGGTGGGACAATGGCACAGTAATTTTTCAATTTTTTTCTTTTCTTAATTAGTGGCAGTTGGAGTCGTTACACAAAGTTAAAACTATCATGGCAGAAACTTTTGGATAGATTTTCTCCAATTCTAACTAGGATTTCATAGGTCAATATTTCGTAAATTAATTAAATATATTCCTTATATGTTTATTATAATATTTACTAAAATGATGTGAAATAGGCGTTTGGACATGAAATAGTTGATAGTTTAAAGAAAGGAAGTAGTTTTTGAAGTTAAATTTAAAAAATTACTTGAAGGTTGAAGCAGTGCATGGACATAAAAACATATTATAAGTATCAAGAGTGAAAAATTGAAAAACAAATTATATTGGAAGATCGAATGGTGTGAAAAATTAGGTATCTTCAGTCAATCAACTAAGCTACCAACACTTTCCAATTATTTTTTAGGGATAAAGCACAATTATCCTTTAGACTATAACCGAGATCCCAAAAATACACCTTAAATAAAGTAAGGTCCTATCCTTCACGCCCCCCATAATCCATTTTTTTTTTTAATTTTATACTTTTGGCTTACATAACACACTTCATTACTCCAGGTTGTTGAGACACATGGAAGATGTTGGGGTGCCACGTAAGTTAAAAAGGTGTAAAAAGGGAAATGGGTCGAAAGTAATAAGAACTTAGTTTAATTATGGTGTTTCTTTGGGATTTCACTCATAGTCTAAGTTCTGCCTTTATCCCTATTTTTTATGACATCGAAATCTGTGAAAACTTGAAAAATATATGATATTTGAGTTAATGATATATCTAGTGTAGATCCAATTTTCCTTTCATATTTTCGTGATTCTTTGTTTTAATAGATGGAATATGTGAAAAACGTTCTCTCATTACTGATTGCTTGAAGAATGTTCATTTGTTTTAATTAGCATGATTCATGTCCTAGAGACAAAGTTTCCTTCATTTAAAGAAAAAATATTCTAAGTTGTTTTCAGATGGATATATAATGATCTAGGTGTAACTTGTAATAGATCGATTGAAGTAACACCTCTTTCATTTCATCTTCTCTTTTAATCAAAAGACAAGGAAGCTGCCTAAATTTTTACTCAGTAGATAAGAAACATAAACAAAATAATTAAAAAAAGATAACTTTTTAGTGTCAAAGGTTGTCACTTTGTAGTATATTTTCTATTTTTTCTACTGTTTTTATTATATACATATTTAGTCCAAAAAAATTGATAAAGCTGTGTCACATCACACCCTTGAGCCTTAGTAGATCTGCATTTACAAGTTAGTATTTTACTAAATGATACTTTTTTTTATTTATATTTATGCGACGTAGTTTGACTTGACATGCTATTTAAGAAATAAAAAATGCTTGTTTTGAAAGTTATCCTCGTAATTGGATTTGATGTAATTGAGTGTAATACACTGTCTATATAGTTTGGTTGGACATGTAATCACGTGGTCGGCAGGTAATCTTTATATATATAATAAGAGAGGTGAAATGCTTACGTGTCAACACCGCAATTAATCTCTAATTCTAAATTTTAGATTTTAAATGATCAACTAATTAAATAGAATTAATTTAATATTTTAATCAAAGAAAAGAGTTAGGGCCCGTTTGGATGGGCTTAATAAAAGCAGATTTAAAAAAGTACTTTTGAAAGTGCTGAAACTTATTTTTAAAATAAGCAGTTATGCGTTTGGATAAAAGTGTTGAAGTTAAAAAAAAAGTTGTTGATGTGTTTGCCAAATAAGTGCTGATAAACAGCTTTTTAAATCAAAATGTCTTAAATACCCTTAAAAGCTGTTAACATAATAAAAGTTAATTAATTTATATTTTACAGCCATAAATAATTATATTTTGCTATCATGCACATATTTCTTTATTATCACAAATTATTTATAAGAGGAATATAAATTTTTATTTAAGTTATATGTGCAACTTATTTTACATTTTAATAATATATAATTTGAATAGATCACTTGAAAGATTTAAGATTTTTTTTATTTTCATTCATAAGTAATAGTAATTGTCTATCATCCACACGTGAAAAGAGAAAAATAGAAGAAAGAGATGTTAGGGTTATGTGGGTAATTTGGAGATTGTATAAAAATATTAAGGGCAAAAAGGTAAAACTGTGGTCAACTTAAAACTGCTTATAAGCTGGAAAAAAAAAGCACCCCTACCCCGGCTTTTAGCTTTTGGCTTAAAATAAGTTTTTTTTAACTTAAAATAAGTTATTTTGAGTATTTCCAAACAGTTAAATAAGTCAAAAATCAGCTTTTAAGTTAGTTTGACCAGCTTTTAAGCTGAGCCAAACAGGCTCTTATTATTTTAAAAGAACAGTTAAAGTTTTTTACCCAATTAAAATTGTTTAGTTTTTTTAATTGAAAAAGGTACAGTTTTTTTTAAAGACATATTATCTATCTACACATATTTAAAAAAAAAGACACGTATGATGACAATTAATTTTTAAATTTTCTGGAATAAGTAATCTTTTTAAATTTTGAGTTAGGAAAAGGGTAGTAGTGATTTTTAATATGTAGGTAACTGATTAAAATGAAATAATTATTCTTTTAAAATAATGAAAAATACAAATAAATTTATATATTTAATATATATATTTTAAAAATATATTTAATATGAATCATAATTATACGATAATGTACTTACAGTCAAAGTGATAAAATATAAAATAATAAAATAAATCATCTAAAAAAAGAATTATAAAATCACCATAACTCTCCACTTCTCTATTCTCTCTCGCATGGGCAGTTTTTTTTTCTCATGTCCTCACTACGCTCAAACTTACTTCTCATATGAGAAGTAAAGCGGTCGCGTCAAGTAAATAACCCAACTAGTGAGGTTGGATTCGTTCCCACGAGGAAAATAGTCTAGACTTAACTTCAACTTGTTATTACTATTGTTCGGTTGATGACTTCCTTAGAAAATAAAAGCATAAAAAGGGGGATTTGTATTTCCTAATAAGTAAAAATAACTAATGAACTTGACAAAGACACTTAACAGCTTTTAATTTTGGGTTTTAATCAGTTAATCAAAGTAACTAGGGTTTACGTGTTCCCCACAGGTTCATAACTTGATAATTCTAACTATAACAATTATTTCCTAGTATCTTGCATGCAAAGTGATAAGTTATGTATTTCTAAATCCTTGGTCCGGCATCTAGAAAATCTCACACCGCACCCTTGTCCGGCTGCGTGTGTTGCTTTCCTAACCCATATCTTTACCTCATATTAAGCATCGTATTCGATATTTGACTAAGTTATTACCTCGTACCAATCAATACTAGCCTATTAGATAGTATACACTAAATCTATGTTAATAATTTTTTTCCTATTATCTACCTCCTTGGTCCATCAAGTAGCATTAAGGCGAGTTCTAACGTTGATCATCTGTTAAAAAGACTTCTAAGCGAAAGAATTATTAATACATGCAAGACACTATTCTAGAATTGTTATTTTAGCTAGGGTTTATCTCATTATTTGCCTATGGTTCCCACAACCCTAGTTATGGAGTTTAGTTCCTCATAGCCATAAACACAATATTCAAATATGTTAAACAAGAATTCATGTACTTACTTCAATGAGAAAGAATAAAGTCCGAAAATTTGCTTGATTAATCACCAAAAATTACTTGTAAGAATCTCCAAAAATCAAACACTAAAACACAAAGTCTAATAATATGATGTTTAATCTCACAGAGTCTAACCTCAAAAACGAGGTTTTTCGAACTATTTATAAAAATAAAAACCTAATTAAACAAGGATTTTAATTACTGGAAATCTGCCAAAACGCGACTGGGTCGACGGACCACGCGACGGACCGTCGTGGTCATGACGGACCGTCGTGAACTCCATCGTCCCATACTTGGTGCAATTCTTCTGCTTCTTTCTTCATTCCCCTCGACGGCAAGTGTGACGGACCGTCATAGGCACAATGGTCCGTCGAGGGTCTAGTTTCAAAATACTTCAACTCTTGGAATCTGGGTACTGGGATCACTTCTCTGATCTTCACGACGAACCTGCAGGACGGACCGTCATAGCCATGACGGACCGTCACAAGCTTCGTAATCCCACACTTGGTCAGACTTCCCCATCTTCCTTCAGCAGCTTCTCTACGCTGCCACCTACGGACCGTCACATGCACGACTGACCATCATAAGCTCCGTAGGTGGTCTCTTCTGCATTTTTCGCTCAAAATCTCTGCATTCAGCTTTGGACAGATTTCCTGCAAAACAAAGAGAAACTTATATCAAAAATAGCACAAAAAGGGCTTTCGGACACACTAAACTTAAGGAAAAAGTATTAATTATACCGTGAAACCACGGTATATCAACACCCTCAACTTAAATTCGTTGTTTGTCCTCAAGCGACGCACTATGACTCACTACACAATCTTTGTACAATAGTATTCATGTTTTATCCTTTGCAATCATTTGGCTATCAATCCCGATTAATCTCATCATATATATGCATGCTATCACTATTAGGCTTGAATTTTGTGGGATTCGAACATGACACAGACTCACCACGCACTTACACCTATCCTCTTCAATTTCTCACCGAGGGGCTAACAATTCCGGTATAGCAACTAGTGTCCTCACTTTAGAACAAAATCCTCATTTTTCACACAATGATTTCAGTTTGAGTATAAGGATTACATTTCAACACTCTCTCTCAGAACAAAGTCACACTCATTCATACCTATTTCCATAAGCTTGCCCTTATTTTCACTGCCTTAAGTTCGCTATACAACCCTTAGGATCACGATAGGACTTTTTTAGCTTGTAACGTAGGCTCAAAGTCAGGTAGGGTATATTTAAGTATACTTTAGTGACTTTTTGCCCTCCTTGACATATCGGTTAAACCTTCCACTTTCTATCACTTTATCTCGCCCAGTTTCTCCTATTCTTTCACCTTGTTATTTCCCTTGTTTCTTCATTTGTGTAAGTAACTCTTTTCCTTTCTTGTTTGTAATTCTTGAATATTTCTCTTTACTTTTGTTCTTTCTCTCTCTTTGTTCTTTCAACCCCACTTTCCATAGCATTCCTCATAACAGCCACCCTCAACTCATGGCTTTGCCATGAGTAAAGGTACACAATACCCAAAGTCGGGTCAGGGCCATAACGAAGGTTGTTTATGCATTAGCCACCCTCAACTTATGCTTTTGGCATAAGCTGAGGTGCACATGTCCAAGGAGGGACCAGGGCCAACATATTGTTCCCAGAAAAGATCAGTTGGGGTGAAAAAGAAAGGTTTAATTTTAAGCTCAAATTATTTGGATCAAAGAAGGATAACTTTCATTTGGTTTCTTTTATTTAGGCTAGAAATGGGCTATATTGAATAAGGGCCTATGATCCTTTCCTAATTGTCTGTTACAGCTTACTTTTAGCAGGACTAACCAGGCAAGTTCTAGCTCAGTATCAGTAGTGGACTATTCAACTTTCCTCGCACTCACTTGAAATCTCATCACTATACCAGATTATAAGACACCTAGTTTGACTTGAAGATTTAGGGTAATGCAATGGTGTAACTCTATTTCATGTTTAGATCCACACAATTATCAGTTACTACGCCTAGTCATGCAACATTTTCCAGTTTTATCGGGATATCATTTTAGCCATCATACTTCAGAGTTAAACTATGTACAAAAGATATAACGTGCCGGTTCAATAGAAAAAGTAATCAGTTTTTTGGGGGGAAAAGAACACAGGCAAGAAAACCCCAAAAGAGGATAGTGAGTTGGGCTACTCAGACTTCACCCTAACACTCACTTTCCATTTACCCCACCCCCAACAAAAAAAGCATGCAATTGTCCCCAATGCATAAAAAAAATCTAAAGATTAGAGGGGTAGGTGAAGTAAACCTGTGGCGCATAGCGCCGTCGATCAACAAGCTGGTGGGTCTGGTTTCCCAGAACCACATCCTCTGCAATCTGGACACCCTCAGTGGTGTCCTCAGCCATCTTGACACCCTCAGTGATGTCCTCAGCAACAACCGCACCATCAGTAGTGCCTCCTACTGTCTCTAGAGTGCGCGAGCTAGACGCCCCAGCCGCTATCTGCGATGCTCTGATTTGGTGTGCCTCCGCCTCAGCAAGTGAGGCTCTCCTCGCGGCCTCCATCTCTCGGCGCTCCTTCTTCCTTGCTCGCGCCTCATCCTCTGATCGACCCCTACGCCTCTTGGCACTCTCTCGAGGGGAAGGTGGGGGAAGTTCTGAATTAGCAAACAGGGCCGCCAATACAGTGTCCTCAACAGGCTCGACAGGCTCCGGCACTCTTGCCTCTAGGATCGTGTCGATGTCTGCACGAAGACTGTCGACTGCAGCCTGGAGAGTCGACACATCTACCGGAGGGGTTGAACGGGCTAACACTCTCAACTCAAATGCATCGAGGCGCTGGTGAACCTCAGCAATCTTCCACTGCATCTTCCTCTCCATACGCTCTTCAGAGTCAGTAAAAAACTTCTGCATCCACGGTTGGATATGATGCAGAAGGGTGGCCATTTGTGCCTCCAGTTTTTGGACCCTAGCAAGCGGGGCCGGTAACGGTAGAGGGGCTGTGCGAGAAGAGCTCGGGGCTGGGCTACTACCCGAATAGACTCGACCGTGGTAGTGTCAGTGGAGGCCTGTGTAGCGGTGCGGTCCAGGGCCACCGTATCCCCAAGATCATCAGCAAGTGGTGGCAGCTCTTGACGGGGCCCTCGACGTGGGGCCAACTTATTGGCCTCGTCTCTGATGAGGCCGACGTCAACGGTGCCCTGCGGGGTCTTCAACTGATCTATGTGCCATATGGGCACACCTGCGGTCCTGCAAAGAGCAAAAATCATACACGTGAGGTGGTAGGTAGTAGTGACCTTGAATGCCCTCTCGTGCATGACTGCCTGGAAAAGCCATGCGAAGTCGACCTCGAATCTGGCTATCATCACCACTATCAACACTGCTCGATCCCAAGTGACGATGTTATCAGCAGCCGTGGGGGAAAGGCAGTGACGGATGAGCAGCCACAAGAACTTCGCGACGAACGTGAGGTTGGCCTTCTTGATGGCCCCCTTCGGCTCAGTGACCCAATCTGCACCCTCTCCGTCAACTGATAGGTGCAGGGCCATCCACCTCTTGGTGGTCTCTCTCAGTGCCTACTCACGCAAGAACTGGCCATCCTTCACTATCTGCCAACGGTAGTCAAACTCGGCAGTGTGGGGGGTCCGCGTAGCATATGCACTCTCACCGTATAGGAACCGGTGGATAGCTGGCAGGGAAATGTCGACCTGCACGCCCCGGACTCGAACCTGCTCCAGTGGGGCCTGCTTAGGGGGAGCAGCCCGCCTATCGATCTGTGATCGGAGAGTCGCTACGTAGGATGCGTAGAATTCTCGGACCACTTCCTCGCTCTATCGTCCCAACGGACGGGCTGTCCACTCTAAGCGATGCCTGGTGAATAGGTTGTGGATCTCCGGCATCGATGGGAGACTCCCTGTAAGTTCCCTCCGCTCCAAGGTGAGTGTCCGAGTCATTACTCCTTTATCATTCAGGAATTTGGCGTTGGAGTAAACTTGAAACTGGCCTTCGACGCACCACCGGTTCGGCTGGTCAGAGGCTGGGGTGGGGACCTGGGCTTGTGCGCCGGATGTAGAGTCGGAACTGCCAGCCTCATCAGACGAGGCCGACGCTGCAGCAGTGGCGGGTGCGGGAACCTCAGCAGATCCTGAAGCTTCCTCGGACCAGGATACTCCCAAGGAGCCAGACGCTCCTTCCTCATTTGTGGCTGACCCAGAGGGTGTGCTGGTCAGTGTGCGCTCCTCATCAGACTGGGAGGCAGTGACTACGCCAGAAGCCACCGTCTTGGGTGTGGCTCTGGGGGCACGTGCAGCACGGGAAGGTGTGGAAGTGCCTGGGGCACATATTCAGGGTCCCGCTCATCATCAGACCCGATGATCAAGCGTGCAGACGGGGCAACAGACTTGGATCGCCCGCGTGCGTAGGCTCGGTCTTGCTTGGGTGCCATAGTAAATAGTACCTGCAAACGATCACTATTAGTACGAGTAATGTCAAACAAGACAGGCAAGCCCATACAACATAAAGCATTTAAAATAGTGTGTTAGTGATAGTGAAACTGTATCACACGACGGGCTAGATGACGGCTCGTCGTGGATATGAAGGACCGTCATGAGGTCCGTCGTGTTGTACTTGGTCTATGTATATAGAAAGAACCCTGAAGGAGGGGTCTTTGATCATCATGATGGTCAAGCAGGACGGACCGTCATTGGTACGACGGTCCATCGTAAGAGCCCGTTGTAGGACACTTAGAAAATGTTGGGAGACCCTTATCAGAGGGGTCTCTGACCATCATGACGACCGTGCAGGACGGACCGTCGTAGGTACGACGGTCCGTTGTAAGAGTCCGTCGTAGGACACTTAGAAAATGTTGGGAGACCCTTATCAGATAAGTCTCTGACCATCATGACGGTCGTGCAGGACGGACCGTCGTGGGTATGATGTTCCGTCGTAAGAGTCCGTCGTAGGACACTTAGAAAATGTTGGGAGACCCTTATCAGAGAAGTCTCTGACCATCATGACGGTCGTGCAGGACGGACCGTCGTGGGTATGACGGTCCGTCACAGGCGTCGTTGGGCAGGGGTGCTAGGGCTTGTGAAACGGACCCTACGACGGTCCGTCGTGTGTGCGACGATTCGTCATCGGGGTCTCGTTCTGTGTAGGAGTGGTAGAACTGGGGGTACCCTACGCATCCCCGACGAACCCACATGGTCTTGTAGTGTTGTGGACCTATATGTGTCTATCCCAACGACCTAGGAAACTACCAAAGCAAAATCACCTAAGCCTAGGGTTTTCAACATGGCAAATACGAACATTTTGAGCCTAGGTTTAGACATAATCATATGGAGGAAACAGTATACGACTAAGAACTAAGCTAATACTAACTACAAAACACAAATGCAAGATAAATAAGTATAAATGTAGAGACACATACCTTGGAAATGGAGAAGAAAACAAACGGAGGATGATTCAGTTAGCAAGGTAGACACCTACAGCAGCAGCACCGACTAGTGGATGATAAGTATGAGGCTTGGGAGGATTTTGGGAGCAATGATCAGTGAGGGGAAGTGTGGAAGTTGAAAAGAGAGGGGAGATGAGGGGAATAAGGAAGTTATGGGGTGAAATATGGAGGGGTGGGGAGTATAAACGGTTAGATTTTGAAAAGGGTCCAGCCGGGTCGGGTCGGGTAGATTTCATTAATCGCGCGATGGTTCCCCGACGACGGTCCGTCGCACTTGCGATGTCCCGTCGTAGGTTCCGTCGTGTGTGCCCTAATTTCAAAATGACAGAAATATGTACCTGGTGTGACGGATGCATACGACGGTCCGTTGCATTCGCAACGGTCCGTCGTTGTATCCGTCAGTGGCTACTGCGGAGTAGTTTTCTGCAGAATTTCCTGGTGATGTGCCTGCAAATTTGAAACCCATTAATAGAAAAAATGCTACCATTATTAAAAAGACGATAAGTATTGGGTTGCCTCCCCACAAGCGCCTGATTTAATGTCGCGGCACGACTGGGGCCACTTGATTACTCAGACTTCATCAAGATGGTATGCCTCGATCACTTTATTCGCCGATTCAGCATGCCCGAGATAGTTTATATGCGCTGTCCATTCACCTTGAACCGCACACCCTCCTTAGTTTCCAACTCAACTACTTCATGAGGGAATAGTTGGGTAACCGTGTAAGGACCAGTCCATTTGGACTTGAGTTTGCCTGGAAACAAGCGCAATCTGGAATTGAATAGAAGCACTAAATCCCTGACCATAAACTCTCGTTTTTCAATTTTGTTGTCATAATACTTGTTCATCTTTTCTTTATATAGGGCTGAGCTTTCATAGGCTTTCAAGCGAAATTCATCAAGTTCATTCAACCCATTTAACCGTTGCTCTGCAGCTTCGCTCCAATCCATTTTTAACTTCTTCATAGCCCACATGGCTTTATGCTCTAACTCAACCGGAAGATGACAAGCTTTCCCATATACAAGTTGGTATGGAGACATACCTATGGGAGTCTTATAAGTTGTCCGGTAGGCCCAAAGAGCATCATCAAGCCTCCTTGACCAATCCGTTCTACTAGCATTCACTGTTTTGGACAATATCTGTTTGATCTCCCGATTCGATACTTCAACTTGCCCACTTGTTTGAGGGTGGTAAGGAGTGGCCACATTATGGCGAACACCGTATTTCTCAAATAACCCCTTGAAAAATCTGTTGCAAAAGTGGGATCCCCCATCACTAATAATGGCCCTTGGAGTGCCAAAACGGGAGAATATATTCTTTTTCAAGAATGCAGTGACACTCTTCCCTTCATTGTTTGCGAGGGCTATGGCTTCGACCCATTTAGATACATAATCAACTGCTACAAGAATGTACTTCATCCCTTGAGAACTCACGAAAGGGCCCATAAAGTCAATACCCCACACATCAAATAACTCAATCACAAGAATGGGGTTTAGAGGGAGCTCTTGCTTTCTTGAAATACCACCATCTCGTTGACATTTGTCACATGCTTTATCAAACCCATGAGCATCTTGATGAAGAGTTGGCCAATAGTAACCACATTGCAATATCTTGTGAGCGGTTCGGATACCACTGTGATGTCCGCCAACAGGTGAAGAATGGCATGCCTCCAACACACTCAACATTTCACATTCTGGCACACAACGCCGAATAAACCCGTCGGCACAAATCCTATACAAGTATGGTTCATCCCAAAAAAAACTTCTTCACATCGTACATGAACTTTTTCCTTTGATGAAAGGACAAGTCTGATGGAACAATATCACTAGCCAGATAGTTCGCAAAATCTGCGAACCATGGAATCAAGTCTTGTGAAGCAGCCAATACATGTTCAGCGGGGAAAGTATCATCAGTGTCAGTCTTATCCCCTAACTCTCTTATAGCTTCATCCACTAGACGAGACAAATGATCAGCAACTTGATATTCAGTCCCTTTTCTATCCAGCACTTCAAAGTCAAATTCTTGTAGCAGTAATACCCATCTCAATGTTGGATGGTCAGTATGCACTATAACTCTAGTACCTAGCAAATAGGAGCGAAATTTCTCAAAAGCAAAGACTACTGCGAGGAGTTCTTGCTCAGTCACTGTGTAGTTCTTCTGGGCTTCATTTAGGGCTTTACTAGCATAGTAAATTGGGTGAAGGATTTTGTTTCTTCTCTGTCCTAATACAACACCAAGAGCCACCCCACTAGCATCGCACATTACCTCAAATGGACTGTTCCAATCCGGAGAAATAATGATAGGCGCAGACACTAACTTTTCTTTTAGCTCACCGAATGCTTTAAGACAGGATTCATCAAAGCAAAATTTACATTCTTTCTACAGCAATTTGCACAATGGGTGTGCAATCTTTGAAAAGTCTTTGATGAATCTCTGATAAAAACCTGCATGCCCAAGAAAGCTTCTCACACCTTTCACAGAGATCGGCGNNNGAAGCNTCTCTANTACNTCAACTNTAGCTCGATCAACCTCTATGCCCTTTTCTGAAATGCGATGACCCAACACAATACCATCTTTCACCATGAAATGACACTTTTCCCAGTTTAGTACCAAATTGCAGTCTTCACATCTCTTAAGAACCTCAGATAAATTGGTCAAGCACCGCTCAAATGAATCACCAACCACAGAAAAATCATCCATAAAAACCTCTATAGTATCCTCCACCATGTCAGAAAATATTGACATCATACATCTCTGAAAGGTTGCGGGTGCATTGCACACCCCAAACGGCATTCTTCTGAACGCAAAAGTCCCATATGGACAAGTGAAAGTGGTTTTCTCTTGATCTTCTGGTGCAATAGAAATCTAATTATACCCCGAATACCCATCAAGAAAACAATACCACCCTTTTCCGGCAAGTCTATCCGACATCTGATCCATGAAGGGCATAGGAAAACGGTCTTTTTCAGTCCATGAGTTCAGTTTACGGTAATCCATACACACCCTCCATCCAGTAACCGGTCTCATTGGAACAAGCTCATTCTTTTCGTTGGGGACCACAGTCATTCCCCCTTTCTTAGGTACACACTGAACCGGGCATACCCAACTACTATCGGCGATTGGATAGATTACTCCAGCATCCAACCACTTGATAATTTCCTTCTTCACAACCTCTTGCATAAGAGGATTCAAGCGTCTCTGGTGCTCAATACTCGGCTTATGATCAGGCATGAGTTGGATTTTATGAGAGCAAATACCAGGAGGGATACCAATAATGTCCGCAATGGTCCACCCAATAGCTCTTTTGAACCTTTTTAGTACCTTCACCAAACTCTGAACCTGTTGTTCATCCAGGTCTGATGCAATAATTACCGGCAAAGTGTCACCATTTCCTAAGAATTCATACCTAAGATGAGGTGGGAGATCTTGTAATTCAACTTTTGGAGCTTCCTCTATAGATGGTTTAGCGCGTGGGGACTCGCGATTCTTCATATCAAGCTCAAATTTCTTTGGTTTAAACCGAACATCACCTCGGTAAAGAGCCGCGACTAATGACTCATACTCTTCAATGCAATCGCTATCAAAGTTCATTATCACTGCCGCTAATGCTTCGACACCTAGACGTTCTTCTATTTGTGTCTCAAATGTCTCACCCATGTTGTAGGATATAGCAGATGCCGATTGGAGTTCACCACTCTGCCTCATGGACCTACAAATATTAAAGGTCACTTCCTCACTGTTCAACCGAAATTTCATCTGCCCCTTTTCCATGTCTACTAAGGCTCTTCCCGTAGCTAGGAATGGCCTCCCAAGGATAATAGGCACTTCAAAATCAACCTCACAATCAAGAATAACAAAATCGGCCGGAAAGATGAATGACTCCACTTTTACTAGCACATCATGAAGTATCCATATGGGCCGTTTTACTGTTCGATCAGCCATCAGTAGCCGCATCGCAGTGGGCTTTGGGTCACCCAAACCAAACTTCTTGTAAAACGAGAGGGGCATGAGATTTATGCTTGCCCCCAGATCACATAATGCTTTCACAAAATGTAATAGCCCGATTGTACAAGGAATAGTGAACGCACCCGGATCTTCTTTCTTTTGGACCAGAGATCTTGTAGCAATAGCACTATAATGTTGCATTCTATCATCATCCTCAAAAGTAACCGATCTTTTCTTTGTGACCAAATCTTTCATAAACTTGGCGTAACCGGGCATTTGTTCTAAAGCTTCTACCAAAGGGACATTTATAGAAAGTTGCTTCAACATTGTTATAAAACGCCGATATTTGACATCCTCAGTCTTTTTCACTAATCTTTGAGGAAATGGGGGTGGTGTCCTAGGCATGGGAGTTACCTTTTTAGGCACTTCAGCATCTTCTGCAATGTTATCCTCTAAATTAGCATCAACATTACCACTTTATCAGTGTCTTTTGTCACCTCATTCTCATTAGATGGCATAGGTGGGTCAATGGTTTGCTTGCCACCACGAGTAGTAATTGCCATACAATGTCCATCATTTTTCGGATTTTGGACAGTGTTTCTAGGAAGAGTGCCCGGTTGAGTGCTCGGTTGCCGTGTGTTCACAGTTGCAGATAATTGGGCCAATTTTAACTCAAGTTGCTTAATCGATATTGCATGTGTATCGACTTTTTGCCCAATACCCGCTAAATCATTCCTCAACTCTTTATTGTGCTCATCACTAGCATCGAACCTCCTCATCATTTTATGCAACATATCCTCAACTCGCGACATACTACCTCCACCATCCCTAGGAGTAACTTCACGATTTTGAGGAGGAACATAGGGTCCATTCCTGTCATTTTTATTACCATAGTTACCCCTGTTGAAGTTGTTGTCGCGATTGTAGTTTCCATCTCGGACATAATGACCCTCACGATTGTAGTTACCATAGTTCCGACCTTGGTTCCCTTGACCTTGGCGCCAATTCTCCTGATTAGAGCCTTGGGAACTTGTTCGGAAACCCCCCATCTGTTCATTCACTGCATAGGAATCCTCTTCATAATAACACTCATCGATTGGAGGTGGTGGTTTAGCCAAGTAGTTGACTGCATTAATCTTTTCTGCACCCCCAGTGACATGTTTTAGTACCAACCCAAGCTCAGTTCTCATCTGAGCCATTTCTTCATGAATATCATCTATGGCTGGGTTGTGAGTGGACTGCACTGCGAAGGTGTTTCTCCCTGTATCGAACTTCCTAGTACTCCAAGCTTTGTTGTTACAGGAGATTTTCTCTAATTTCTCAGCAATCTCAGCATAAGGGCATTCTCCATAAGATCCACCTGCTATAGTGTCCAACACTGCTTTATTGTTATCATCCTGTCCCCGATAGAAGTATTCCTTCAGTGACTCATCATCAATACGGTGATTTGGAACACTTCTCAAGAATGAGGTGAATCTATCCCAAGAACTACTAACTGACTCTCCTGGTAGTGCCACAATGTTATTCACCCTGTCTTTGTGGTTTAATTTCTTGGAGACTGGATAGTAGCGTGCTAAGAAGACATCCCGTAGTTGGTTCCAAGTGAAGATGGAGTTGTATGGGAGCTCAGTAAACCACATAGCAGCCTCTCCCGTTAGTGAGAGAGGAAACACTCTGAGACCTATTACATCTAGATCCAAATCAGGCCTCCCCACACAACTTTTACACACTGCCCTTACCTTAGATGTATGGGCATGTGGATCCTCGGAAGGTAGCCCTGAAAACAAACCTCTGGCAGTGAGCATTTGCATCAGACTACTAGTTACCACAAAAGTGTGGCCTGTGGGTAGAGGAGGCAAAACCAGTGGCCCATCCGAATCTGCTATGTTATCATAGCCTCTGTAGTATGCTTGGGGCCGTGGAGTGGGATTCTGTCCCCTCTGTTGATGTTCACCCGGAGCATCGGGTAACATCTGACCATGAACATCAGCCGGAGCTGGGATGTTCTAGTTTGGATCCTCATCATTGATTCCCAAATTACGATTCATATTTCGCAGTGTACGCTCTAGCTCGTGATCGTAGGGAAACAACGGTTCACTTCCTCTCCGTGTATTTGGCATACAAGGAGGATAGTTCTGAAAAGAAATCAAAAACAATAAAAGAAAGTAAAATCAAGAAAATATCAACTAAACTATAGTAAGAAGTTCAAGTTAATCTAAAAGCTAATTTCCCCGGCAGCGGCGCCAAAATTTGATACGCTCAAACTTACTTCTCAAATGAGAAGTAAAGCGGTCGCGTCAAGTAAATAACCCAACTAGTGAGGTTGGAATCATTCCCACGAGGAAAATAGTCTAGACTTAACTTCACTTGTTATTACTATTGTTCGGTTGATGACTTCCTTAGAAAATAAAAGCATAAAAAGGGGGGTTTGTATTTCCTAATAAGTAAAAATAACTAACGAACTTGACAGAGACACTTAACAGCTTTTAATTTTGGGTTTTAATCAATTAATCAAAGTAACTAGGGTTTACGTGTTCCCCACAGGTTCATAACTTGATAATTCTAACTATAACAATTCTTTCCTAGTATCTTGCATGCAAAGTGATAAGTTATGTATTTCTAAATCCTTGGTCCGGCATCTAGAAAATCTCACTCCGCACCTTGGTCCGGCTGCGTGTGTTGCTTTCCTAACCCTTATCTTTACCTCATATTAAGCATCGTATTCGATATTTGACTAAGTTATTACCTTGTACCAATCAATACTAGCCTATTAGATAGTATACACTAAATCTATGTTAATAATTCTTTTCCTATTATCTACCTCCTTGGTCCGGCAAGTAGCATTAAGGCGAGTTCTAACGTTGATCATCCGTTAAAAAGACTTCTAAGCGAATGAATTATTAATACATGCAAGACACTATTCTAGAATTGTTATTTTAGCTAGGGTTTATCTCATTATTTGCCTATGGTTCCCACAACCCTAGTTATGGAGTTTAGTTCCTCATAGCCATAAACACAATATTCAAATATGTTAAACAAAAATTCATGTACTTACTTCAATGAGAAAGAATAAAGTCCGAAAATTTGCTTGATTAATCACCAAAAATTACTTGTAAAAATCTCAAAAAATCAAACACTAAAATACAAAGTCTAATAATATGATGTTTAATCTCACAGAGTCTAACCTCAAAAACGAGGTTTTTTGAACTATTTATAAAAAATAACAACCTAATTAAACAAGGATTCTAATTACTGGAAATCTGCCAAAACGCGGCTGGGTCGACGGACCACGCGACGGACCGTCGTGGTCATGATAGACCGTCGTGAACTCCGTCGTCCCATACTTGGTGCAATTCATCTGCTGCTTTCTTCATTCCCCTCGACGGCAAGTGTGACGGACCGTCATAGGCACAACGGTCCGTCGAGGGTCTCGTTTCAAAATACTTCAACTCTTGGAATTGCAGTGCTGGGATCACTTACGTGATCTTCACGACGACCTGCAGGACGGACCGTCATAGCCATGACGGACCGTCACAAGCTTCGTAATCCCACACTTGGTCGACTTCCCATCTTCCTTCAGCAGCTTCTCTACGCTGCCACCTACGGACCGTCACATGCACGACGGACCGTCATAAGCTCCGTAGGTGGTCTCTTCTGCATTTTTCGCTCAAAATCTCTGCATTCAGCTTTGGACAGATTTCCTGCAAAACAAAGAGAAACTTATATCAAAATTAGCACAAAAATGGTTTTCGGACACACTAAACTTAAGGAAAAAGTATTAATTATACCGTGAAACCACGGTATATCAACACAACAATACATTCAAATAATTTGTGAAAGAGCATATTGAAATTTTTTACCCCAGAGGGCATATTGATCACTCTTTGTTTATTTACATAATATTATTCTTTAAATTCTTAATCTCTTTTTTTATCATTAACTTCAATATGTAATATGTAATCATTATATATTTGTAGATTTTGTCTTTTATAAGAGGATAATTTTTCGATGGAAGCATTTGTTGCGACAAATAAGAAGATAAGTGTGGAGAGAAAGATTTTGAGATTTCTTCAAATAATAATTTATATACCCATTTGTAGTGTAATTGGGATGTTATGTTTAATGTATAATTAAAATAAGTTCTTTCAATTTTTTTAAATTTTTAAGTTTGTCGTATTGAAAATTCCTAATTAACTAAAATTCTTTTGTATAATGAAACAACAGAAAATGGTCTAAAATATCCTTTGAGTATCGAAAATGGTGCAAAACTACCCTTCATCCACCTATTGGCTTCAAAATGCCCTTTTCCCCACCTATTGGATCCAATGCCCTTTTACCCACCTATTGGCTCCAAATTACCCTTGTCATCCACTTATGGGTTCAAAATTGACCACTTATTTAACGGTTTCAAATTTAAACCATTTAAATATTTTTTTTAAAATACTTGGCGCTCAACTATTTGACATAATTTAATTTATTGAAATCATTTATAAATTAACACACTACCCACTCATTACTACTTAAACCCCACCCAATCAATAAATCAATTTTAATATCAAAATCGCCCTAAACAGTACTAAAAACGACAAATTACAGATTCCTAAAAATAACATTCAAAATTATTCGAGTCTGAATTGAAACCCCAATTAAATTTAGGTTGAGTCTCTTATTTAGGAGGACGCTATTAATAGAATTCTCTTTCAAGCTTGAATTCGAATTTTATGATTAAAGGTAAAAAAAGTAGTACATTCTAAATTAATTCATGCACTTTTGTAATATAATTTAATAAATATTAATATATTCTTTTTTAAAAAATTATCTATTAAATAACATCACATAATTGAGACGAATGAATAATTAAGATGAACATAATCAAACTTTTAAGTTTATTGGTAATTTTTAATTAGACACTTTTGATTGAGAACTTGAATGTATGACAATATACTTCTATAGACATTTTCTCTTCAAATTTTTAGAATTGATAGTAGTTAATTTGTTGTTGCATTAGTAAAGGGGCGGTTAATTAATAGGGTGTGGTTTAATTAGTAATAGTAGGTATTAGATTGATTTATAAATTATATTAATAATTTAAATTATAACAAATAGTTGAGAGTCATGTTTTAGAAAAGTATTTGAATAGTTTAAATTTATAATCGTTAAATTAATGGTCAATTTTGAACTCAAAGGTGGATGACAAGAGTATTTTGGAACCAATAGGTGGATGGGAAGGGCATTTTGGAGCTAATAGGTGGATGGGGGATAGTTTTATACCATTTTAGATACTTCAAGCATATTTTAGATCATTTCCCGATGAAACAAAATATGTATATTAAAATTAATATTAGTGGATGATATATAATTATTACTATTTTAAAAAGTAAGAATAATTATGAACCTATAATTTAAAGTTAGTAGATTTAATGATAAGAATCTAAATATAAATCGATCAGATAAACATCTTAGATCTACTTTTTTTTTTTTGTAATAATGCACTCATTCTCTTGAAATTCTGAATATAATTTCAATACAATATCCAATTTAGAAGTTCAAAGATCGCTAATCTATAATCGATGTGTTTTAGACTTGTATTGATTCCATATTAAAAATGTGATACGTGTGATTCCTTGCATGATTTTATTTTTTTTCATTATTTGCACGATACTTGCTAATTAATTTTATTTAAGTAAATTGTCAATTTGAAAGTGCAAACTAATTAAATAGTTTTATTTAAGTAAATTGTAAATTTTAAAGTCGAAGATGAGCACCTGTGGTCTATGGAAGAAGAAATTATGTGAGATTGTGGAACAAGATAAGGATTCTATAATTAATTACTTGAACAAGAGTTGTTAGCATGTTGCCTTCTATTCCTGTTTTAAAAGTTATTTCTTAGTAGAGTCAAAATTATTATTATGCAAAAATTTTCACTCCCTTTTATATTAATTTAACAATTTTGCACTCTCTTTTATAGTAATTTAATAACATCTTTGGGATCAATTTTACATGTGCAGATAAACTTTAAAAAATTTAGGTGTTTTAAATATTAAAAATTAATAAGTGAAATAAAATAATAACTGCTAAAAAATAAAAAAATAAAAATAACTTCTTAGATTTTCAATTCCATTAATAGGGAAATTAATATATATCATTGAATGAAGAAAATAAAAACGATCTAATTAATTAAAAGTCAATAATCCTTCAATTAATATTTTTCTTGCAGGGACTTAGAAACGACGATAACAAAGCAAAAAATGCATTTACATATAAGAATTATGTCTTCTTTTCTAAATTATTAATATGAGAAGTTATGTTCTCTTATGTTAAGAGATTAATTATGATGATTACTTTAGGATTGAGTTAAATAAATTTTCATATTCAGGAGCTTGATTGGTTGCCATCATGTTCTTTATTTTCACGATATTGTATACCGTTGAAATTTTGGTAATTTAAATTGTTAGATTAGGAAAAAAAATTGTTCAGTTGGACGCATTCGTTAATTAAAAAATTTTTAGTCATTATTCAAAGTTCTTATATAAAAAACAATTAATTTTATCTAATTGAGAAAGTTAAATACTGAATTTAAATTGAAGTCACGCTAAGCAAAATTGACATAGAATAGTAATTATGTATCTAAAATTTTTTTTATATTTATTAGTATGTCTCGTAGGAGTCAGAGTTCAACATTACATTGCAACCATTGAAGCATAATATATTAATGGAAAAATTACTTAAATACATTACTTTAATTATCTTAATAACCATTTATCCCAACTTATTTTAAGAATTTCAAAAATCCCTTATTCCCCCAATTTAAAAAAATATAAAAGATACATCAAGATTTCTCACCTTTTTTTCACCCAATTGGCAAGTTTTACTTTACCAAAAACTAAATCCTATTTTCAAGCTACCCACTTCTCCATTAACATCCCCAATTAAAATTTACCATATTAATTTTTATTCCTTTTCCTTTTTATTTTCCTACATTGTAGGTGTATAATTGTCTACTTTTAATTCCCCATTCCACACGTTTGCAGGTAAATTTTGAATTCCAGTTCAAATTTTCATCCATATCTATTTGATATTTTGTAGGACTCTCTTTCCATCTAACCAGATTTTCTCCTTCATTCTCTTCATCGTGTGAGTTTACAAATATCATGGAAGAGTGTGGTAATTCCAAACGTGTTTATGATTCTGATGATGAGCTGTGGGCTGAGAATAGATCTAAGAGATTGCATGACCCATTGTTGATGAAGAACAACAATGTACTTGAACCAAAGAAGAAGACTAAAGAAATCAAGAAAAAAAGGTCAAGAAAAGTTACATCAACTGTTTCAAGACCCACACTTCCTAAGGTATGTGTTTAAAATTCATAATTTTGTGTTTTTGTTTATAATACCCTAATTGTAAACTGTTGTATGTGTTTGTAAACTGAAATTAACAATGAAGAATGATACATTCAAATTAAAACGCAACCAACATGTTTCTGTACATTTTATAGTGTGTATCAGATTCATAATTTTTGTCAATAATTTTGAGTTGTGTATCACTGAAAGCACAGTGTCTGTAAAATTTTAAGATTCTTCAGTAAAATTTCGATTAGTAAAAGCATTATGTGGTTTTCAGTTTTAAGGTCTATAATATGGTAATAATTTTGTGGGTTGTTATTAGTAAAATAAAACTGTGTGGTACAGTTGTGAGATGTATCAGATACACCAAGTCTATTTACAATGTTTATAAGTTCAGTTAATATGATGTATCATATACATATTATGATTCATATGTCTTATAATTTTAACTTTAATGTATCATATACATTCAATTAAAACTGAATATGATGGTTGTTATAGAATATAATAGGTGCCAGTTATAGAATGTATCATATACATCTTATAAAATATATGTAATTAGGAATATGATTATGATGTATCATATACATTCATATAATGCAGTGCATGAATTATGTTATTTTATTTTTTGTATAAACACGGCATGCATTATGTTATTAAAAAAATTCCGGCGCATCCATTGAGGTTTGGGGCTACTTTCAATTTTGATTTTGTAAATAAAATCAAATTATCTATAAAAAACGAAGGTGTTGCACTGTTTAAGAAAATAATTTTTGGATCATATTTGGAAATTCCAAAATGTAATTTTCAGGGTCAGATTACCAAATGTTTGCTGTTGTTGGAAGTGGGACATAAAAATAAAGATGTTCTGCATGTTCGGCATACAAATGGGAATGCATTGGTGTTTGGAATGAAGGAATTTTCCATTGTAACTGGCCTAATATGCAAAGGAGATGTTAAGGAATTTTCGTATCCTAATTCCACTCCGAGCCGGTTATTACAAAAATATTTCCCGGATTGTCCCAATGGTATAACCAAGAGTCGATTGATGCAACGTTTTGCAATGGGGAATTGGGAGACCACACAAGAATCGGTGGAAATGGCAATAATATACTTCATCAATACTTTCTTGTTGTGCCATCTTGGTGAGACCTTCATACGTATAGAAGAATTTCTAATGGTCGAATATGGTAGGTATGAAATGTATCCTTGGGGTCAGATTGCATTTAATAAGCTGATTACATCACTCAGGCAAAACTTCAACCAAAGCAAACAGATGTATCGCTTATTTGGTATGCTTTATGCACTCAACGTTTGGATTTACGAATGTGCATCTACTCTAAGTCAAGACATTGTTGTTAAAGTGGCGAATGGTATTCCGAGGTTATGTAATTGGACAGTGGTGGCTGAAAAGCCAAAATATGAAAAGTTAATAACTAGTATTTTCTCCGAGGTAACATTAATTTTAAATTATCTTTTAATATTGTATCAATAAGCTTTATAATATTTGTTGTAAATAATTGTTTTTTTGTTATACGTAACATTGTTATAACATTTAAACATTTTAATTGCAGAATACTTGTTTGAACATTGCACCAACGCAAGATGAGGTGGAATCCCTTGATTTACCCGATAGTCAAGATGTCAACAGAAATGAAGTATCTACGCCACCTGTTGGTGCAGAAAAAGTGCATACTTAAAGATAAGTCAGGTTTTGAGGATTTTTCAACAAGCCCTCCTGATCATTTATTGAGAAGATCATCTCGTGTATCTGATACATCATCTCCACCACCATCCAAGAGGAGAAAGAATGCTGATACACATAAAACAAAGGGTTCAAAAAATTTGTCAAAGCAGTCAAAGTCGCAATTAAATCAGTCATTCTCAATGCCAGCTGAAGAACATACCCCGCCTGCTAATGTATCTTCTGCCCATGTATCTTCACAAGTCTCAAAAGATAAGTCTGTATTTCCTGATATTGAAGAACTGAAACAACATATGAAGGAATACGTAAGTAACGATATTTATTTTTTAATGTTAATCCTTAAATATAAATTTGAATCTGTAATTTTTTTTAATAGGTTGACAGCAAATTTGAGTATCTTGTGAATTTGATAAAGGCTAATCACATTGAGGTGATGAATTCTAAGAATAGGGATGATGGCCAACAATCAAAGGTAATGTATTTTGTATGTGTATTTTCGTTGTGTTTTATAAATCTCATAGGTCATTATGTTACAAATTCATTTAATGAAGGATATGGGCGGCAAGTCTACACCAAACATGGTTGAAGTTTCCGATGAAGAAGGCAATGATGGACACCAAGCTACCTCTCCGATACAAATGGAACTTGATGTTGACAATCAGGTTTAATTTACTTTATTAAATTTGTACATAAAATTCTATAATTTATCATTAACTTAATTTTCTTTACAAAATAAAGACTGAAGATACGTTGAAGAATCATCAAGTAATGAAGGACGTTTCAGAACTTCAATCCTCAAATTCAGATACTCATCATACTGATCAAACATGTGAACACAGCAAGGTAATTATTCGTTTAATTTTAATTATATTATTATGATACATTGCTGTTTTATTTCATAATTATGATACATTGCAGTTTAATTGGATTAATATGATACATGTATTGTAATGTTCACATATGTATTTTCCAAGTTACTGTGTATTGTACTAAACTTTTGTATTTAGTGTGTACATGATACATTCCAGTGCAAGATACATATCTATGTGACTAGTTAAATTTGTTTGTCTCATCTATACAATTCGTAGTTTGCTGTTACCTGTCCTTGATACATTAAAAATCATTTTGTGTATAATTATTTGATGTTTAAGGTATCATAAATTGATCAGTACATTTTTTATTCAGGATGCTCCATCAGCACAAACGCCTCATCATTTATTTGAAGGAACAATGAACGAAGATACATCGGTAATTTAATCTTCATGTATCATATCAATATCATATGTCTATCAATATATTTTTACTTATCAGTGTAAACCATGTAGGATTCTACACCATCTGGTTCAATATCTCCGGATACACGAGAAGCCATGAATACGCTTATTGTTGAGCTAGGAAGTCTGCCTACTAATGCAAATCAACAGGAGTTTACCGAAAATCAAAGGTTGCTTTCGGACAGTCAATTACCAATTGATATTCCAATCACAGATATTGTTGTCCGAAGAGAAATAAATACTCCTCATGCACGTATCCGGACGCCTTCGAGAAACTGCAAATCCCCTTATTTAACTTCATTTGGATCAAGCGAAAAAGGAAAAGCGGTCATGACTAATGTAATGTGTCCAAATTTTTCATTTCAAGGATGTGAGATTACAAATCAAGCCCCTTTATATCTGATTGATGAGTTTATTGAGTGGGTTACTGCAGGGCTTCTTAAAGCTCATTCAAAAAAGTAAGTTTTATATAATTTTACTGAATCTGATAAATTTTCAAATTGCAGCTGTTGTTACAATTTTGAATAACATATTTTCATTACGCTTAATGCTACAGGAAACCATCAGAAGATAAATACAAATCAAAAGCATCTTCATTGGGTTTTGAAATGATGGATTATGTCGTTGCTTTTCCGACAAATAAGAATTGGTTTTATGCCATGTCTCAGCCTAAGAACTGTTGGACTGATCAGGTAAATAGATGCTTTTATAATGACGTATATGATACATTGTGTTCGTTTGTTATCTATACATATCAAAATCATATATCACTTTCAGCAACCAGTATTTTTTTTAACTAAATGTTTTTCAAATGCATAATTATTTTTATCTTTTATTTGCAGCACATCGATGTTATTTTTTACTACCTTCGTAAAAAATCAAAACTTCGAAGCATGGATCAATACAGATACACAACAGTCAATTGTTTGTTCAGCACACATATCAACAATACCCATGATAGGTATTATAACAATGAGGCTGATGATGATATTAGTACCCAAGAACACATTGATCGTGCAAGAGCTGTATCAGTACATGAGAGGTAAATAATCAATGTCATGAAAGGTTTTTCAATACCAGCTGGGTTACCATGGCATCTGGTGGATGATGTTTATATTCCAATCAATTATGATGGAGATTTTCATTGGGTATTGGCTGTGGTTGAATTGAATAAGAGGGTAATATGCATGTATGACTCTTCTCTGGGCACACGAAAACGTGTATATTCTGACGAGATAAAAAAATTGTCAAGGATGTTACCTTCTTACCTGATTGACAGTGGTTTCTTTGAAAACAATGAGCGGACAAACTGGTCAGTTTTTGATGCATACAAGGACAAACAAACAGGTGTACCTTTAGAGTCACATATTCCTTTCAACATTGAATATGCTGAAGGTATCATGCAACAAGAAGACGATAGCCTGTAAGTATTGTCAATTCTGGTCTATAATATATGTGTAAGCTATTTTACAAATTTATATTACTTATTTTATTGTAGGGACTGCGGGTTATACGTAGCTACATTTGCAGAGTTTTTGAGTGACCAACTTGTTATACCACCTGATATTGATGGACATCTTGCAAATTACCCACGCAATAGATATGATGCATTATTATGGAGATACGGCAGTGACAAGGTCAATGGTGGATACATAAGTGACAATGCCGATCCACCAAAGCCTAAGGGTCAATTCACACACCAACTGAAGATGACATTGTTAACATACATTAGTAATTAGCTGGGAATGGACCAAACAAGTTTATATGTTGTTTTTTGTTGAAGACAATTATCTTTTGTGTTTTTCTAAAAGCTTATTGGTATTACAATTTTTTGTTAGTTATGAATGTTATATTTTTTCAGGTTATTGTTTTAGAAACAGTTGTTGCTTTACAAATTTTTTAGTGTTTCAGTTTAAGTAATTTTAACAGCTAATTTACAAAATGAAGTATATGACACTTATGTTCAAATGTGTATGATACATTATTAAGTATTTTTCACTTATAAAAATGATGTATATGATACATAAGTATAATATATACATGAAAAAATATTGCAGTTATATATTTAGCAACTTGAATTATATGAATGTATAAGATACATCATATACATAAACAAACGTAACCCTGATTAATATTACAGTGAAACGCACCACTAGAATGTACTATATCAAAATTATAGTTCATAAGGCTGTACACACTAAACATGTCGTACACATTTGAACAAGTCATGTTTTGGGACACTAGAATAACTCATGATGGAGTATACACGAAAAATATAACATATTTTTCACTCAAATGAATGTATCTGATACATAAGTTACACAAATAAACTTAGCTTGAATTACTGTTACACTGAAACCCAAACACTGTTGAATATAATATATCAAATTTATAACTCATAAGTATATATACACGAACCATATAGTAAACAATTGAACAAATCAATTTTTTTGTACACTTGAATATCTCAAAATACAATATACACGGAACATATAACATCTTTTCAATAATATTCATGCATATGATACATCACATACACAAACAAACTCCTACATCATTACTGTTAAATTGAAAACACACCACTGTTGAATCTATTTATTTATAAAATTTGGAGTTTAAATTTGGCACATAATTAAACTGCAAAGTCATATATTTGAACATCAACTTAAGTTGTGTAACCAATACACTTTATTTAGTCAAAATTATAAAGAAAAAAATGGATAGAAGTACCATGAACACTAATGTCCTATTTTAAAATATTCTTTCAATTCTCTTTCGGGAAGAAAGTACAAGTTCTCTTGTTATGTCCTTCTTGTCCACACTGCCCACAACAATTATTGTTCACTGTTATTTTCTCATCCGCATTTTTCTTTCTTCGCTTTCTTGGTCGTCCAGCCAACCTTCTATACCTAGGTGGCCGGACAATTTCATCTAAAACATATTCTGGAAGGTTCCAATCCTCCTTATCTGGCATTGGAACCATTACAACCTCGTACGTTTTTTCTAATGCATACGGCTTGTAGTAATCAGAGCAATATGGATGCAAATTGGTAACATTCTTGTGCTTCAAAACTGCAATTGCGTGTGCGCAAGGTATCTCATCATGTTGAAACCTTCCACATGTGCAAGTTTTCCTCTCAAGGCATACAATGTATCTTTTTCCGGATTCATGAACTGTGAAAATATATTCAGATGATGGAACAACCTAAAAATTTAAGAAGTTAGTGATACATTACGTAATATACAATTTATATATCATTTTAAAAAAAAAAACAATTAAAATTTGAAAATTAGTTTGTATCTGATACATAAAACAGAAAGTCAATGAAATTGATAAATACCTTCATCTTTGAACTTTTAGATGCGTTTACAATCAATATCTCCTCAAATCTTCGGCCCAATGTGTCCTTTGTACATGACGCTATTTCTCTATTTTTATAGTTCCAACTATCAAATAAAAGTCTAGCTTCCTCCAAGAAGTCTATTATAGTTAACTTACGTGCATCGACAAGGTTTCCATTGATACACTCAGCGATGTTCGAAGTCATCATTCTACCTCTGTTTATGGTTGAATGAACTCTTGACCACTTCTCATAACCAGCTTCTTCAAGGTAATCCTTCACCCTATGATCAACCTTCACAACCTTGGCCATTAATTTATCAAAATCTTCCTTTCTGTATGCTTTTATCATTCAGTAAAATATATCACTTAGTGTTTTTTACTCCTTTTGAAGCTTGCATACATTTTTCCAAAGATGCCATATGCATGCACAATGAGGTACGTTTGGGTATACAATGCTTACACTCTTTATGATACTTTCATTTTTATCCGATACAATACACATGTTTTCACGCTCACCAAATGCATTTTTGAAATTTTCGAAGAACCATGTCCACGAACAGTCATTTTCAGTGTCTGCAACACCATATGCCAATGGCAATATGCATCCTAATTACAAAGAATATTACATTTAATTTCACGATACACAATGTTTACACTAATATAATATAAGGTATACATTACATCAGAATTATAACACTCATACCTGCACCATCGAGTGTGCTTGCTGATACAAAAGTACCCTTGTAAGCCCCGCCAAGATGTGCAAATAGTCACTACAACTACAGGCCTGCAGTAGTCGAACCCTCTTATCAACGGTCTTAGGGTTATGAACAGATACATGAATTTATTATCTTCCGTCTTTTGCATCCTTATATATGAATTTGGATACACTTTATTTAGCATCCATATGTATCTCGGAACCTGTTTATATCCTTCTTATGGCTTACCCTTGAGCATTTCTAGTGCACGTTCTCTAGCACGCCATGCTTATTGGTACGATATCTCAACCCCATACAATTCTCTAATATCTTCAATTACATCCCGAGGTGTATGGATTCTTTTATGATTTACCAATTTAGGGGCAGTCACACCACTAAAAATCCAATTGTTGCTTGTACTTTTGTTAGTATCCTATCCCGCATCGGACAAGTATGTTCACTATTGAAATATCTCACTTTGAATACATCAGATTTTTTTCTGCAAGATGATTTTAATGTCCATCCACATTGGTCGCTGAAGCAAACCAACACATAGCTGTCCAAAGTGAACAGATACATGAATTTATTACTGTTATAAATATAACAACAGGATATAGACTGTTTTGAATTATGTATCAGATACAATATAAAGAAATATAAACAGAGAAAAACAAACAGATCATTGAGTAAGCATTGAAATACCTTTTCTTATCCGATCTTTTCACTCGAAAATTGAAGTTGTTCTTTATTTTATATTTAGCCATTACAGCAACGAGTGTATCTTTGTCCTTATACAACAACCCAGTCTTCACTTCAGTACTATTGGAATCAGTTATGTAATTCGTAGCATTTAATTCTGGAATATAATCAATGTCACAAATTCTCGACTCGACCAGAGCAAGAGCTTCAGTATCTCTTTCGGTACCTTCCACGCATAGTGCCCAGTTGAAGGAGTGATTTCACCTTCAAAAGTGGCATATGTAGCAAAGGAGCTTCATGACATGGTATGTTTCAAAATTTCCCTTGGAGACGTAATAGGAAACGCTACTCCTGGTAATATTATAAAAATTCTGTTTTCTTGATTTTCTATGTTTGTTTAGTTCATGGTAGGTTCTATGATTACCCCAAAGTGTCGCGTTTTCGTGAATTTTCACAAATATCAATGTCATCTTCCCCTGCCCCTGCTCTTGCTTCTACCCCTTCCCCTACACCTAAGGGTGATCCAGAAAATGACAATGTGAAGAGTATAAAAGTTTTATGGCTCTCTTACTGCTCGTGCTCCTTCAATTTTTTTATATCTTCACTATAGATGAATTTTGGTTCTCAGAATATTACGGATAATTATAGGCGATTTGTTTTTAACATTAAGAAATAAGGCAACATTCTACTTGTTTTTCTTAAATCTTCAGGATTGATGAACTCCTATTCTCTAAAGATTTTAAAGTATTACCGTAATCTTTGTTGTTCCTCTGCACTTGCTTATGACGTTAGTAATAATCAGTTAAAAAAACTGGAGTATCATTTTGTGTCGAGTTTTTTATTGAAGTGTGGCTCCCTATTCAGTCTTAGAGGTTGTTTTGAATGAAAGTAGCATAGTAAGTGAATGAGATGGATTAATTGGTTTCGTGCAATTTCAAATTTCACCTTCTGATTCCAGCACTATGAAGGGCCTTTTTCCTGTGAGTGATTAATTTTTACTGATGATATATGTGTATTTTAATTTTTCCATTGTCATTTTTTTCTCTACTATTGGATGCTACTTGCACATGTTCTGGGAAGTGGGAGGGTTTTTCAAATTCTTTTATTTTGTAGCATGTTTACTCTGGCTTAACCTCACACCACCATGGAGAGGGGTACATGATCAATGACTTGTAAATTTTCTTTCATGTAGCTGAACTTTTCTTCAAGTTGTTCTTAGTTTGTACATCTTTTGTTTATGCAGAATCAAAGGCTCTTACTATTGATGATTTATGCCTTTTCCTTCAGGGCTTCTGTTGGCTTTCTTACAAAATATCTCTTTGAGATTTATCAAAAGTAAGACTCAAAAGATGCTAAACAATGTTCAGATAACTTATCTTAACGTTTTATATGGTTGCTTTTACTGCTATCTTATCATATCATATTTTTAGGAAACTGATTTTTGTAGTCTTTAATTGTGTTCAAAGAAAGGTATTTTGCTGATTAGTATGTTTACTTGTGGATCTGATAGCTAGGTTAAAACAAGCATATATCATGGAGTACAAGGATGCTTGGGTCGAGAACGTATGATGTTATTCAGCTTCTAGAGCAAGAGTTTGAACTGAAATGATTATCCTTGACTTGAGAAAAATACTATATCGAGTTGCCTCAAAATCAGAGTGACTTTATTTTTCTTTCAGGGGAACTTGACATGCTAGCCTTGCTAACAATTTAATGCTTATTGACATATTGTGAAGGAGGAGATGTGTGAGTGGTTATCCCATACTTTCTAGCATTTCTACACTTGTTGACATGAATTTTTTCGTTTCTCCCAAAAGATGATCAAAACATATTTGTAGACTGAACTACCTATGATTCTTTTTGCATGAATAATATTTAGACATCTTTTCCTAAATTACGAGATTGAAAGCTATAAGATTATGAGAATGTTTTATGGTGTAATATGAAGATAATGACTTTTGTTTTGGTTATCAGGAAAATGAGCACAAGGAAATCTAGAGGAGCTCTGTTCCCAGAAGAGGTAGTTCAGATACAACTTCCATTATAATGGGTTCTCGTACTAGAGTGCTTCACGTAAACTTTATGTGTTCACCATCTTTTTCCTCTACAGAAACTCAGCATATGACTGACCAACTATTATTCGCAGTAGAATATTTGCACTTTAACCGTGTTCTACACAGAGACGTGAAGGTATAAACAGGCAGTGATTTATTATTGAGTTATCCTTGTATGACATGTTTTAATATGAAGTACTTTGATTTATTAATGAGCTTTCCTTGTATGAAGATGATAATGTGAAATGAGCCTAAATGAAGAAGTGGGGGTTCATATAGTCGACGGTAACTTGTTCAGCGTAGTAGTTGCTATTGTTTTTTTGTTTAAGAAAGTATTAGTAAGCTCTGTCTCGTTCCCTCTTATGTTGCACTGTCACAAAATTTTAATCCAGCAGACACAACTGTAAGTGGCTATGTCTTCAGTCGTAACTGCTTACTGATATTTGATTTTTCAATTCATCTAGGTTACAGTGAGTTTATCAAACATACATCCCATAGATGAAAATGCTCATGCTGTTGGATTTGATGACATTACCAAATTAACATATTTGCATGAGCCTGGCATCTTGCTGAATTTTGCTTCAAGATATCAAATCAACGAAATCTATGTAGGTTTATGGTCATATTTCTGTAGATAAGTGAGAGGAAGAAATGAATGATTGTATCTATGTGCGGTTCAATCATAATGTGACATTATGACACACTTATACTAAAAGTATTATCATTGCCATCAATCCATTCCAAAAGTTTCCTCGTCAATATGATCGCAACATGATGGAACAATACAAGGGGGAGCACCGCTTGGCGAATTAATATCTCATGTTTCCTCTATTGCTGATGCTGCTTACAGGTACTCCTGTTTCAAATTCCATTCCCCATGATTTATCCCCAAAGAATATATAATCGTCACTAAGATTATAAGTTGAATAAGGAAGATGATTAATGAAGGTAAAAGCAATTTAATATTGGTCAGCCGTGAAAGTAGAGCTGGTAAAACTGAAACTGCTAAAATGCTTATGTAATACCTTACTTATTTGGGTGGACATAGAAGCACTGATGTTCGAACTTTTGAGCAGCAAGTTCTAGAGGTAAACTGTATGATCTTGACGAGTCTAGCTTTTTTGAACTCTTTTTCCTCTATAACTTAAAAGGGTAGGTAAGACATTGGCAAATTTTTCTTTTGAGGCTAGGTCTACATAACTTACATTATTTTTACATACTGAAGCTTTTTGGAACAAATGTTGCATTTGCTACAGTATTTTCTACATGCTGATCATCTGAAGTACATGACATGAGATTTTCTGAAGGGCATTCAAAAGAGATCATTCTTGGTTCTAATGAACTCACCAGCATTTTGCTATGTTACAGATTTATTAAAATCTTGTGAATGGGTCACTATGCTCTATGCTAATGTATCATTGTACTGTCTTGCTTATTTATTTGAATATAATAATCTTGAAATAACCGATTTCATATTTAATAAGTATAAATCAGTAGGGAGGAGGGAGCTTCAAGCTTAAGGGTCGTCACTCATTTTCTTATGTCTTCTTACTGGTTTTGTTATTAATTTAACTTTGTTTCATCTCCAGTCAAATCCAGTACTTGAAGCATTTGGGAATGCCAAAACATTTAGAAATAACAAATCAAGGTGAGATATTGTTCCACTCATGCATCCAATTAAGAAGTGTATCATTTAGTTGTTTTGGGCTACAATTTTTCTTAAATGCTTATACTTGTGTTGTTACAGCCATTTTGGTAAATTTATGGAAATTTCTTTTGCCAAAAATTGAAGAATGTCTGGTGCAGCTACTAGAACTTACCTCTTAGAAAGGTCTCGAGTTTGCCAAGTTTCATATCCGGAATGCAACTATCATTGTTTCTCCCTTCTATGTGCAGCACCCAAGGGGGTAATTGTATTTCAAAGCTTCTCTCTTTTTTTATAATTTTCAGCTCTTACTGTGTACTTATTTTATAGTTTTGATGTCCCTCTTAACAGTTTTTTAATCTTAGAAGGAGGTTTAAAAGTATAGATCGAGTTGCTTTGAACTAGTAGGTATTAGTAGTGCTCAAGATTATCTGGAAACAATGAGGGCCATGGATGTTGTTGGCTTTAGTGAGAAAGAGCAGGTAATGCCCTAGTTCCTTTAGTTGTGCTGCAGATTTTATTTTGATTAAGAGTCTAAGAAGTCACTCGTTTCTTTTTCAAGAAGCAATTTTTAGAGTAGTGGCTTCCGCTCTAAATCTTGGTAATCTTCAGTTTACAGAGGGCAAAGAAACTGATTCATCAATGCTAAGAGATGACAAGTCTAAATTACATCTTCAGAATATTGCAGAGCTTTCGATGTATGTTCTTGGCTTTCAAATTTTACTTCTCTCTTAATTTTTTCTTTGTTGATGAGAGTTTGATGTGATACATTCGTTATATCAGGTGTGATCTTAAGGATTTTGAAGATGCACTATCAAAATGTGTAATGGTCGCAACTGAAGAAGTAATAAACAGAATCTTGATCATGATGCTTCAACATATGTATAAATGGGCTTTCTAAAACATTATATTCTTGCTTGTTTGACTGGTAAGAATCTATTGTCTCAACCAGCTTGTTTGATGTGGTTTTGGTACAGATTATTTAACACTAGATGCACAGCTTTCAATTATTTATAGTTTGGTGGACAAAATAAATAACTCAATTGGTCAAGGTCCGAGCTCAAAGTCTCTTATTGGTGTTATTAACATTTATGATTTTTGAAGTTTTAAAACTAACAGATAGGAGTCAAATAATTGGAGGACACACATGATCTTGTTGAATATTGTGTTTCGACATTTGACTCTTTTGACTTTTTGTGTACCAGATTTTAACAACGCTCCATTAATTACACAAATGAGAAGCTGCAACAACACTTTAACCAGGTATTTGCAGTTGAAACTTTATAGATTTTTCGTCCATATCTTCTAAGAAAAAACTGAACTAGCAGACGTTCAAGATTGAGAAGGAGGATTAACTAGAGAAGAGATAGATGGAGCTACATTGAATTTACTTTTGAATGTGCAGGAAAATGCCGCTTATTGAACTTTATGAATAGAGGACAGAAGTAAACTCGATTTGTAGTGAATGATAAAGAGTTTTCATACGATTATCATAAATGTTGTTTGAACACATTTGGTTTTGTGGAATTTGGTGCTATTACACATCTTCAAGTAATTGCCTTCTATATGTACAAATGGGACATATTCTCCAAGTTTATTTAATTTGATATATATACTTTCAAATTATTTATAAGCTAATTTTGTACTTTATATCACTTATATATATANATATATATATATATATATATATATATATATATATATATATATATATATATATATATATATATATATATATATATATATATATATATATATATATATATATATATATATATATATATATATATATATATATATTGTATAGTATGTGTGGCTGAATAGTCGCTACAACTACACAACATAACAACACTACGAAAAAGTGGCTTATACCTGTTTGGCTACGCTTTTTAAGTGTTGTTGTAGGTGAGATATAAAAAGTTACACTTTTAAAGTGTAACCAATAACAACACAACGGTTACACTTTTAAGTGTAGTATAATTTGATAAAAGTGTTGCTAATGAAGTACTCAAAAGTATGGCCTTTATACTCTTTGGCCATGCATTTTAAGTGTCGTTGATTTGGCAACACTTCAAAAGTGTTGTCTAACGTCAAAGGTCACGCCTTTTTAGGCTACCCCTTAAGAAGTGTCGCCTTAAGTCATAAAGTGTGGCCTTTTATTAAAGACCATACTTTTTTGCTAGTTTAGGCTACACATTAATAGGGTTTCCGTAGGCCAAAAATGATGTAGTGAGACATACTCTAGCCATCAACACTTAAATTTTATGTAAAAAGATGAAGAATAATGGTATTAGAACAAGAATTCCCTAAGTATGACAACCATGCGAAAACATGCATTTAAAGAGGACAGTTCATTTAAAATAATGCAACATGTCATTTTAGTAAACTTCATGAACATAAGCACATACAAGCAAAATATAGTTCACATGCATCATATAGACATGGATACTACTCATAATAGCACATAAAATCATTTATCATACTTCGAGGCATATTCAATACATAAAATACATTGCCTCTCTTTTATCTTACTTCTTTCCTTAAGTAACCCTCAAGTGTACTAAGTACAATTTATCACCTTGAGGTCACCTTACAACAGTCTATCATAGATATGCTTAATAAATATAACCTCATATATTCATATGTCATAAGAACATCATAAACATAAGCTTCACACAAGCACCACAATCTAAGACAACACCTAACTGACACTACTGCAATGTGTTTTTAGCATCCCATAATACTACTTCCACAACTCACCCTAGACTAGACATAACGTACTCAACAAGTCATACCACATTTTCATTTATAACTATACATAAGGACACATACTTCGTAACTCATATAAGGACTCACTCCTTTACTATAACCTTAGTCACAACTCATTTAGTTCATATCATAAGTAAATCCCCCTCACAACTCCTTCACAAGCTTACTTGTTCAATGTACGCATAGAGTTCCATACCCCCACGATACTAAGTAAACCCAATTAGAATCTACAAGTGCAATTCATACACATAAATATAGTTCATGTCTTGACATAGCAAAGTCACTTAACATACATTCATACAATTCATACATATCATAACATAAGTCTTCATATCATAAAATTACTAATCTATCTTTTCTTGAAGATCACTTGTGCAATGCATGTGTAGGGTCCATAGTCCAACCTGTAGTAAGTAACTTCTCAAGGAGTTATGATTAGAGTCCATAATCTTATCTTAGTTCATTTCTTACTTTGGGATACATGGCCATAACCGACATAGACCACGTGAGCTACATGGAAGTCGATATTCTCCTCCTACACCTAAAAGAGAGGGTTAACACTTGCCTAAGGTGTAACAAATGATAGACAACTATCTAGGTGGAATCCTCAAGCTATAACCTACGGGGGCACGTAGTTATGGAACATGGAGATTGCTTCTAAAAACCTGGACTTTAAAGAGAGTGGAGGTTTCCATTTATGAGACGATGTCTATGTTGGGAACCCAGACTTGCTAAACGTGAAGGTTCTCTTGTGGGAAGCTAGACTTACAAACGTGAAGCCCCCATTCTCATTTGTCATGTTCACTCGGTGCTAGGCTCTACATCCTATTTTAGATATATTTAAGCCTTTAATGCATTAGTTCATAAAGAAGTCTTTAGGATCTTTCTCCTTCATACATCATATTGCTCAAAGGATTCTAAGATGATAATTTCCTTTCATCATAGACCATACCTCATGTGAGAATGTCCTTTCACATATTCATACAATCATACATCATGTGTGTGCGCACATACGATGTGAGATCTACCTTTACATAAACACCTCTAATCACATATGTTCATGACTTCATCAATCATATACTTTATATGCATAGAAATAGGTAATGACACATACGAGAATTACACATTCCTTAGTCATCTTGAATCTACCATATTCATATTCATGCATGAAGTGTGTGTACATTGGTAAACATGATTCACATAATGGCTATAACGTAACATTGAGGAAGCGACCCTCTAAGAATCAGAACACATGTACAACATTCCTCAAATCTCAAGTTATACACACATATAAAGTATTAAGCAATATAGACGACACAAACTCACATTACATCAAAGGAGGGAAGAACATATTTAATCATTATTAAAGACTCCTTACATACTTTGATCACACATTCATCTAGGGTTCATATAGGTAGGGTCATGCTATAATAGTATTCATCATAATAGCCATCTTGACCACACCTAACCCTAACATGATCATCACATATACACAACATCATCCACACACCTAAATCATGCAACTAGTGTGGAAGACTACTTATATAATCTACATAAGATCAATTCACTTAAAACATGATACTATAATTAAGGCTACATTCTTTAACATCCTGAACATGGAAATCATCATATCAATTCATCTTACATCTAGTGCCTAAAAAGCCATGAACATCACATATAAGGATATACAAGAATATAAACACCGCCACCATGAGTGGACCATACCAATAATCACAATTCAATATACATTCTAAGCTAATTCTAAGAAATAGGACAACTTACCAAATTCCTATGCTAATGATCATCTTGATCAATTCCAACAATTCATAATGAATCTACATAAAGGAATATAGAACTAAACAATTCATTATAATCTAAACATACTTTGATCATCATATCATCAAGATCACAAGAACCACATTTAGGCCAGTTTGAGAAATTAGGAGGATTATGGGGTTTTCATAAAATTGGATTGAAATTCTTAATTAAAACAATAATTAAACATAAATCCATCATTATAATGACTTTGAATTCAATTTGACAATGAACCCATGGCTAGATTGGAAATTAGGAATTTTGGTCTTTGAATCACTTTTAAAAATCATTGATTGAACTCCTTATATGGAATATTAACTAAGGATCAAAGATAACTATACCTTATTGATTGAAAACCCATGAAAAATTTGATAAGAAACCATAGAACTCCATCCCCTAGCTTTTGATCTTGAGTTATTGTCTCCTATGGAGGTTAGGGAAGATTTGAAAGAGGAGAATTTAAGGGTTTTGATTTTCTTATTGGTTGTTGGGGTTCTTACTTGGGAAAGGGTTAAATAGGTCTTAAAAACAGTTTATAACCGTCAACAAAATTATCCAAAACACCCCCATACTTAATTGCACTTTTATACATGTCAAACGTAACTTTCATTTTCGGAATCTTCATCGGCTCGAAGATGTTCCCACATAGATTATGGAATTAATTCTGGATATAGTAGTTCATATTACACGTCCTCAACGTTGAGCAACATTTGGACCTTGAATACCCTTGTCCATGAAGCGGACCTATTTCACCTATGAGCAAAATGTTGTTGCCTTGGGCAGCTTGGTGGCCTAAGGATGGGTCCTCCTCAAGGACCCCTAGGTCGGTCCTTGGGGAGTCGTTACCAGATGTTTGACCATGAACATGTTTATTGAAACACTAGGGTAACCTCCACTATTTTTTAGACTCCAAACAATACATACAAACAAGGCAAACATACTAGGATACACTAGCACGTCTCAAGACTAACTTTCTAACGTGTTAGTCGTTCTTGGACGTTTGACTTCCAAACCACTTCAAATCAATCATACCTACTGTAGAACATTTAATTTACACATGATTAACCTTTTCATGAACATGTGGGACTCTAGACACATTAGTTCATTTTGAGAGTCTTGACAAAAATTCACACCTACTATATTTAGCGCAGAATTTGTGTTCCTTAAAGACTTGTAATACTACCCCCAAATGGTCCATATTTGCATCCTCGGTCCTAGAATATAATGAGATATTATTAATGAATACAATTACAAAAGAGTCAAGGTAAACTTGGAACACTATATTCATAAGGTCCATGAATGCTTCCAGGGAAGTAGTTAGACCAAAAGACATAACTAGGAACTCATAATGACCGTACCTAGTTTGGAAAGCCATTTTAGGTATGTTTTCACCTCTCACCCTAAGTTAGTGATACCCAAACCTCAAATTAATTTTTAAAAATTAGCTTGCCCCTTGGAGTTGATCAAAGAATTTGTCAATCCTAGGGAGTGGATACTTATTCTTTATGGTAACCTTATTTAGTTGACGGTAATCAATGCACATCCTAAGGGATCCACTCTTCTTCTTTACAAATAAAACTGGAACGCCCCAAGGGCAAATATTTTATTTTATAAATCCTTTGTCTATTAAATCTTTGAGTTGAAGCTTTAGTTCTTACAACTCGACCGGAGCATTCCGGTATGGAGGGATTGAGATAAGTTTTGTATCCGTCAACAAGTCTATGCCGAAATCTAATTCCCGTTTGGGAGGAATCTTGGGAAAGTCATCGGGAAAGACTTCAAGAAAATCCCTCACTACAGGTAGTGACCCTAATGGAGGAACTTCAGATTCAAGACCCCTGACCCTCACCACATGGTAAAGACACCCATTAGAGATCATCTTTGACCTCTAGGGATTGAGTTCCCCCCCTTCCATTCTAAGATGGGCTCATTAAGAAATTTGAACGTAACTACCCTTGTTTTACAATCAATGGAGAAAAACAAGCATGTAATCAATCCATCCCCAATAGTACATCAAAGTCCAACTTCTCAAGCTCTACCAAATCAACCAATGTAACATTATTGGGAAATATTATGGGACAACTCCTATAGACACTTTTAGCAACAACGGAGTCACCCACCAAGATAATAACCGAAAATGGTTCAATTAGAACATCAGGTAACACATTAAACTTTCTTGATACTAAAGTAGTTACGAAAGATAAGGTGGAAGAGGTATCTAGTAAAGCATACACATTAATGGAAAACAATTATAACATAGCTGTGAGAACATCAGGAGAATCCTATCGATCACCCCTAGAGTAGAGACAATAGAAGCGATTCTTCATATAAGCATTAGAATTGGGAGCACTTACTTGTGCTTGAGCATTTTCTCTTCCTTGAGCCTTCATAATAGAAAAATCCCTATTTTGTGTCCACCCTTACCACAACCATAACAATTACCTGTGCCAACTAGACACTTGCCTTCATGTTTTGTACCACACTTAGCACAAATAGGCTTCTCAATATAAGGATTACTACCTTTTAACTCAAGAGGCTTGGGTATAGGCCCTTTAACTTTGTTTATCTTTTGAGTGTTCGAAGGGCCTTGGTTGTAAAACCTCTTTTTTAACCTTGCCTTATCTTGCACCTCAAATTTAGCCTTAGAAAAATTTCCATCTTCGACCCTTGTCCTCTTCAATTCCTTATCGACTTTCTTAAGCTTTTTCTCATCAATTTGTTCGGCAGGAACCATAAGACCATAGATGTCCATGCTAGGAATCAAGATAGCCAACCTACATTCATTAATCATAAGATCAGATATCCCCATAAAAAAATTGTTCATCTTAGCGCTAATATCTTTCAACATAGTAGAAGCCTACATTTAAGTGAACTTGAGGCTATACTCCTTCATACTCATAACCATTTGGCAAAGGTTGATGAATTTTTGCATTTTCCTCTCCCTTAGTTCAAAGGAAAAGAATCAATCTTGGAAAGTTGTCTTAAAATCCCCCCCCCCCCAAGTAATCCAACCATCTCTAACTGACCTCTCATCCTTCCATTGCTTATACCATACTTGAGCCACATCTTTGAGTTGATACGCGACTAATTCCGCCTTTTATTAAGAAGACACTCCCATAGCATCTAGTACCTTGAACACTTCATCAACGAACCCTTGCGGGTCCTCCTCCACTTTGGAGCCAAACAAAGTAGGGGGATTTGTCCTTGTGAAATCCATTATCATTGATGTGGTGGTGCTAGATTTGGGGTTCACTTTTACCATAGAATCCCTAGCAACTTGAGTTGCCAACACTTGAGTCAAGCTATGAATGACCGCCCTTATCTCAACATTAGACATAACCTCTTCTTCAATAGGAACTTGAGGGTTTTGAGGAGACGGAGGGCGAGACACCTCATTTTCATTCTCTTCTTTGATCCTTCAAGAATTATTTCTTCTTGTATTTATTGCCTATAAGAACATGAAAGTGAAGAGAATAAAGGACACATAGAGTTAATACTCTACAGGCACAACTTTAGGAATACCAAAAGGTGAGACTTTCCTAAGCATCCCATAGCTTCTCATTCATAAGTGTGGTGAGATTCACAATTATGAATGAGACTCTACTTGGCGTGACTTAGTGAGATATCAATCCTAAGATTATTCAACCTCATGCTCTGATACCATGTTTGTCACGATCGTGGAGTACCTTGTGGACGTAACCGACATCTTCGTCTTCAAAGAGGACTTGGACTAGCACTTAGCATTCGTCATAACATATCTTTGGTCAAAATGCAGATAACTTAAAAACTTTTACATAGTAAAGTATGCCGAGACTTCTCACATATCATATATGGAGTTTACATAGACTCCTCGCTTATGAAGTTTACATAGACTTCTCATTTAGGCAATAAAACCAATCCATAAGAAATAGTCTAATACTTTTTCTCACATTAAACCGTCTAAAAAGAATTACAATATTCGGGCATAGCCCTTATACAAGAACATTATGCCTCATAATAGGCTTAAAACAATAGTCTTAAAAATAGGGAAATAAATAAGTGTCTTTAGGCATAAGAAATACTACTAAGGTATAACAAGTGGCACCATCCTCGAACTTTGAGGACTCACTAACAACATGGGGAAAAGTCCAAGTCTTCTTGCAATGTTGGGGAAAAATGAAAGAAATATGGGTTAGTACAAACCACATGTACTAAGTATGCTTCCTATGCATAAAATCATCACAGCATGAAAAAAGCACAATTTAGTCCAACCATGCATAGTGTCAAATAACCTTATCATGCAAATATATGGAACATCATAAGTCAACCCAACATGAAATTAACCCAACACATAGGCAACCAAAAGCAATAATTGTGCAATGCAAAGAATAGAACCTCATAACTCTATCCAAAACTAAATAGCACATTAAGTCACTTACTTTATACATATTACATAACCTCATATTTCATCATAACATACTTGATTCATAAGATCATATATAACTAGACCTATATAATATATAATCAACTTAATCATACAGGAACACTATTTGGAGCATCCCTTAGGATCCCACATGTGCAATGTGTAAGAGAAGTCCCATACCCTCCCTCACACTATGTAGCATTCTTTAAGACAAGCCCTAATAAGAGTTCGCATGCTTAACTTGTTCGTTTAGTTTTACATTAGAAAAATAAGTACAATAACAGACACGAGACCATGTGAGATACATGGAATACGACGTTCTACTCCCACACCAAGGGTTAACACTTTCCTAAGGTGTAACCTTTCATAAATAACTATATAGGTAGATCTACTAAGCTAGGATCCTATGTGGACACATAGTTAACGGTCATGGAGATTGTTACTAGAAACCTTGACTTTCTAGACGTGGAGGTTTCCATCTCATGAGACAACAAATATCCTAGGAATTCGAACTTACCAAACTCGAGGAAACCCATGTAGTGAGACCGACTTATGAATTGTGATACCCCAATGTAATTTACATGCCCTTTCGGTGCTAAGCATTTATTTCCTTTAGTAATCATCATTCTAATCATACAAGTTCACTTTAGTCTCTTCTAGACTCCTATGCAAATATCTCTCTCACATCTGGTTTAGCCCTAAAATTAACCGTCGTCGTCGTCCTCTTTGAGGACTAAGACTAGCTTCTTAGTTTACATCATTACATTCTTAGGTCAAATTTAGCGAAAAATTTAAAACTTTTCATTACTTCTACTTAGTGGTTTACATAGACCTCTGCATACACATAACATATACATATCGAGTATACATAGTCCCTTCGAATAGGAAGGTTACATAAAATTCTACTTTTATTGAACATAAGTATATAAACATAACATAGTCATAATAGTCGTCTCATCTCATAACCATGTAATAAGATTGTATGAACTTGGGCTTAACCCATACATCAAGTAAAAATGCCTCACATTGTCTATACAATGTTTCATACTAAATGGAAAGAATGAACCATAATAGTCTTTAACTAAAAAGCATAATCCATAAGCTAGATAGTGACATCTCCCTCGGAAAATGAGGACATACTGTGGATGAATACGAGATCCAAGCCTTCTTCAAGTCACCATCCAAAACGCTTCAATGGCCGGAACCTAAAATGTTTAGGAAAAGGAACAAATGGGGTTAGTACGCCACTTGTACTAAGTATGAGACCATATGCATACATACTTTGAAATCATGCTAAGAAAAGGGACATTTTATAAAGTATGCACTTTTCAATTTAAAACCTTTATGCACATTTCAACAAGACCATACCAATCAATCTTTATATTCATTAGGTCATACACATATACATTACAAAGACTACAACATCAAGTCTAGTCAAGTCAACCATACATATCATATAAGTAAATAAACACTCAATGTAACTTTATCATCAAGTCATATTAACAATAAGCATGAACAAGAGTACATTTTAACATAACCAAAGCAAGTCAATAACCCATGAACCCCTATATAGTCAACAAGTGCAATGACCAAGTAAATCCCCATAACCTTACTCAATCAAGTAACCCAACAAGAATCATAACTAACATCCTACTTCACATAACATAGTATTTAAGATCACATATAATCTTACTTTAACCATATAGAAAAACATATATACATAAGTGAAACTAATCATCATATAGTATCAACAATGTGCAAGTTCATCATATACATGCCATTCAGCATTATAAGCATATTCATACATAAGAACATCCTTCCAGTTCTCCCCTCAAGACTAAATAGTTCAAATCTTAGGTAGAGTCCAATACCCCAACCTAGACTAAGCTAGACCCCTTGAGTCATCTTAGTTATAGTTCAATCCTTTAGTTCATTTTACCTTTTGGGAACATCTTGCCCTAGCCGACGTAGACCACATGAGCTAGTGTGGAATCCGATGTCATGAAACCCTACACCGAAGGAAGGTGGACTACTTTTCAAGGTAGTACCAAAACATAAAACATAGCAACTACGTAGATCCAATAGCTAGTATTCCTATGGGGGCAACATAGTTCAAGAACTAGGAGATATAATTGGGACCCTCTTTATGCTACATGCATTGTAGTCTCCAATCTCAAGAGTACATTAGTGATCCTACCTTTCCTATTTGGGAAGGGACACTCGTCAATGTAGTTCACTCTGTGCTAAGCTAGAGTCCCTTTTTGAAATGTCTTTAAGCCTGTATTATCTATCATAACTTAGTATAAGTCATAGAGTCTAACCCTTGTATAACATCATCATCATCATCATCATAACTCAATAAGAATTGCATGAGTATAATTCCTTTCATTATAACTCATATAGGTGACGTTAGCACATTAACATTTCATATCGTGATAAGGCACATCGGTAAATCATTCACCTTCCTTATAACATTTACATCTTAATCAACACAATCATAATCAAGAAATTTTAATTCAACATCATACCACCCTAACAATCCTAATAAAAGGCATACTCCAACAAAATATCATTACTTAATCACAATTAACCACAACTTGAAGTAAAAAATAAAGGTCATAAGACTTACCAAGTCTTATTCATAGTTCATCATCAAGGCCATACCATAAACCCTCAATTCAACCCAATTTGGTTATACATCATCATAAGTAATTCATCAACATGATAACAAGGCTAGAAGAATCACTACATCACAATTCAATACTAGATCATAGCTTAAGACAAGATACTTAGGTCAATTCACTTCTTAAGCTAGATCATCTTCTCAAGAACTAGCATGAGAGGCTACAGATCACTCTTATTTGTTCTTGATTAACGTAACAACATAATTTTATAGTAATTCAACCAATAAAAAAATCAATTGAATCAGATACAACTTAATTCATATCAATATTAAACCTAGGGTTAAGGGTTAAGGGTCATCTTCTACAAACTAGACCAAACCACCAAGATGTATGATAATCAAGTTAAAATACATGTTAATAAATTCATATTATCCAATAGAAAATATAAAAAAACCAATTAATAACATAATTTTCTAGATTGAGAAACACCCACATGAAAATCCAACTTTTTGAAAATAATTTTAAGAAACCCTTTGGGGAAAGAGGTCTCAAACCCCATACCTCAACTCTAATGGAGTTTTCCTTGAGAGAGAGATTTGTGGAAGAGGGTTTCTGAAATAATAAAGTCAAAAATACCTTGTAAATGTTTTAAGACTCTCAAAATAACTGGAAAACCTAAAATAACCGTCCTCACACTTTAAAAGACTTGGGGTGAATTACTTGTCCATGAACTCATCAATGAAGGAGGTGCAAACGATGTCTACCCATCTACGGACCGTAGATGGGATGATGCCCCATCCTGTGACTCTGTGGTTTTGGTAAGATACTTTTAAATGGAAGATAAGGCTCCAATACTATGTCTTCACCTATGCCCACCATATAATGACCGTAGATTGGTCTAAGGGGCATAGATGGCCACCGTAGGTCAGTTGTTTTGACAACTTTTTAGCCAAAGTTTGGGTCTTCTTCAAGGTCCCTTAGGGTTGTCCTTGAGGAGTCGTAACCGGAAATTTAACTTCTACAAATGTCCATATAGGTACTATTTTCATTTTTATAAGTTTCAGAATTCAAACAACCCACAAACTTCAACGACAAGACATTTGTACACACACTAGCTCAAAAGTCTAGTTCCGAACTTCATGGTCGTTCCTTGCCGTTCGACCTCGCAACTTCTTACACTAGACTTTCAAATATATTTATAATAATTTTAACAAGTTACTAACTTGTTAAATGGATGTGAAGCTATAGTGTATCCTATTTTGTTTTAGGGTCATTATAGTCCCATGCACAATACATTAGATTAGTAATACACAAGTTAGGATTTAGTAGTCTTGTTCTAGTGTGACTCTAACGCTACAACAGTAAACACATTATTCAAATTCGTTGGACATGATCCCTTAACACTTTCCAATCATCAACTTTCTTAATATTCAATAGAATGAGCAATGGTTGGTTCCGTGCTACCGTAGCCTTAAAGCTGCAATTGAATTTAGACCTTAGATTCCATAGATCCCATTTACGATCTGTTCATTACACGACGACTCATCGATGAGAACTGTAGAACCTTCTACACTTAGAATTTTCTAGATTTTTAAAATTAGGCCTTCCTCTGCCTTTTTAAACATTTTCTTGATACTTCGTAGACACGTACCCTATACTACCCTAATTTCGCATAGACCAAAAGTCAATAAAACATAAAAATCAATAGAAAATGTGTAACTAAAAATCACTAAAATATTTTAAATTTTCTAGATTTACAACTTGTGTTGCCTCCCAAGTAGTTCTTGATTTAACGTCGCGGCACGACACAGACCTCTTAATTACTAAGACTTCATTAAGATACTGTTCTTCGATCGCCTCTTTTACCTCTTCTGATTTAACAAAAGATATGTTGATCCTTTGATCATTTACCCTGAATATTGTTCCTTCCTCATTCTCAAGTTCAAGTTCTCTGTGTGAGAACACTTGTACTACTCTCCATGGTTTTGTCAACTTATACTTGAGCTTGCAAGGAAATGAGTGCAACCTTGAATTGAATAACTGTACGCAATCACTCGGAGAATATCACACATTCAATCTTTTGATCATGGTACTTCTTCATATGATTATATAAGGTTGTAAATTCATATTCTTTAGGAATAAACTCATCAGATCATTCAAATCATTCAACCTTTGACTTTACGCAACATGCCAATCTAGATTCAACTTCTTGAGTGCCAGTATTGCTATATGATCTAACTCTTCAGGCAAGTGAAAGACTTCCCAAGCAAAAGTTGATAAGCAAACATACCTATGGCAGCCTTGAGTACAGTGCAATAAGACCATACACAATCATCAAGATTTGTCAACCAAACAGTTCTGTTCAGATTCTTAATCATTTCAAGGATTTGCTTAATTTCTCTATTTAACACTTTGATTTTCCCACTGGACTTCGGATCTTAAGGAGTAGATATGATGTGAAGAACATAATATTATCAAGCAACACATTAAAAACATTATTAAAATCGTGAGAACCTCCATTGCTAATATTTTCCCTGTGTACCATATATGGAGATGATACTATTTTTCAGGAATGCACTTACACTTTTTCCTTCATTGTTTTTAAAGCGCTACCACATCCAATAATTTAGATATATACCCAACCACTACAAGTATGTACTTAATCATATCAGCTCTCACAAATGGACCAATAAACTGAAGGACCCAAATATCAAATATTTCAATCACTAGAATAAGAGTCAACGGGAGTTCTTGTTTCCTTGAAATACATACCCCCTTCTCTTTGAAAACGATCACAAGATTTTTCCAAACTATCAGATGTTGGTTAATTGTAGGACAAAAAACCCCAGACAAAAATATCTGTTTTGAAGTTCAAATACCACTATTATGGCCACAAACAGGAGACAAATGACACTCTTCAAATATCCTCATCATCTCAACCTTAACTTGTTGACAATTAGGGCAGTTGGCTAAAAATTCCACAATATCTCTCTTCATACCATTCAACCAATAGACTTCCCATAAATCACGATACATCTTGGTGTCTCCCGATTGAATAGACCCGATTGAATAGAATATGAGAAATATACATTTTGTCTTATATTTTCTCCCTTTAGGACATCAATATCTCAAACAAATAATCGACCTTGGTACATCATTACTCCATCTCCCCCTTGGGAGAATGCCTCAATGAACTTCTTAAGCACCGACTCTTTGAACCCATTTAATTTAAGATCAAGTTCTTTTTTAGACTTTACATCCATAAAGGACTATTTCTAACCATTATGGACCATGATACCACCCTTGGTGGAATCATCTTGTTAGACACCTAGTCCGGCCAATCAATGCACCTAACGAACTATTCTTTATTTCATTCTCACATGAGCTACACTACCCATGGATAATCTATTAAATACTTCTGCGAAAACATTAGCTTTGTCGGGGTAGTAAAGGACAATCATGTCATAATCCTTCAAAAGTTCTAACCACCTTAGTTGTCGAAGATTCACTCGTTTTGCCTAAACACATAGTGATGACTCTTATGATTAGTGAAAGTATTCACATGGAGCCAATACAATTTATGTAACCATATTTTCAAAGAAAACACAACAGCCGCTAATTCAAGATTATGGGTCAGATAATTTTTGTCATGCACTTTAAGTTTCCTTGAAGCACATGCAATCAATTTACCATTTTGCATGAGGACACATCCCAACCACACTCTAGAGGCATGATAAGGTACCACAAAGCCATTCCTACTTTCTGATAAGGTCAACACCGGAGCGGATCTAAGTCTATCTTTCAACTCTTGGGAATTTTCCACACAAGCCTCCGACCACCCAAAAATAGCCTTTTTTTGTGTCAAAGCCGTCAACGGAGAAGCAATGAAGGAAAACCCCTCAACAAACTTCATATAGTAACTGTCCAAACCCAAAAAGATTCTAATGTCAAAAGGAGTTAGAGGTCTGGGACAACTCCTGACCGCGTCTGTATTCTTAGGATCTACCTCAATACCCTTTCTTGACACGATATGAACAAGGAAATCTATGAACCTTAACAAAAATTCACACTTTGTAAACATTGCAAAAAGTTGTGGGTCCTTAAGAACATGCAACACTATTCTTAAATAGTCCATATGTCTTTTTTTACTCTTCGAGTAGATCAAAATATCATCGACAAACACAATCAGAGACATTTCTATGTATTACCTAAACAATCTATAAAGTTTGTAAATGCAGATGGAGCATAAGTAAACAAAATGACATTACCACAAACTCATAGTGACCATGCAGGGTTCTAATAGTCGTCTCTGAGATATCAATTCCTCTCACCCTTACCTGCTGATAACCCGAACGAAGATCAATCTTAGAGAAATAGTTATCCCCATAAAGTTGGTCACAAATAATCAAATCTCAGAAGGTAATATTTATTCTTGATGGTCGTTTTATTCAATTGACAATAATAATGAACAACCTAAGAGACCCATCCTTTTTTAACAAACAACACCGGAGCACCCCATGGAGAGATACTCAGTCAGATAAAACTCTTGTCTAACAAATCTTTTATCCTCTCATTGCACTCTAACGGATCCATTCTATAAGGAGGAATGGAGATACGTTACATATCAGTTAAAAGGTCAATGGCAAAACGTATTCCGCTTAGGAGGAATACAGGGAATATCATCGGGGAAAACTTTTGGGATCTCATTCACTACCAAAACATACTCTAGAGAAGGGGTTTTGGACTCAATGTCCATCACACTAAAAAGATGGTAAATACACCCTTTGTAGATCATATTCCTAACATTTAGGAAAGAAACAAATTTACCTCTAGGTATTGAATTTCCCCCTTCCATTCTAAGAGAGGCTCATTTGGAAATTTGAATTCAACCGCCCGATTCCTACAATTGATAGAGGTATAGTAAGCATGCAATCAATCCATACCCAAAATTAATTAAATGTATATTATGTCTAACTCCACCAAATCCACCAAAGTAACTCTACGGGATTAGGAAATAAGACAATTTCTATCGACACTTTTAGCCACTACCGAGTCACCAACTGAGGTAGAGACCAAAAAAGGTTCCACTAACACTTTGGGAGTATTTCAAACTTCATGGATACAAAATGTGTCACAAAGGACAAAGTAGAACCAAGATTCTAACGAGGCATATACATAAATAGAAGACTTTTTACATGCCAGTCACCACATCCGAGGAGCACTCTCTGTTATCTCGGGAATGAATAACATAAAATTGCTTGCTTTTGAGCAATGGAGTTGGAACCAAATGGAGGAGCTTTTTTTTTTATCTTCCCTTAACTTTAAGCGTTTGACAATCTATCATCTTGTGGCAAACCTTCCCACTACTAAAACACCCATCGGTACCAACAAGACACTTTCCATCATGGTTTCTACAACATTTACACAATTAGTCCTAGCGAAAAAATAACCACCACTATTACCTCCTTAAGGTTTAAGGTTTAAACCCTATCCTTGTTTACCATTGGGGAACCAGATAAGACTTGGTTAAAGAACATTTGCTTGAACCTTTGTCGCCCCTGTCTATCGAACCTAACATTGGATAAGTTCCCATCACTGGTTCTATCCCTTTTTCCTCTCTATTTTTTTTCTTGAGTTTGAATCCTCAATTTGTCAAGAATATATTATGAGCCCTTATATATCTATGTCACAATAGAAAATTTCTGTACGAAATTCTTTTTGAACCAAGTCATACACACCCATTAAAAACCTACTTATCTCATCCCTCGAGTCGGCCACCATAGATGGAGTATACTTGGATAGTTGGGTAAATTTCAAGGCGTACACCTTGATACTCATGTTACCTTTCCTAAGGCTAATCAATTATCCACCTTAGCCTCCCTCAATTATAAAGGAAATAATATATCATGAAATGTCAATTTTAATGTTTCCCATTCGACCGGGACCACTCCTACATGTCTTCCCCTGTTTCATAAATCAAATTTTACATGAGAAACATCCTTTAGTTAGTAGGCGACTATTTTATTCTCTCCCCAAGATACCCCCGTAGTATGAAGGACCTTATAAACTTCATGAATAAACATTTGGGGATCCTCGTCCACTTTTGAGCGATGAAACTTGAGAGGTTTCATTCTATAAATGTCCCTAACCCTTGAAGTATCCGAATTCACATTAGGATTGAACGAGGATACAACTTTTCTGTTGGCTTCAGCCATCAAGAATTGACCCAATATATGGATAGTAGACCTAAACTCTACATTGGTTGCATTCTTAACCACGGGATGAACCAAAGCTTGGTTAGCTTGATTAGCTTGAGAAGTATCTCATTCGTTCACATTGTCACCCTCCATTATTTTTTTGTTAGACCTTCCTATATTCATATCCTATATACATAAGAGAAGATTTAGGAGAGGGACTTTATATAGTAGAGTCTAAGGCACAACATAAGAGTAATGCAATAAGTGAAATTTACTAAACATGTTATAGCCACTCATTCATAAGGGTGGCACACTTCATACTCATGAACAAGACTCTACTAGATGTGGCTTATGAGAAATCATTGTAGAATCATTCTAAACCTTGTGCCTTGATTACCAAGTTTGTCATGACCCAAGGGTACCCCCTAGACGTAACAACAACCCTAAAAGGCTTTATGTAAGTCACTCCGCATATAATAACATAAAGCATCAGGACAACAAGAGCAAAACCACATTTCTTGTCCAAATATTTCATAAAAAAGCGGAAGTATAGACTTGTCTCGATTATCTATCTAATACAATACTTGAGTCACATCCCCAAACAACATAATCCAAAAGTAAAAATACAAGAATGAAGCTACATTGATAGTATCCATCCTTGAATCGTAAGGACTCACCAAACAAGAAAAAGATAATGATCAATTCCAAGCTCTATCCATAATGGGGACCACCTTGAGAACTAAACCCTACACTTGAGTACAATGAATAAAAATATGGGTTACTATAAAAATGGACTAAGTACGATAGCCATGCATAAAATCAATAAACATGCTAAAAGTAACATTTTGTTGAATGCATGACATTTACTAGTGTAAAGAATCATTATGCATATAATGCAAAAGAATAAGTCATAAGAAAAATCAACTCATAGATCATCATATCATAATGGGAACTTACCATAAATACCCTTAAAGCATACTTGTGCAATGCTTGAATAAGATTTCGTAATCCTACCCACACTAAGTAAGCTTCTTGAGTAGCTATAGTTCATATTTCATATTCCTATTCATATTATCATAAAAGAATATTAGCCTTAACCGACATAGACCATGTTCCTTACTATGGAATCTGGTATTTACCCCACACCGAAAATGGGTTATCCTACTTGCCTAAGCTAGAACTATGCTCTAAGCTTAGGTGGATCAACTAGGTAAAGACCTATGTTGGCACATAGTTTATGGGTTAAGGATATTTATTCTAGGAACCCAGACTCAGCTAATGTAGGAGATTTCCATCTTATGAGATATATAATTTGTGAACCTTGACTCAACTAAGGTAGATGGAGTCCATTTAAAAAGATGGACTCAACTAGTGAAAAAGCTTTCATTGGCTTACCGAACGGTTCACTGAGTCTTCTATGCAATTTTCGTCAATTTAATTTTTTCATAATTGAATCTAATGTGTCTTATTTGTTTTTTACATTAAATACTAGACCAAAGATTTAGGGAAGAAATCAACCTCCTCGAAAGAAGACTAGGGATACTCATTAATTAGGAGGCTGCAAATTCCCGAGCCACCATATCAAAACATCTTCCGAAGCAGGAAAGGGCAATGTCCAGTAGCACAAAGTGTCAGCACCTGCAAGGTAAGCTTTGATAGTGAGGGTACTTAGTCTACATACCTCACTCCCTCCAGCAGTGAAAGTCATGTAAACTCCAATAGTGAGGGTACTTACTCTACATGCCCAATTCCCTCCAGCTGTGAAAATCATTCAAGGGATAGTTCTCAAGCCTCTGTATCTAAGACAAAAGATGATCAACTTTTCTAAGATAGAAGAGAATATCTACGCTCCAAGATTATACACAACCTAAGTCAGATCCCGATAACTCCTATGCCTTGTCTACCTGTATCTCAGATAGTATAGAAGGCTCCTCGAATCCACTTGTTGAATTAACTAAAGGTTGAGGGCTTGAGGACCATACTTGAAGAGAAGTGGTTGTCTACTCACTCTGTGGTACAGTGGTACCCTAAGGTGTGGAACATCATAAATTTCTACAACTTTGAGATATTTACCAACAGATAGGATCATACATTCTAGGTTGGGTATGCGATTTCTACTCTACATATAGGGAGTTGGAACTGAAGGGAAAAAAAGGATGGAGCTTTCAATCCAGTTGATCATGTTGTTATTTGGGGAGGAAGGTTAAATGCAACAACACTTGCTTCAATGAGGTGCTTGCATATAAAGTGAGTGTGTGTGTACATTGGTCAACATGATCACCTAATGGCTATGAACAACACATTGAGGCAGCCAAACTCTTAGACCGTAATACTCTTTCAAGCATAAACCGCACAACACACAATAGCATAGTCCACAAGACAACTTCATATTACACTTAAGACTCCTAACTTGTGCTATTTATGAATTCACATAGGGGTACATAGGTAAGGGATTATTAACCATCTTAAATCATAAATGGCAGCACCTATACTTTACCCTAACATGGATATACACATGCTTACACAATATCCATACAACCTAAATCACAACTAGAATTGGAAAGTAGGCATAAGCTTCACATAGTATCATCATAAGCACATGTTCATATATTCATCAATTTGTCTTCATGGCCATGGTCAACACATATATAGATTGACAATAAAGTAAACACCGCCACCATAGGTGGACCATACCACATAATGCCATAGAAGGCTTTGTCAACATTACTAAAAAGAAATAGAAGTAGAAGAGTAGAGGAATTCTTACCAATAATTTAGCCTTTGGTCATCATTGACCATTACTATTATTTTATCAATAAATCAAGTATAGGGCAGTAGCTTAAGGTACCATAATCATACATGAAGTTAAGCATAAGATACTACAAGGTCACATTACAACTTGTACAGTACATTAACATACTAGAAGGTAGAAGGACATAGACCATAAACTAATTTCACTTGCATGGATTATAAGTCATATTTTGTCTATACCACCAATATAGGGCAGTATCTTCAATAAATCATAGCTTAGATGAGATCCTACTATATTTGCCAATAAACTCTAGATCACTGTAACATGCTTCGTATTAGGATTTCATAGAGGATAGACTTACATATGTTAATCCTATTCAAATTATCATACGTTAATACACATTAGATACATTACATATAATTCATAATCATATTACATCATAGGAAGTAGCTAACCATCATTTTAACGTAATTAAATCTCACAATAAGCACGCGAGAGTCATCAATCTATAGGCTAAAGCATGTAGGTCAATCTTACCAAGTTTCCTTTGATTCGATCACTAAGGTTACATACCCACAATTTATTCCTACTATCAACTTAAAAAAGTAGATACAATGATATTTACCCAATTGAAATCTCATAACAATCACCATGAATCTAAACTTATGGTGAACACATAGAACATATGCTTGTTTTGTTCAAATCTTCATACATGGATTCACATGGATAGTTCATCAAATATTCACCATAAATATACATACTATACATTATACATAAGAATATTAACATAATTGAATCAGAAATTGATATGCATAAGATCAAGATCATAAAGCCATTCATAGACTAAAATCGAGTTTGTGAAAGAGAATGGGTACATCATGCAATAGGATTGAGAATCACATCCAAATCAGTATATAATCATCAATACATTCATATGATGCTTTTGAAATATATTTATGAAAGAACCCATGGCTAGATTGAAGGAGAACTTTGTTCATGAAAACTCTTTCGAAAATATTGAGATTAACTCTCTAGATGAAAGAATAACTAGAGATGAAGAATAAAAATACCTTTGTATAGTTTAAAACCTCTAAATAATGATGATTCATCTATTGAAATCCAATCTCTAAGCTGTTCTTGAGCTTCACCAACAATGGTGGTTTCTAGGGAAAATATTTTAGAGGGAAAAGGTTCAATTCGTGGGAGAGGATTTGGAATGGGTTGATCACGTTTTAGATGACTTATATACACCAAAAATTTTATAAATAAGCTTATTATAGTCAGGTTAGTACATGTGGTGAATTTCCCATTCATCCTTAAATAAAAAGTGCACAAGGCACCAGTTGTAGGCCACTATCGACGGAGCAATCGACAGTCCGTAGGTGAGTCTACAAGAAGTGCTTGGACTTCCGTAGACTGGCACTTAGCAAAATTTTGGGTTAATACCTGAACAATGTAAGGAAAAATCGAAAATACCTAACCTATGGGCCATTGGTTGACCAACTGGCCGTCGTTTAGTCCGTCGATTGACACTGCCAAGGCAGTGTCTCGATCAGCCTTGGGTCCTTCTTGTGGGGCCTTTTGCAGGGACTTTAAAAGTCATACCCATACATTTCTAATGTACATACGAAACTTAATAAGTTTTAGACCTTCCACATAAGTTTCACCCAAAACAAACACCTGCAACTCGTCCAATTAGGCTAGGCCACATCAAGAGATACGTTGAGCGTCTTAAGGGCTATCTTTCGAACGCCTTCGACGTTCTTGGTCGTTTGACCTCCAAACTTCTCAAAACTACATATAACATATTAAAACATAATTATAACTCATTTTAAGATTTCATAATCTCATTACATACTGTATATAAAGATGCATGGACACATGAGGCACATAGGTGATTAGTCGTCAAATGTTTTGGTTGTCCCTTGACGTTCGACTTCCAAATCACTTCAAATTTTACATGCTGCATCTAAACCATATTTTACGACATTTTAGGACCTTGTAAATTCAATACAAACATGTTAGTCTCTAGAAACCCTAACTCATTTTATGGTCTTACAATATCCCCCACTTGGGAGCATTCGTCCTCTAGTGACACTTAGGGATCGTTAATCACAACAAGGACTTCAATGAATCATAGAGTAGTTCATAAAATTTATAACAACATCAAATCATTTTAGAACTCAATGAACATAAGCAAGCAAAACTATTATGCACTCACTCTTTAATGCATAAAACACCTAGGCTCTTATCATGTTCATAGGAGGACCATCCTTGTCCTAATCATAACATGGTCATTACACCTCAATTCATTGAGACATCCTCTTGCAAGGCCACACATAGGCAGATTTCAACAGTACTCAAAACAAGTAGGCACTCATACTTCAGTGCACATAGACTTGAGTTAATTTAGTCAACAAAGTTCTTCGTTAGTTAGACCTAGTGCCATTAGGTCATACCCTACCATACCATGTTTAGTAGTGTCCATCAAGGAATGTCCTTTTCCTCAACACACTTACATGTATCATGAGTTCACACCTAAGAAAGGTACAAGGTCAATTTCCTCTTAAAACGAAAAATTCCTAATTTTGAAACAAAGGAATGGTCATGTCGTCTTCCTAGTGAAGTCTAAATAGTAAGTCACACCAAGTAAATCACAAAATATAGGAAGAAATTTCACAAAATGTCAATTTCCAACATATTACTCACCTTCAAAGTAAGCATATTTTGAGAAGAATAAGAAAAATCATAGGCACACACATGATCACTTAGCTAAACATGCTTTTACTTTTCAAGAATGAACCTACAATCAGGCTTTCCAAATCATAAAAGTCATACAGGTTTCAAGAGACTCAACATATTTCAATTTAAAGAGACTCAACTTTTCATTATAAGGCTAAACATTTCACCTCACAAGTGATTATTACCATGCTTCTTATCTTATCTCATGAAGTCAAATGAACAACTAATATATGAAGATATATATTTAACATGAGAAACATGGATTTTATCAAAATATTTCTTTCATGCACTTTGGAGTCTCCACAATATCTTAAAGGTAATGACAATCAATACATACCAAACATATAAAGGTCTTGAAATTTATAATTTATGCAAAACTCTATTCATGAACAAGCTTACTAAGAATTCATTAGATTCAAGTTCAAGTAAGAATAGAAGGACAAGATAGAAAATATCTACAACCTTACTACTTCATCACCATCCCCCACTTAGAGCAAACCTAATTAAGGGCAACTTAATCCAACCTTAGGAGGATCTTAACTTAACAAAATTGGAATTCCGGGGTATAACAATGGAGATTTAAATACCTTCGAGTCCTCTTTCCAACTGCCGTGTTTGCTTTATTCCGATCTCTAATTAAAGAGTTACGACTAATTTACTAACGACGCTCAAACCTGGAAGCAGCTCCGCAATGGCTCCGCCTTATGGAGTCAACACGGACCTCACTTCCTGGTGAAAAATAATTCCTACTCTGAGTTAATTTATTTGTTTAGGAGTATTTTAGTCGTAAAAACCCTTAAGAGTTCTTCTAAATTTTCCTAAGCGTATCAAAAATTAGTTATCTTAAAACAAACCTAGAATTCTATGTTCAAGAGATTCAAGAAACTCTAAGGCTAAGTTTGTCTTCCTAGATATTAATTCAAGTTCTTCAAGAAGATGATTCATTAGGTATGTAAGTTTTCACAGTGTTGGTTTTTTCTCCTTCATGCCAATCATGTTTTGTTCTATCCTTGAATTTGTTTTTGAGATTAAATTATTAAGTTCTTGAGTTTTACCGATATGGAGAATCTTGCTGAGTTATTGAGGTTTGTGATTCGTTAATTATAATGATGTTCTCATTGAGTACTAGAGGTGAAGGTTTGCGAATAAGATGAGTTAATTGATAATTCCTTTTGTGGGTTTCACTGAAATTGTTTTGGGTTTAAAGAATTCATGATTTTAACCTTAGATTTGCAGTAGGTATGAGTTGATTCAAGTTTGATTAAGGAAGAAAATATCGGGAAAAAATATGTGCCCAGCTCTGCGTCGCAAAGAAGTTTATATCATTTTCTTCCGTACATTGTCCCTAAATTTATTTTCGTGCTCAAAAATTTAATTTCATCTCTGCGTTGCGCTAGTGTTCTTTAATTTGGGTCTTCGACCGTTCTTGTGGTCATCTACATTAATCCTCCTAAATCATCAAGAGGTCTCACATTCCCAAGCATATTACTTGAATCCATAATTCAAATTCAAGGTAGAGTTAAAATTAATTCTTCAGAGTTTTTTTTAACATTTTGAGAATGTCCCTTTGAGTGTTTTTGAGGAGTCTTCTACAAGTTCTAGTAACTTATTTCAAGGCTCGAGCAAGTGAGTATGAGAATGTGTCCATGAATCGATTGTGTAATCAGTAGTTCCTTCATATCATGTATTCATGGGATGTTGTATCATCACTTAGGCTCATAGTTGTGGTTGCTGGTTAGATAAACTCCCACAAAATTATATTTTATTTTTATACATGTAAACTAATTATATTGTATTCATAAATACATTGAACTTGATTTCTACTATTTTAAAAGCTTTCCATATATTGCATGTGTATTGTTGCTTTATATTAGGTTGAGTATCTAGAGTTGAGTTTCCAGTGGATAGTACCAGAGTCGAGTATATAATATTTGAATTGAGTATCTTATCCTTTATTTTAGTATCTAATCTTTTGAGTTGAGTGAGTTTTAAAGAGGTAAGTACATTTCCTTTTTATCAAGTTCAAGAGTATGCTTATCTTTTATAATTTCCCTTACATACTCGTGCATCCTATGTACTAATCCATTTGGCCTGCATCATGACACATGTATTCAGGATAACCAACAGGAGCTTCATTGATACAAACAGTAGTTTGAGTTAGCAATGGTGAGCCTCCTTATTTCCGGAGGATTTCATGTACTTTACAGTTTTATTAGGATGTCGTAGGTCTTGTCCAGACTTCCATCTTTGTCATTTAGAAGCGTTCAAAAGTCTCTTCATTTGTTTTGCTAAATCGTTTAAAGACATAAGTTGCCTATTTTATGTCAAGGTGAAAAATTTATTTTTATTTGGAGTTTTCTTTAAAGTTAAATCTAGTATTTAAATTTTCAAGATTTTTATATTTTATTTTAAGCTTTGCATGCTTAAGTTAGTTTTTCGCTTGTAGTCAACAAGGATGAGGGTTCGCTTGGGACCAAAAATGGTTCTCCAGTGTCGTCCATGTCCAGGGTTTAGACTTGAGTTGTGACAAACTTGATATTAGAGCCGATATTTCAAATCTCCTAAGGTTTCTATGAAGATGTTTAGAGTAGGGTCTAGTTTATGGATTTGAGGGCCCCATTTCTATAATCAAGAGACTACATGCATTTTAGAATAGTTTCTCATTTTTAATACTCTTAATTGTGCAATAGAGCTTTGTCATAGAGATTTATTCATAACTCATGTGTTTTACAATTTCATTTGACTACCTTTCATACTAGAGAGAGTTGAACAAAAACTTCAGTATTTAATCGATGAGTCTTTCTTAGCAAAATCTTGAGAAAGTCATGACACTTGAGAAGATGTTTAGAGAACCCCATGAGTGAGTTAAGTGTTGAATTTCAAAGGAATGCACCCATACTCATGTGAATCGTGCGTCTGAGCTAAAAGTGAGTTGTACTCTTTTCCCTAAGCCTTGTTTAAGAGATCCTTATGAGGAAGTGTGTTTAGAGCTTTGGTAATGTTTTCATTCAAACAGGAAACATAAGTAACAAGATCATGAGTGGTAGTAGTGAAAGCGAATAGCATGTAGAGATTTAGTAATCTAAGCAAAAGAGATAGTGATGAGGCAAGTTATGTTACAATAAACATGCACCTGGTAAGTTAATAATTATGAGTTCTCTCTTATAAGTATACTAAGAAGTGAAGATCTATTAGGATCTTAGGATAGGAGGTAGACTAAGAGTTGCTAGTCAAAATGAGTTAGAGTGCAACTTAACTTAAAATGGATTATGATGATATGTCATTGTGTTAGTAATGAACAAATTTAAGTGGTGAATAGAAGAGCAGGAGTATTCATGAGGTGATAGGTTTAATCTAGTCCTATGATTTTGAGGGAGAACCCATAATACTCAAAGTGTTATAGAACTAATAAGTCATTGATATATAGTGAATGAGTGAATAGTACCAATTTTGTGAAGGGAAATGTGGTAGTAAATTTTAAGTATGAGTAGTAAGAGGTCACAATTAATTACTTGTCATAAATTCCTAAAGGATAAGTGTTTCTAAAATTTGAACATAGTAGTGCTGAGTTTGTATAGTATAAGGAAAGCAATCATATTGATATTCGGGTTTAGTAATGAACATTAAGCTTGAATTTGAGATGAGTATCATGATCAAAAGAATGGAAACATGTGGGTGATAATGTTAGTCTTGAGATTTGATGTAGAATACTTGACATAGATTAGGTGAGGAATTGAGGTTATTAGTTGCAATAGATATGAGTGGTACAACTGAGAGACAAAAACATTTAGATAAAGGCACTAAAGTGTGGCTAAGTCACAAGAGTAACACGAGCGAATGTAGCTAGAAGAGGTTAAGAGAAACACCATAGAAAGAAGTCTTAGTACCTGTTTACTAAGAGTTCAATAGTGATGAGATAAACTTTTCCCAAGTATTATGGTAAAGAAGATGTACACCATTAAGAGATGATGAAATAGGTCCATAGCTTTGGAGTGTTCGATTTAGACCTAAGGGGAGATGATAAGATGAGAAATCGATTCAATTGTTGAAAAATTCTGAAAGAGTAGGTTAGTAGGAGTCCATGGAGTTTTTAGAGTACTACAATTTAATGGGGTGTTGTTAAACATTATGTGTTTCTTAAAATGATCCCAAGTGGTGGTAAAGAGTTATAGTTTGAGATGTGATTTCATATATAGAGGTATAGAATTAAAACATAAGGATTTGGATTAAACTTGAATATAGTAAGAGCAAACCATTAAGCACAGACCATAGTAAGAGTAATCCCATTCTATGCCTAGTACAGTCGTCATTCGAGGACGAACGATCCACAAGGGGGACATAATGTAAAACCCTGGAAAATTTTTGAGTTTAGATTAAAACCGTACTTTGTTGTGAATAACATTGTTTTTACTTGAGGAATTTAATTTTATACAAGTTTTAAGGTCACTATAAGTAGAACCTTGTGTTTCAAGAAGAACTAGACAGAGTTCATTCACTTCATTCCTAAGTTTTTCTAAATTTATAGGATCAACATAAGATGACAATAACTTTTAGTGAAGGATAATTTAGGTGGCCAAAATAAAAATTAAATCCCTTTGAGTTCTTTTTCCAACACCGCCGAGTTTGCTATATTGAGAGCTCTGAGTAAAAAGTTATGACTAATTTACTAACAATGCACAAACCTGCAAGAACCTCCGTGATGGCTCCGTATTATGGAGTCAACACGGAACTCACTGCCTACTGAAAATTATTCAGACACTCATATCGTTTAATTTATTTTTAGGGGTATTTTAGTCGTAAAGCCCTCTAGGATGTCATTAAAATAGTCATAAAAGTGTAGAAAATTAGTTTTCTTAAATTAAAATCTATGATTCACACTTAAATTTCTACGTTCAAGAAATTCAAAAAATGCTAAGGCTAGGTTCATCTTCCGAGATTTTCCTTCAAAATCTTCAAAAGTTGATTCTCTCTGGTATGTAAGCTTTCATAGTGTTGGGTCTGTTCGTGCTCATGCCAGTCATGTTTAATTTTATCATTGAATTGATTTTTGATATTTAATTATTATGTTTTTGAGATGTTCTTGAGTTTTAGCCATAATTGATAATCTTATTGAGTTCTTGAGGGTTTCCCTTCGTTCTTTGATGATACAGTTCTTATTGAGTACTTGAGGCAAGGGTTTGCAAATAAGATGAGTTAATTGACAATTCCTTGTGTGTTTTTCGCTGAAATTGTTTTGGGTAAAAATAAATCATGAATTTCCACCTTAGAATCGCAGTAGGTGTTTTAAAAATTCAGTCCCCCGGAAAGTACCCCACTGTACGCATCGCAGAGTGGATACAGAGTCCACTATCCCAAATTTCTGCGATATAAATTAAATTTTATCTTCACGTCGCGCTGTGTTCTTTTATTTGGGTGCTCACTCGTTCTTGCGATCAATTATATTACCCTCCTAAATCATTTATAGTTGTTACATTCCAAAACATACCGCTTGAATCCATAATTAAAATTTATGGTAGAGTTAAAGGTTAAGTCTTGAGAGTTCTTTCGAACATTTTGAGAAAGTCCATTTGAGTCTTTTTCAGGAGTCTTCTGCAACTTCTAGTAACTTGTTTCAAGACTTGAGAAAGTGAGTATGATAATGCATTAATGAGTCGACTTTGTCATCACCAGGTTCGTCATATCATGAATCATAACTCTTGTATTCATAATTCACATTTAAGAAAGAGTTAAGAGTAGAGTTCAAGAAAATCTTTGAGTTCACTTGTGAATCATTTGAGATCCACCTTCAGTTTGAATTAAGTTTAGATTATTTAAGTATGAGAATGAAAATATTTTTATTCATAAGTTCCTTAATGATATTTTGATCCTTGAGTGGAGTCGTTCATGTCCATAACTTCCGCATGAACTCCATCACTTTTGTACCTTTGAGAGCAGTAGTTTCTTCAAGTTCTATGTCTTGAGTATTTATTTCTTAATTCCCTTAAGATTATATTTCTAATCATGGGACTATAACATGTCACTCATATAATCTTTGATTTAACTTGTTCATGTCCATAATTATGCATGGATCTTATAAGTCGAACAATCTTGAGATTAGAAGTATATTTTAGTCCTTGAGTTGACTAGTGCATGCTCATAATTTCGCATGAACCTTTCGAGTTGAGCATTCTTTAAATGAGTAGTATCATTGAAGTTCTTGAGTTCCAATAATTTAGATTTATATATGGTTATTTAAAACTTAGGATTGAGTCGTTAATGTCCATAATTCGGCATGAACAATATTTTAAGAAGTCTTTTACAAATGTTTTAACTTTTTTTATTACTTGAGCTTTTAGTTGAGTAAAGAGTAAAAGTAAAGTTTGTTTTCTTTAAAATTATATATGAGAAGTCAATATTTCTAAGAGTAAATGTGTTTTCACATTTAAGATGAGAGGAAATTGAGATTTCCCAAAGAGTTTTGAGGAAGAAAGGGAACATCGATATCAAGAGGGCTTTTCAGCTAAGTTTTGAGTAATTGTCTCATACCAAAGAAAAAGTTATATATCTAAACATGTGATCTGAGTATTTTCATAGTAGTATTGAGCACCGATGTGGGGACAAAATTGAGTTTAGATTACTCACGTCTCCATAAACCATGTAACCATTATAGGTAGTAAAGGATCATTCTTTTTAGATGACTCCTTAAGTGCTTTTTAGCATAGACTAGTGAATCCACTTAATTAACGCGTCCAATATGATGACAAAGTATAGGAATGTTCTTGCAGCATGGGCAAGACGTTGTATCATCACTTAGGCTTTCATCACATTAGACATAAGATCAAAATGCATCATTACTTAAAGTCAACTTACTTCATAAACATCATATAGTAACCCATTCATACATTTTCATACAAGGACACACCAAGACTCCCTCCAAATGTCTACTTGTTCAATGGATAGATGGAGTATCATTCCACCACATACCCTTAGTAGAACACCCTTAAGAAGACTTAGTTCATTACATTCATTTGTGGGGGCTAGCTTTAGCCGACATCAACCATGAGAGCTTGACATGGAATTCAGTATTAACCACTACCGGATGAGGGGTCCTACTTGCCTAAGGTAGGGTAATTCTTTTTAGACTTTACATGGGGACACATAATAAAGGGATAAGGAGATTGATTCTACGTGATACATATCCACTAACGAAGAGCACTCATATCAAGAGGTACATTGTATACAAAATCTCTACTCACGAAGAGTATCCACCCCTTCTTCAAATCCTATCGGTGCTAAGCATAACTCCCCCACGGAGTCTTAGACATTCATTACATTCACTAGTTACAGGTAATGAGATTGCTACTAAGTACTACATCAGAATTTACGAAGTGTACCCATCTCTAAAGGTTACCTTTCAACACTACATCTCACATCATGAGGAGTATCCAACCTCCAACCACCCTTTTGAAAAAACTTGGGAATAGTGAGCTGCTACTAAACACTTTATATAAACTCACGAAGAGTGTCCACCCCCCAAGTCCCCCTTTTTCATTCACTAGAATTCTTAAGAATATTTGGGTTGGTAGTAGACACAACATCTCTAGTCACGCGTAGTGTCTACCTTAAGATCCCCCGTTTTCATTCATAAACATCATTCATTCATTCATTATGTGTGTGTGAGTATATGTTAGAACACCTTTCACATAACCACCATTATTCATAACATTGACTTCTAAACATGATGATACGACATTCATCATAATGCACACACTATCATGCTTCACGTTCGCATTATACTTCATTTAGACATTGTATCTTCAAGACAAATATTATCAATTTCATAAGACATCTGATGCATATGCATCATAACATCACATTACTTCACATTCAATGTCTTCAAGGACATAATCATAATTCACATATATATATATATATATATATATATTCATATAATCAAGTAAACACCCCACCATAAGTGAACCATACAACTCAAAATCAATTTATTAAGAACTAGACAATGTAGATAACTTACCCTTCATCCAATCCTTGACCACATTTTCTCAATTCTCCAATAATTCACGATTATAAGTCATAAATGATAGCAAATAATCACACTACACCATAAGAAAAAAACAAATCTAACATTGTCTAATCATATATAACAAACCCAATTAAGAAGTTTGAGAATTTGGATGATCATGGATTCATTGAGTTTTTTTAATCATAAAACCATCACTTTACATTGGAATCATTATAATCCATCCATTAAAACCTTTTCATGCAATAAGCCCTGATTAGAATTCAAAATAGATAAATTTAGGAATTTGAACCCCTTTTTAAAAAGCCTTTTGAATGGATCCTTTAATGAGAGAGGAATCAAGGATGAACTACCATACCTTATTAGAATAAAAAACATGATATTTGATGAAGAAACCAATGAAAATCTACAATCCTTGCTCTATATTAAGTTGAAGTTTCAATGGAGTATTCAGAGTGTTTTTTTCTTGGGAGAAGGGTTTTGATGTATAAAACATTAAGTCTAATTTAGGTCATAGGGGTATAAACTAAGTAAAAATACCTACAAACCCCTAAAATAACCATATATAAATAGACCCCAAAATACCCCTATACCTATTGGACGTTTTAACCAAGTCTAACTTGACGTAAAAACGACGCGGCGAAATCTTTGACATGGATGTGCATCGCGGGGACACCTCCAAGTGGAAGTTGCGCGACAAGCAGGCAGTGCCACAAATTGGCTCTTTTGGCAGCCTTCTTGCCACATCTTGGGTCCTCCTCAAGGACCCTTTGGTTGATCCTTGGGGAGTCATTCCCAGAAGTTTTGACCCTAATATCATCCCTCTAGGTGTTAGGATCATCCCCACTGATTTTAGACTCTAAACAACACCTAAAGCATGCACAAAAAAACAACGACACACTATCACACACAAGGCTAGTTTTTTTAACGTCTTGGTCGTTCTTTGACGTTTGCTTTCAAACTCTTCTCATAGACTTTTAAAGATATAATTCATCATTTTTTAGGGTTTTTACGTTTATGGAAACGTAAATAATTTATTTTCAAACATAGTTCTCTTTTGATTTAAATCTTTTATTTATGTTTTTCATTATTTTTATTATGTTTTAAGCTTTGTATGCTTAAGTTAGTTTTCCACTTGTAGTCAGCCAAAATAAGGTTTGCTTGGGGACCATCAGCAATTCTCGAGTGCCAGTCATGTTCAGGGTGTATACTTTGGTCTTGACAACCCATTTTTAATTTCTTTGAGTTGGAAACCTTCAAATCTTTAAAGATCAAGAAGAATATCTCCCAAAAACTCAGGGAACTAAAACTAGAATTATGATATGATTACTCTAAGTCTCGATTGTAAGCTAATAATTTAAAATTTAATTTATAGTTGTCTAAACTTGTGATATGAAGGATTACTCGACGCAATTAGTCAGGATCTGGGTCAACTCAGTGATCCGCCCTTCTGTATATTCCATGGCCATATTGCTTTAGCCTTTGCATGTTCACGTTTTTTATTATTTGTTGATAGTGCTTTGCAGCAATGTTCATTGATACGCCGTGTAACACCCTGTAACCAAAACTGCAAATTTCAAAAGTTGCACGTGTTAGTGATGGGGCCGACTATGGACCGTCAGTTGATTTACGGTTCATCAGTGGACTCCATCGATTGGCAAGTCAATTCCAAGTTCTTAGTCTCAAACAAGGGTCGATTAGTACGGACCATCAGTCGACTTTTAGTCTGTCATTTGACTCCGTTGATTGTAAAATCAACTACCAGTTCTCAATCGCGAACGATGGTTGATCAATACAGAAAGTCAATCAACTTATGGTCCGTCATTCGACTCTGAGGATTGACCAGCTAACTTCCAATTCATAGTCGCGAACATCAGTCGACTTATAGTCCGTCAGTCAATTACGTCGATAGGCCAATCAAGTTTCAGTTCTCAGTTAAAAACAACGATCGAATAGTACAGACCGTCAGTCGACCTATATTCCGTTAGTCAAGTCCATCGATTCGCAAGATGACTTTGAGATCTTAGTCACGAACGACGATCGACTATTACAAACCATTAGTGAATCCGACAACTTTTAAGTTAGGGTTCGTTTTGGTGTGTTCCTTGTTTATTTTTCCGCTAAGCTACATCATTTAGACCCTAAATCATTAGGTTTTAGTCATTTTAAGCCTAGAAAAATCATTAAAACTTACCCAAGTGAAAATCTTTAATCAAAACTTAGAAAATTCGAAGCAAGAAAGGAGGAAAACGTCAACAACCCTAGCTCAAGAACGCAATAAGGTTCCATCAGTTCCAGCCCCATAATCTACAGATTTCTCTATTGAATAAGTCACCTTGTATGTGGGATTTCACTAGTTTGTTCCTTTTGAATATTGGGTCCCCATAATTCAGTCAGTTTCTTGATTCCCTTATTATAAATAGACCTAGGGTTGCTATAATTACAACATATTTTTTTGAATTAGTTATTAACATGTTCCAAATAAGATTATCATTTTACTACTCAGTTTATTGCGTGAATTTTAGAACCCTACCTATGTATTTCTTTAGTTCTTAAATTACACATATTAGCTCAGATATTTAAGTTATTCATTCACACATGCCCTAGTTATTAATGCATCATTACAAGATTAATTGTTGCATTTTTCAGTTTGTATTTTTAGTTTGACCTATTTAGTATTTACAAAAACCCAGTCATAAAAAGTTAACTACATAATTCATTGGGATTAGCATATACCGAGTTGGACTAGGGTTTAGCTTAAACAAATAGTCCTATAACTACTAACCAGTAGGTTGTAAGTCCCCTCGTGGGCATCCGTTTAGTGATCACGCCACCATGTTTTATACATCTAGCGGGGTATATTGGGTCCTCGGTGGGGTGTATACATCGGACTCCACCTTCAAATCATGTGGTTTTGTTGTCAGTTATTAGTAGCTCCCACAATTTAATCTGATTCCATTACATTGACCATTATTAGTATATCCTATGTTCAGTTTCGACATGTTATAAACTTGTCACTACTTTTAGTTATCTCAACATTAATAATCTATATCATGTTCAGATTATATCATTGTTTTACTGCTTTGTTCAGTTATGTATTATTTCAATTTTACGCTATCTTGCGTGCTCAGTGCCCTTCAAGTATTGACGCATATATGCACTACATCTTCTAGTATGTGATTTCAGGTTCTCAATATCCAGATCATGCTTAGATCAGTTCCCGATCTCCATTTAACAGAAATTAGTGGTGAGTCCTCATTCTTCGAGGACAATAGTCACGAGTTTATTTCAGTATTTTTAGTCCTTTAATTTCAGTTTTTCTAGACATAGCTAGGCCTTTCCCAACATGTCTGTAAGTTAGAGGCTATTTTAAGCCATTGTTAGTTTGAGTTTAGTATTGAGTTAATGCCTTCTTTGTATTAAAATCCTCAGTTTTCACATATCTCAGTTATAGTATATGGGTATTGCCCATTTTTTCATTTTAATTATGATTGAGTTTACGCACCTGTGTATTATCTCTAGTATGCTCATGATCAGGCCAACTGGGTGAGATTGAGATCACTTGTGTACCTAGGTCTCGTGTCCCCGTCTCGGGGGAATCTCGGGGCGTGACAAGTTGACTTTTCTTTTTCACTTCCATGTTGATCCTCTTCGTCAAGTATCAACACACTGGAGCATCATGCGAGATTAAGGCCATTTGGCGACTCACCTAATGAATTGGGTGATCCTTATGTCGTCTTTTATTCATTATCTCATCTACCTTTTTTTTTTCTCAATTGTGTATAGTCTTTGTCTCCAAGTCTAAATACTTGAAAATTAAGGTTTTTCATCAGTTATTCCGATAGAATATGCAATTGAGGACACTAAATCAACCAAAATATATCCCTAAATAAATCAAAGTTGTGGACTCATAAACACACCCAACTTAAACTTTTGCTTTTCGTCAAGTAAAACTCAAGTTCAGCACTTCAAAAAGTATGTATCAAAAAATTTCTACTCAAGACTCAATCAGGAATGTAAACAACAAGACTCAACTTACTCATGCAAGGATCAATTGTGAACTCAAAGATCAAAAAGGTGAAACTAAAGCCTCACATGTGAAGTTTATAGCTTAAAACCTTATTAAATGATAAAAAATGATTTTGAAGTTAGTTTGGTCATTTAAGAGGTCAAACGTTAAGAAACAACTCATATATCTGGAAACTAGTCATTTGGACTAGTGAGTTGTAAAGGTCTTTTTTTTAATGCTCTGAGTGTTGTTTGACAGTGAAAACATGCAGAAGTGACTCATACAATGAGAAAACCATGTTTAGGGGATAAACATCTTGGTATGACTCTCCTAAGACAACTCGAGGGGTCCTAGAAGAGGACCCCAATACAACCCCCCAAGGATGCCTTGGCAGCATGGTTTGCAATTTTGTTGGTGTGATCTGCGGTTACTTTCCATGCCCAGTAGATAAAACCACGCACTGTAGCTCACTGAAGTGGCTTCATAGTTATTTCCATGAATCCTGCAATATTTTAAGCCCAATACACCAACCAAGGAATTTAACCACGGCCAGTAGAGCAGTACATTGTTTTATGGTATGTGGAAGGCTAGCCGTAGGTTGGAATGTTTGTTGATAGCTTTTTAGTTAGACCTTAGGAGATTAAGTAAGAATTTATTTTAGGGTTAAGCAAGGATTATTAATTTTTTAATTAACCTACACTGGTTTTCAATAGACCCCCCAAAACTAAGCCTTCAACACCTTGCAAAACAATCCCAAAACAGCCCTAAAAAATCAGACCCTTATGACCAACAGATGGCCAATTACGGCCAGTAGGTTAAGTGACGCCTCGTAGGTTAAGGGCATTGATCCATACATTGTTTTTTTAAGGAGAATACAACATTTATATTTGCATACCCAAACCACGGAAGCATTTAACGTTCAGTAACTCCACCTATGGTCAGTAGGTGGAGGGGAATAGATGCTACTAGTTTTAGATAGTTTTTGATTAAGTTGCGGATTAGTGTTTTAATTAGTTATTAAGTCGGGGTTAATGGAGTTCGGTTAGGTGTTTAATTAATATAATTTATAAACTTATAGGATCCTAAACTAATATATTAATTCACCACAAGTCAAGACCCCAAATCATTACTAACTTTACCCAAAGTTTCTCAAAAGCTCTTCTCTCAACAACCTACATTGAAGACCTAGGATGAGATCAAGTAAAGTTTAATGGAAGGAGATTTTTCAACTCAAATTTGGAAGGAAGTCTGGCATGGGAGTTCTTTATTCTTTGTTAGATATCACCAAGAAGCCCCTTCAATATGCTTCCAAAGTTTCCCCAATTCTAGGTTTTTATCCAAAGCATACTTCACCTTCTTAAAACGTCTCTATTGTTAAATTATGATCATTTATGTGTATACATGACATGTTATGGGTGAATTCATCGTATATTAATATTTTTTGAAGAAAATCCCCAAAGACCTGTGTTCTTTCATTCTTTCTCAATTGTAAGACCTTGTGTGGATGTATTGATGGATATAGATTGATAATCTAGAATCTCTACATTGCTTAGGTGATTTTACTGTGAAGTTACTCTATCTCATGCTTTATTGCTTAAGATTAGGTTTAAGTCTTGATGGATGACCTTAGAACTAGATCACCTAGACTCGTATTGATTATAAAAAAAACTTATTGACATGAATTGAGTTGATTATGATCATAATAGCTAATGATGTTGGTTTATGATGTTATTCTATCTAAATGTGTTGAATCAAGGAATCTATACATGATCTTGAGTCTTATCCTTGAAGGGCAATCTTTGGAGGTATGGTATGTTGAAGTTACATTACAGGAATTGTTGATCCACTTATGGTGGAGGTGCTTACTTGATCTATAGTTTTATATTGAATTATTGTTCCACTTATGGATGAGGTTCTTACTTGATTTATGAATTTTTGTTTTGATTCTTGTTCCTCTTCCCTACAACGCTAATTATGATCAAGTATGTTCTGATATGAACATAGATGTTAAGCTATGATATGAATATGTTAGTGTTGGTATGTTCAAATTATAGGGAATTCTCCTAAACACTAAATAAATATGATATGAAAGAACATTCTGACATGTTCTGCATTTTTTTGATTAAATGGTGGTTCTCATCTTTTGAAGGTTTGAGCTACACAATATATGAGTAGCTGAGTCCTTAAAGCAAATCTTTATGAAGTAATGCATAATTAAAGGCTTAATAATTCTTTACAATGAATTGTACTTAGAAGTGAGTGCATATGATTATGAGATGCGCTCTTTTACGTTACTAGTTGGGTTCACACTACGGTGTATCATGAGATGGAAACCCACACCTTAGGAGTATAAGGTTTCTAGAAGCAATCTTCATATCCCATTACTATGTACCCACATAGGCCGCTATGTAGCGGATCCACCTCGATGCTAATTAGGCTAGTTTCACCTTAGGCAAGTGAAACAGCTCTTTTTGGTGTGGGGGTATACCAACGGATTTCATGTAGCTCACATGGTCTATATCGATTATTGATAATGTCCCTCTGTTGTAAGAATATGAACTGAGATATGAATATTACTTATTAATATGAATACAATATCTAACTATTGCTTCATTCGGGGAACTACTTAGTGTAGATAATGGTATGGGACTTTACCTATACATTGCACAAGTCGGTTCATTGAATAGTTCATTTGTGAGTCTTTTGTGTATAATGACTTGTCAATGATGTTAAGGTTGAGTCCACTTATTAAGACGTTTATCTGTAGGTGATTACACTTTCTACTTCTTGATGTCTTTACATAGTATATATAGGGGGTATGTGACTTCATATGTACATTGCACAAGTGAACTTGAAAGGGGGTTATGGGTGGTGTCTTTATGATATGATATTAATTGAACTCGTAGTTTCATTCCATTATAATGAATTATGAATTGTTTTATTCTCCCTTTGACTTATTTCTATGATTAACTTTAATTAATGTTCAAGTAATGTACATGACTATTTCCTTATTAGTGACTATTGGTTATGTTGAGGTCTTAAGGTGAAGTGCATGACTAAGGTAGCCTCAAAGGAATGCTTAGTAGGGTTGGAATACGAGATTCCAACCACATATTGCATAAGTGTTCCTTAGGGGTTACGAAGGTGATGGATTTACTATGACATGAGTATGAACGTTATTTGGCTTGTGTTGTGCAATGTAAATGCATGTTATTTACTAGATATTTCACAAGTGTTTCCTAGGGGTTGCTTATGTTATGATTACCTAATGTTACGAAAATCTTGGTATTTGACTTGTATTACTATATGATTAGAGGCTATGTATTTTGGAGATTGGGATATATATTGTTATCTTGATGTTTGAGACTATGCTTATTATTGTAATGATATCTCTGATGTTATAATGAAATGTAGATGAGTTGTCACATTGGTTGTATCCTCCAACTATTTCAAAGATAATGTTCAAAATGGCATATAGCATGATTTAAAATAAAATGTCCCTTTAAAATTATTTTTTAAATGTTTTAATGCATGGCTTCCATGTTTAGTACATTTTTTTGCTAACCCCTTCTTTCCATATTTTATAAGTGTAGGATTCGGAGGTATCTGATTTCATCCTCGTGGCTAGGTTCATAGGAGTTCAAGAAAAAGATGATTGGTGAGTCCTCATTGTATTCGAGGGCTAAACCTTATGTCCCTTATTGTCTTTACTTTCATGTTTTTAGAGTTTGTAATTAAAGGAAGTGTCCCTATGTTTCGTATTCAAGAGTTGTATTCTAAGTAATGAGATGGTTTGAGACATAGTGTCATCGATATTCGTTCATTTTTTAAGAGATTTTTATTGTAAACAAGTCTTAAATTTCCACATTTTTCTATGTCCTATGCAATTATTATGCTAAGGTCTTGTATAAGATCCCGTTGGGGTCAAGTACATTGTGTTATGACTAGGGGGTGCTCTCAAATCATGAAATTTTCAAGCTCACGATACTTGCTTCAATATACAATTTCAAGATCAATGAAAGTTATCAAATTACTTCACAAAAAGAATGATTTCATTTCCACACACAAAGGTTCAAGAATTTTATTTTTCGAAATCAAATGCAACACTCACTCTCACAAAGATGAACACATTGCATGAATTAACCCACAGGTTTTCCCGTATCTTCCAATCAAACTTTGTTTCAGCTCACTCTAGATCAAAAAGGTCTTTTAAAGGCTTGTAATGAGGCTGAGTGTAAAGGTATGATAATTCAGGCTCAGTAACTTTTACCTTCATGAAATGTGGTGCTCATAACACTTCATTTTCTCTTCATTCATCTTCTTCTTTCGTGCTCATATCTCATCCCATTATTCACATCTCCATATATTTATTGGAAACCCTATCTTTTTTTTTGCATTTCATAGATTTAGTCAATAATTTTTTATTTTTTTATTTTTTGCTTCTCTTTTGTCTTTCAATTTTTAATGGAGGAGTTCCATTTTTTGTCAGTACCTTGGATTAAAGGAGACTTTTCTTTCACTTCTTGACTTGCCTTATCTTATCACACCCCCAACTTAGGATTTTGGCCTAAGTTAGCTATTCAATCTACCACAAATCAAAGGGATTATAGGTAGTAGATTAAGAAAGCTAATAGTTTTATAATGTTTCTTCCAAGAGAAAGTCAAGGCTCAAGGGGTGTTCAAGAAAGGATCACACATACTCACAAGGTTGACGACAAAAGAGGTATATGACAAAGTGGTTCACACTCTTTCAAGGTTGCCTAAGTTCGTATCAAGAGATTGCATATGTGAGTCAACCGGACCAACAGGGCAAATTCTAGGTGTCACATGCATGGTTCTCGGTAAGCTCATCACATAAGGCATTGGCAGTAAAGTAAAAGAAGGCTTTATATGCTAGTGTGCTATGTGTATAACAATAGACTCAATTTGACACTTGGATATCACAACAAAATTAAAATTGTTCACTGTGTATGCAACATCACTTTGCCACATCATAGCCGCACATTTATGTTCATTCAATTGTGATGAATATCAAAGTCATCGGTATTGATCAAAGCGAGACAAAAATTTTCCAAAGAAAAACCATATTCAAGTACATATAAGATATGGAGAATTTTTTTCCTGATGGGTTAAATCATTTAAAATTAAAGAATAAGAAGCCACAAGCTCAAACATCCATAAAGATCTACATAAAACACAATTTTAACCATAATGACCCAAATATATCAAAGAACCATCGAACATCAATACTCACACAAAAGGTGGGACTCAACCCACCACAAATGAAAATCATTTGTCCTCAAATTCAAATTAAATAAAAGCATTTAAAAGTGAAATAAGGTAAGAGAGAGAGGGACGTAAAGAGAGGATGTTATCTAAGAAGTCGCTCCATTTGTTTGGAAATCAGTGCCTGGTGCATCTGCCTCAACTTAGGCATCAGTGCCTGGAGTCAACTCAGAAGTACCAACTTCGTTGGATATAACAAAAGGTGTATCTGGTAGGGAAACATGCACAACAAAATCTACCATGATCTCCTCTATCTCAGCAAGGTCTTGATATGGAGCTCCCTCAACCTCCTTAAGGTCCGGCAAGTCTTTATATATGATCTTCTTCCTTATATCTATCTTCTCCTCATTAGTTTCATTATCTGACCCATCAACTGCAGCTTCCTTCATGTGTATTTCTTAGGTGTTAACAGGAGGAATCTTTCAAGAGTTAGAGTCTTCTAAATCATCTGCAGCCTCCACTAATGAAGTGACGTCAAGAGACTTCTGATAGTCTTCGTCCTTCCTCAAGTCTACTTTGAAACCTTGGAGGTCTCCCCATTCCTTCTCTCACAATCTCGGACCATAGCGGTCAGATCATAAAAAGAAGCACGGAGGGGCGTCAAGTAGCTATTATGGAACCTTCAATCATTAAAGGGACTTTTCTTTCCAATCTGGTAGCTCTCACGTCACCTGACTGAGAACGATGCCCCATCTTTAGGATCATAGACTGAGTAATCTCAAGATGCTGGGAGGAAGTGGACGTGCCTGGAGCATATGGAGAAGAAATAGAGGAAGAAGTACATGAAGGAAAAGAGGCTGGAGTAGGCAAAGATTCTTCTACAAGTATCGAGTAAATATACTCTAGTGATGTGCCTATCTGTGTTTCCCTCTTCTTGTGAGCCTCCTCTGTAATATACTAGGACCCAATACACCAGATGTTGGTGGAAGATGAAGGGGTAACCTAAAAATCCATAGTGGCATCCTGGGGTACCTCAGCATGATAGAAAATATCCATGATTAGTATTGGGATTTGCAGTGAGGTATGACCTTATTTGGCCATCACAGACATTTCTTTCTCATTAATAAGGCCTATGTTAATTCTCCTCCTATAAATAATCGACTTGAGATAGGCTTCATTGGGAAAATGGAGAAGTGACTGATTTTGGGAGGGAATGATGGAGCTTCTACGAAATCCAAACCAACAAGGCGAAGCTACACTAAAGCCCCTTTCCTCAATTAGGACTCCTGCCTCAATCCAACTCGGGGTGGTGTTTGAAATGAGGGGCTCTAACCATCCCTTAAGTTAATCTAATGAAGTTGTAGTGTTAGTTAGGTTAAGGTAGTCAAAGGCATGCCCTCTATCAAGTAAAGAGTTGATGTACTAGTTATTGCATTGAACTTCCTTTCCCTGAACCATTATCGACTTAACCGGTGTGAATTTACTCGACTTCTTTTTTATATTTGTGACAAACTCACCGTATGCCATATAGATTTCCTGGACCCATGAAGGAATATCAAGGCCTTGGGGCCTGTGAACTGCCCAAATATATCGAATTTAAGGGTATATCTTACATTGGAATACTTACCTGAAATCCCCATATCGATAACAACTTCTCTTCAAGAATAATTCATAGCCCATCACCCTTTAAGTGGTTAAGGATCCTAGGTGGAGGAACCATTTTTGCACAACGTCCATAGGAGATGCTTGGGGTAGAACTGCCTGTGGTGGTGTGGGAGAAGGAGAGGCTCTTGTAAATGTGGAGTGAGATCAAACCCGGGGCTTTGACCGCCGGGGTCGTAAAAGTTAGTTGTCGTCATGCTCAGATAAATTATCCTAAGGTCTAGCAATAGCCCTATCAGACATAAGATTTTTTCTTTTTCCTTTTTCACCCAGTGGTGTTTCTTGTCTTTCTCTTCTTGTAGTATTTTATCCTCTTTCATTGACTATAATACATCGTACTCATCTATGTTTGTCCTCACCATTCCTGCAAAGTATTAAGAAAAAGATAGGAACAACTTAATCACATTCATTGAATAAAATTTTCAATAAGACTCGTCAAGCTACTCGGTGAGTTGCAAAATCTCATTGTCAAGCTAAATCGGATCGCCAAAAGGATTGGATCAAATTTTTACAATAAACTGACAACGCGAAGTTCCATTCGGCGTATTGCTAACACTTTTCGGTGAGAAAAAGCTAATCTACCAAGTGCTATAGTGCAAAAATTGTTCATGGGTGTATATCTAAAGGTGATCAAGAAGTCTTTCGGCGAGTCATCGAGTGTCTTCGCTGAAATCAGGTTTCTCGCTGAAAGTTATAGAGGCTAAAAATGCATACAACGTGAAATTAAAGTCTAGATCGCCACATTTGGTGAACCACTGAGTGGTTCAGCGAGCTAGGCTCAGTATGCCAAATGACCCAATGTGTCTGTTTTCAATCCATATTCTTGAATTAAACCTCGCGACCCCCAAAAATAAAATCAAACCATACAATAGTAAAATTAACACAACTCCTATAACACCTAGTACGACGGAATACTCAGACTTCTCTCGGATTTGAAAATTTTTGCCAATTGATGATTTTCACCGTTTGAATGATGTCATCCTTTCTATCATGGGGAAAACTATATCGTTTGGCAAAAATCTAGGCTACTCATACTTCACCCACATACGCTACATGAAAAGCACATACAACCCAACAAAATCTAATAAAATTTAATACACGACAAGACGGGGTTAAAACATTAAATACATTATGACAAGATTTAAGAGATACAACATGTAATCACATGGTCCATCGATTGAGCCTGCAAAGCCAATAGTTTGGAAGCTTTAGACAAAAACCATGAAGCCCCATCGACCAGATGTGGTTCAATCAATGGACCATCATTTGTGGGAATGGTTTGGCTCTTGTACACTGCCAACAACTCGGCCTTGCTTAGGGTGTTTTGTAAAATTAAACTCAAGTCTTTTAAGTAGAATGGACGATTGTTTTAGGTGTATTTGGGTATTTTTAAGATTATTAAAGTTATTTAAATCTCGTTTAGACCCTAACACCTAAATCAAAACCCTTTCCCTCCCATGTTTTCTCCTAAAATATCCATGTTAGCTCAAGGTCAAGATGGTGCTAGGATGATGGATTTCAATGAATTTCTTCTTCAATTCTCTTTGGATTTCTTTTAATAATGTATGTGAGTTATTTATCTAAGGCTTTCTATCACCTTAGATCCAATTTCAAAGTGATTTTAAAGTTTATGAAAAAGTCCAATTTCTACTCTGAGTCATGATTTCTTGCATGAAATGTTTTCAAACAATGAGGTATGATATTATTGATGTATAATTGCTGTTTTTCAATTAAAATATCCACGAACCCTGGACCTTATCTAATATCTTAATTTTCTTATAATATGGGTGATTTGACCAAGACTTGTACTAGTTAATTCATGTGTAGATTGTATTTGGTTATTGAATTGTGTATAGATCATGATAGAATTGTATATCGCTAACTTAATTTGATGATGTTCATGTTGTATATTGTTTGATCATTGGTATATTTCGATTTTTGGTTAAGAATTATGTTTATGGCTATTGGTAAGAGCCTTTGTGAATTGAATTGATTGAAAAGGCTAAGGTGTTGATTATGTGATGAACATGGTTTTGTCTGCATTATTTATGTAAATTGTGGTAGTATCATGCTAGGGCTTATATGAAAAGGTAATGTGTAGATGTTTATGTGAGGTAATGTGATCATGTAGATGATGTTATGGCTTATGTGATTAGGTTAGGTGATGTTATGATGTAATATATGTACGATATTGTGTAATGTGAAGATATGAAGTGATGTAATATTTTAATTCTTATGTGATCTTATTTGAATGCTAATGTTATGATTCTTCTTTAAGTGATGGTATATGATAATGTTGTATGTGTAGGTGTGAGGTTAAAGTATGTTGTCCTTAAATGATTATGTGTGACTATGGTAGACTATAATGAGCTTTTATGTGTGTTGATAGGGTATCTTGTTAGGAAACCCTTAGTGTCCCTACATGGTACTTGAATGATATTGTTTAATTGATATGAGGATTGTGTGTCATGATTAGGTAGAGCTAAGTCCCTTTTCTTGATCCATGAAAGATATGTGAATATGTGATCCATTGACTTGGTAGGCTAAAGTACCCATGTCATATATGTGTTTGAATTAATAATGAATGAAAGTCTAGGATCGATGGACCTAAGATGGTTCCCTTCTAAAGATGACTAATATAGGAAAGTTAATGTTTAAAGAAGGTCAATAACTTGGAAACTTCAATATAGAACGAAGGTTATGATATCCTTGAACTTGAAAGCTTAATCTTATCCTTCTTGTGTGAATGATGGACTTAGAGATGTTTTGAATAATGCTTATCTTATTGAATATGGAAATATGTGATATGTGTTGAAATTGAATAACCTTTTTTAGGTAGTCTTAAATATCAACTAGGTTTGTATGAAGGGGTTGTATGGGCGTCTGCTTCATACCTTACTTAGGTAGGTCTTAGGAAAACCTTAAGTAGGGCTCTATGTGAATATGGTTATGCATCTTAAAATCTTTATATGAAGGTTTTTATCAAAATGTCATGAAAGCATGTGTATATACTAAAGGTCCCTTATTCATTGTTTTGCATGGCTTCCATACTTAGTGCATTCAATGTGCTAACCCTTCTTTCCCCTCTTTAACTAAATGTAGGGAATTGAAAGCCTTGATATGCAATGGATGATGGATAGGTTTCTAAGGGTGATGGTTAAGGATTGTGAGTCCTGAGAGATTCGAGGACAAGACCCACATGTTCCTTTTATATCATTATTTTTTCTTTTAAGTCTTGTATGGGCTTAGACCCAAGTGTTGTACATTCAAAGTATTAGATGGTTAAATGAGACATTGTAAAGATAGATTGTTAAAGTCTTCCACTTGCGTATTAATGACAGTATTCTTTGTGTGTGAAAAAAGTTTTAAATTCTTTCTTATTTTTAGAGTATATTATGCGATGATTGATACGAGAGGCTAGTGTGGGGCTTCTCGGGCTCTCGTATGCCGCTAACTTCCAAGGGGTACCTTTGGGTCGTTGCGAAAGTAATCCACTCCAAACACAACATTGATGACTAAAATGCTTAGATAATAAAGAAATATGGAGAATACTACCGGGATGAGAGTTTGAGAGGTTAAAAAGAGCAGGAAATCTAATGATGTAAAGGTTTAACCATTGGATTTAAATAAATCGTTCAATTTTTATCCCTTTGGTGATGTTAGTCTTGATTGCCAACCCTCTAGGTGAATTACCGAATAGCCACTCACCTTGCCAAGTTTTACAGGAACTTTGGTTATAATGTGGGTAGAAGCAGCGACGTAGGTCGGGGTTGCCAACCTCTTCCACGATTCGCCAACTGGTTCTTTAGCTCACCGGGATGCACTTTTGAACACTTTCCATCTTTTAACCTGCACAATCAGTACAAAACTATTCTAACATAAAAATTTTAAGTGATAAAATCTTGGGAGTCGCAATAAAAGCCTTAGTTAACGTTGTGGCACGACGCACATCCTCATTCATGTTCCATTTTTCGGTCTACCTTAGTACCACTAGGTGACCCCTCTCGCTTAGTTGTGTAGAGATGAGGCAAATCATATGTTAAAAGATTCTCAAGTAGTTGAATAGATATGTAAGGAGAGCCATCCATCAGATTCAGCACTTCAATAATGTCCTTCATCTCTTCCATCAATCTATCTTGCTTATTGACATTTTTGAGAATGATTGATAATGTATCCTCAACACGCCTATTAGAATTTTCCTCATACTTTCTCCCCTCATGAGGAGGTATGTATTATTATTCCTTCTACATTGAATTTCAACGTTTAATATCTTCTTGGTCAAATAGTCCAACTAACCTAATAGTGAGACCAAATAGTGATCCTCCTCCATTTTTTATTAGTCTTAGTTATTTGGAAAACTTTTATACCAATTATGCTTAGTCTCCCTCTTTAAAAAAACCTATATCGAAAATAAACAAAGAAAAACTAAAATTTAAGTTAGTTCCACTCTAACTAACAAGATCAAAAGTTGACTTAATTAAAAATTCTCAGCTAACACCACTACCCGACAGCGGTCCCATTTTGATTAACGCATCGGACACTTCATCCAATACTAACTGTCGATGATCATTAGTTAGTAATATAACCCTATTAAGTTAGTTGGGGTCGAATCCCACAAGGTATGGTTCTAAGAATTTTATCCAAGTATGAATCAGTTTATATTAGTTATACCTAAAGACAAATACGAATGAAAACATATCTAATTAAACGGGTAAAACAAGTGTCAAATATTGAAGGGATTTTTATTGATAATTACAAACTAAAACTGAAAAAAATAGATGTACAAATACAGAGACTCGATTCTTTGGATGTGATAGGAATATGGGCTAAAATAAACGACTATGTACATGCTATTGATAGAAAATCACTATATATTTGTGACTAAGCTAGAATTTAATGGGGGAGAATTGTATCTAAAGAAATTTACCTTTAATCAAATTGGTTTCTCTCATACACTAATAATCCGCAATTATGCCAAGTCTTGACATTAGCCCATTCACTCTCTCAATATGAATGTGTGGGAGAAGGTTTAGGATTCACTCTCTCGAGCTAAACGCACTACAACCCAATAACCAAAGGCTATTGATTCAATAGTCTTTATTTTAAAACCTCTGTTCGAGCATACAAAAACCACAAAGACGAAATTTTAATTGCAACTACAATCCCATTAAGTTCATATGCAACATTTGAATGAAATCACATTTAAATACAAAATTACCTGTTAATTAGCAAAACCCTACAGTAAATTAAATCCATATTCACATAATCACATCCCAAAAATTGGAGTTTTAGCTAGGAATGGTAAAGAGATAGAAATCAATTCCTGAAATTATTTCCATCAATTGGGTATGATAGTAAATGTCTTTACACAAGGCAAAGACAACGATTCTTCAATATCCACATCAAATTTCTTTGAGTTGAAAACCTTCAAATCTTTTAAGCTCAAGAACAATGTCTCATAAAAATTCTAAGAACTAAAAATAAAATTATCTATTTGATAGCTCAAAGTCTCGATTGTAAATTAAGAATTTAAAAATGTATTTATAGTTGTTTCAAATTATGTTGTGAAGGATCACTCGACTCAGTTAGTCGGGATCGACAGTCATCGTCGTCTTACTTTAGCGTTCACCATCTTCGTATTATAAATCGTTGGGAGATATAGTACTGCTTGCAGAACTATTTTAGGATACGCCAAAAACTCTTTTTCACCGTCGTCTTTATCCTGTCCATCAGGGCTCAGTGCATTACAACATTACGCAAGAGTAAGGCCATTTGGCGACTATCCTAATGAATTAGGCGAACCTTAGGCTACCTTTTTTTCATTCTTTCCACTACCTTACTCTAATTTGCTCAATTGTGTCCATGCGTTGTCTCCAAGTCTAGATACCTGAAACATAAGGTTCTTCATCAGTTATTGACACAAAATATGCATTTGAGGACACTGAATCACAAAAATATAGCTCTAATGAGACCAAATCATGGACTACTTAACTCTCACGTCACATGCTGATATCTTACGGATAAAGAGAGAGTATATGAGAGATGAGGCTGATTGTAGAAGACCTACACCGATAGATACGTCTTCGGTAGTTGATGTTGTGATGTTGCAAACTAAGTTAATACTTACCCCAGCTAGTGAGCCTATAGTTACACTCATTACTTCTTCTTTTTCTTCTAATCGTTTGACGGTCGTTCTGCCTCCTACTCATCATTATGTTTTTTCTACTTGTTGACCTCTATCACCCATTCCATGTTGTACAAAATGAGCCATTTGGCTCAGTCTTCCTAGATTGGTTGAGTGGGAAATTTCTTCTGCCTAGGCCACGGTTAGGGCTAAGTTGAGAGAGAATAGTGATTTGATAGATGCCCATAGACTTGCCCTACATTTCCTCACTATAAGAGTTGAAGATTGTGAGATCAACAAGGGTGCTTGTGCTGAGGACTGAAGGTTGACATTATTGGGCTAAATAACAATGTGGATGTGTTGTAGTCCACTTATCTATATATGTCTTTGTTATAGAAGATATCCCCGGGGTTCCTAGTGTAGATTCCCCAGCCAATTCTGAGATTCCTCCGATTTCTATGATCGGAGATGATACTAGAGAGGATGCAAGTGTTAAAGTATAGGTTGAGACTGATGAAGAGGCGCTACTTGTTCGTGACAAAACCAAGCATGATGATCTGGAGGACCTTGATGGGTCCATTGTTCAGAAAACACTCGAGGCATGACTAAGAGATACTTCGATGGTGGGATCTAATGGAGCAAAGGATGATGTTGTAACGTGAGCTAATGCCCAAGATAATGGAGTCATTGAGATTTAGTGTTCACCCCAATGTTATCCTCGAAGGAGGATTTTTTTAACTCTTTTTTTTTATCTTGTTTTTTTATCTGTTCATTATCATTTGTGGACAACTGCTAGACTTATTAGTAGGGTGAGGTACTTCTGTACCTACCTCTTTTAGAATATTTTGTGGATATTTGTTGTTTATGTGTTGTGAATGTTTGATATGATCTTGTGTTGATGTATTTTGACTTTTGGTCCATTGTTTTTAATGTAATTGTTGTTTTGACCCCATTTTAAAAATTGCCACCTCTTGATGTGTCTGAATGTGATCGTTCTCTTACATTTTTGAGTGTCAGTTGTGATCAATACCGATGACTTAAATAGCGCTACTTATTGATGAAATGTGTGTGCAAATATGATGAGGCAAATTGAGTTGCATAATTCATATTGAACTCATATTATCTCATAGTGGCTAAGTCGGTGGTTGATTTCAACTCTTGTGATGTTCGTTGCAAGTAGCTAAATTTTATGTCTTGTTTAATGATTGTGTTAGATGTAGTGTGTGGTGAGATTGTCATGAAATGCATGCTTGATAATACCTAAAACATTTACCATATGTCCAATTGACTAGTGTGAGTGAATTTAGAAATGATCTTAGGCACAATTTTTGGAGAGTGAATCGATATTGCCATTATACCTCTTTATGACCACCTTGTTAAAATTTTGAGCCTAGCTTGGCCCCATTTGAGCATATCCTTTTCTTTGGTTGAACCTTTAACACAAATAACCCTTTTTCTTTGCACCTAAAATTTTTATGGAGCATTAGTTATGTTGAATTGACAATGTAAGTCAAAAGCCTATGTTAGGGTTGTGGTGAGAAGGAGGAAAATCAAGAAGTTTGATAAATTCACCCCTTGAAAGATTGTGTTGAGAAAGATGGAGCCCCTCCATATAAAAAAATAGATAAATGAAAATAAGAGAATTTTTGAAATAAAGTGTGTGCAATGAGCAAAACAAAAGGGACATCCAATTATTCGTGCTTAGAATAATTGGTTTTTTCATTTGAAAATAAAAAATTAAAATAGACAATGAGAAATAATGAAATTCCGGTCATGATTCAAATAGGTATAAGCAACTAAGACTAAATGATCATACCATTACCCTTCGCCCTCTTACAGGCCTTGAAAGACCTTTGTGATCTTGAGTACGCTTAATATCATATTGATTTGAAACTATAGGCAAGCCAGGGGGGAAGAATCATGCATGTGTTTGTTTCTTGAGAGAGTGAGAGTTTTTTTGATTAAAAGACATTTAAAGTTGATGAGCTTTGTTTGTGCATTCAATCATTTTGAATATGAGGGCATTCAATTGCTTTTAATGAGCTTCAACTTGCATTTGGACCAAACATTGTGAGTTTGAGGTCATTTGATGATTGTTAGTCACATTTTGAAACTTAGAGTGCACAATTGAACATTGCATGTGTAGTTTGAACTTCATGTTCCATTCATGTTGACTCATGAGTAGCATCATTTGTAGACACCTTGCGGAATTGATTGATTTTGAGTTTTACTTGTCGACAAATAAAATTTTATGTTCGGGCGTTGATGAGTCTTAGATTTTCACTCATTTAAGGATTTGTTTTCAATGTTTTAGTGTCCTTAATGCCTAATGTATTCTCTAAATAGATGTTAAAATGTTTATTTGCAACACTGAAGGCAAAGCAGCAAGGCGAGGACATTACCAAGCAAAAAAGAGAAAAAAAGTTGGAGAAGTAGAACAAAGGCAATGTTGGTGATTGCTAAGACCACTTGGTGAACCACCAAGTTGTCCCTTAGCTCGCCCAGTGTTCCAATTTTCCAGCCCTAGGGAAAAGCCAACTTGGCAATAAAAATGGTCAGTCGGCAAACCACCGAAAGGATCAGAGATTCCGTTTCTGATCTCCTAAAGTTACAAAAGCCTAAGGTTGAAGAGGCAAGGAAAGAAAATGACGGTGATGCACACTTTGCACCTCGCTGGCCTGGACGGCGATTCTCGACTTACTTCGCCAAACTGTCCAAAAGCTGAAAATTGTGAAGAGTATAAATACACAATTTCAAAAAAGAGTTGAAGAGTTCCAAAATTCCTAGATTCTAAACAAGTGTTTTGAGAGATTTTACCTTGTGTTCTTAATTTCTAACACTAGCTTTGGACCTTTTGAGTAGACTTTTAAAGTGGGATTTGAATTTTAGTTGAACTGAAGCATTATAAAGACTTTGGAACTCATCATTCAGTTAATGGAAAACATAATTGGTAATTGTTTCTTCCTTTTTGTGATGGTGGCTAAACCCCTAATTCTTGGGTTGTGATCATATTATAATTTATTCTAATTATATTATGGGTATTATTTTTTACTAATTTAAAAGTTGTTTTAAAGTGGTTTTGATTGATAGTTGTGTATTAACTCGAGAATCGTAGTTGCGAATGTAATTCTAACTTAGTGATCTACGATTGTTTGAGAAAGAGTTTCTAGAACTTATGGTATCAAATGATGATTGTAGTGATTGTCTTTTTCTGTGTTCGGCTTGAGAGAATGAATCTCAATTTAATATTACCTATCTAGCTTGAGAGAGTAGGTAAATTTAGGCATTGGGTTTTTTTATTAAACCTATCGAGGTTCGACATAATTCGCTTGAATTCTAATAGTTGTTTGATAGAAAGCTACTAGATTTGTAGTATAGACTACCCACTACGATTTAGCAATTTTTAGTAAATTATAATTACCCATATATATAAATTATGTATTAATTGATCACATACCAAGAGCCTCTGTCAATCTGATTAGCCCCTTTGTTTTCGTAATTGAAGCTGTTGTTACTTGACAAACTTAATCCCCCTATCTGCATTTTTATCAAACCTTATAATTTACTTTGCTTAGTTTCAATAATGTCAACTTCTATTACCGATTAGATTATAATCTCTAGTTCTTAACTGAATTTCATTTCATATCACTCCCTGTGGGCTCAACCCCAACTCGTTGTTAGGTTTATACTATTACGATTGCCCACACCTAGTATTGGATGATGCTTAGTTGAGTCTTATCAAGGTATATTTTCAAAATATTGCAGGTAGTACTTACTACTTCAGCCCATAATTGATCAGGGAGATTTTGATCAAGAAACATCATTCTAGTGATGTCTTGTAGCGAGAAATTTTTCCTTTCCACCACACCAATTTGCCAAGTTATTTATGAGATGAGAAATTATGGGTAAATCCATTTTTAACACTAAATTCCTCAAACGCTTTATTTAGAATTCTCCACTATGATCGCTATGATTTGTGGAAATAAAATATCCTATTTCTCATTGGATTTTTCTAGAAAACACTTCAATGTTAAATAAATCTTTATTTTTTGAGAAAAGAATATTAGCCAAGTGAATCTTGAGAAGTTTTCAACAATGACGAAAGCATTTTTTTTACACCAATGCTAGCGGTTTGAGTGAGACGAACGATATCCCTATGTAGTAGTTGCACAGATCTATTCATTCTTAGATTATCACCTTAAAAGAAGAAAAGAGTTTGCTTACCAAGATGACATGTGTCACATATATGGTCCTTTTAAAATTTAAACTTTGGAAGTCAAATGATTAGTTCAAGTCAGGAAAAATTTTCTAAGGCATGTATGCTTGTGTGACCCTGATTTCTTTGTCATAACCAAGATTCATTTGATATTGCACTTAGTCATGTAAGTGTTGGAAAATCAATGTTTTTTAGAACATAGATACCATCAACACAATCTCCAACATTTTTATATCCTTAGTCACATGTTTAAGTGTTCAAGTTGTAGTGTTGAATGAGACTTTGAGATACATAGTTGACTGGTGCTAAAAAGGTTGTGTTAAGTCCCTCCACCAGGTATACGCCTGATAGATAACATGATGAGCAGAGAATGATTGATCCAACTCCTGCTACTTTTTCTTTTTCATTCTCTTTGGCCTGTAAATATTTATTGTGTATTTCATTGTCTATTACCCACATTCCCTTTTTGTAGGTTGTTTTGGTCTTCTCCTACAAAACTATTAGATTAATTTTTTTAGGAACCCAAGTATTTTTGGGTCTTTGAGGGTTAGGATTTTCAATTCTGATCTCCAAATCCATTTTCCACAATAAAACTTCATGTATTTAAAAGATTTGTGAACAATGTCACCACAAGTATATTAAGAGAAATTAACAAAATTTTCTACATGATGAATTGAGGAGAATGATCTGTTAGATCTAATGGAGCCATGGTTAGGGGAATTTCTAATGTGGTTAAGATTATATTTATTAGATCTAACGGATATATGGTTGTGACATATTTTGATGTTATTCAGTTGCATCTTTATTTTCCTCTAGTTCTTGTTCTAGTAAGTAGACTTCAATTTGAACTGTTCTTGAGCAATTTTGTTGTATTTATCGATTACTTTCTACAAATCGTCATTAACCATATCCATAGAGTTTTGTAAGTCATTACATTTTGAAAAATTTGAAGTTTTACCTCACTGTTTAGTCTAGTGCCATGAAACATATGTTGGAAGTTTCATCATGATCATCTTCAGATGTTTTTCCTTGACTCCAAGCTCCTAAGACTCTTTAGATCTTCATTTCTCTGATTATATCTCCTTTATCATTCTGGACCGTTCTTTTTTATGTGTTCGTCTTTTCCACAGTTGTAGCATCTATCATAATTTCTTTGGTATTCATTGTTCTTATAGTCTAGTTGAGGCTTCAACCTTTGTTTGAGCATTTGTGTAACTCCTTTGTTTATGACAATCATTCCTTGACTTTGATATTCATCGGCTTCTTCCTTCATTTCACTTTTCCTGCTGTAAATGTGACTGTTTTCTTTTTGTCTTCTTTACTGTATCGGTTAATATGACTATGCTCCTAGGCCATCAGATTTCCATAAAGTTTGTCATGATTCATTTGTTGCACATCTCCATTTTAAAGAATTGTGGCTTTTGTTTCTCAAGTTGTGTAAAGACTCCTTATAAGTTTTATAACTTGTAATCCATTAGAGTACATCATTCCTAGAGGGTTTGATTTCACAAACCTTTTTGCTAAATCTTGAAGACATGTCCTCTTCGTTTTAATTTTCCTCCATTTTGAATAGTTCATACTCATTTACTAAAGAACTTATTTGAGCTTCTTTTACTTTTTTGGTCCCTTCAGAACTTATTTCAAGGTTGTCTTACATTTCTTTTGCAATTTTGAACATTAAGATCTTATCATATTTGAGCTTTGCTAACTGCAGAATAAATAAAACGTGTAGATCTAGCATTAGCTTGAATTACGTCTTGTTGTTCCTTTGTAAGTGAAACACACTAATGGTACATGGAGTGGTAAAGCTTTGGCGTCCTCTTTCTTTTTCACTGGTGATCCTGTAGCAATGGTGCTAAAATATTGTAACTTATCATCTTCTTCAAAGTGACATCCATCTTTTTAATAACTACATCCTTCATGAACATAAAAGAATCGGACATTTGTTCTAGTGCATCAGTGAAAGGAACATTTATTGATAACTAATTCAACAATGATATGAACCTCTAATACTTTCTTTTTTCCGCCTTCTTAACAAACTTTTGTTGGAATTAGGTGGAGGGTTCAACACTAAGATGATCATTTTAGTGACTTTAGCTTCCTTCTCCTTCTGATCCTTAGGTTGTTACATTACCTCAACTTTCTTGTAACATTCCAGAAAATGTACTTCTCTGTTGAAGGGCCTAATAGATTCTAAGAATAATTATTGGTGGTACATAGTCATCCCAATGCCCAATATAATATTGGGCATATTGGAGAATATTGGATTAAGGGTGTTAGCAAATTTCTATGAAATAACAAAATTTAGAATACACCTTGATGTTAAAATGCCCCAATCCAAGCTTGTTGTACCTGCAATAAAGACCCTAAGATAAATCTTTTCCTTTATAGCTCACACACATTAGGTACGAGACATCCAAGTGTCAAGCCTAGGTAACATAGCACATAACCATTTCAAAAGATAATGTAGATTCAGCACTGCCTAAGGACATAATGAGGATCTTTGGAAAAGGAGTGAACTTTACAGAAGTGCACGGTTAGGAAAGAGCATAGCAACACATGTGCAAGCACATGTGCTACTAACGACCAATAGACAATCCTCAACCAAATTGGTTAGGGTGGTTAGGGGGCAGGCATTGTAGGATAACGTGGAGCCAAGCTACCTAACTGATTCTAGGTCCTAACTAACTTCCCTTACAAATTAAATAACCTAGGACCAACTAAATTAACTAACTAAGGTGCCCGAAATCCTAAGACCACACCGGGTGACCTTGACGAATAACTAACTAAAGAAACATCCTAGTACCTAACACAATATGGTCCAAAAGGGTTGGTTATGGTCCTACAAACTTAGGGGTACTTTATTGATTACCATAGGTTACTTAATCAATTAAATTAGCAACTTAACTAATTAATTTAAATGTACGAAACTAAAACCACCAAGCAATTTCAATATTTCGATTAAGTCAAGTAAGAGACAACCTAGTACCTAACCTAGGATGGTGCAAAGGGTTGGTTATGCTCCTACCAGCTTAGGTATACTTTAGTAATTACAAAAAGTCACTTAATTAATTAAATTTGAAACTTAATTAATTTAAAATCATGGTCAAACCTAAATTAGGCTAGGTCAAATGTTCTCCTATTTGTAGTCGAATTAGGAGGGGCGTTTTAGGTACTTTAAATGAGTGGTCTTTAGGGTAATATATGGGATGTATATTTATATATATTAAGTAATATTTATAAAAAAATTGCATGTCCTAAACTAGAACCAGACGAAATTCTGTTAATCTCTCATGAACGCTATCTTTTCCAAACTCCATTGAAGAACTAGAAAAAGCTTAAGGAAGAAGATTTGAAGTTTCCAACAAATATTTTGTGGATTCTTAACCTATAAGGTATGGTTATTAATCCTTAAAATATCTTTATTCAAGGATTCAATTCCAATAATTTTCAAAGATGATCAAAATTATGATTTGTCCAATTTTATGATTCTAGCCATTGGTTCTTGCATAAAATGTTTTTAAATCAATGTTTTAGAATTAAATTGATTTTAATTCTATGTTTTAAAAATATAATTCTTATGAACCCATGCAAGCCATGCAAATTCCTATTTTGACTATTTTATGGGTTAAGTAATCATGTCTCTATATTTATGAATTAATCAGTAGTTTCTTATATGCTTTCTAATGATGTAAAGATTATATGCAATTGATGTGTAAATTGTCTTAGATTTTGAAGTATATGTTGAATTGACCTAGTTACATCTAGTATTACGATTTATACTTCGAATTTATGATCATGGCCTTGTCGGCACTATTTGAAGTATCATGATGATTTGTCTAATTGATTATGTGAAGCATGATCATATCTATCTACATACTAGTTACGTAAAAGTATGTTCTCTCCTATGGATATTTGGTGATCAAGATGGATTATGACTATGTATTTATGTGTGTAGCCTTAAAATTGATACATGATTATTCTTACTTGATCATATGAGTCTATGATTGTTATATCGGTAATGTTATAGTAATATATAGGGTGACATAATGATGATAAGGGTCATTCATAAGTACTTCAAAGAATGATATGTATATTAAATAAAGTAAAGTATGTTATGTCTTGTTTTAGTAGACTACGGTCCCTTACATGATACATGTATATTATGAATGTGAATATCTTGACTTAGTAGGCTTATGCACCTTTGTCTTCTATGTGTATGGAATACTGCTTAATGAAAGTCTAGGATCTGTAGACCTAAGATGGTACCCTTCTAATCATGACTAATACGAGGAATTTTCTGTAGAAAAAAGGTTAAGAATGAGCTGTCCTCAGAGACCATCAAATGGCAGCCCTAGTGGGCCCATCTTTGGTAGGTACATTATGAATAGATAACGACTAAGATATGGTAACTTTTCATATGTCCCATAGATTGAACTTACTCTATGAGAACAAAGGCTAGCACCGAGGGAATATGATATGGTCTGCAGCTCTACTTGAGAATGAGACTAGAGTGCAACGTATCTTTACTTGAGAATAAAACAAGAGTACATAAAAGACCTTCATATTCCTTAACCATGTTCCTACATAGGATGTGTCCTAGTTCTACCCTTGGCAAGTAGAACACCCTCACCGGAGTAGGTTGGAACTCTGTATTCCATGCCTAGCTAGTATGGTCTATGTTGGTTATTTCCTATTCTAATCATGTGGGGTACATGCTAGTGTTGGATAAGTTCTAGAATGTTTAGGTAGTGGAATTGGACTATCAAGACCTTGCACGACTAGACTTTGAAGATATTAGTATGTGAGACCCTAGGTCTTTCCAAGTCCATTTTGTGAATGCTTTAATGAATGATATATCGTCTTATTGACTTAATCAATGATAACATACGATTAATAGAACGTGCTCTATCTAGGGTAACTTTGAGGGTTGCTTAGGTAAGATTGAAGGTGTATGGGTGGTCTCTCTTGTTCTGCCTATGTGAATCTTAGAGTAACCTTAGGTACAAAGTTAATGAAACGAACAAGAGAATGATTTTATCTTCAGATAACCTTTGGTGAGGAGAGTGCAATTTAAAAGAGGTTATGGTAAGGTTAAACTCAAATCATGGTAATGTCCTTCAATATTGATAAAATGCTTATGCGATATCTTGTATGTTTCTAAGGTTTTAAATGTTGTTCTTACACTTATAGTATGAAGTCTCACTAAAAAAGAGCATGTTTTATACGAATGTCCATTTTTCATGATTTTATGCATATGCCATACTTAGTACAATTGTTTGTACTAATTCCATACATTTTATTTATCTTTGAAGGTATAGGTGGCGTTTGAAAGGAGTCTCGAAGTTGAAACATGGATTAGTGTTCATTCAAGCAAAGAGTTTGGTATGTACTCACTTGATCCTAGGAAATATTGATGTTTAGTTTTCCTTATTGAAGTTTTTTAATGGACTTAGCTATTTTCTATATTAGTATGTCTAAGATGGCGACTTTGATCCTTTGTCTTTCATTATGTTTTTTATAAAAGAGATATTTTGAAGTAATATTATTTTCTATGAAAAGTTTGAATCCTGCACTACTTTTCATACATGTATGCAATGCATGGTACGAAAGGTCTTGTCTTAGACCTCTGAGAGGTCGACGATTTTGTGCAAAGATTCGAGAATGTCCTAACGTCTAGGGGTACTATTGGGTCGTGACAAAACTTGGTATCAAAGCATAAGGTTTTGAAGTAGTCTTAGGAATCTAAAATTCTAAAAAAGCCTCGTCTAGTAGAGTCTTTACCATCGTTGTGAATCGCAACACATCTATGGGTAGAGGCTATAGGACGATAGAGTTTCCCTTCTTTTTTACTCTTATATCGTGCCTTAGCATAAAAAGTTATAAGTACTCTTTTCTTATGGTTATCCTTGTGTTTCTATGAAGATGAATACAAGGAGGACACCGGCTAGGAGGGTTGAAGAGAATGATGTGAATAAGGAGCTTTATCCCCGCGGTGGACATGTTCTACAAGTTGATCAAGTTCCTCAAGGTGTTCAAGATGATCAAGTACCTATTAAGGAAGGAGGTAATGAGTTTCCGGTGGTTCCCCCGGAGAAATGGCTAATTGGGATATTAGAGAGGCTCTCGTTACCCTAGCCCGAGCTATAACAACTCAAGTCAATAGAGATATTGGGACTAGAGTGAATGATATGGTGAGTACTATGACCTCTAGATTGAGGGACTTAGTGAGGATGAATCCTCCTACCTTCTTTGATTCTAAGGTGGGAGAACATCCCCAAGCTTTCTTGGATGGGTGTATAAGATAGTACATGTAATGGGAATGATTTTTAAGGACAAAGCAGAGTTAACTTTGTATAAATTTAAAGATTTTGCTCAAGTATGATTTACTCAATGGAAGGGTAGTAGACCGGTTGAACTAGGTCCCTTATAGTGGGAAGAGTTTAAGGAAGCATTCTTAGATAGGTACTTTCCCCGTGACAAGAGGGAGTTTAAGATTAAGGAATTTATAAACCTTAGGCAATGTAGCATGAGTCTTGAGGAATATTTTTTGAAGTTTGTCCAATTGTCTAAGTATGCTCCATTCTGGGTGTCTAACCCTAGGGATGAGATGAGTAGGTTTTTTATTGGCATTTCGGATATGGTAAAATAAGGATGTCGTGCGGCCATGCTCCATGGTGACATGACTTTATCTAGGCTTATGGTGTACGCTCAATCCATTAAAGATTCTAAACTTGGGAGGATAAGTAGAGATGCTAAGAGGGGAAGAACCGATGATCAAGTTCAACATAAGTGTAAGAAGAGGGCTCCAAATAAAGATGGTTCTAGTTCTCCTAAGGTGAACCATGAGAGAGGTGGTGGTTCCCAAATGGTTAGGCCTACTTGTGCGACTTGTTGAAAGAAGCACTTTGGTAAGTGTCCAGCCGGTACTAATGGGTCTTTTGGCTGTGGGAAGGATGATAACCAAGTGAGAGATTGTCCTACTATTGAGTCTAGAGTAAGATAATCCAAGCAAGTTCCTCCTCACGTTTCGGATAGTGGTGCTCCAAAGATGAGTCGCTTCTATGCTCTTCGAGCCAAAGGAAAAAAATGGATGATGATGATGATGCCGGTAAGTTATATTTTTGTCTCCTTACTTATATGAGATCCTTCTATGTGGGGGAGTACGGTGAGTAGTTGTGTTGTAGATTGTTGTTTCATATCTTCTATTCAATTCAAGCTTTAGTGATCAAATGTCATAATAGCATGTTGCATGTTGCATTGTGTTTAGGAGTCTAGTTGAAATTGAAATTCATAGATTCCTTGCATTGTTCATTTCATGAAGTTATGATTATGTTTTAAAGTGATTTTATATTGTTTTATTTCTCATATTTTTATGTTTCCATCATAAATTGCTTAAGAAGTGCATTGTTGGAAAATTGAGCATATTTCACTGTAAGAAAATTGGTGTTTACTATATAGGTTTTGAGAATTTGGCTAAATTGTTCTTTAAAAAAACATCTATGATGTGTATATAAATGATGTATATGAGCATCATATTATGTGGAGAAGGAAGTTTCTCCTATATGAATTGAAAATGTGAGTTTTATTGCATGATAAGTTGTAGAAGTAGTTTTATATTCTTGTTAGTATGTAAGTCTTAGCCCTTAAAAATGTTCAAAGTGTAGCCGCTGTAATTCGGGGACGAATGTTCCTAAGGGGGGATAATGTAACATTCCAGAAAATGTACTTGTCTATTGAAGAGCCAAACAGATTTTAAGAATAAATATTGGGGCGTGTAGTATCACGTGGGGACAATCTCCCTAAATTATTATAGGTCCTAAATAACGTCCCTAACTAACTAGATAACCTAGCACCAACTAAAACTAACTAACTAGGGTGCCCGAAATCCTAAGACCTAACCGTGTGACTTAAACGAATAACTAACTAAAGAAATATCTTAGTACCTAACCTAGGATGGTCCAAAATGGTTGGTTATGGTCCTAACAACTTATGGGTACTTTAAAAATTACCCTACGTTACTTAATTAATTAAATTAGCAACTTAACTAATCAATTTAAATCGACAAAATCGAAACCACCAACCAATTTCCAGATTTTGGTTAAGTCAAGTAGGAGACAACGTAGTACCTAAACCTAGGATGGTGCAAAGGGTTGGTTATGGTCCTAAAGAGTTAGGGGTACTGCATTAATTAACATAGGTAACTTAATTATTTAAACTGGTAACTTTACTAATTAAAAATTATGGTCAAACCAAAATTAGGCTAGCTCAAATGTTCTCGTATTTGTAGTCAAATTAGGAGGGGAGTTTTAGGTAATTTAAGTGGGAGGTCTTTAGGGTAACCTATGGGACGTCTATATATAGATACTAAGTCAGTTTTATACCTGAATTACACTTCCCAAACTATAACCACACGAAATTCTCTTAATCTCTCAAGAACACTCTCTTTTCCAAACTCCATTGAAGAACTATAAAAAGCTTAAGGAAGAAGACTAAGGTTTTGAAGTTTACAACAAAAATTTTGTTGATTATTCATCTATAAGGTATGGTTATTAATCCTTTAAATCTCTTTCTTCAAGAAGTCAGTTCTAATGATTTTCAAAGATGATCAAAAATATAATTTGTCCAATTTTATGATTCTAGCCATGGGTTCTTGCATAAAACGTTTTAAATCAATGTTTTAGATATAAATTGATGTTAATGCTATGTTTTAAACCTATAATTAATATGAACCCATGCAATCCATGCAAATTCCTATTTTGACTATTTTATGGGTTCAGTAATCATGTCTCTATACTTATAAATTAATGAGTAGTTTCATATGGGTTTTATAATGATGTAAATACTATATGCTATTGATATCTAATTGGCCTTATATTGTTAAGTATATGTTGAATTGACCTAATTACATCTAGTATTGTGATTTATACTTGGAATTGATGATCATGGCCTTGTCGACACTATTTGATGTATTATGATGATTTGCCGAATTGATTATGTGAAGTATGATCATATCTATCTACATGCTAGTTACGTGAAATTATCTTCTCTCCTACGGATATTAGGTGATCATGTTGGGATATGACAATGTGTTTGTGTGTAGCCTTAAAATCGATTCATGATTATTCCTACTTGACAATATAAGACTATGATGATTATATCGATAATGTTATAGTAATATATATGGTGGCATAATGATGATAAATGTCATTCCTAAGTGCTTTAAACATTGATATGTACATGAAATAAAGTAAAGTATGTAGTGTCTTGTTTTGGTAGACTAGAGTCCCGTACTTGATACATATATATGATGAATATGAGTATCTTGACTTAGTAGGCTTATACACCTTTGTCTTCTATGTGTATGGAAGAATGCTTAATGAATGTCTAGGATCGGCAGACCTAAGATGGTTCCCATCTAAGCATGACTAATACGAGGAGTCTTTTTTTTTAAAAAGGGTTAAGAATGAGCTATCCCCAGAGACCATCGATTGGAACCCCTAGTGGACCCATCTTTGGTAGTTACATTATGACTAGGTAACGACTAAAAGATGGTAACTTTCCATATGTCCCTTAGATTGAAAACAAAGGCTAGCACAGAGCAAATATGTTATGGTTTGCAACTCTACTTGAGAATGAGACTAAAGTGCAATGTAGCACAATTTGAGAATGAGACTAGAGTACATAACAGACAATCATATTCCTTAACCATGTGCCTACATGAAATGTGTCCTCGTTCTACCCTTGGCAAGTGGAACACCCTCATCGGAGTAGGTTGGAACTCCGTATTCCATGCCTAGCTAGTATGGTCTATTTCGGTTATTTCATATTCTCATCATGTGGGTTACATGCTAGTGTTGGATAAGTTCTAGGAAGTTTAGGTAGTGGAATAGGACGTTATCTATACATTGCAAGACTAAACTTTGAAGACATTAGTATGTGAGACCCTAGGTCTTTCCAAGTCCATTATGCGAAGTCTTTGATGAATGATATGTTGTCTATTTGACTTAATGAACGATTACGTCTTTAGATAACGTATGATTAATAGAACGTGCTCTATCTAGGGTAGCTTTGTGGGTTACATAGGTAAGCTTGAAGAGGGTGTATGGGCGGTCTCTTCTTGTTCTGCCTATGTGAATCTTAGAGTAATCTTAGGGGAGGAGTTAATGAAATGAATAATAGAATGATTTTATCTTAGGATAACCTTTGGTTAGAATAACGCAAGTTAAAAGAGGTTACTATAAGGGTAAACTCAAATCAGGGTAATTTCCTTCAATATTGATAAAATGCTTATGTGTTATCTTGTATTTTTCTAAGGTGTTAAATATTGTTCTTACACTTATACTATAAAGTCTTAATAAAAAATAGCATGTTTTATACGAATGTCTATTTTCATGATTTTATGCATATGCCATACTTAGTACAAGTGTTTGCACTAATTCCATACATTTTGTTTATCTTTAAAGGTGTAGGTAGAACAAAGAGTTTGATATGTCCTCAATTGATTTTAGTTTTCCTTATTGAAGTATTGTAATAGACTTAGCAATTTTTGTATTTGTATGTCTAAGATGGCGACTTTGAGACTTAGTCTTTCATTATGTTTTTATGTAAAAGAGATATTTTGAAGTAATATTATTTAGTATGAAAATTTTTAATTCGGCACAACTTTTCATACATGTATGCAATAAATGGTACGAAAGGTCTTGTCTTATACCTCTGAGAGGTCGACGACACCGTGTTGCAATCCGAGATTTCACCCTAGCGTCTAGGGTATGGTTTAGGGATGTGACATTTCTTCTGTTCCGAATCTTTGGAACTTATAACTAGTCGACATAGGAGGGTCAATGGTCTATTTTTCCCCTAGAAATAACTACCATGCAGTGTCAGTCATTCTTTGGATTTTGAATAGGATTGCTCAAAAGTGTTTTTTGTTGGCGCATATTAGTTTCCTCAATTCCTTCTCAATCTTTCTAATCGATACTAAATGCAACTCAACCTTTTTTCCAATGCACGATAAATCATTATCCATCTCTTTTCATCAATTTATTCAAGCCTTTTTATCATCTTACTTATCATATGCTAAATTCAATTAAAACTTAATCCTCCATCTCAAATCCTTATGGAACATAAGGGCCACTCTTATCATTTATATTGTTATATACATTCATGTTGTAGTTGTTGTCATGATTAGAGTTCCCATCGCAACCATAGTTACATTTGTAATAATAGATACTATAGTTTTGAACTAGATTTCCTAGATATTGGTGCCAATTATTCTAATGGATGCTTAGGCGGTGGTTCGGAAACCCCTGTATGCTCATTCATAAAATTTGCATCCCATTCATAAGCATACTATCAACTGGTGGTTCTCTATCCTAATAGTTTAGTGCATTTACATTCTCAGCATGTTACATGTTTCAATACTAAGCCTTCCTTTGCTCTCACATGTGTCATCTCTTCATAAATATCAGCATTGGACTGATTTTGTGTAACTTGTATCGAAAACATGCTCCTCATGGTAGTCGAATTTCTAGTGCTCCATGCTTTATTTTTTCCAATGATCTTTTCTATCTTATCTACTATCTTTAGAAATGTGTTCACTCTGTGTGACCCTCTAGAAATAGTGCATAACACTATTTTACCATTATCATTTAATCAAATTTAGAAGTAGAAGAACTCCTTTAGTGAGTCATCATCAACTGAGTAATTCGGAACACTCCACACATAACCGATGAATCTTTCCTATGCATCACTTACTAGTCTCCAAGTGTAGACACAAAATTATGAATTCAATCTTTCAGCTTCATCTTCTTTGGAATTTGGAAATATTTGGTTAAGAACACTATGTGTAGCTCGTCCTACGTAGTGATTGAGTTATATAGTAGCTCAAATAGCCATCCCCTAGTGCACCTATTAGTGATAGTGGAAACACCCTTAAACCAATTGCATCCATGTCTAAATATTGTCGCCACACACTACTCATACAGACACTTTTTGACTTTACTCATTTGCACATATGGGACCTCTAATGGTAGATAAGAAAACAACACCCTAGATGTGATCATTTCTTTCTAGTAACCACAAATATATGTCTGATTGAAAACAATAGCATTGGTTGACCCTACAGTATTACGGGTCATCATGTACTTAAGACGCACATTGGGTGCTGGTCGATTTGCACTCTCTAAACATTTTTAAAGAGAGGGTTATCCTGGACATGTCTAGGTACTCCCACTACTACGATGATCTAATCAGAGAGGGTCATGGGGATGTTGGACTCCAACAACATCCTCATGACCCTCTCTGATTAGACCATTGTTGAATCCCAGATATTTACCCCATCCAAGAATTCTTCAAAGTGTTTTCTTAATTCAATATCATAAGGGGTCACGGGATTGCCTTGACTTTGTGTACTTGGCATTCACCATAAATACAACTTATCTATTATAAAGACACAAAAGAAATGTAAATCGGTAAATAATTAACTAAATTGAAACAAAGAAATTAGTTTAATCTATAAATCTTATTCCCCATCTGCGGCACCAAAATTTGATACACCCAAATTACACTTCTCTGATGAAGTATACGAGCTCATTGTCAAATAAAAAATCTAAGGTTAGGGCCTATCCCACAAGGAATATGGTCTACACTTAGACTAATTTACTATTGATTGTACTTTTAGTCAGCGTATTTCCATAAAAAAGGGAATTTTGTCACATAAAATAATAATTGATTGAGTTATAGCAACATGTAATAAGTAACAGGTAGCAGGATTCAAAATTTGCACTATCAATATGAGATTGAACAAGGCATGTGTGTTCCCCAAACGTCATTACACTAATAATAATAACTTTTTCCTAGTGATTAAAATTCCAAGTCAGTAGGTTAGGTATCTTCGAAGTGATTGATCATCCAAACAGGTAATTTCACCACGCAACTTGGTCATTTAAAAGTATATGATTACTAACCCTTACCCTTGACCTATGATTAGCCCTCACTTATTTTGGTTGGCTATTAGATGATGGATTATCACACTAAATCTTAATTATTAATATCTTTCCCATTCATTACTTTCTTGGTCGGGCATGTAGAAATGAAGAAATTTCTAAGGTTGCAAAACATTAAAAAGTATTCAAAATGAAGAGTTTAAAAATACTTGAATAAACAACATTTGAAAAATTATAAAGTTCTTTGAGGGTATACCTTATTTTATGAATTGTTTATTATTGATGTAATTGTTGTGGAATCAATAGTTCCCAAATGAATTGCTTCTGTTATGAATGTGAAAGGTTTTGTGACATTTAATATTTCTAGGTTGAAAGAATTGCTCATCTAAAATGAATGTATACTAAAGACTACAATTGATGAGGCAACAAGGTGACTAGTATCTGAGGTGATTTCCCATATTCTTCCGGGAAGAGTAAGAGGCGACTACCCTTATTCCCTAATATTTTTACATGCATGCAAGTGCTCATGATACCATATCGAAAGATGTGGAGGTGAATACCCATATCTTATCATGAAAGATGTGGAGGTGAATACCTTTTTATTTTATTGAAAGATGTGAAGGTGAATGCCCTCATCTAAAAATGAAACTATGTTGAGGCGAATACCTCTGTCATATGATAATTTGGCATGGAGGAGAATACATTTGATCCCATAAGATGGACATGGAGGCGAAGACAAAAAGCAATAGGTGATTATCCAGTACCCTTTAAGTAAAGCAAGACACAACTACCCATGAGCCTTTATGAGAAGGCAAGAATGTGATTTCTTTATGTTTATAAAAGATCAGCTAAATATGAGAATGATAGATGATAAGCTTTTACGATGGCCAAAGGTGTCCTACTATGATGAGTAAGACTAGGAATAGACTATCGATGTCTTGGTTAAGCATACTATCACATCCCAAGACCACACCCTAGAAGATATGGCACTCTCGAAGTGCAACCGAAGACATACACAATAAAAATAAGTATTACTAAGTCTACTACAATACTTCGATAAGAGAAATAAAAGACATCTAAGCCCTAGAGTCAAATGAGGATATACTTAAACTTGCTTGAACGATCTTCTTGTCGAAGCTTAGCTCTACAAAATAACCTTCACCTATGAACCACTTTAGAGATACATAAAAGCATTGAATTAGTACAAACACATGTACTAAGAATGGCATCATGCATAAACATCATATCATAATCATAAGAATAACATTTAAAACCTTAGAAATACATAATAATTCACTTATGCAATTTAGAACATTTTAAAGAAATTTTACAGTGACTTATATTACTATTATAGTGAAGTTCCTTTACTGTACAGTGAAGTTTCTTAGCTTCACCATAGACACCTTATAACATGAAATTTCCTCACTAAAAGCTATCCTAAGAGTCACTTAAGTAATACAAAGAGAGGCCGCCCATACAGCCTCTCTACGCACACCTAATGGTCCGTAAGACCACCTATAATAAGATGTACACACTTTCAATACAACAACCACATGAACATGAGATCCTCATACCAAAGGTGATTCCAAGGTTGACTTGAGTGAGTTTTGAAGTGACCACCTATTCAAGTACTTACACACACTAAGGAGATCATATATACTACCTATGATAAAATCATTGTCACTTAATACAACAACATATAAATGATAGGACATTCTACTTCCAAAGGTTATCAAAAGACTTATGCAAGAAAATCAAGAAGATAACGTCTATGATTAACCTCTTCAAGATTACCTAATTAATCCTTAAGACTACCTAAGGCTTAGATCATGTCTACGTAATCAACCAACTTCCCTAACTAGAGCCATTCTTAAGACTTATCTGGGTAAGATACAAATTGATCATTCCTATGCCCCCTGCACACCTTAACTTGACAAACCTTAAATACTCTAGATAAATATTTTTTTATTTAACATGCTTCCTTAACTTAAGTCTACATTTATTAGTTTATTTAAGAGACATTCATCACATCAGGACATTCAAGTAATGGTCTTGGACAAGACCTAGGGACTCTAACTAACACCTTCTAAGACTATTGTGCAATGTCTAGATAGTTTCCCATACCACCACCTAAAGTTCATAGAAATTCTTTAGTGCTAGTAGGTATCCCATACGATGAGAAAATGAAATAACCGACATAGACCGTGATAGCTAAACATGGAATCTAGAGTTCTAACTTACTCCGATAAGGGTCTTCTACTTGTCAAGGATGTAACCAGGACACATCCCATGTAGGCATATGGTTAAGAAATATGAAGGGCTTTTACTAACTCTAGTCTCATTCTCAAGTAAAGATACATTGTACTCTAGTATCTGTCTCAAGTAGAGCTACTTCCCATAACATACTCACTCGGTGCTAGACTTTGTTCTCATAGAGTAACTCACATTAAAGGATCACATGAACAGGTTCCATATCTAGCTCATAACCCAATCACATTTACCCTACCGAAGAGGTCCTCTAGGGCTACCTTACAATGGAAACAAAAATAGCCCATCATGACTTTCCTAAGGATGACATGATGTCATTCCAGCCAATAAAACTTAAGTCCATCATTCATTACATGAAGGATACCATTACGGCTCTCAACTTTAAGGTTCATAACTTTACCACTAGGTTTAAGGTTCCACGTACATGACCTTCTTAACATTATTTAAGGTCTCACATGTCATTCATTCATACATGACAAGGGTGATCTTACCTATTCAAGACATCTCATATTCACATATCATTCATACATTTATCAAGTAAGGGACACAAGTCTACAAAAATAAGACACAACACACTTTACTCTATTACATATAACATATCCTTCTTTGAATCACTTAGGAATGACCCTTATCATATTTATGTCATCCTATACATTACTATAACATCATAAATCTTAACCATCATAAAATCATGTAGTCAATTAGGAATAATCATGCATCAACTCTGAGACTACACACATAAACACATAGTCAAAGTCTAACTTGAACACCGAACAACAATAGAAGAACTCATACTGTCACTTAATCACATGTAGATAGCTCCACATAAATTAACTATACAAATCATCATACTACTTGAAGTAGTGCCTACAAGTCCATGATCATCACAATACATAATGTAACACCGACAAGGCCACATCAATTGCAAGTAAAGACATAGCACCACCACCATAACTGGACCATACCAATCACAACATTATTGAACTATAATTAACATAAAATAAAGAGAATTAGGTCAGCTTACTACCAACCCATTCTCTCCACTTTAATCCATGTCTAAATCATCCAATTCAATACCATAAGGCCCTTACCATGGCCATGAACATCAATTCAATATAATTATCACAATACTCTATGAATCTAAGTCAATTCAATATATATATTTATCAATAAAATACAAATTAGACATCAATTTAACACAAATCTTACATCATTCAATAGCCCATAGAAAACTACATTAGAATTCATAAGCATTAAGTCCATATCACTTAATCCATATTGTAGTCAAAACTAGGGTTCATCAATTACATGGGTTCATAGTTTAATTGAGTTAAAATCATATAATTAAAAACAATTAAATCAATATTCAATGCTTTAAAACCTTTAATGCAATAACCCATGGATAGATTCAATTTAGAAAACTCATCTTTTAAGAACTCTTTGAAAATCACTTTGAAGATTGGCTCCTCGATGAATAGAGTTTTAAGGATAAAAACACCATACCTTATTGATTATAATCCACCAATTTGATGAAGAATCATCACTCAAATCTTTAATCAGAGATCTTCCTTGAGTTTTGGCTTCAATCGAGCTCCAGAGAATTTCTAGGATACTTTTTGGTTTTGATTTTGAAGAATGAATTCTCCTAAGTGTTTAAGACTTATAAAAATGTTTAAAATACCCAAATTACCCATACTAATCGCCCTTTATATTATTTGTATGTGGGGTGAATTTACCACTTCTCCCCCAGCATTACTGTAAACCTGTGCAAGAACTAGCCTCACAGAAGGTTGCCAAACGTAGGACCGTTTGTACATAAACAGACCATCCTGGAATCTCATCGTTTGGTTTAGAGACATGAATTTGGGGATTTAGAGTTCCCTAGTCTAAGTCTTTACGCACAACACCCATAGACGGGGCGTCGACTGGCCCACGAGTCGTCGTTTGCCTCTGTCGATTGGGGCCTGGTCTAGACTGCCTTGAGTCAAATGAATGGTCCTTCCTCAAGGACCCTTTGATGGTCCTTGGGGAATTTTTCCCAAAAGTTTCCAACCCGAATATGTTCATATACGAGTTTAGGAGCACACTTTTGGCAGCATGGGCAAGACGTTGTATCACCACTTAGGCTCATAGTGTTACTTGTCGGTTAGAGAATCTCCCACATAAACTATATTACTTTCATATATGAGTATATTTGAGTTTGTTAATGCATTTTATTTAGTGAACTCGGTTTATTATACAATTTTACAAGATTTATATATATTGCATGTGTCTTTATTGATTTTTATCAAATTAAGTATTTCATAAGTTGAGTAAAGCCAAGGTAAGTGTTTCTTCTAATTCCTTTCGAGCATCAGTTTTTGTTTAGCATTCAAACTCGCATACTCATACAATCAATATATTGATGCCAGTTGGCCTACATCGTCTTATAATGTAGACCCAGGTAACAAGGATTAACATCCAATGCCTCGTTGATCTAGTTTTATCACCCAGAGTCAGTGGTGAGCCTCCTTGCATTCTAGAGGACTCTTTTATTGCTTTTTAGTATTCAATTATAGGATGTTGTGGGGTCTGTCCCGATATGCATTTTAGTATGATAGAGGCTTCATAGAAAGATAGACAGTCAGCAAATTTCAGTTTTGAGTCTCTCTCTTTATTTGGATTTCTGATATTATATTTTGAGACTTAAGTTCCATCTTGGCAAAGACATTTAACTTAAGTCGCCCATATGAGAATGATTCTTGATTATTATAAAGTTAAGTCTTCCATTGAGTTAAATAAGTAAGTCCAAGGGTTCTCTCAAGGTCAGCAATTGTCATTGGGTGACAGCCACATCCAAGGTGTAGGCTCGGGCATGACAAACTTGGTACCAGAGCACTAAGTTCAAAAGTCCTAGAAGGTTTATGTAGTCGTGTCTGTAGATTACTTGTTATCGGTGTGAAGTGTACTACATATACAATTACAAGGCTGCAACAGTTAGGATTTCTCACTTTTTTCATATTTCTTTTCGTGGGTTATAGTTTATCTCCAAAAAAATTCTCTCTAACTCGTACTTGCGCATGTTCAAGATCAGCATTCCTTCATGAAGAGCAGCAAGAGGTCCTCCAGCTAGAAGGGATGTTGAGGAACCGAGGTAGCTAATACACCAAACGTGCAACCTCAAGGACAAGTTACCAATATTGAGTTCCGTGAGGCTATCTAGATGTTAAGCCAAATAGTGACCAACCAAGTTGGGCAATAGAGAGGAGCTCGACAAAAAGAGGCTGACACCTCGAGGATTCGTGAATTCCTAAGAATGAATCCTCCCAGTTTCACTGATTTTGAGGATCTGGAAAATTTTATTGGAATAGTTTAACAAGGATTTTGGCGTGATGCATGTGGTTAATGCGTGAAGGGTTGAACTAGGTATATAAAAATGGAAGAATGTGGCGAGGACTTTGTTGATCAGTGGAAGGAGAGAAGATATGAGGACTGAAAGAGGCAAAAGTACAAGAGTTCTTTACAGTAAAAACAAAATACTTGAGTGTACACGAGTACGGGTTTAAGTTCATCTAAATGTCCCACAATGCTCCTAAAATGGTTAAGTATATGAGGAGCAAAATGAGGTTGTTTGTTTCTAGCTTGAGTTGTGCATCAAGCAAAGAGCATAGACCTGTAATACTGATAGGTGACATGGATATATCCAGGTTCATTGTTTACGTGCAACATGTTTAGGAGGAGAGTCTGAGCGACAGAGAAAAGTATACGACCAAGAAAGCTATGACTGGCAATGAGTTTGGCCAGCAGATGGGTGTTATAAGTCGGCCACAGTTTTAAAATCCAAAGGGGCCTACACCATCATCTGCTAGTGCTCCTGCACCTAGAAATAAAGATGAGCATCATGGCAAGAATTAGCAGTTTTTATAGCTAGACCAGCACAGTCTCAAAGAAGTGTGGCATAGAGAGGTAGTTGAGCTCTTGCATGTGTTATTTTTGGTAGAACCCAACCAGGTAAATTGCATGATGGCCAGACAGAGCTTCAAGTGTGGTCAAGAGGGTCACTTTATGAGAGAGTGCCCTAAGAACATGCAAGGTAGTGGAAATTGGGGCAACAAAATCCAGTCCTCATCACTTTCTCTTTCAGACATGTCTTTACCTAAAGGAGCCACTTCTGGTACTGGCTGAGGGGCAAACTTCCTCTATGCAATCACAAGCCACCAAGAACAAGAGAACTCTACAGATGTTGTCATTGGTGTGATCAAAGTCTTTACTTTTTTTGTTTATGCTCTGCTAGACCCAGGAGCAAGTTTATCTTTTGTAACACCTTAAGTTTCAAATAAGTTTGAGATTCTTCCTGAAAAACATTGTGAACCCTTCTGTATTTCAACACCTTTTGGAGAATCTGTTCTAGCAGAAAGAATCTATCATAATTGTCCTATGTTTATATCTAATAAGCACACCATGGCTGATTTAGTGGAGTTTGACATGGTAGATTTTGATGTCATTCTAGGTATGGATTGTCTTCATGCCTGTTATGCATCAATAGATTGTAGAACTCGAGTTGTCACGTTTCAGATTCCTAATGAACCAATCATAGAGTGGAGTACTAGTTTCACAGGCCTAAGGTTGATTTCATTTCGTACCTTAAGGAAAGAAATTTAGTGTCAAAGGGACTTATCTATCACTTAACCCGAGTTAATGAATGAAGTATTGAGATATCTTCCCTTGAGTCAGTTTCTGTAGTAAAGGAGTTTCCTGAAGTTTTTCTTGAGGATCAACACGAAATCCCTCCTAAGATACAAATACACTTTGGGATAGAAATCATTCTAGACACTCATCCTATCTCTATTCCGCCATAAAGATTTGATTTGACCAAGTGTCTGTCACGATCGGATAGCACCCCTTAGATGTAACCGGAATCTTCACCCTGAAGAGGCCCAAGAAAATCCCTTAAAATACATCAAAGCATTTCATAAGTACATGAAAATACAGAAAAATTAAAACTTTACATATGAAGGTCACATAGTGAAACACCCCAAAATATTGGGTTAGTTTTAACTCCTAGACATAGACAAGACCCTTCACTTCAAATATTCAAACTCCCTCTCTAAAGAAAACTCTCTGAAAGTCATCATTGGAGCAAAGACTCAAGGAGGGGAAGAAGGGCCTTGTTTGGAAGTGTATCTTTATCAAAATTAGTGGGTTTCCTTCTCTTTGAGGTATGGTATCCATCGTTGAACCCTCTTCCATTCAAGGAGTCATTTCCAAAAGATTTTAAAAAGGGTTTACAAACTCTATTTCGTTCTATCTTTGACTTTAACCATGTGACCTCTTGTAAAAGTGTTCTAATAATTTAAATATGTTTATTATTGTATGAATTGATTATTTTCATGCTAAAAACCTAATGAATTCATGTATATGCATATTTTAAACTTTTAGCTTAAGATATGGGTTGAATGAGCATGTATAGGTAAGATATGAACATTGGTTTTTTTATGTTGTTGTGTTTGTATAGCTACAACCCTAAGGGCCTTATTATGATGAAATACTGATAAATTGATTATAGTGTATGATGGCTTGGTTAAATGGTGAGTTGCATGTATTGTATAGTTCTTATAATGAATTGCTCTTGAGTGGTATGGTCCATCTTCTTTGTGGAGGTGTTTAATTGATGAAATTGATATTACATTGTATGTTTTGTGAGTGTGTGTTTGAAGGCCTAGTACATGAAATGAAGTAAAATTGAAGATAAGTCTTGTTTTGTGTTTTTGTGAAGTTGAATAGTATGTTTGGCTTAGATTATGCCTATGTAACGTATATGACTATGTGAAGTATGTTAAGTGTGTAAATTAATGAATGTAGATATAAAGCATGTATGGAAACTAATGTTAATGAAATGATTCTTATATGTAAGATATGCTCACAAGTACACACACATTTAAATGAATGTATGAAGTTAAATTGAGTAAATAGAGGAGTTTTGAGGTAAACACTCTTCGTGAGTTGAGATTAATTGTTTAGTACCAACCTCACTACATCGTAAGAGATTTCTAAGATAGGTCATAGGATGAATGCCCTTCGACAATTAGTCTCTTACCAACTCAAAGATGTGGCTCAAGTGTGGTTTGAGCAATGAAGGATTGAGAGACCCTCAGAGAGAGGTCCAGTTTATTGCGAGGAATTCAAAGAGGCTTTTCTAGATAGGTTTTTCCCCTAGAGTGGAAAGAGAAGAAGATTGTTGAATTCGTGAACATTTGTCAAGGTGGAATGAGCGTGCAAGAGTACACTCTAAAATTCACCCAACTCTCTAAGTATGCCCCGACCATGGTAATTAACCCTAGGGCTAGGATGAACAAGTTTGTGATGGGACTGTCTAGCTTGGTGGAGAAAGAGTGTCGTAAAGAAATGCTTCTTAATTACATGGATATCTCTAGACTCATGGTCTATGAACAACAAATTGAGGAGTCAAAAATTAAGGTGATAAGGCAAGAGGGTAAGAGGCCTGGGTTGGATGATTCTAGTCACCAAAAGCATAAGAAGAGGTTCTATCACAAAGATTTTTCCATGGGAAACAAGGATAGGGCTCCAAAGAAAAATTCCTAAGTGGTGTCCATTCTTTTGCGAGGACCAGGTGCCCTACTTGTGGAAAGCAACATTTGGGCATATGTCTTGCCGAAACGGATGGTTGTTTTGCATTAGGTAATAAGGGCCAAAAGATGAGGGACTGTCCTAACATCAAAGCAAGAGATAAATAGGTCAATCAAGCTTCCCTAGATCCTAATTCTCCAAAGAAGAACCCTTCCTATGGGATGGGAGCTAGGAAGGATAACTAATCCGGATTGATGGTCTTAGTAAGTCTTAACTCTTTATGATTTTTGTTTTTATGTTATAAAATGAGTTTATGTGGTTTTATAGTTCAGATGATCATGTCATCTTGATTAATAGCTCAAAGAATAATTTTTTAAATTTTTGAGTATGTTGGGCAAGTAAACCTCACTGTAAAATTTTTGAATTTCGATAAAAAAATTCTTGTCTTGAATTAAATTTTCAATGTGTTAAAAGTGTTTTATATGAGCATGTTTAATGTTGGATAAGGTAGTTCCTCCAGAGGAGAAGGTTAAGGATGAGTTTTGAAAATTTTGAAGTTTGCAAGAGTTGCCTATGTTTCTAAGTGTTTGAAAGTGTGAAATGATGCTCCTTAATAGATTATGCTTTGATTTTGAGTGTGTTGATCATGATTTTAATGTTTTATGTGATGCTAAGTGATTCCTTGTTGTTCTTGAAGTTTAAGTATCATTCGAGGACGAATGTTATTGAAAGTAGGGGAGAATGTAACGCCCCAAAACGAACTAAGGTGAACTAGAACCTCGTGAGTGTTTCTTGAGTTAAATTTGTTTCAAAATGAGTTAATTTAGTGTTCTTAGGCAGTGTGTAAAGTTTGTTTAAGTTTGGAGTCAAACGTCCCAGAACGTCCATGACGTTCGGAATATATGCCTTAGAAAGTGTTCTTGCGTCTTATTGTGTTTGAGTGAGTTTTACGTGTTCGTTTTGACTGAAATTGATTTGAGGTGTTCCTAAGACCTATAAGACTTAGTTTAAGAGTTAAAATTCTGGTTATGACCCCACCTAGGACCCATAAGGAGCCCTAGATGAAGGGCCCAAGACTTGGACCAACATCGCCAAAACAGTGCGCAATTGACAAGACAATCGACGTCCAGTGGACCAGGAAATGGCCCGTCGACCTGGTCCATCATTTGGACAAGAACCTATTCAAGTTGGGTAGTTTCATAACCAACCAATGAGACCTCACCAGTTGCTCTTTCCTTTACAAATGGACCATTGGTTGGTCCGTCAATGGTGGTCGTCCCAAAAGCTGCAACGATGCCTGTTAAGTCTTGGGCTGTTTTGTAAATTCACCCCAAGTATTTTATGACCCTAGGATGATATTTTTAAGGTTTTTATGTTATATTAGGTTATATTTAATTCCTATACCTATACAAGACCCTTCACATCAAATATTCAAACTCCCGCTCTAAAGAAAACTCTCTCAAAGTCACCATTGGAGCTAAGATTCAAGGAGGGAAATAAGGGGCTGGTTTGGAAGTGTATATTCATCAATATTAGTGGTTTTCCTTCTATTTTAGTTATTATATCAATCCTTGAACCCTCTTCCATTCAAGGATTCATTTCCAAAATATTTCAAAAAGGGTTTTCAAACTCTATTTCCTTTTATTTTTGATTTTAAGCATGGGTCTTCTTGTAAAAGTGTTTTAATGATTTAACTATGTTTATTCTTGTACGAATTGATGATTTTCATGTTAAAAACCTAATGTATTCATGTATATGCATATTTCAAACTTTTAGCTTCAGAAATGGGTTAAATGAGCATGTTTAGATAAGGTATGAACTTGTGTTTTCTTATGTTGTTGTTTTGGTTTAGCTACTACCCTAAGACACATATTATGATCAAAATATTGAGAAATTGATTATAGTGGATGATGGCTTGGTTAAATGGTGAGTTTCCTATATTGTATAGTTCTTATGATGAATTATTCATAAGTTATATGGCCCACCTTCTTTGTAGCGGTGTTTATTTGATGAACTTGGTATTACTTAGTATCTTTTGTGAGTGTGGATTTTAAGTCCTAGTACATGAAATGAAGTGAAATTGAAGATAAGTCTTGTTTTGTGTTTTTGTGAAGTTGAATAGTATGTCTGGCTTAGATTATGCCTAAGTAAAGTATATGACTTTGTGAAGTATGTTAAATGTGTAAATTAATGAATGTAGGTCTAAATAATGTATTGAAACTAATGTTAATAAAATGATGCTTATATATAAATGTGCTCACGAGTACACACACACACACTTAAATGAATGTATGAAGTTAAATTGAGTAAAAAGAGGAGTTTTGAGGTGAACACTCTTCGTGAGTTGAGATGAAGTGTTTAGTACCAACCTTACTACATCCTAAGAGTTTTATAAGATTTGTCAGAGGATAAATGCCCTTCGTGAGTTGAGATGAAGTGTTTAGTACCAACCTCACTACATCCTAAGAGTTTTCTAAGATAGGTCAGAGGATAAATGCCCTTCATGAGTTGAGTTGTGATGTTCACTAGCTAACCTTAACCTATTGTTTAACGTGTTTAAAATCTGTTGGGGTTATGTCTAGCACCGAGAGGATATGAAGAAAAGGTGGTTACACTTCGTGAGTTGAGTTGTTGTATTCCAATGTACCTCTTGATATGAGTAATCCTCATGAGTAGAGAATGATTTACTTAGTAACAATCTCCTTATCCCCTAACTATGTGCCCGCATAGGTTTTGCTATTGGGAAAGCCATGTAAAATCTAAAAAGAATACCTTACTCTAGGCAAGTGAGGATCCCTCATCTAATAGGGGTTAATGTCGGGTTTCCATGTCTAGCTCTAATGGTGTATGTTTGTGAAGCTAACCGTACACAAAAGAATTAATTGAACTAAGTCTTCTAAAAGGACGTGCTACTTAGGGTAGGTGGTGGTATGGGACGTTATCTATTCATTACACTAGGTAAAACCTTCCAAATAGAAAACTTGGTGCCAAACCTTCTAAAAGAATCTGATAATTTTGGTAGGTTGTGGTATCGGACGCTATCTACTCATTGCACTAAGTAGGCATTCTGAAAGAGAATACTTTGGTGGTTTGTTGGGGGTTCTTTTAATGTCTTGTCCTTGAGTTAGGGGCTTGTCCTCCCGAGGTGAGTAAGCCGAACGGGATGGTCTTGAGGATTGGTTTGGTGTGTGTTGAAGAAGGAATATGAATACTTTCTTTATGTCTTACCCTACTGAGTCTTAGGATAATCGCGAGGTAGGAAAACTCCTACAGAAAGGAGTTCAATTTCTCTTCGCTTGGCCTTGGAAGTTCACTCATTTAGAATAGGATAATTCAATGTAAATTCTTTAAATGATTCATTTTGATGGTTCAAAATAGTTCACTGTAAGTGTCTTTTGATTTCACTGTAAGGTTTGGGAAGTTACTGTAAATTGCCTCTTTTGTGTAAAATTATGGAAATTCTTCTCTATGTGTTAAATGATGTTCCTTATGATGTTTTGCTTCTATATTCTTGAATGTTTTACTTAAATTGCATGAAATGTTATTTTACTAAAATGTCCCTTTTCACATGTTTTTGCATATGCCATACTGAGTAGATTATTTGTACTAACCTGATACTTTTCTATACTAAAAGTATAGGTTGGATGCTTTTGAAGGTTGAAGGATAGAAGGAAGAGCTTGGGAAAGTTTTCTCTCAAGGCAAAGTATGTTCTCATATATTCGAGGGCATAGTCATTTTCTTAGTTTTCTTTTAAAGAATTATTAGGCATTTCTCTTTTAATGTAAAGGGTCGTGTCCCTAAGTAATTATGTCGTGTCTTAAGTTTGGCTTGTTACGATAAGATTTCTTAAGTATTTATGAATGATTTCCTTTTTATTAATTTGTTTGTGAAAAGTTTTAATTCTGCACTATTTTTCATGTCATATGTAATGAACTATAGTTGAAGGGCTTGTACAAGACCCCAAAGGGTCAAGTACGCCCGGTCATGAAAGGAGGGTTCTCCTTAACATTTAAGGGGTGCTTTCGGTTCTTGACACATAGACTTCTCATATATCAAAAATAGACTACAATTTTCTCACACAAACGATCTAAATTAGAGTACAAGATTTGGGACATGGCCCTTACAACATTACAATAAGTTTCATAAGATTATACAACATAGTCTTTAAAAGATAGGGAATAGAACAAGGTCTTTTGACTAATGAAATAACATAAAGTAGAATTATAGGATTTATTATTCGAACTTAAGGACTCGCCAACTTGGGAATCTATCCAAGCTTTTTTAAAATTGGCCTTGAAACCCTTCAATGGCCCGAACCTACATTATTGTTGAAATAGAAGAGAATATGGGTTAGTACAACCCATATGTACAATGTATGTAAGCATATGCAAGTAAAACCTTTGAAAATATGCATAAACGAACATTTTGTTTATAAGCATGACAAGTTACTTTAAAAGCTTTCATGCATATTCCAATAGCATATACAAGTTTATAATCACAACATTCAGACATATTCATATACATGATCAAGAGTAACAACATAATAAAGCCATATCAATATTTCATGTTTTAGAGTTCATTTCATCAAAGCATTCAAAGACCGTCACTCACAATCCCAATCAAATCCAATTAGTGCAATGCTCATGTGAATCCCCATAACCCCACATACACCAAGTAAACTAGTAAAGGGACCATAAGTAATGCCTTTACTTCATATAACATCATGAATAGTATATCAAACATCATATATAGCAATTTATACAAACATCATGTGTATTCAATCAAACCAACACCATATAGGATAAATATTATATAGAACAAAAATTATGCATTTCATTCAATCGTAAGTACATAAAACTCCTCCTAGGACTCCCCTCGAGGCCCACTTGTGCAATTCATAGGTTAGGTCTCATACCCTTACCTACACTAAGTAGTACCCCTTAAGTCACCCTAGTTAGTGGCCATATTATTAATTTCATTCATTCATTTTAATTTCGGCAAATCCGCCATAATCAACAATACACCATGTGAGCTAAATATGGAATCCGGTGTCATAAAATCCAACACTTAAATAAGGTGTTCTACTTGTCAAGCTAGAACTCATATATAATCGTAGCATCTAGGTGGATCCACTAGCTAGTCTTCCTATGGGGGAATATTGTTAATGAACTAGGAGATTTTTACTAGAAACTCTATTTATGCAAATTCACATTGTAGACTTTATCTCATGAAAACACTAGTGAACCTACCTTCCCTCTTGGGAAGGGACACCTCTCATTTTCTAGTTCGCTCGGTGCTAAGATAAATTTCCTGTTGGAAGTGTATTTAAGTCATCCTTAAATAGTAATTTATGATATAAATCTTAGGAGACTAACCCCTTGTATAATCATGATCTAGGATGAGAAATTTCTTTCATCATAACCCAACATGTAGTGAGATCATCAAATCATAGTAATAGTAATAAGGTGTACAAGAGAATCACTTTCAATCTTTCATGAATACACCCCTATCATCATCTAACATTTATCACATTCATAACATTCATAACATGCTATAATATTCATAATCTCATCATCTTCCTATCATACTCACATATTCATACTTCTATTGAACAACAACATCAAGAATAGACCGATATAATTGAAGTAAAGTATTCATAACGTTGAAAGTATCACCAATCCCTCCAAGAAACTCCTTCAAGACTTCACCCCTAATTCCACAACATTTATCCAACAATTCAATGATCATCATCATATACTTGTGTAAGGGATATGCCCAAATATTGTACTTTGTTTAGATAGTTTAATGAGAGACGGTCTTATTAGACCAATTCATCTTACGTTGATTATGTTAACTAAACGAGAAGCATGTGTAAGCTTCATATGCGAGGAGTCTAAGTAATTTACATATGTATATACCTAAAGTAAGATAGAGGTCTATGTATACCTCAATATGTACAAAGTTTCAAGTTTTTTCTGTATTTCTGACCTATGAATTATATTATGATGAATGCTAACAGGCTAGTCTTAGTCCTTTTCGAGGACGACTATGCCAGTTGCGTTAATTTGGTGCTCCCCGATTATGAAAAACTTGGTATCATAGCATGAGGTTAAATAATCTTAAAACTGATGTCTCACTAAACCATTTTAAGTAGATTTTTGTTCATTATTGTGAAGTGCACCACAATTACGATGAGAGGCTAAGTGATGCTTAGGAAAGTCTCACTTTATTGGTATTCTTTAAGGCGTGCCTCTATAGTCTTAAATTTGTCCTTATCTTCTAATCTCTTTCTTGTTCTTATATGAAATGAACACAAGAAAGAACAATGCTTGAATGGTCAAAGAGCAGAATTTAAATGAGGCGGTTCCCCCTCTGGCTCCTCAAAACCCTCAAGTTCCTATTGAAGAACGCGCAATGGCTAATGTTGAGATAAGGGCGTTCATTCATAGCTTGACCCAAGTGTTTGCTACTCAATTTTGATAATGATGAATCCCCCTATTTCTTTGGCTCCAAGGTTGAGGAGGACCCGCAAGGGTTCAGTGATGAAGTGTTCAAGGTACTAGATGATATGGGGGTGTATTCTCAAGAAAGGTGGAAATATCCGCCTACCAACTCAAAGATGTGGATCAAGTTTGGTATGAGGAATGAAAGGTTGAGAGGCCGGTTATAGAAAGTTAAATTACTTGGGGAGCTTTAAAGAAAACATTTCATGATAGGTTCTTTCCATTGGAACTAAGGGAGAGGAAAATGCAAGAATTCATCAACTTACGCTAAAGGGTATGAGTGTAGAGGAGTATAGTCTCAAGTTCACTCAACTATCCAAGTATGCTCCTACTATTGTGGCGGATTCTAGGGTCAAGATGAACAATTTTTTTATGGGGATATCCAATCTTCTGGTTAATGAATGTAGGTAGGCTATGTTGATTCCTAGCATGGACATATCTTCTCTCATGGTTCATGATGAACAAATTGAGGAGCAAAAGCTTAAGCAAGTTGGCACGGAGTTTAAGAGGACAAGGGCTATGATAAAAAAATTTCTAAGGCTAGATTTGAGGTACAAGATAAGCCAAGGTTCAAGAAGAGGTTCCCCAATCAAATTCATTCTACCATTCCAAGGGTCAACAAAGGTAAAGGGACTACACTCAAGCCTAAGGAGGATAAAGGTAGTGGTCCTTATGTGGAGAAGTCTCCTTGTGCTAAATGTGGTAACAAATATGAAGGCAACTGCCTAGTCGGTAATGGAAAAATTTTATGGTTATGGCAAGAGTGTTCACATGAAGAGGGATTTTCCAATGATTAAGGCTCAAGGGAGAGAAAATTTTCAAGCATAAGCAAGTGCTCCCAATCCCGATGTTCTTAAGAAGAATCACATTTATGGTCTCGCTCTAGAGGTGAACAAGAGGAGTGTCCCGATGTCGTCACCAATATGTTACAAGTGTTCTCTATTAATGTCTATGATTAACTAGATTGTGGTGCTACTTTATGATTTTCAACTACTTTACTAGCTAGATATTTTAATGTGTTAACCGATGTCCTAATGGAACCTTTTTCGGTTACTACCCCGTTGGTTGACTCCGTTGTGGCTAGAATAGTTTTTAGGAGTTGTCCTATATCATTTCCCAATAGATTTACTTTGGTCGACTTGGTAAAACTTTATATGGTTGATTTTATGTCATCTTCGAGATGGATTGGTTGCATGCTTGTTTTGCTTCCATAGATTGTATAACAAGAGTAGTCAAGTTCCAATTCCCAAATGAACCCATCTTAGAATGGAAGAGGGAAATTCAATCCCTATAGTTGAATTATTTCGTGTCTAAAAGCTTATAGAATGATCTCTAAAGGGTGTCTCTACCATTTTGTGCAGGTAAAAACCTTAAATCTGAAGTTCCTTCATTAAATCTCGTGCCCGTAATGAGTGACTTTTTGGAAGTCTTTCCCGATGGCTTGCCCGAAGTTCCTCCCGAATGGGAAATATACTTCAGCATAGACTTGTTGCGAATACAAAACCTATCCCAATCCCTTCTTACCGGATGGCTCCGGCCTAGTTGCAAGAACTTAAGCTTCAACTCAAAGAGTTACTTGACAAGGATTTTATAAGACCTGGTATTTAACCTTGAGGTGATCCAGTGTTGTTTGTAAAGAACAAGAATTGGTCCCTTAGGATGTGCATTGACTATCGTCAACTAAATAAGACTACCACTAAGAACAAGTATCCTCTCCCAAGGATTGACAATTTGTTTGATCAATTGCAAGAGGCCAGCTACTTTTATAAGATTGACTTGAGGTCGGGTTATCACAAACTTAGAGTGAGAGGAGAGGACATACCTAAAACAGTATTCCTAACGAGGTATGGTCATTATGAGTTCCTAGTCATGTACTTTGGTCTAACAAATGTCCCGGCGGCTTTCATGGACCTAATGAATAGGGTGTTCAAAGATTACCTTGAATCCTTTGTGATGATATTTATTGATGATATTTTGGTGAACTCTAAGAGTCAAGGTGAACATATGGATCATTTGAGGGTAGTGTTGAAAGTCCTTAAGGATCACCAACTTTTTGCCAATTATAGCAAGTATGAGTTTTGATTGAGATTGATTGTGTTCCTTGGTCATATTATCTCAAGTGAGGGTATAGAGGTCGATCCATGAAATACGGAGGCAGTTAAGAATTGGCCTAGACCATTGACTCTTACCGACATTAGAAGTTTCTTGGGTTTAGTCGGGTACTATAGAAGCTTTGTGGATGGGTTTGCATCCATTGCTTCTCCTTTGACTACCTTGACCCAAAAGAGAGTTAAATTTGAGTGGTCGGAGGCATGTGAAAGAAGATTCCAAATATTGAATGATAGGCTTACCTCCGCTCTGGTGTTGACTTTATCAGAGGGTACCAAGGGTTTTGTGGTATATTGTGATGCTTCCTGAGTGGGATTGGGTTGTGTCCTTATGTAACATGGTAAGGTAGTTGCCTATGCCTCTAGACAACTCAAGGTGCATGAGAAAAACTACCAAACTCATGACCTTGAATTAGTGTCCATAGTGTTTGCCTTGAAAATGTGGAGACATTACTTGTATGGTGACCATATTGATGTATTCACCGACCATAAAAGTATTCAATATGTGTTCACTAAAAAGGAGTTGAATCTCCGACAAAGAAGATGGTTGGAAATCTCGAGGGATTATGACATGAGTGTTCTCTACCACCCCGGCAAGGCCAATGTTGTTGCGGATGCTTTGAGTTGTATGACCATGGGAAGTGTGCCTCATGTTGAAGATGGTAAAAAATACCTAGTGAAAGATGTTCATATGTTGGCTCGGTCGGAAGATTCTCCTAATGGTGGTTTTGTGGTCCACCGTAACTCTGAATCGTCTTTAGTGGTTGAGGTAGAGTCTAAGAAACATCTTGATCCCTTATTGATGGAGTTGAATGAATCAGTTCTTGGCAAGTTTAATGAGTCAATCTCCCAAGGGGGGATAGTATAATAAGGTACAGGGAAGATTGTGTGTACCAGATGTGGATGATTTGAGGAATCGAATATTAGAAGAAGCTCATGGTTCCCAATATTCTACACATCCGAGTGCCACCAAAATGTACCGTGAACTTCAAGAGGTCTATTGGTGTGTCGATTTTAAAAGGGACATAGCGGATTTGTGGTCAAGTGTCCAAATTGCGAACAAGTTAAGGTCGAGCACCAAAAGTCGGATGGTTTGACTGAAGTATTGAATGATCTTACTTAGAAGTAGGAAGAAATTAATATTGTCTTTGTTGTTGGGTAGCCTCGAACCCGGAGGCAAAATGACTCAATTTAGGTTATTGTAGATAGAATGACAAAATCCGCTAACTTTATTCCCGTCAAGTCTACTTATTCAGTGAAGGATTATGCAATAATATACATTAATGAGATAGTGATCTTACATGGGATTTATTTTTCCATCATTTCGGATAGAGGTTCCCAATTCGCATCGCATTTGTGGAAATCATTCCAAAAAGAGTTGGGTACACAAGTAAAGTTAAGTATCGTTTTTCATACCCAAATGGATGTTCAGTAGAGCGTACTATTCAAACCCTCAAAGAAATGTTAAGGTATTGTGTGATAGATTTTAAGTGCAATTGGGACAATCACGTACCGTTGATTGAATTCTCTCATAATAATAACTATCATTAGAGTATATCAATGGCACCTTTTGATGCACTCTATGGTAGATGATGTAGGTCACAGATTGGGTTGTTCTAGGTTTGAGAGTCTTCCCTACTTGGTCTCTAAATAATCTATGAAGCCTTAGAGAACGTTTGGATGATAAGGGATTGGTATAAACAGCCTATAGTTGGCAATAGTCCTATGCCGACAATAGAAGAAGAGATCTCAAATTTGAAGAAGAGGATAAGGTGTACTTGAAAACTTCACCATGAAAGGGGTGATGATATTTGGCAAGAAGGTGAAGTTAAGTCCCCGGTATGTGGGTCTCTATGAAATATTGCAACGGGAAAGAAAGGTTGCGTATGAGTTGAAACTATATAGTGAACTAGCTTCAGTTCATTCCGTATTTCATGTCTCCATGCTAAACAAGTGTATTGGTTATCATGTATTCATCCTCCCCATTGAAGGTTTAAGTGTGGATGAGATTCTTTCCTATGAAAAGGTTTTGGTAGAAATTCTAGATTGCTAAGTTAAGAGGTTGAGGAACAAGTAGGTGGTCTCCGTAAAAGTCCTTTGGAGATATCACCTTGTTGAGGGAGTTACATTGGAGGCTGAGGTAGAAACCTCACCTATTTCCTCAAAATTCTAGCCAAAATTGACGTTAGTAATAAACCTAAAATAAACTAATAAATAATGTTGAGTTTGGCTTGATTTTTTACGATGTGCATAATTATGGTAGAGGTTCATGGTAAAATGAGTTTTCTTGTATATATGCTCTTTTGCTTAACTTGCACTTATTTGTGGTTTTGTGTATGGTTGCTTTTATGAAATGATATTTAGCATGTTAATGGACCATTAAAAGAAGTTGTGCATAAGTGACTCTTGATGTTATGGAGCTCATGTTGATGTTGAGATAGTAGTTCCTCATGTGCTTAAGTTGAGCTCTTATGTAAAGTAAATTGTGATTCGAGTTGCTATGTGTAAAAATGTCATGTCCATGTGTTGAATGGAGTTGTGAAGTACTCCTATGATATGTGACACATAATGTTGTTATGTTGTTGTGCTGTTGGTTGGGCGGATAGTATTGAGTCTATCCTCTCCCTACAAAAAGATTTAAGTGTCATTCAGGGACAAATGTTGCTCAGGGTGGGATAATACAACACTCCAAAAATTCATGACTTGGTCTAGATCATCGCATGATGAAGTAAACCTTAAAATATTGTTTCTAAGCCTAACTTAATATATTAAAACTAGTTAGGAAGTGTTAGTTTCAAAACGTCAAGAAACGTCAAAGACGTCTGGAAACTAGTGCAATTGAACTAGTAAACTTCCTTAGGTTTTGTGAAGGTTTTGAAGAGTTATATTGAGTCTTAAACTTGTAAAAATAATTTAAATAGGTAAAACCATGTATAAATGGTGAAAATGTCTAGGTCCGATGATATACCGTGGTTTCACGGTATAATTAATACTTTTTCCTTAAGTTTAGTGTGTTCGAAAGTCTTTTTGTGCTAATTTTTATATAAGTTTCTCTTTGTTTTGCAGGAAATCAGTCCAAAGCTGAATGCGGAGATTTTGAGCGAAGAAATGCAGAAGAGACCACCTACGGAGCTTATGACGGTCCTTAATGCTTGTGACGGTCTGTAGGTGGCAGCGTAGTGCAGCTGCTGAAGAAAGATGGAGAAGTCTGACCAAGTGTGGGGTTATGAAGCTTGTGACGGTCCGTCGTGTCTATGACGGTACGTCCTGCAGGTTCCACATGAAGTTCAGAGAAGTGATCCAAGTACACAGATTCCAAGAGTTGAAGTGTTTTGGAACGAAGACCCTCGACGGACTGTTGTGCCTATGACGGTCCGTCATACTTGCCGTCGAGGGTGGTGAAGAGAGCAGCAGAAGAAATTGATAAGTATGGGACGACGGAGTCCATGACGGTCTGTCGTGACCACGACGATCCGTCACGTGGTCCGTCGACCCAGCCGCGTTTTGGCAGATTTCCAGACAATAGAGTCCATCTTTAATTAGGTTTTTATTTTTTATAATAGTTTAAAAAACCTCATTTTTGAGGTTAGACTCTTAGACGGTTAGACACTTAGATTGTTAAACTCCATATTGGTAAACATTGTATTGTGAGATTCTTGATAATCATTAGATTTTTTGTGATATTATTGATTACTTTGAGATTCTTGCAAGTGAATATTGGTGATTAATCAAGAAAACTTTCGGATTTTAGTCTTTCTCATTGAAGTAAGTACATGAATTCTTATGTAATATATTTGAATATTGTTAGTATGACTATGAGTAACTAAACTCCATAACTAGGGTTGTGGGAACCATAGGCAAATAATGAGATAAAACCTAACTAAAATAACAATTCTAGAATAGTGTCTTGCATGTATTAATAATTCTTTCGCTTAGAAGTCTTTTTAACGGATGGCCAATGTTAGAACTCACCTTAATGCTATTTTCCGGACCAAGGAGGTAGATAATGGAAAAAGAATTATTAACATAGATTTAGTGTATACTATCTAATAGGCTAGTATTGATTGGTACGAGATAATAACTTAGTCAAATATCGAATACGATGCTTAATATGAGGTATGGATACGGGTTAGGATAGCAACACACGTAGCCGAACCAAGGTGCAAAGTGAGATTTTCTAGATGCCGGACAAAGGATTTAGAAATACATAACTTATCACTTTGCATGCAAGATACTAGGAAAGAATTGTATTAGTTAGAATTATCAAGTTATGAACTTATGGGGAACACGTAAACCCTAGTTACTTTGATTAATTGATTAAAATCAAACATTCAAAGCTGTTAAGTGTCTCCTTCAAGTTCATTAGTTATTTTCACTCATTTAGAAATATAAACCCCCCCCTCCTTTTATTGTTTTTACTTTCCAAGGAAGTCATTGACCAAACAATAGTAATAACAAGTTGAAGTTAAGTCTAGACTATTTTCCTCGTGGGAACGATCCCAACCTTACTAGTTGGGTTATTTACTTGACACGGCCGCTTTACTTCTTATTTGAGAAGTAAGTTTGAGCGTATCAAATTTTGGTGTCGCTGCTGGGGAAATTAGCTTTTAGATTGACTTGAACTTATTACTATATTTTAGCTAATATTTTCTTGATTTTACTTTGTTTTATTATTTTTGATTTTTTTTCAGACCTATCCTCCTTGTATGCCAAATACACGGAGAGGAACAAAACCCTTATTTCCCTACGATCACGAGTTAGAGCGTACACTGCGCAATATGAATCAAAACTTGGGAATAAATGATGATGATCCAAACCAGAACATCCCAGCTCCAGTTGATGTTCATGGTCAGATGTTACCCGATGCTCCGGGTGAACATCAACAGAGGGTACAAAATCCCGTTTCAAGGCCCCAAGCATACTACAGAGGGTTTGGTAACATAGCAGACTCGGATGGGCAACTTGTCTTGCCCCCTCTACCCACAGGCCACACCTTTGTGGTAACTAGTAGCCTGATGCAAAAACTCACTGCTAGAGGTTTCTTTTCAGGGCTACCTTCTGAGGATCCACATGCCCATATAGCTAAGGTAAGGGCAATGTGTAAAAGTTGTGTGGGGAGGCCTGATTTGGATCTAGATGTAATAGGGTTCAGAGTGTTTCCTCTCTCACTGATGGGAGAGGCTGCCTTATGGTTCACTGAGCTCCCATACAACTCAATCTTCACTTGGAACCAATTAAGAAATGTTTTGTTAGCACGCTACTATCCGGTCTCCAAGAAACTAAACCACAAAGACAGAGTGAACAACTTTGTGGCACTACGAAGAGAGTCAGTTAGTAGTTTTTGGGATAGATTCACCTCATTCTTGAGAAGTTTTCCAAATTACCGTATAGATGATGAGTCACTGAAGGAATACTTTTATCGGAGACAAGATGATAACAATAAAGCGGTGTTGGACACTATAGCAGGTGGATCTTATAAGGAGTGTCCTTATGCTGAGATTGCTGAAAAATTAGAGAAAATATCCCGGAATAACAAAGCTTGGAATACTTTGAAGTCTGATACAGGGAGAAACACCTTCGCAGTGCAGTCCACTCACAACCCAGCCACAGATGAGATTCTGGAAGAAATGGCTCAGATGAGAACCGAGCTTGGTTGGTACTAAAACATGTCACTGGGGGTGCAGAAAAGATAAATGCAGTCAACTACTTTGCTAAACCACCACCCCCTAATGATGAATGTTATTATGTGAACGACACTTATGCAGTAAATGAGAAGACGGGGGGTTTCCGACCAAGCGCCCAAGGCTCAAATCAGGATAATTGGCGCCAAGGTCAAGGGAACCAAGGTTGGAACTATGGTAATTACAATCGTGAGGGTCATTATGTCCGAGATGGAAACTACAACCGCGACAACAACTTTAACAGGGGTAACTATGCTAATAGAAACCACAGGAATGGGCCCTATGTCCCTCCTCAAAATCGTAAAGTTACTCGTAGGGATGGTTTAGATAGTATGGCGCGAGTTGAGGATATGTTGCACAAAATGATGAGGAGGTTCGATGCTAGTGATGAGCACATTAAAGAGTTAAGGGGTGATTTAGCTAGTATTGGGCAAAAAGTTGATACATATGCAATTTCGATTAAACAGATCAAATTGCAAGTGGCCCAATTATGTGCGACAGTGAACACACGGCAACCGGTCACTCTTCCTAACAACACTGTCCAAAATCCAAAGAATGATGCGGACTGTATGGCAATCACTACTCGGGGTGGTAATCAAACCATTGACCCACCTATGCTATCTACTGAGGAAAATGTGAGAAAGGATAATGATAATGTGGTAAATAGTAGTGGTGAAGCAGAGGAAAGTAATGGAAAAAGATGCAGAAGTACCTATCAAGGTAATTCCCATGCCTAGGCCACCACCACTCTTCCCTCAGAGATTAGTGAAAAAGACCGAGGATGGTAAATACCGGTGTTTCATAACAATGTTGAAGCAGCTTTCAATCAATGTCCCTTTGCTAGAAGATCTAGAACAAATGCCTGGTTATGCCAATTTTATGAAAGATCTGGTCACCAAGAAAAGATCGGTAACTTTCGAGGATGATGATAGACTGCAGCATTGTAGTGCTATTGCTACAAGATACCTCGTACATAAGAAAGAAGATCCTGGTGCGTTCACTATTCCTTGTACAGTTAGGTCATTACATTTTGCGAAAGCATTATGTGATCTGGGGGCAAGCATAAATCTCATGCCCCTCTCGATTTACAAGAAATTGGGTTTGGGGGATCCAAAATCCACTGCGATGCGGCTACTGATGGCTGATCGGACAGTGAAACATTCTATAGGGATACTCCATGATGTGCTAGTAAAAGTGGAGTCATTCATCTTTCCGGATGATTTTGTTATTCTTGATTGTGAGGTCAATTTGGAAGTGCCTATTATTCTTGGGAGGCCATTCCTTGCTACAGGTAGAGCATTAGTTGATATGGAGAAGGGACAAATGACATTTCGGTTGAATAATGAAGAAGCGACATTCAATATTTGTAGGACCATGAGGCAGAATGGTGAGCTCTAATCGGTATCTGCCATATCCCACAAAGAAAAGATGAAGGAGACTGAACAGAAAAATGCAAAACAAGAGTTTATGGTTGGGGATTTGGTGCTTGATGACAGTTCTGGGGTGCCTTGTCTTCTGGGCAAGCTCAAGTCCAAATGTACTGACCCTTACTTGATTACCCAAGTATTCCCTCATGGAGCAGTTGAGTTAAAAGCCAAGGAGGGAGTGCGGTTTAAGAGGAATAGAGATAGAATAAAACTCTATTTTGGGCATAAAGCATCGGGGAATGAAGTGATAGAGGCATACCATCTTGATGAAGTCTGAGTAATCAAGGGTCCCAGTCGTGCCGCGACATAAAAACAGGCGCTTGTTGGGGGGCAACCCAATACTTATAGTTTTTTAGTAATGGTAGCATTTTTCTATTAATGGGTTTTAAATTTGCAGGCACATCACCAGGAATTTCTGCAGAAAATTACTCTGCAACAGTCACTGACGGATACATCGACGGACCGTTGCCCCTACGACGGACCGTCGTACCAGGTACGTCTTTATGTTATTTTCAAACTAGGGCACACACGACGGAACCAACGACGGGTCGTCATAACTGCAAAGGACCGTCGTCGGGGAATCATCGCGTCTTTAATAAAACGTACCCGACCCGACCCGGCTGGAGTCTTTTTCAAAATTAGACCGTTTAAATTCCCCAACCCCTCATTTCACCCCATTCCTTCATTATTCCTCCCAGTACTCTCTCTTTTTCAACTTCCACAATCTATTCCTCTATCAACCACCGAGCATTTCCCCCCACAATTTCCCAAAGCCCTAAAAGTGTTAATCTACTAGTCGGAGTTGCTGCTGTGGGTGTCTGCCTTGCCACTGAGTACTTGTCCATTTGTGTTCTCCAATTCTAAGGTATGTGTCTCTAATTTCTACTAATTTATCTTGCATTTTTGTTTATTAGTTAGTATTAGCTTAGTTATTAGTCATATGTTGTTTCTTTTATACGATTCTGTCTAACCTAGGTTAGAAATGTTCAAAATTGCCATGTTTACAACCCTAGACATAGATGCTTATTAATTGTTAGTTTCCTAGGTAGTTGGGTTAGACAAATGTATGTCCAAAACACTACTAGTTTTATGTGGGTTCATCGGGGATGCATGGGGTAACCCCAGTTTTATCACTGATATAATGAACGAGACCCCGATGACGGACCGTCGTACCCACGACGGACCGTCGTAGGGTCCGTTCCAAAAGTCCTAGCACCCTGTCCTTCAACAAACACATGTGACGGACCGCCATACCCACGACGGTCCATCCTGCACAACCGTTCTGGTTGTCAGAGACCCTGTTTCTAAGGGTCTCTCACTTTTTTTAAGTGTCCTTCAACGGTGCATGTGACGGACCGTCATACCCACGACGGTCCATCCTGCACAACCGTTCTAGTTTTCAGAGACCCTTTTTCTAAGGGTCTCTCACTTTTTCTAAGTGTCCTTCAACAGACACATGTGACAGACCGTCATACCCACGACGGTCCATCCTGCATGACCGTCATGACGGTCAGAGACCCTTCTCCTATGGGTCTCCATATTTCTTACAAGTATCCTACGACGGACCATCATACCTGTGACGGTCCGTCCTACACATACCGTCATACTAGTCAGATACTCTCCTTCAGGGTTCTTCATATATACATAGTCTAAGTAATACACGACAGACCTCATGGCGGTCCGACATAGTCACGACGAGCCGTCACCAGGCCCGTCGTGTGTCATAGTTTCTATAGCAATGACATACTATTTTCAATGTTTTATTTCGTATGGTTTTTCTTGTCTTGTTTACAACTACTCGTACTAATATTGATCCTTTACAGATACTATCAACTATGGCACCCAAGCAAGACCGAATCTACGCACGCGGGCGATCAAAGTCTGTCGCCCCGTCTACCCGCATGGTCATCGGCTCTGATGATGAGCGTGACCCTGAGTATGTGCCCCCAAGCACTTCCACCCCTTCCCGTGCTGCACGTGCTCCCAGAGCCATACTCAAAAAGGTGGCGCTGCCTCCCAGTCTGATGAGGAGTGCACACGGACCGGCACACCCTCTGGGTCAGCCACAAATGAAGAAGGAGCGTCTGGCTCCTTAGGAGTATCATGGTCCGAGGAAGCCTCTGGCTCTGCTGAGGTTCCCGCACCCGCCACCACTGCAGCGTCGGCCTCGTCTAATGAGGCTGACAGTTCAGAATCTACATCAGGCTCACCAGTTCCGGTACCCACTCTCACTGCCGAGTTTGACTACCGCTGGCAGATAGTTAAAGATGGCCAGTTCCTGCGCGAGCCATCACTGAGAGAGACCACCAAACAGTGGATGGCCCTGCACCTGTTAGTAGATGGAAAGGGTGCCGATTGGGTGATTGAGCCGAAGGGGGCCATCAAGAAGGCAAACCTCACTTTCACGGCGAAGTTCTTGTGGCTACTTGTCCGTCACTGCCTTTCCCCCACAACTGTAGATAATATCATTACCTAGGATCGAGCAGTGTTGATGGCGATATGATAGCCGGGTTCGAGGTGGATTTTGCATGGCTTCTACAGGCAGTCATGCACGAGAGGGCATTCAAGGTAACTACTACCTACCCTTTCCCGTGCATAATCTTTGCTCTCTGCAGGTCCGAAGGTGTGCCCATATGGCACGTAGATCAGCTTAAGACCCCGCAGGGCTCTGTTGACATCGGCTTCATTAGAGACGAGGCCAATGAGTTGGCTCCACACAGAGGGCCCCGTCTAGAGCTGCCCCCACTTGCTGATGATCTTGTTGATACGGTAGCCCAGGCCCGCACGGCTACACAGGCGGCGTCCACTAAGACTACCCCGGTCGAGTCTATCCAGGGTAGTAGCACTACCCCGAGCTCCTCTCGCACAGCCCCTCTACCGGCACTGGTCCCGCTTGCTAGGGTCTAAAAACTAGAGGCGCAAATGGCCACACTTCTGCATCATATCCAGACGTGGATGCAAAAGTCTATTACTGATTCAGAAGAGCGCCTAGAGAGGAAAATGGTCCAGTTTACAGAGCGAAAGATTGCTGAGGTTAACCAGCGCTTGGACGCCTTTGAGTTGAGGGTGCTAGCCCAACCATCCCCTTTGGTGGATGTGTCAACTCTTCAGGCTGCACTCGACAGTCTTCGTGCATACATCGACACGATCTTAGAGGCTAGGGTGCTGGAGTCTGAGGCCCCTTCTGTCGAGCCTGCTGAGGACACAGTGTTGGCGGCCCTTTTTGCTACTTCAGAAATTCCACCACCTCCCCCTCGAGAGAGTGCCAAGAGGCATAGGGGTCGAGCAGAGGATGAGGCGCGAGCACGGAAAAAGAAGCGCCGAGAGATAGAGGCTGCGAGGAGAGTCTCACTTGCTGAGGAGGAGGCGCACCAAATGAGAGCATCAGAGTTAGCGACTGGGGCTTCTAGCTCCCGCACTGTGGAGATAGCAGGAGGCACTACTGATGGTGCAGTTGTTGCTGAGGACACCACTGAGGGTGTCCAGATTGCAGAGGACGTGGGTTCCGGGGAACCCGACCCACCATCTTGCTGATCGACAGAGCTTTGCGCCACATGTTTGCTTCACCTACCACTCTAGTATTTAGATTTTTTGCATTGGGGATAATTGCATGTTTTTTTGTTGGGTGTGGGGTAAATGGAAAGTGAGCATTAAAGTGAAGTCTGAGTTGCCCAACTCACTATCCTCTTTTGGGGTTTTCTTGCCTGTGTTCTTTTTCCCCATAAGACTGATTACTTTTTCTGGAAAATGATGCATGACTATGCATAGTAACTGATAATTGTGTGGCTCTAAGCATGACATAGAGTCACACCATTGCATTACCCTAAGTCTTAAATTCGAACTAGGTGTCTGATAATCTGGTATAGTGATGAGATGTCAAGTGAGTGTGACGAAAATTTGAATAAGTCCACTATTGGTACTGAGCTAGAACTTTGTTAGTCCTGCTAAAAGTAAGCTGTAATAGACAATTAGGAAAGGATCATAGGCCCTTATTCAATATAGCCCATTTCTAGCCTAAATAAAAGAAACCAAATGAAATTTATCCTTCTTTGATCCAAATAATTTGAGCTTAAATTAGACCTTTCTTTTTCACCCCAACAGATCTTTTCTGGGAACGATGTGTTGGCCCTGGTCCCTCCTAGGACATGTGCACCTCAGCTTATGCCAAAAGCATAAGTTGAGGGTGGCTAATGCAGTAAACAACCTTCATTATGGCCCTGAACCAATAATGGGTATTGTGTACCTTGACTCATGGCAAAGCCATGAGTTGAGGGTGGTTATTATTAGGAATGCTCTGGAAAGTGGGGTTGAAAGAACAAAGAAAAAGAAAGAACAAAAGTAAAGTGACTCAAGAATTAGTTGAACAAAAAATAAAGAAAAAGAAAAATATACAAGAAATACAAGCAAGAAAAGAAGAGAGTCACTTACACAAAGGAAGAAAGAAGAGAAAATAGCAAGGTGAAAGAATATGAGAAACTGGGCGAGATAAAATGATAGAAAGTGGAAGGTTTAGCCGATATGTCAAGGAGGGCAAAAAGTCACTAAAGTATACCTAAATATACCCTACCTGACCCTGAACCTATGTTACTAGCTAAGAAAGTCCTATCGTGATCCTAAGGGTTGTATAGGGAACTTAAGGCAGTGAAAATAAGGGCAAGCTTATGGCAATAGGTATGAATGAGTGTAACTTTGTTCTGAGAGTGAGTGTTGAAAAGTAATCCTTATACTTGAACTGAAATCATTGTGTGAAAAATGAGGATTTTGTTTTAAAGTGAGGACACTAGTTGCAATACCAGAATTGTTAGCACCTCGGTGAGAAATTGAAGAGGATAGGTGTTAGTTCATGGTGAGTCTGTGTCATGTTCTGACCCCACAAAATTCAAGCCTAATAGTGATAGCATGCATAGATTTGATGAGATTAATCGGAATTCATAGCCAAATGATTTCAAAGGATAATACATGGATACTATTGTACAAAGATTGTGTAGTGAGTCATAGTACGTCGCTTGAGGACAAACAACGAATTTAAGTTGAGGGTGTTGATATACCGTGGTTTCACGGTATAATTAATTCTTTTTCCTTAAGTTTAGTGTGTCTTAAAGTCTTTTTGTGCTAATTTTTATATAAGTTTCTCTTTGTTTTGCAGGAAATTTTTCCAAAGCTGAATGCGGAGATTTTGAGCGAAGAAATGCAGAAGAGAACACCTACGGAGCTTATGACGGTCCGTCGTGCTTGTGACGGTCCATAGGTGGCAGCGTAGTGCAGCTGCTGAAGGAAGATGGGGAAGCCTAACCAAGTGTGGGGTTACAAAGCTTGTGACGGTTCGTCGTGTCTATGACGGTTCGTCCTGCAGGTTCCTCATGAAGTTCAGAGAAGTGATCCTAGTACCCAGATTCCAAGAGTTGAAGTGTTTTGGAACGAAGACCCTCGACTGACCGCTGTGCCTATGACGGTCCGTCATACTTGCCGTTGAGGGTGGTGAAGAGAGCAGCAGAGGAAATTGCATAAGTATGGGACGACGGAGTCCATGACGGTCCATCGTGACCACTACGATCCGTCGCGTTGTCCGTCGACCCAGCCGTGTTTTCGCAGATTTCAAGCAAATAGAGTCCTTGTTTAATTAGGTGTTTATTTTTTATAAATAGTTTGAAAAACCTCATTTTTGAGGTTAGACTCTTAGACGGTTAGACTCTTAGATGGTTAGACTTTTAGATTGTTAAACTCCGTATTGGTAAACATTGTATTGTGAGATTCTTGATAATCATTAGACTTTTTGTGAGATTATTGATTACTTTGAGATTCTAGCAAGTGAATATTGGTGATTAATCAAGCAAACTTTCGGATTTTACTCTTTCTCATTGAAGTAAGTACATGAATTCTTATTTAATATATTTGAATATTGTGAGTATGATTATGAGTAACTAAACTCCATAACTAGGGTTGTGGGAACCATAGGCAAATAATGTGAAATAAAACCTAACTAAAATAATAATTCTAGAATAGTGTCTTGCATGTATTAATAATTCTTTCGCTTAGAAGTCTTTTTAACGGATGTACAATGTTAGAACTCGCCTTAATGCTACTTGCCGGACCAAGGAGGTAGATAATCGGGAAAGAATTATTAACATAGATTTAGTGTATACTATCTAATAGGATAGTATTGATTGGTACGAGGTAATAACTTAGTCAAATATCGAATACGATGCTTTATATGAGGTAAGGATAAGGGTTAGGATAGCAACACACGTAGCCGGACCAAGGTGCAAAGTGAGACTTTCTAGATGCCGGACCAAGGATTTAGAAATACATAACTTATCACTTTGCATGCAAGATACTAGGAAAGAATTGTATTAGTTAGAATTATCAAGTTATGAACTTATGGGGAACACGTAAACCCTAGTTACTTTGATTAATTGATTAAAATCCAACATTCAAAGTTGTTAAGTGTCTCTTTTAAGTTCATTAGTTATTTTCACTCATTTATAAATAGAAACCCCCCTTTTATTGTTTTTACTTTCTAAGGAAGTCATTGACCACACAATAGTAATAACAGGTTGAAGTTAAGTCTAGACTATTTTCCTCGTGGGAACGATCCCAACCTCACTAGTTGGGTTATTAACTTGACATGACCGCTTTACTTCTTATTTGAGAAGTAAGTTTGAGCATATCATCCGACCCCCCAAGGATCGCCCTATGGGTCCACGAAGGGACCCCACCCGTGGCCAAGCAAGTTGTCGAACCAGCAGCCAAATTGGCCATAGCAGAATTAGGTCCGCGTCGCGGACATGGTCCCACAAAGACCAAAAGTCTTGGTCTTCGTCACGGACACGTAGCAGACTCTTGTGTATCAAAAACTAATTTAGGAAAACTTGTGGGAACAGCTCCGCGACGCGGACTTATTTCCCGACGAAAATCTTAAATTTAGAATCCAAGTTTGACTTCATTAAAAGGTCAACTTAAGTGAGGGTTCTTTTTTGGGTATTTTAGGGAAGGGTTATATATTGCTTTTTAACCAGATTTTCACCACAATTTTCCACTCAAATAAAATTCCAAATCAAAACCCAAAAGCTCTCACCTCTCTCTACTTTCTCTTTCTATTCAACCTCCATTGAAGAAACTTGAAGGTTGAAGAAGAAGATCAAATTCCCAAGTTTTTCTACTTAAATTGGAGGCTAAATTCTTTATTAATGTATGGTTTCTTTCACTCTTGGGATTCCTTTCCCCAAGAGTTTCTTTCAAAGGGATTTTCAAACTTCCCCAAACTAGAGTTTTTCTCTACACATGGATCTTCTTGAAAAACGAAATTAGGAATCAATTGTGATGAATTATGGTCAATTAATGTTGTTTATGTATTTATTCATGTTTAATTTACCTTAGATTGTAATGCTTCTATGTCTATTGTGTGGGTGTGATATTAATAGCAAGTATTCCTCATCGTTAACTCTAGACTATTGAATTTGTTATGAAGTATGCAAGTATGTTATGGTATGATTAATTATATGATTAAAAGTAGTTTCTTATGATTATAATAAATAGTTTCTTATGATTATAATAAAGTTTTGATTGAAAGGTTTACTCACTTGTATGTGCTTTCTAATGTAAAAGGGTAGTTCTCACTTATGAATACCTATGAGCTATTATGATACGATGTTCACATAGAGGTCTAAAAAATACTAATGTGGTATTGTATAATGAGTATGATGATTACTAAAGGTATTAAATGCTTAGCACCAAAAGTTCATGTAAATGAGATGGAGGTCTCACGTTTAGCAAGTCTAGCCTCCCACATGGGTTTCTTTACGATTAGCAAGTCCGAATTCCCACGATATGTGTTGTATCATGAGATAGAAACCTCCACATTAGTAAGTGAAGGTTTCTAGTAACAATCTCCTTGACCCTTAACTATATGCCTACATATGACCATAGCTTAGTGGATCCACCTAGATAGCTATGTAAGATTGGTTACACCTTAGGCAAGTGTTAACCCTCTCTTTTTGGTGTGGGAGGAGAACATTGGATTCCATGTAGCTCACATGGTCTCATGTCGATTATTGCAATATCTTCCCTAATGTAATATGGTAAATGAATAAGTCAAGTATGTGATTTATTATTAGGACTTGTCTTAAAGATGTTGCATAGGGTGATAGAGGGTATAGGACTTCTCTTACTCATTGCACATGTGGGATCCTAAGGGATGGTCTTAGTAGTGTTCTTGTATGAGTGAGTTTATTTCATGTTATGTAAGTCAAGTTATATATGAACTTATGAATAAAGTATGTTATGATAAAGTGGGAGAATATGTTGTATGCATGTTGTGAGTGACTTAATGTGATGCTTATCTTTGGACAGGGTTATGTTGTTCTATTCTTAGAATTGTACAAGTATTGATTTAGGTTTCTTATATGTTGGTTTAATATCATGTTGGGTTGACTTCTAATGTTTCATATATGTGCATATTGAGTTATTGAACATAAAGCATGGCTTTGACTAAATTGTGCCCTTTCTCATGCATTGATGATTTTATGCATAGTAACCATACTTAGTACATGTGTTTTATAACAACCCATATTTCTTCCCTTTTTTCCCAAACATTATAGGTTCCAGCCACTGAAGAGCTTTTAGGCCATTTGGAAAGTATACTTGGACTTCCTCCTCCAAGTAGTGGTGAGTCCTATAAGTTCAAGGATGGTGCCTTTGATCTAACCTAGTAGTATTGATATAGTCTAAAAGACATTCGTTGCTTCCTTATTCTTAAAGATAATTGTTGTAGGCCCTAAGTGGAAACATGTACTTGTGTAAGGGCTATGCCAAAATATTGTACTTTATTAAGATGGTTTAATTTGAGACGATATTATTAGACTAATTCCTTATATGTTGATTATGTCAACTAAACGAGAAGCCTATGCAACCTTCCTATACGAGGTGTCTAAGTAAACTCCATATGTATATATCTAAAGTAAGCGAGAGGTCTATGTATACCTCAATATGTATAAATTTTAAAATTTTTCCGCATTTTTGACCTATGAAATGTAGTTATGAATGCTAAGAGGATAGTCTTATTCCTCTTCGAGGATAACGACACCAGTTGCGTCCAGGGGGTGCTCCTCGGTCGTGACAATTTCTTTTATCAAGGTGCCTGAGATCCATCTTCTTAGAAACACATATTTCTCCTCCCAATCATAAATTTTGTTGTTGCCTTATGCATGTTTCTCAACTGCTATAACTTCCTCAACATTCTATCTAGTGGTACTAGTACTTTTAGTTGGTTCATTCTTTGTGATGAGGTATGTTAGTCTCATAACTTGAATCAACTGAGACATTTTTGTTCTTAATATGAGAGAAGATTTTGTCTTCGGTTAAATGGAAAAAGACGCAATAAGATGATAAAGTGGGGAGGTTGATATGATGTTGGTAGAAGACAATAGAAGATGACATTGCAATTTGATATTGTGGTTATTCTGATTTTTGGATCTAATACGTTAAAAATCAAAAACGCAATAATTCTCTAATACCATGTAGAATTCTTATGTAAAGTATAGAGAAATCAAAGATCATGCTCATAATGAAAAATGTTGAGTACATGCTCCTTATATAGGAGAAGAGTCATATACTATCTACACTCGGGGTCCTACTACAATAGAAATATATATTTATATGAGAAGTATTACTAGTATAAGTAAAACACCTTATCCTAATCGATTTTAACCAAACACATGATACTAAACCTTAGTGGTACATAAGTTAGGATTTAGTAGTTTAATACTAGTATGACTCTAAACTCAACAAAAGTAAACAAGTCCGTTCCTTGGACCTGTTCCTTTGACATGCTCCAATCATCTAGTATCTTCATCTTCAACATAGAGCTATGTTCATGGAATTTGGTATATCTCTCATACCAAAAAAGGGGCATTCTAATTTCCAAGGTAGAATCCGTACACATCATCTTTTGCTAAAGTGGATCCACTAGCTTGGTCATTTAAGACAATGTTATGGGACACGTAGTTTGGAACTAGAGGTTGCCACTTGATACTACCCTATTTGAGCCTCCACCTCAAATTCTTCTTGGTTCTAAGTCTAAATTCCAACATAATAGATAAAAAAAATCAATTATGATTATTACATAGGAATAGAATGATCAATACAAATTCACATCTTCAAAATCTAAACATAAAATCACTTCTTAAAAACAATTCAAGCATAAGTGAGAAAACCTTTCACGAATGTGAATTTATATTTGAGAAATATGGTTCACAATCATAATCATATTTGAAAATTTCAGAACCCTTCCAAAACAACATTAATGCTTTCAAATAAAAGAACTCTTATCATCATAAACATCATTATCATGGAACATGCATAACCTTTCAAAATTCATATTCATATGTTCATGTGAACTTCATAATTTCATAATTAAAAGTGATAAATCATGTATGAGTGAATACAGTTTCAACTAAATATAATGTAATTACGTTAAATCGTGCAATAGAAAGGTTTTTTCCAAAGATATTGCAATTTATTCATCTTCAATAAAAATACACAATGATTTAAGGGAGTACACAAAGGTGATCTAACCCTCCCATTACTCAATAAGAGGATATCAATCAATCTATATGAGAGATGAAAATGAAATAAGTTGAGGATGGATACGTGGACTTATAACAATGAAGCCATGAATCATATATCATCAGTGGAATACTTAATATCTAGTCAAAAGATAAAAGAAACTCATCCTTACGGGGATCCCATATAATATCCTTTCTTTTCTTTTGAATCTTAAATTAGCCAAACACCATATGTCCATTGTCATGAGACCCGTGGATAATTAAGAAGAATCTTGATTTGAACTATTTAAGTTGACTTGAGATGTTGAAAACCTTGGGATACCCATAGAGGAATGAGCTCTATGGGTGAATACCCACATATCTTGCTAATCAAAGTCCAATATGAATGGTAAATTAGAGACCTTAGAGTGATCCCTAGCTTCTTCTTATAGGAGAATGAGTCTGAAGTGGGTAAATTTAGGACTTAAGTCTTTATATAGGGCTTAGGATGACGGCAAAAATGACATGGTATAGGCTTAACCATTTAGAAAAGGACCTAAAGTCAATAAGAAATAATTGTCGAAACTGCTCTATGGGTGTGATCTATGGACCGTACAAATTTTCTATGGTTTATACTTGATACGCTCAAATTTAATTCTCGAAATAAGTAAAAGTGGTTGCATCAAGTAAAGAACCCAACTAGTGAGGTTGGGATCCTTCCCACGAGGAAAATGGTTCAGACTTAACTTTATTCTATTATTACTTCTGTTTAGTCAATTATTTTCCAAAACCAAATAACTAAAGGGGGTTTTGATTAATAAAAGCAATTAGCTAAATTAAAGTAAGCAAGAGACGGGTTCAAGTATCGGATTTTAATCAAGTAATGAGAGTCACAAGGGCGTAGTGTTCCCTACAGGCTCCTAACTTGGTAATTCTAGCTATTACAATCCTTTCCTAGTACCTTGCATTCAAAGTGATATGTTGGGTATCTCTAAATCCTTGGTCCGTCATCTAGAGAATCTCACTCCGCACCTTGGTCCGGCTACGTGTGTTGCTTTACTAAACCTTATATTTACCTCATATTTAGCATCATATTCAATATTTGACTATGTTGTTACTTCGTACAAACCGACACTAGCCTAGTCGATAGTATACACTAAATCTATGTTGATAATTCTTTTCCTATTATCTACCTCCTTGGTCCGGAAAGTAGCAATAAGGCGAGTTCCAACGTTGTCCATCCGTTAAAAAGACTTCTAAGAGAAAAAATTAGCAATACATGCAAGAGACTATTCTAGAATTGTTATTTTAGCTAGATTTTACCTTATTATTTACCCATGGTTCCCACAACCCTAGTTATGGAGTTTAGTTGCTCATGCGAATAATCACACAATTCATATTGATAATATAAGAATTCATGCACCTACTTTTATGAGAATGAAGAAAATCCAGAAATTCACTTGAATAATTCTCAAAAATACCAACAATTGATTCCGGAAAACTATGATCAAATACAAAAATAGAGAGTTCAATACTATAACAAGAAAACTAAAAAATATCCAAAAGTCTAACCCCAAAAACGAGGTTTTTTGAATTATTTATAGTAAAATAAAACCTAATAAAAGAAGGACTCTATTTTAGGCAAATCTGTCGAAAATGTGTCTGAATTGATGATCCATGTGACGGACCATCATGAACACGATGGACCATCGTGGGCTCCGTCATTCTATACTTGGCATAATTTTTTGTTGCTTTCTTCATCAACTCTATGTTACCCTCGACGGACAAATATGACGGACCGTTGCAAGCACGACGGTCCGTCGAGGTGTTCCGTTCCACAATACTTGGAAATTACTTCAATTGGGTACTGGAATTACTCTCTGACAACCACGACAAATATGCAGGATGGACCGTCGTGGCTATGATTGTCCGTCAAGAGCTTCCGTAGTCCCACACTTGGCCAGACTTCCCAACTTCCTTCAGCATCCATTTTTATCTCACTAAGGTGCCACCTACGGACCATCACAGTCAAGATGGACCGTTGTGAACTCCGTAGGTGGTCACTTTTGAAATTTCTGCTCAAATCCTCCGCGTTCTCCTTTCGACAAATATCCTGCAAATAAAGAGAATCCTACATCAAAAATTAATATAAAAATTCTTTAGACACACACTTAACTTAAGGAGAAGACATTGAAAGTACCGTGAAACCATGGTAGTTCAACACCCTTAACTTAAATTTGTCGTTTCTCCTAAAATGACGCACTATGACTCCCTACAAAATCTTTGTACAAGAGTATCCGTCTTTTAGCTTTCGCAATCATTTGGCTATCAATCTTGATAATTCTCATTATGTTCATGCATGTTATCACTATTTGGATTGAATTATGTGGATCAGACAATGATACAGATTCACCACAACCTGACACCTATCCTCTTCGATCTCTCACCTAGGTGCTAATTTTTTCGATATTGCAACTAGTGTCCTCACTTCAAAATAACATCCTAATTTTTCACATAATGATTTCATTTTGAGTATAAGTATTATTTTTCAACAGTCGCTCTAAGAACAACTTCACAACTCATTTATACATATTGCCATAGGCTTGCCCTTATTTTCACTACTTTAAGTTCACCATAACAACTCTTAGGATCACGATAGGACTTTCTTAGCTTGTAACATAGGCTCAGGATCAGGTATGGTATATTTAGGTATATTTTCGTGGATTGTTTCCCTCCTTGAAATATTGGTTAAGCAACTACCTTTTCATCATTTTATTCTGCCTTTTTTCTTATATTCTTTCACCTTGTTATTTCCCCTTCTTTCTTCTTTTGTGTAAGTGACTCCTTTCGCTTCCTGCTTGTATTTATTATATTTTATTTTATTTACTCTTCTTTATACTTTTCTTGAGTCACTTTTATTTTGTTCTTTCTCTCTCTTTGTTCTTTCAACCCCACTTTCCATAGCATTCTTCATCATAGCCACCCTCAACTCATGACTTTTCCATGAGTCAAAGTACACAATACCCAAATTTGGTTCAGGTCCATAACAAGGTTGTTTTCTGCATTAGCCACCCTCAATTTATGCTTTTGGCATAAGCTGAGGTGCACATGTCCAAGGAGGGACCAGGGCCAACATATTGTTCCCAGAAAAGATCAGTTAGGTGAAAAAGAAAGGTCTATTTTAAGCTCAAATCATTTGGATCAAAAAAAGGATAAATTTCATTTGGTTTTCTGTTATTTAGGCTAAAGATTGACTATATTGAACAAGGGACTATGATCCTTTCCTAATTGGCTATTACAACTTACTTTTAGTAGGACTAACCAGGCAAGTTCTAGCTCAGTATAAATAGTGTACTATTCAGATTTTCCTTACACTCACTTGACATCTCATTACTCTACCATATTATCATACACCTAGTTCGAGTCTTAGGTTTAGGGTCATGCAGTGGTGTATCTCTATGTCATACTTAGAGCCACACATTTATCAGTTACTATGCCTAGTCATGCATCATTTTCATCACATCAGGATATCATTTATATTTTAGCCATCATGCTTTAGAGTTATAATATGTACACAGGATATAGAGATTCCGGTTCAGCAATAAAAATAATCAGTCTCTTGGGGGAAAAGAACACAGGCAAGAAAACCCCAAAAGAGGGTCGTGAGTTTGGCTACTCAGACTTCACAGTAGCACTCACTCTCCATTTACCCCACCCCCAACAAAAAGATATGCAATTGTCCCCAATGCATAAAAGAATCCAAAATAATAGAGTGGTAGGTGAAGCAAACCTGAGGCGCAATGCGCCATCGATCAACAAGCTGGTGGATCCGGTGTCCCCGAAACCATACCCTCTATAGTCTGGACACCTTCACGAGTGTCCTCAGCACCAACATCACCCTCACTAGTGCCTCTCAAAAATCACAGCACCATTAGTAGTGCTTTTCTCTTCCTCAAAACTTTGGAGCTAGACACCCCAGAAGCTAACTCAATAGCCCCCAACTGACGGGCCTCCTCATCAGCAATTGAGGCTCTCCTCGCAGCCTCCAACTCTTGTCTCTCCCTCTTCTGTGCCCTAGCCTCATCCTCATTCCGACCTCTACGCCTCTTGGCATGCTCTCGTGGTAGAGTTGGTGGCACTGCAATAGTGCAGAATAAGGCCGCCAAAATAGTATCCTCGGCGGGCTCTATAGAAGGGGACTCAGACTCACGCAACCTAGCTTCTAGAGTCATGTCCAGGTCCGCTCTCAGACTCTCTACAGCAGCCTGAAGCGTTGACACGTCCATCGGAGGGCTGGCTGGGCTAGCACACGCAACTCAAAAGCGTCCAGGCACTGATGAATCTCCATGATCTTTCTCTTTGTGTGTTGGGCCATCTTCTGCTCGATGTTCTCCTCCGCCTCAGCAATAAACCTCTCTATCCAAGGCTGGATGTGATGCAAAAGAGTGGCCATTTGGGCCTCAAGTTTCTGGACCTTAGCAAGTAGGACTAGAGTAGCGCAGGGAGTCGAGCGAGAGGAGCTCGGAGTGGTGCTAACACCTAGTATAGACTCGACTGGGGTGGTGTCATTAGGCTCAGATAAATCCTAGGTAGCCTCTTGGGATTGATCTACAATTTGCGCTAGGTTCTCACCAAGCGGAGTTACCTGCGGGCGGGCCCTCTGCGTGGGGCCAACTCATTGGCCTCCTCCCTGATAAGGCCTATGTCAACAGTGCCCGGTAGGGTATTGATTTGATCGATGTGCCAAATAGGCACACCTACGGAACTGCACAAAGCAAACACCATGCACGGAAATGGTAAGTAGCAGTGACCTTGAAGTCCTTCTCATGCATGACCGCCTGGAGAATCCAAACGAAGTCCACCTCAAACCCTGCTATCATCGCCGCCATTAAAATTACGCAATCCAAAGTGACAATATTGACTGCAGCAGTGGGGAAAAGGCAGTGGCGGACTATCAACCACAGAAACTTGGCCGTGAAGGTCAGGTTAGCCTTCTTGATGGCTCCTTCGGCTCAAGTACCCAATCAGCAGCCTCTCCATCAACAGACAAGTACCGGGAAATCCACCTCTTGGTGGTCTCTCTAAACTCTGGCTCACACAGGAACTATCCATCTTTAACAAGTTTCCACTGGTAGTCGAACTCGGCAATAAGAGGAGTCTGGTTGGACTAAGTAGTCTCGAACTATAAATACCAGCGGATGGTGGGCAAGGAGATGTATACCCGCTTGCCGCGGACTTGAATGTGATCTAGTGTGTCCTGTTTGGCGGGGGTAGCCCGCCTGTCTATCTGGGCTCGGAGAGTCACTGCATACGAGGCGTAGAAATCTCTGACCAACTCCTCACTGTATCATCCCACATCACGAGCCATCCATTCTAGCCGGTGCCTGGTGAAGAGGGCATGGATTGCCGGCATGGTGGGGAGACTCCCCATGAGAACCACATCTCCAGTGTAAGGGTCCGAGTCATAACCCCCTTATCATTTGGAAACTTGGCTTCTGAGTACACCTGAACTGCCCCTTAACACACCACCAGTTGGGCTGGTCGGCAACCAGGGTGGGACTCCAATCAGTATTGTCAGAGTGGAATCAGCACTATCGGCCTCATCAGACAAGGCGGATTGAGATGCAGTGGCAGGAGCAGAATCCTCCCTCAGACCCGAAGACTTCTTCTGAACTCGATACTTTCTCAGAGCCGGACGCATCCCTGGAGTGTGTAGCAGACCCAGAAGGTGTGCCGATCAGTATGCGCTCCTCTTTAGACTGGGTGTCTCTGGTGGTACGTGAAGCCCGTGAAGGAGTGATAGTGATTGGGGGCACGTATTCGGTGTCACTCTCATCATCAGAGCCAATGACCAGTCGGGCTGATAAGGCGATGGACATTTAGTGCCCTCGTGCATACAAGCGATATAGCTTTGGTCTTATAAGTGTTAGTACCTTGAAAGAACAACAATTATTACCAGTAGAAACAAACAAGACATGTAGAGAAGAAAACAAAAACGAAAAACCAAAACTGAAATCGTATTGTTGTAGTTTCTGTGCTGGACGACGAACCAGTTGACGGTCTGTCGTGAGCATGACGAACCGTCATGAAGGTCCGTCATGAAATACTTGAGAAAATTTATTGGATACTCTCAGAAAGAAAGTCTCTAACAATAATGACCGTTGTGTAGGACTGATCGTAGAGGGCGCGACGGTCCCTCATAGAGGTCCGACATTGGACACTTGGAGAAAATACACGGGAATTGGTGGGATGGACCCCATGACGGTCTGTCAAGGTCACGGTGGTCCATCGATGAGGTCTCGTTCTGTCCTTCAGTGACAGAACTGGGGATGCCTATATCGTCCCCTAAAATTCTAATCGAAAGAATACTTATCAACCCATAATTTCTAACCCAATTACCTAGCATACTAGCAATCCTTAGGCAATAATTTCTCGAGTTTTAGCATGCCAAATTAGAGGACTATCAACCTAGGTCAGAAACAATTATCAGAAACATACAACCCCATTTGATTTATTTAACACAATACCCCCATTCTGTTTACTATGTGAAGGGTCTTAAGGCATGTAGGATTAACAGGGTGAGATTGTAGCATGCAATAGGGGTCAAATTTTGAGGATTCAACATTCAGAATCAAGCACGTAGCATGGAAAAACAAGAAAGAAATGTAGATGATTTAGAGATCAGAACCACATACCTTATACTTGGAGAAGATGAAAAAAAAGTAAGGCACACAACTCTGGTGATCAGCAGAAGAACAGTTGACTCCGACCGGCAGATTACTTGAAGAAGCAGGGAGATTGGAAGAGGAAAGATTAGGGTAATTTGGGAAGGGATGGGGAATATGATGTTTTGGGGAGAGGAAAAGAGTATTAGGGAGTTGAAGAGGGAGTAAATGGGGGAAGTGAGGGAAAGAAAAGGTTAGAATGAAGAGGTGGGAAGTTAAAAGGATTAAAAACTTTTAATATTCTCCAGTCGGGTCGGATCGAGTTTACAAATATTGATGTGATGAGTCCCCATCGATGGTCCTCCATAGGTGTAACGGTCCGTCATGGGGTCCGTCATGGATTCCCTAATTTAGAAAAAATGGAAAAACTTACCTGGGCACGACGGATGCTTGCGATGGTCCATCACAAGCGTAATGGTTCGTCGATGGGTCCGTTAATGAGTTTTACAGACCAATTTTCTAATTATGTGCTACTTGCAAATATGACACCCATGAAGCTATTATTTTTGTATTTTCTGGACACTTTTTGGACACAGACCCTAAATTACGCTCTAGCCAACACTTCTAACAAAAAAAAGCAACAAAAAGGCAACTATTACTAGAAAGTTATAAAAACTATTGTTGGCTTAGAGGATACATATTGGGTTGCCTCCCAACCAGCGCTTGATTTAACGTCGCGGCACGACGGGGGACACTTTATTAATCAGACTTCATCAATATGGTATGCCTTGATCACTTCATTCGTCGTTTCAGCATGCCCGAATAGATTTTGATTCGTTGTCCATTCACCTTAGACCGCACACCCTCCTTGTTTTCCAACTCAACCGCTCCGTGAGGGAATAGTTGGGTGATCAAGTAAGGGCAAGTCCATTTGGACTTGAGTTTGCCCAGAAACAAGCGCAACCTAGAATTGAATAAAAGCACCAAATCCCCAACCATAAAATCGCATTTCTCAATCTTTTGGTCATGGTACTTCTTCATATTTTCTTTGGAGAGGGCTAAACTTTCATAAGCTTTTAGGCGAAATTCGTCGAGCTAATTCAACCTATTTAACCTCTGTTCTGCAACCTCATTCCAATCCATTTTCAACTTCTTCATTGCCCACATGGCTTAATGCTCTATTCGACTGGTAAGTGACAGGCCTTCCCATATACAAGTTGGTATGGGAACATACCTATGGGAGTCTTGTATGTTGTCCGGTAGGCCAAAAGAGCATCATCAAATCTCCTTGACCAATCCGTTCTACTAGTGTTCACCATTTTTGACAAAATCTGCTTAATCTCCTTATTTGACACCTCAACTTGCCCACTAGTTTGTGGATGGTAAGGAGTGGCCACATTATGGAGAATCCTATATTTATCAAATAATCCCTTAAACAATTTGTTCCAAAAGTGGGATCCCCCATCACTAATAATAGCCCTTGGGGTGCCAAATCAGGAAAATATATTATTTTTCAACAACGCGGTGACACCCTTCCCTTCATTATTTGTGAGTGCGATAGATTCTACCCATTTAGACACATAATCAATCGCTACTAGATTGTAATTCATCCCATGAGAACTCACAAAAGGGCCTATAAAGTCAATTCCCCACACATCAAATAACTCAATCACAAGAATGGGATTTAAATGGAGCTCTTGCTTTCTTGAAATGTCATCATCTCTTTGGCATCTATCACATGCCTTGGCGAACTCATGAGCATCTTGATGAATAGTTGGTCAATAGTAGCCACACTGTAACATCTTGTGAGTGGTCCGGAAACCACTATGATGTCCACATACGGCTGAAGAATGGCATGCCTCCAAAACACTAAACATCTCAACTTCTGGCACACAACGCAGAATAATCCCATCGGCACAACTCCTATACAAATATGGCTCATCCCAAAAGAACTTTTTCACATCATACATGAACTTTTTCCTTTGATGAAAGGACAAGTCGGGTGGGATGATATCGCTATATCCAGATAATTCACAAAATCTGCGAACCATGGATTCAAGTCTTTTGAGAGGCGACCAATACATGCTCGTGGGGGAAAGTATCATCAATTTCAATTTTATCCCCCAACTCTCTCATTGCTTTATCTTCTAAACGGGACAAGTGATCAGCAATTTGATTTTCGGTCCCTTTTCTTTAAATCACCTCAAAGTCAAATTCTTGCAATAGTAATACCCAACGAATACACCTCGGTTTCACATCCTTCTTTGCATCAAATATCTCAAAGCAGAATGATCAGTATGCACTATAAGCCTAGTGTCAAGCAAATAGGAGTAAAATTTCTCAAAAGCAAAGAACACTGCAAGGAGCTCTTGCTAAGTCACGTGTAGTTCTTTTGGGCTTCATTTAGGGCTTTACAAGCATAGTAAATGGGGTGAAGGATTTTGTTCTTTCTTTGCCCCAATACCACACCAAGATCAACCCCACTAGCATCACACATTACCACAAATGGCTTGCTCACATACGGCGAAATAATGATAGGTGCAAACACTAACTTTTCTTTCAACTCACCAAAATCCTTAAGACAGGATTCATCAAAATAAAATTTACACTCTTTCTCAAGCAACTTGCACAAAAGATGCACAATTTTTGAAAAATCCTTGATAAACCTCCGGTAAAAACCTGCATGCCCAAGAAAGCTTCTCATACCTTTGAGAGAGATAGGTGGGGCAAGTCTCTCTATTACCTCGACTTTAGCTCGATCAACCTCTATACCCTTCTCTGAAATGCGATGACCCAATACAATACCTTTTTTCACCATGAAGTGACATTTTTTCCAATTTAGTACTAGATTGTAGTCTTCACACCTCTTAAGAACCTAAGACAAATGACTCAAACACCGCTCAAAGGAGTCATCAACCACTACAAAAATCATCCATAAACACCTCAATAGTGTCCTCCACTATATCAAAGAATATTGATATCATACATCTCTTAAATGTGGGGGGTGCATTGCACAACCCAAACGGCATTCTCTTGAACGCAAAGGTCCCATATGGACAAGTAAAGGTGGTTTTCTCTTGATTTTCCGGTGCAATAGAAATCTGATTATACCCCGAATAACCATCAAAAAAATAGTACCACCCCTTTTCGGCAAGTCTATCCAACATGTGATCCATGAAGGGCATAAGAAAATGGTCTTTTTCGGTCCATGCATTTAATTTTTGGTAATCCATACACACCCTCCAACCAGTAACCAGTCTCATTGGAACAAGCTCATTTTTCTCATTGGGGACAGTCATTCCCCATTTCTTAAGTACACACTGAACAGGGCATACCCAACTACTATCACCGATTGGAACCACTTAATAATTTCCTTCTTCACTACCTCTTGCATAGGTGGATTTAGACGTCTCTGATGCGCAATACATGGATTATGATCAGGCATGAGTTGGATTTTATGAGAAAAAAAATACCATGAAGGATCCCAATAATATCTGCTATAGTCCACCAAATAGCTCTTTGTACCTTTTTAACACTTTTACCAGACTCTCAACTTCATGCACAGTCAAATCTGATGCAATAATAATCGACAAAGTGTCATCTTTACAGAATACATACCTCAGATAAGGTGGTAGAGGCTTAAGTTCTAATTTTAGAGCCTCCTAATTAGACGGTTTCGTGGGTGAAGAATTGTGATGTTGCCTATCTAACTCAAATTTCTTTGGTTCAAAACGAACATTACCTCGATCAAGTGCCGCGACCAATGACCCATACTCTTCAATGCCATCACTATCAAAATTCATGATCACTGCCGCCAATGCTTATACACCCAGATGCTTTTCAATTTGTACTCAGATGAATCTTCAACTCTGTAGGATATAGTAAATACCGATTGGAGCTCACCACTCTACCTCAAGGACCTACAAATATTGAAGGTCACTTCTTCATTGTTCAACCAAATATCAATCAAGGATCTACCTGTAGCAAGGAATGGACTCCCGAGAATTATAGGCACCTCAAAATCGGCCTCACAATCAAGAATCACAAAATCGACTGGAAATATGAGCGACTCCACTTTTACTAGCACATCGTGGAGTATACCAATGGGCCTTTTTACCGTTTGATCGGCCATCAGTAACTGCATCGCAGTGGGCTTTGGGTCACCCAAACCCAACTTCTGGTAAATCGAGAGAGGCATGAGATTTATACTTGCCCAAGATCACATAATGCTTTCGCAAAATGTAATAGCCCAATTGTACAAGGAATAGTGAAAGCACCCAAATCTTCTTTCTTTTGCACTAGAGATTTTGTAGCAATGGCACTACAGTGCTGCATTCTATCATAGTCCTCAAAAGTGACTGATCTTTTTTTTGTAACCAAATCTTTCATGAACTTGGCATAACAGGTCATTTGTTCAGGAGGTTCTACCAAAGGGACATTGATAGAAAGTTGCTTCAATATTGTTATAAAACGTCGGTATTTACCATCCTCAGTCATTTTTACTAACCTTTGTGGGAAAGGAGGTGGTGTTCTAGGCATGGAGGTCACCTTTTGGGGAACCTCAACATCTTTTACCATTTTATCTTCTAACTCACCACTAAACTCAACCACTGTATCATCATCTCTTACCACTTTTTTTACACCAGACGACTTAGGTGGATCAATGGTTTGCTTACCACCCCGAGTAGTGATTGACATACAATGCCCATCATTTTTTGGATTTTAGACAGTGTTGCTAGGAAGAGTGCCCGTTTGCCGTGTGTTCACAATTGTAGACAATTGGGCCATTTGCAACTCAAGATGCTTAATCGAGATTGCATGTGTATCAACTCTCTGCCCTATACCTTCTAAGTCATTCCTTAACTCTTTAGTGTGCTCATCAGTAGCATCGAACCTCCTCATCATTTTCTACAACATATTCTCAACTCGTGCCATACTACATCTACCATTCCAAGAAGAAACTTCACGATTTTGAGGTGGAACATAGTGTCCACTCCTATCATTTCAGTTACCATAGTTACCCCGATTGAAGTTGTTGTTGCGGTTGTAATTCGCATCTCGAACATAATGACCCTCGCGGTTATAATTACCATAGTTCCGACCTTGGTTTCCTTGACCTTGGCGCCAATTCTCCTAATTGGAGCCTTGGTCGTTCGGTCGGAAACCCCCCCTCTGATCATTCACTGCATAGGAGTTCTCCTCATAATAATATTCATCATTTGGCGGTGGTGCAAGTAGTTCACCGAATTTACATTTTCCATACCCCAGCAACATGTTTGAACACCAACCCAAGTTCAGTTCTCACTTGAGTCATCTCCTCACAAAGATCATCTGCGACTGAATTGTGTACGGATTGAACTGCGAAGGTGTTTCTCCCAGTATCTGACTTCCTAGTACTCCAAGCTTTATTATTTCGGGAGATTTTCTCTAACTTTTTAGCAATATTGGCATAATGACACTCCCCATAAGAACCACCCGCTATTGTATCCAACACCGCTTTGTTATTATCATCTTGTCCCCGATAGAAATACTCTTTCAGAGACTCATCATCTATGCGGTGATTTGGGACACTTTGCAAGAATGAAGTGAACTTATCCCAAGAACTGCTAAGTGATTCTCCCGGTAGTGCTACAAAGTTGTTCCCTCTGTCTTTGTGGCTTAGTTTCTTAGTCACCGGGTAGTAGCGTGCTAAGAAAGCATTCCTCAATTGATTCCAAGTGAAGATTGAGTTATAGGGGAGCTCAGTAAATTAGATAGCAGCCTCTCCGGTCAGTGCGAGAGGAAAAACTCCTAGCCAGATTACATCCATATTCAAATCGGGCCTCCCTACATAACTTTTGCAAACTGCTTTTACCTTAGCGATATGGGCATGTGGATCCTCAGAAGGTACCCCTGAAAATAAATCTTTGGCAGTGAGCATTTGCATCAGACTACTAGTTACCACAAAAGTGTGGCCGTATGGTAGAGGGGGCAAGACGAGTGGCCCGTCAGAGTCTGCGATATTTTGATATCCCCTATAGTACTCTAGAGGGCGTGGAGCGGGAGGTTGTCTCTGTATTTCACCTTTCCCACGAATATCAGGTATTACAGGGTCACGAGCGTCGACCAATGGTGGCATTTGCGGGTCGATCTCATCACCTTGAATGCTCAAATTCTGATTCATTCTTCTTAAAGTACGCTCTAGTTCGGGGTTAGGTTCAATTACGGGTATTCCTCTACTCCGTGTGTTTGGCATGTAAAGAAGTTTGACCTGCATGAGACAAAAATAAAAAGAAAAAATAAAATTAGGAAAAGTTGACTAAACTTCGGTAATAAGCTTTAATTTATTCTAAAATCCACTATCCATGACAGCGGCGCCAAAATTTGATACGCTCAAATTTACTTCTCGAAAAGAAGTCAAAGTGGCTGCATCAAGTACAGAACTCAACTAGTGAGGTTGGGATCGTTCCCACAAGAAAAATGGTTTTGACTTAACTTTATTCTATTATTACTTCTATTTAGTCAATTATTTTCCAAAAATAAATAATTAAAGGGGTTTTGATTAATAAAAGCAATTAGCTAAATTAATGTAAACAAGTGACAGGTTCAAGTATTGGAGTTTAATCAAGTAATGAGAGTAACTAGGGCGTAAGTGTTCCCCACGGGCTCCTAACTCGGTAATTCTAGCTATAACAATCCTTTCCTAGTACCTTGCATGCAAAGTGATAAGTTGGGTCTCTCTAAATCCTGGTCCGGCATCTAGATCTCACTCAGCACCTTGGTCCGGCTACGTGTGTTGCTTTACTAAATCTTATCTTAACCTCATATTAACCATCATATTTGATATTTAACTAAGTTGTTACTTCGTACCAACCAACACTAGCCTATTAGATAGTATACACTAAATCTATGTTGATAATTTTTTTCCTAATATCTACCTCCCTTGTCCGGCAAGTAGCAATAAGGCGAGTTCTAACGTTGGTCATCCGTTAAAAAAACTTCTAAGCGAAAGAATTAACAATACATGCAAGATACTATTCTAGAATTGTTATTTTAGCTTGATTTTACCTTATTATTTACCCATGGTTCCCACAAGCCTAGTTATGGAGTTTAGTTACCCATGCTAATAATCACACAATTCATATTGATAATATAAGAGATCATGCACTTACTTTTATGAGAATGAAGAAAATACAGAAATTCACTTGAATAATTCACAAAAATACCAACAATTGATTCCAGAAAAGTATGATCAAATACCAAAATTAAGAGTTCAATACTTAAACAAGAGAACTAAAAAATATCCAAAAGTCTAACCCCAAAAATGAGGTTTTCAAACTATTTATAAAAAAATAAAACCTAATAAAAGAAGGACTCTATTTAAGGAAAATCTGTCCAAAATGCGTCTGAATCGACGATCCCTGCGACAGACTGTCATGGACACGATGGACCGTCGTGGGCTCCGTCATTTCATACTTGGCATAATTTTCTACTGCTTTCTTCATCAACTCTCTGTTACCCTCGACGGACAGATATGACGGACTGTTGCAAGAACGACGGTCCGTCGAGGGGTTTCGTTCCACAACACTTAGAAACTTCTTGAAATTGGATATTGGAACTACTCTCTAACAACCACGACGAATATGTAGGACGGACCGTCGTGGCTTTGACGGTCCGGCATGAGCTTCCGTAGTCCCACACTTGGTCAGACTTCCCCAACTTCCTTCAGCAGCCATTTTCATCTCACACGGCGCCACCTACAGACCGTCACAGTCACGACAGACCATCGTGGGCTCCGTAGGTGGTCACTTCTGTAATTTCTGCTCAAATCCTCCGCGTTCTCCTTTGGACAGATTTCCTGCAAATAAAGAGAAACCTACATGAAAATCAATACAAACAGGCTTTAGACACACACTAAACTTAAGGAAAAGACATTGAAAATATCGTGAAATAACGGTACATCAATACTGGTCAACCATAGATCAAGTAGTGGACCTTAAAACCACCCCAACTTTTATGGGACCCTTCTATGGCCTGTAGGACTTCCTACGGTCCGTAGACCCTAATCGTAGAACATAACTTTCACCTTAAAATTCCACTAAATTTGAGATCTACCTACAAGACCCATCTATGACTTGTAGATCATTTGACAGATCGTCTTGAAGAACCGTAGATTGAGATACCGAAACTTAATTTTCTCAAAAACTCAACCCTCTTTCTACAAATGGCTTCTTTGGCCCGTAGAAACCAACCAGTAGCAAAAAGGTTCGCTTTTCCATTTTTTAAAATTCGAGATGTTACACCAGTCTTTTGTGAAATACAATCTAAGCATGAAAACGCTATAAAAAAGGATAAAATGGTCATTCTCAATCAAAAGATAATTCACAATAAATAAGACAGTACATTTAATTTATGAAAGTCTAACTTTGATTAGAAGTTAATTAAATATGAAAAGACCTTATTGGATAAAAAAGAAATTCTATCAAGAAGTAATTTTTTTTTATAATGATACAAAATTAGCAAATCCTAACATAATTCATTGCACGAGGTTTCTTCTTTTCCTTCGTTGAAACAATTACTATGAAACAGCCGGTTGGTACAATATTACTATCCCCATCTTTTTAAAAATCATTTTAAATTTCTTTTTGCTTAATCAAGAGTACAAAAAACCAAAATAAATATAAATTTACATATATTTTTTCAAAAAAAATTGAATAGTTAATCAATATAAAATATCAAATCTTGTGTATAGTAATACACAATAATACAAAGTATTTTTTCATCCCTATATGCTATGCGAATCAAAATAAAATAAAATTTATATATATTTATCGAATACCAAATGAAAATATACATGTAAATTAGTGTTAAAATAGTAATCAAGATTTTAAAAAAAAAGGGTATTTTTTTGTATAGAAAAACGAAGAAGAATAACAATTAAAATAGAGATTAATTAATTAAATGAGTAGCTTAGAAGAAGTAAATATGTGAGACGTAGGGAACGGAGTTGCGTGTAATTTTTATTTACTTTTTTCTTTTTTTTTTGTTGGGGGGGGGGGGGATGATGTATTGGTCCAGATTGAGATCCACGTAGTGGTTTAATGGTGATTTCGGTATTGTATAACTTCCCTGGACCCATGACTTTAATTCTCAACTACCAATTTAAACCACGCATATTCTACCCCTTTGGTCTCATGTCCTTTATCAATATAAACACAATTTCAGCTCACAAAAATGGCGTTTTCTTGAACAAATTTTCTGGTAAGCTCTGCTGTTTGCTCATCTTATGTACTATATCCAGAGGTGGAGTTAGGTGGAGATTCACAAATTCAAATATCTCAGAGACTTTTTCATAGATCTTATATTTATATTAGAAATTAAAAATAAATATACTATATTAACATGTAAATCCCAAATAAAAATTAATTTAAAACCCACAAATTCCTGACCTCGACTCAATCTCTGTATTCTTTTGGAGAAGAGCATCTTTATCTTCTTATTCCCAGTCTCTCTCATATTATTATGCTATTTCGAATCTTGAATAAAGCTTTTATACTTTTTCTTCTTTAAGTTGAAGAATATGTTCTAAAGGAAAAATATTTTGATTAGATTGAGATTTCTTGAAACCCCTTGCAGGTCATGGTAATACAATATTCTTCCCTAGATACTCTGTTTCTTTCAATAAATAGTGATACAAAAACACTTTGTTAAAAGTCTACTAGTACATAGTTTTGATAAACAAGTCCTGTTTTAAGTTGGAAAGTGCAACTACTTTCCTTTTATTGTGCAGAAAATGGGAAAAGAAAGTTCAATTTCAAGAATAGTATGATGTCTTGATCAATTTGAAAACATCAATCTACCAAACTTGGCCATAAATACTTAATTATGATGCCCTTTTTAATAGGATCTTCAAATCATACTTGGTCACCAATTATGACAACAGATACAAGAACTCTGAGTTATTGGCTGAACTGGAGATTCTTAATTTGTGCAATATTGATATTAGCAGCTATGGTGGTATCACTTCTCCTTATATGGAAGTACGATTGTTCTTCAAAGTTCCGAAAAGAAAATGGGCAAAAGAAAGCAACATTTCTGTGCAAAGATGATGTTTGGAAGACATGTTATAAAGCAATCCATCCTAACTGGCTGCTTGCTTATAGACTAATTGCTTTCTCCATACTTCTGTCTTTACTCACTGCAGATGTAGTTCTCCACGGCGTACGCATACTTTATTTCTATACTCAGTAAGGATATTCTCCATGTCCATACTTCATCTTGGCATTATTTTGTTTTGTCTAACACTATATGGATGTTATCCAGGATTTGAACTTACTATAATGTCAATTATTTCCCTTTAAGACACAATATTTCAGAAACAGTAACTTCAAAATCTAAAGATAACACTGTCTAATAATTTTGTATTCTAACAAGCTATTTTCTTGATATAGTTATGATTGTCTTATCTTCTTTTTTTTGTTCTTCTTTTTGTACTGGACAGGTGGACATTCACCTTGGTTACGGTCTACTTTTTGGTATGTTAGTATATATGACCATCTTTAAATTTGTTCATGTATACACATTTTTTAGAAAGGAAAGGTGTGAAAAGATGGAATTAATACTCCCCTCCCCTGCAAGGCATAGCTAAAGAATTTGTCATTCACACTACCCATCATGTATTTCCTTGTTCCTTTTAGTTTTGGATTATTGTATTTCTTATATAAGTTGGTAATGCTCTCAGCTAAATTTACTAGCTAGGATCTTCATTGTCCATCCGTGGCTGTCTCCAACCTTGCAACGGAGGTACTGGTGCTAGCACTGGTGGTGTTGATACAGAGAGAGGCACTTACATTGCTCCAGTTCCTGAAAATTTAAGCGTACTTATGGAATCCAATGGCTTGAATTCCCATGGAGAGCCACATGATCATTGGGGACTTGCCTTGCAAATAATCTTTCAGGTATGTTCTCTTTGATCGCAAGTTTTACAACCAGTCATGTCGGTTTCTTTTTCTTTTCATTCCTTTTTGCTGTTGAAGGTAAAGGCACAGAGAGTTTATCTATTCCCATGTAGTATATAGAATATCTAAATCTTCTAGAATTTCTCACGTTTGTCACAAATGTTGATTATTTAGTTCTTTTCAGTCTAGTCAAACATGTTTAGGCCTTGTTTGTCATAGGAGAGGTATTCATACTGCGTTTTATGGATACTTGGCTAATTGTTCCTCCTCCCTCAAATAATTTGCAGATGACTGCAGGTGCCATTGTGCTTACAGATTGTGTTTTTTGGCTCGTTATATATCCGTTCCTTACTGACAAAAACTACAAATTGCACTTCGTAAGTATGAGAACTAGTTTTGCTTTTTTATCTTGATCTTCTTCCCCTTGTATAGGGTTTTTCAGTTGTATTATATACTATATCTACCTCTACATAATCTGATAGCCTATGTGTTATTGCAGCTGGCTGTTTGTATGCATTCTGTCAATGCTATTTGCCTTCTAGGTGATGTGTTTCTAAATCGTCTAGTAAGTTTGAAGTTCCATACTGACAAAGATTTAAATGTTATCTATATCTAAGCGTAGTCAATATTCATTCTTACTTCCTGTTCAGCGGTTCCCTTTCTTCCGGTTAGCATATTTTGTACTTTGGACATGCGTATTTGTCATTTTCCAGTGGATCCTCCACATGTTTGTCTCGTTGAGGTATATTTTCATTTGATCATAGTGACTATTGTTCTTATGGGACACCTGATTCATCTAAGGCTTATGCATTTTACTAAAAAAACTGTTAACTTCTGTTGCAAACAGGTGGCCGTATCCCTTTCTAGACTTGTCATCTCAATATGCTCCCCTTTGGTATGTGTGCAACATCCTAAGAACTTTTTTCGCGATGTGTTATGATTTTTATGCTTATTTATTCTCTTCATGTCGAAATTGCAGGTACTTTGCTGTTGGTATTCTCCATCTGCCTTGCTATGGAATCTTTGCCATACTGATTAGAACAAAGACTTGTTGTTTATCCAGATTGTTTGTTTCATAGCCCCGATCGAGATGTAAGTCATGTTGGAGACGGTGAATGAGTTCAAACTCCATTAAGCAGCCCAGTATTACATGAAATTGCATTTTTATTTATTTTTAGTGGACTGAAATAAATCAGTAGGCTAAAAATATGAAATGTTATTTTATTTACTAGTAAGCTGGTGTCATTGTATTTACTTCCTTGTCTGTCTATTTTATTTTATTTTTAATTTCAGGGTTTTCATTGTGTATCCCATCAAGGTCTCTGTTTAGTTGTGTTATTTTGGTTAGCTTAGACCTAAAGGGCACAACACACTTGTTTTAATGGAAGGTCTGATGAGATATATAGAATAAATAATATAAGGATCAAAATTAGTGCAGCATACAACTTGTTATTACAATCTTTGTTCCATAAAAACGCTATCCAGTTTTTCCTTACCCAAAACAAATTAAATTTGCTCCTCGTAAAAATCTTTTCCAGATTTCAATGTTCAAAACCTTTGATCTATCACTTAGGTAAGCGATAGTGAAAGTTGTAACTGAACTAAAATAAAATTCTATCAGATTAATAAGAAACAACACCGTAAAGATACAAGTAGTAAGAGCAAAACTCTACCACGTTGCTTTGAATTATTCTCTCAGTCATATCCATGGCTAGAGTAACCATCTTCTCTTTTTTAGCTAATTTTCATTGCTAACTGAGTTGCCACTCTTCTGGCATCTAGTTGGTTGTCTTGCTCCAACCAGTATTAGAATTTTCTGGTCCTACATAAATTTGGAAAGAATAAATACGTAAAGGATGTTATATACACATAATTCAAGCAAAGTAATCCACCACATACGTTAGAAAGCAATTTTTTTTCTTTTCATACTGCTGGCCTACATTTAGAGTACGTCTTGCTAATTATTTTTAAAAAAAAATTAAGCTCTTGATTTTTCATAATCTATGTTTCGACCTAAAATTCTCACAAGTAAATAAGTACTGGCACTTGAAAAAATATCCGATACAGTAAGAGGAAAAAATGTAGCTGCCAAATATACTTAACTTTAGGTGGCATCCTTCATCATTTTGTTAAACAATGATCTTCTCTAGTATCCTGAATAAGAAAAAAATGATTTTGCCAATTAAAATATCTCACTCATTTTGATTTAACATTTATTAGCTCAACATATAGCATAGTTAATTGGAAAAAACTAGAAATGATAGAGAATGACTCATGCAAATTAAAGTAGTATCCATTTCAATTACATAAGAGAAATGAAAGGAGCTTTAGTGGCAATAGAAATCAAAGAAACAGAACAAAAACCAAATAAAGAAAGCACACAAAGGAGGAAGGAAGCATGTAGAAAATGAAATATTTCTTGTCATAAGTTCGAAGCAACACATCAAAGGAACTGCATAACCAAATAATAGCCATGGTTTAAGCAAATATCATGGAAAAGCCTATAGTGAGTAATTGCAGCAAACAGGAAAAAGAAGAATTTAGTTCAAGAGTAGCCCAATCTGAAAGAGTTTGCTACTAATCATTATAAATATACAAATCTATATGGTCCTTCTATGTCTGTTGTTGTGTGGATGCCATCTTCTTTTGAAGTTCAAGTTGATAAACTAAGAAGAAAAATCAGATGATGTGAGGGCAGAGAAACACCAATGAATGAGTGAAATTGAGCATGAGTATTAAGCTCATGAATTGGAAAGGTTGGAAGTGATCTTGGCTAAAATTCAAGACAAGGAAGGGACCAGCAGAGGTTATTTTTGCTAGGAAGCAGCTTGAGGATGGAAGGACTCTAGCAGATTACAATATTCAAAAGGAATCAACGTAACTCTCCATTTGGTGTTGCACCTAAGGGGTGGTATATATGCAGATCTTTGTTAAGATATTGACCGGGAAGACAATGCACACCCTGGAGGTAGAAAGTTAAGATACCATTGATAATGTGAAAGCAAAGATCCAAGACAAGGAGGGTATCCTACCAGACATATGATAAATACGTAATTGGGTAAGTGATGAAAGTGTGAACAACCACCCACGAGTCATGAGTATAAAAATTATAGAGACAGACCTGTAATACGGAACGTTCAACCAAAATAATCAAAACAGGCCCAAACTAAATGTCCGGAAAGTGATATATTGCTATCTTGTTCATGTTCTCGACTCCTATATGATAAATAATTTCACTTCATAGATGATAAATATATGTGATTTTGAAGAGAACATATATGTTGCTTAGCCAAAAAAAAAAAAGTTGAATTTTACTGAATCATATAGAGATTGTTCAGAAGTATGTGGAACCAACCAGTAAGATGTTTATTTCGTCCAGTGAACTACATCTCCTTTCTTCTACATGCCTTGTTGCTGGCTCCACCAAAATCACAATGTCTCCCACCATTAACTGTTGAACACGGACCTAGTCAGATCTGTTACATGAGTTTTGACATGTGAATAATGAAGTATTTTCTTACAATTTGAAGCTCAAGTTCAGGTATATTTTGAGACATCGAAAGGACATCAGTAGGTCTATCCTCATCTCTCCAATCCTTGTTTAGTTTGTGGATGAACTCTTCGCTGCAAAGTAATACTGATAAATTCAACACTTCCAAAGCAATCAACGCTTTAATTGTTCTATTCCTCATTTTATGGTCTGAATCTTTCAAATTATGAAATGCAAATTTCATAGCAATTAGGGCACAAAGATGAAACATTTCAGCAATATCCTGCAGTAACAGAATAAAAAATGATTAAAACCAAACGAAAAGAATTTACAAATTAGGGTTGTTACAAAGTCGATGTTGATGTTTTTGATACTGAAGATCTTGCAAAATCAATAGCTACTATCAGCTAAGGACTTATTTCTTGGTCATATCTCTTCAATGGCTCGTGAAAACTCATTTTGACCATATTCACATTGCATTGTGTTCTCCGTGAGGCTGTTTGGCTCAGCTTAAAAGATAATCAAATTGACTTAAAAGCTGGTTTTTGACTTTTAGCTGCTTGGCAATATTTGAAATAACTTATTTTAAGTTAAAAAAAAATATTTTAAGCAAAAAGTTAAAAACTGGGGTAGGATGCTTTTTTTTTTTACTTATAAGTTGTTTTAAGTTGACCATATTTTTATCTTTTTGCCCTTAATATTTTTATACAATTTCCAAAATACCCACATAACCCTAACATTTCTTTCTTCCATTTTTCCCTTTTCACGTTTGACATAGCAACTTCAGCATTTTTATCCAAACACATAACTGCTTATTTTAAAAATAAGTTTCAGCTTTTTCAAAATTATTTTTTTAAATCTGCTTTTATTAAGCTCATCCAAACGGGCTCTATATCTTGTTTTTTCTACTCTTAAAAGTCTAGTTTGAAATAAAATCATGACAATTTTATAATTCAATCACCAAAGCTTACTTAGGCATCATTTGTTTCCATTAAGATTATGACGTATGAATCTCAATATACATTTAAATATTAAGATATGCATTAAGATCTAGATAGATAAATTTGAATAAATCTGAATAAACGTCTGAATATTAAGATGTTGTCTTTGAATCTTCAATCTAAACACTAGATTAACGCGACTCTTTGTTTTCAATAATATCTGAATGTGCATATGAAATTAAACATTGTATCAATAAAATGTAATGAAATACTCATTTAAGTAAAATAGTTTATTTATAGAAAATAATATTTTAAACATTTTTATCGTAACAGGGTAATATGATTTATCTATTAAAAATTTAACATTAAGTTACATCATTAATATGACTACTTTTTACACTCAAAAATTTCGAGAATGTTGTGGACAATAAAATTCACATCAAGAAAACAATAATCAAGAAAGGAAAATTACATCAACAATCAATTTTATTATTTCAAATGCGATTGTTACAATCTCTATAATTCCTCTGAATTCGCCTTTTCAAATATAAATTCAAGGGTTTTAAAGCTTGTTCTTGAATCTATGATGAACTTGAACTTGAACTTTATCTTGGTCTGGACTTTTATTTGAATTCAAGGGCTTCGAACTTGTTCTTGAATTCGGTGGTCTTGATCTTGATCATTCTTGAACTTGAATGCTTGAATTATTAAACTTGTAGCTTTGTAGAGAATTAAATGGCGTTTGTACCACGGAATTTTTCTAGCTTCTTGTTTAGAATTTTCTGTCTCTTCTCTGAATTATGAGTACCTCTATTTATAGTTTTATAATAGAGGAGTTGCAATTGGAATAGGATTCCGTCCAGCCAATCAGATTTAAGTGACATGGCATTTAGGCTTTATGGAGCGGGCTTGTCATCTTTGACCCATGTCATGATTCTATTGGTTTTCTTTTTTGACTTGGCATGCCACATCATTTGCACACGTGGCGCCAAGATGGGCTCTAGAATGAGATGTGATTGGGTTTAACAAATTTGGTTCATCCAATGTAGCCAAAAATAATTAATTTAGACTTTAATTAAATTCATATTTATTGGACTTAAATATTTAAGTCAATTATATCAATCCATAATATTTATTTGGATTAATATATTTATGAATTCAATATAATCCAAATCATTTTATAAATTATATTTAATAAATTTTAAATGATTACAAATGCCCCCTGCTTCAAGTCTTGTCGAGATATTTTATCTTTTAGAGACTAGGCTTGAAGCATTAACCGCTTACTAAATTCACCTTAGTTAAAAATGAATTATAATTGAATTAACAATTGTAATCCTACTTAATTTCATATTCCTATATATGGTTTATTGCCCAAACCAAAAAGAAATTATATTCAATTAGGAATTGTAATTCTACTCAATTTCATATTCATATATATGTTTTATTGCCCAAGCCAAAAAGAAATTGTAATTGAACTAGGAATTGTAATCCTACTCAATTTCATATTCATATTATGTTTTATTGCCCAAGCCAAAAAGAAGTTGTAATTGAACTAGGAATTGTAATCCTACTCAATTTCATATTCATATATATGTTTTATTACCCAAGCCAAAAAGAAATTGTAATTGAACTGGGAGAAGGATTTTATCCCACCACATGACATCTATAAATAGATACATTGTCTCCATAATATTATCTTCAATTACAGATTGTGAGCCTACGATGAAAAGGGCATACTCAAGGTAATTTTTCTCTTTTTTTTTTTATTTATTTTTGTCGCTTTTTTACAGCTTGACATGTCTGTCATAGAAACTTCATATCTCATTGTAGAAAAATCAAAATCATGAACCGTTTGATTTTTCCGAAACTATACTTTTAGATATCTTACGTACCCGAAATTCAAAATTTATTACCTTCAGAATCTTTCTAGATGATTTTTTAAAGTTAGATTCTGTCATGCTAAAAATTCGTCACTTTTTTTACAGCCTGACATGTTCGTCGTAGAAAATTCATATCTCATTGTAGAAAAATCAAAATCATGAACCGTTTGATTTTTCAGAAAGACTTTTGGATCTCTAACATATCCAAAATTCAAAATTTAATACCGTTAGAATCTTTCTAGATGAATTTTTGAAGTTAGCTCTAGATTCTGTCATGCTAAACATTCTTACTTTTTTTTACAGCCTGACATGTTCGTCGTAGAAAATTCATATCTCATTGTATAAAAATCTAAATCATGAACCGTTTAATTTTTTAAAAACTAGGCTTTTCGATCTCTAACATATCCAAAATTCAAAATTTAATACCTTTAGAATCTTTCTATATGATTTTTTGAAGTTAACTCTAGATTCTGCCATGATAAAAATTTTCAGATTTGTGTGACTTACTAAAAATCTCGTGTCTTGACGTAGGAACAACGAAATAATAATCCGCTTGATGATTATGAATCTAGACATAAAGGTCTACAACACATCCAAGATTCATAATTTAATACCTTTCGGGTCTCAAACATCTTGACGGGTAACAATCTCTCCTTCACTTGTATTTTCCTCCTTCTTCTTGTTTTTTTATGTAGATCAACAAAAGAAATTTTATATTTTACGGAGGCTACATATTGGAAGGATTTATCACATGAAAATGCGTTTAATGTCCATGTCTTAACAAATAAATAAATAATACTCTCAAGGTTTTTCAAGCCCCGAATGCTTAAAAAATTTGAAACTTTACTAGAATGTCATGTAACGCTCCCGCCTTGAAAACAAACTCAAGGTGTTACAAGATCTCGAATGCTTATCCAATTTGAAGCTTTACTAGAATACCGCGGAACGCTCCCGCCTTGAAAACAAACTCAAGGTGTTACAAGGTTCCGAATGCTTAACCAACTTGAAGCTTTACTGAAATACCGTGTAACGCTCCCCCTTTGAAATAAACTCAAGGTGTTACAAGGTTCCGAATGTTTAACCAACTTGAAGCTTTAATAGGATACCGTGTAACGCTCCTGCCTTTAAGATAAACTCAAGGTGTTACAAAGTCCTGAATGCTTTTTTATCTTGAAGCTTTATTAGAATACCGTGTAACGCTCCCCCCTTGAAAATAAACTCAAGGAGTTACAAGGTTCTGAATGTTTAACCAACTTGAAGCTTTAATAGGATACCGTGTAATGTCCCACCTTGAAGATAAACTCAAGGTATTACAACGTCTTGAATGCTTAACCATCTTGAAGCTTTAATAGAATATCGTGTAAAGCTCCCGCCTTGAAAATAAACTCAAGGTGTTACAAGGTCCCGAATGCTTGACTAACTTGAAGTTTTAATAGGATACCGTGTAACGCTCCACCCTTGAAAATAAACTCAAGGTGTTATAAGGTTCTGAATGTTTAACCAACTTGAAGCTTTAATAGGATACCGTGTAACACTCCCGCCTTGAAGATAAACTCAAGATGTTACAAGGTCCTGAATGCTTAATCATCTTGGAGCTTTAATAGAAAACCGTGTAACCCTCCCGCCTTGAAAATAAACTCAAGGTGTTACAAGGTCCCAAATGCTTACCGCTCCCTCCTTGAAAATAAACTCAAGGTTTTACAAGGTCCTGAATGCTTAACCAACATGAGACAGGATAAACCCGTGAAAAGACCAGTTTAAGGTGCAAAGGGACAAATATTGTCCACCTTAAGGCATGGAAATTTAAAGATCCTTGTAAAGATAAATCCGTCGGAACTCTAGCTTAAGGTGCAAAGGGACAAGTTTGTCCACCTTAAGGCATAGAAATTTAAAGATTCATTGAAAAGATAAATTCGCAACAAAGCTAGATTAAGGTGCTAAGGGACAAATATCGTCCACCTTAAGGCATGAAAAATTTAAAGATCCTTTTAAATACACACCAATGAAAAGGTCAACTTAAGATGCAAAGGGACAAATATTGTCCACCTTAAAACATAAAAATTTAAAAAGGTTCTTTTAAATATACATCTGTGAAAAGTCCTAGCTTAAGGTGCAAAGGGACAAGTTTGTCCACCTTAAAACATAGAAATTCAAAGATCTATTGAGGGATAATCCGCAACAAAGCTAGCTTAAGGTGCAAAGGGACAAACCTCGCGCACCTTTAGGCATGTAATTCAATTACATACGCATTTGGAGACTTCTACCTACATACTTGAAGTCTTACCTTCTACTTAGAGTATTTGAATACTTCAACCTGTATACTTAGAGAATTTGGATACTTCAAATAATAAACTCGAAGAATATAAATACTTCAATTTTCATACTTGATCTAACTTAAAGACTTCCACCGTACTAATAAGAGATTCATATTTTATAAGGGTTTGCCCCTTCCATAGACCCATCAATACTTCGTACAAGTCTAGAGTTTGATGAGACAAAAGATAAAATACATATCGCTTTGACTTCTCTTTGAATTTAAGTGGGAACATTTTTATTTTTGACACTAATGCAACTGAACTTCAAAGGCAAAAGAAAAACACAGTCTCATGGCGCGAGTATTATTGTAATAAACTTCAAATTAAAGATATTGAAGAAAATACTGCTGCTCATTCTTGTAGACTATTCCAACAATATTTTGTACATGAATTTATAAAGGTTGAGAGATAAAGGATATACTTTCTGGTATTCAATCAAGATTTATATAGATATGAAGTACTATATGGATTGGTGGATCATTAAAGACAAGGAGAAAGATACACCTCAAATATTGGATAAAAACGTTCCTCCCTGCTAGCTTTACTAGAGGTCTACGAGACATGTGTCGTCCATACATGGATGTTATTGCCTTAGTATAATAATTTCGAAAACCTGACATCTTCCTAACTATGACGTGTAATCCTTCATGGCCAAAAATACATGATTTTTTGTTACCAACTGATGAGGTTCGAAATCGAGCTGATTTAATAACTCGAGTTTTTAAAGCAAAAGTCGAAGAATTAAAGTCGGATATTATTACTAAGAAAAAAATCTTTGGTAAAATTGTTTCTTTTATGTACACTATAAAATTTCAAAAGTGTGGTTTACCCCATGCACATTTCCTTATCATACTTGCTGATAGCTATAAATTATTAACTTCTGAGGCTTATGATCATTTGGTTTCTGCTGAAATACCTGATCCTGCCACAAATAATTATTTATACTCTATAGTTATTAAGCATATGATGCATGGTCCATGCGGTTCTAATAGTTCATGCTTAAAAAAAACGTACATTGTAAGTTTAAATACCCTCACAATTAAGCCACTGAAACATTTAAGGGCAAGAATTCCTATCCGTTTTACAGAAGACGAAACAGTGGTAAATATTTTTAAATTAGAAATCAATATCTAGATAATTCGTTGGTTGTTCCCTACAACCCATACCTCTTGGCCAAGTTTAACTATCACATGAATGTTGAAATTTGTTCAGATGAAAGCTATCAAGCATATTTACAAATATATTTGCAAATGACTTGACAAAATTTATTTTCATATACATAATAATAATGATTAAACTGTAGAAATGGATGAAATAAAAGATTACCGATCTACTAGATGGGTTTCACCACCAGAGGCTATGTGGCGTCTATTTGGCTTTTCTATTAATGAAATGACTCTTGCAGTATATCATCTTCAACTTCATCTTGATGGACAACATATTTTCTTATTCCGGACAAGCTCAAATCCTGCAATCAAAAGAACAATGTTAACAGAGTTCTTCTCAATGAACAAAACAAATAAAATTGCAACTGAACTTAACTCGTTATACAAAGAATTTCCTGAGCACTTTGTTTGGTCTACAAATAAAGAAATGTGGACACGAAGAAAACAAGCAATGGCATAGGTAGTGTCGTCACATGACACCCAAAAGAAGGAGAAAGTTACTATCTTCGATTATTGCTGATGAACATAAAAGGACCAAAATCTTATGAAGATCTTTGAACTGTTAATGGATCATATTATAATTCATTTAGAGAGGCAGCTGAAAAAACGGCTTGCTTGCTTGTGATAATATCTTAATAGAGTGTATGTCAGAGGCTATAATTATCAAATGTCATATTGCCTCAGACATTTATTTGCAACACTTTAAGCCTATTGTAGCCCTCCTAATCCAAAAGAATTATGGCAAAAATTTCAACGTCCTATGTCGTAAGATTTTCAAATATACCAAACATACAGCCAAATGATATCTGATGTTCAGTCTTAAATCACATCACCGATATCTTACATTCAATAGGTCATAATATAAATGAGTTCACCCGTATACCAAAGACTATCTCTTCAACTATATCTTCCAGTATAATTCAACAAGTTAAGAGACATCCATCTAGAGCGGAACATCACTATAACTACTGAAGAACTATTGTTACATACCCACTTGAACAAAGAACAACAAAAAACATGCAATATCATGGCATAGCTACTGCAACCTCTGGTGTTGTAGCTTCGGTACTTCCTGGAGGACGAACTGCTCATTCACGTTTTAAACTTCCCATTGACACCCGTGAAAATTGCACATGTAACATTAGTAAATAAAGTTCACTTGCTTCCTTAATCCGAGATGCAAAACCAATAATATGGGACGAAGTATCAATGGCCAAAAAAAACTTATTGAGACATTCGACTCATTTCTAAAAGATATTATGAACACGAACAAACTCTTTGGTGGAAAGTTGTTATTTTTGGTGGCGACTATAGACAAACTTTGTTGGTTATACATAATGGGAAAAAAAAGACTTTATTAATGAAAGCTTATTAAATTTTACCATTTGGGATTGCCTCGAAAAGTATCAACTGGTTCAAAGCGTGCATGCCAGAACAGATCCGACCTTCTGTGACTATTTACTAAACATTGGAAATGGAAAAGAAAGTGTAAAATCCCTGGGTAAAATTGATATCCCACCATCTTTTCTTATTCCTTAAGTAAATGAGAAAGAATCATTAGACATGTGTTTAAATATATTCATCCAAACTTGAACATGTTCAATGAGGATGTCTCCTCTATAACATCCCGTGTTATTTTGACGACTAAAAACGATTTTGTAGCTGAAATTAATGAGATGTTCATTCATAAATTCCCAGGAAATACTATGATATTTGTTAGAATGGACGAACCCATTGAACCAAAGGATCAAAGTCAATTTGAAGATTTCTTGCACACTTCATATCCCTCTGGCCTACCACCATATAGGTTAACTCTCAAGTGAAATTGTCTTTCTATTCTCTTGCGCAAGTTAAATCCTTTCGAAGGTTTATGCAATTGAACACGACTAATTTTCCTTAACTTTTAAACCCATGTTATTAGAATACCATTATTATCTTCACAGGAAGAAAAATTACCTATTCCGTTTAGAAGAACTCAATTTTCAATTCGATTATGTTTTTCCATGACTATAAATAAAGAACAATGCCAAACACTAGATTTTGTGGGAATTTCTTTGCGTGAACCCATTTTTTCACTTGGTCAATTCTATGTTGCTTTGTCACGCGCAAAAAGTTCTAACCTTGTAAAAATACTAATTCGACCTACTATACCAGATAGTTATGATGATCATTCTACTAGGAATATATAGTATAATGAAATTTTTAAAAAGGCATTCTTTTAAATTCATGAATTATCCATATAACATATAAGGATGTAATATCATCTGAGTTATTACTTCAATTCTTGTTCTTTCCATTTAATTCTTTTTCATCTCTGCTATTACGTTATACTCTGTAATAACCTTTCCTTTTCCCCTCTCTCTTCAAAAGTTGGAACAAAATATTTGTATTTGTGAGTTAACTCCACAAAGGTCAGATTGGATCTGTAAGATACAAATTGTGGATATATGTGGCCCCGTAGAAAGCAAGGGAAAAAGGGGTGAAATATCTAAATATGATCCTTCAAGAAAACATGTACTACATTACTCTTAATCATTCTCTCCTGTACTATTTCAAATATTTTTCTCACATATCAGCAAATCAATCCTCACCATTTACATATTACTAAAAGTCTATGCAACTTTTCCACTGTCATGTTTCTCTTTTCACTATAGGCCTTCAATGTTGAACATACAACAGGATGTTGAATTCCATGTGACATTTGTTGTTGTCTTTGGTTGTAAATTTTGGTAAACTGAAAACTTTGATAAAAACTGTCACACCCCTTTTTTGCGCTCGACGATAGTGTTTTTCCAATTTAAGTGACGATATTGATTTAGAGATTATTATTAATTATTCAAAGTCTCCGCTTGGAATAAAGTTATGGTGTTTCAAGTCACTTTTTAGTTTAATCCCTAACAGAAAGTAAATGACTCTTTGTTTGGTCTGCAAATCATAAGTTCGAGTAAGGATTCTGTTAACCGAGGGGAAGGTATTAGGCATACCTCGAGTCACATGGTTTTAACACGGTCAGTTTTATTGACTTATACTTCTGTCATATTCGGGTGTACCCCCTAGATGTAACTGCCAGTGGCGTCCTCTTTGAGGACTAAGACTAGCCTCTTAGTTTGCATCATTGCATTCATAGGTCAAATTTAGTGGAAAATTTAAAAATTTTCTTTATTTCTACTTGGAGGTTTACATCGACCTCTACATACACATAATATATATTTGTATCGAGTTTACATAGACCCTTTGTATATGAAGGTTACATAGCCTTCTACTTTTATTGCACATAAGTATATAAAATATAACATAGACATAATAGTCATAATAGTTGTCTCTTCTCATAACCATCTAATAAGAGTGTAAGAACTTGGGCATCATTCCATACATCAAAGTAAGAATGCCTCACATGGGTGATACAATGTGTCATACTAAAAAGGAAAGAAAGAACCATAGAAGTCTTTAACTACAAAGCAAACTCCATAAGCTAGATAGTGGCATCGCCGTCGGAAATGAGGACCTACCCTACTTGGATGAATAAGAGATTCAAGCCTTCTTCAAGTCGCCTTCCAAAACATTTTAACGATCGAAACCTAAAATGTTGGGGAAAAAGGAAGAAATGGGGTAAGTACGCCACTTGTACTAAGTATGAGACCATATGCACACATACTTTGAAATCATGCTAAGAAAAGGACATTTCATAAAGATATGCAATTTACTCTGAAACCACTTATGCATAATCAACAAGAACATGCCAACCCATAGGACATGTTTATTAATATAAACATGTTCATTACCGAACCAACATCATCAAGTCTAGTCAAGTCAACATGCATATCATATAAGTTTATACATACTCAAGTAACTCTATCATCAAGTCATATTAACAAAAGCATGAATAAGAGTACATTTCATTATAAACAAAGCAAGTCAATTACCCATTAACCCCTATCAAGTCAACAAGTGTAATGAACAAGCAAAGCCCCATAACCTAAATCAATCAAGTAACCCAATAAGAATCACGACTAACATCCTACTTCACAGAACATGGTATTTAAGCGTTCATATCATATTAATTTAACAATATAAACCAACACATATTTGTAAGTGAACTAATCAACATATAGTATCAACAATATGCAAAATCATCATGTACATATCATATAACATTATAATCATATTCATACATAAGAACATCCTCCCAAGACTCCCTTCAAGGCTAACCAGTGCAATGCTTAGGTAGATTCCCAATATCCCTACCTAGACTAAGCTAGAACCTTTAGGTCATCTTAATTAGAGTTCAATCCTTTAGTTCATTTTACCTTTTGGGAACATGTTGCCCTAACCGACATAGACCACATGAGCTAGTGTGGAATCCAATCTCATAAAGCCCTACACCGAAGGAACGCGGACTACTTGCCAAGGTAGTACTAAAACATAAAACATAGCAACTATGTGGATCCACTAGCTAGTATTCATATGGGGGCAACATACCTCAAGAAGTAGAAGATATAATTGGGATCCTATTTATGCTACATGAATTGTGGTCTCCAATCTCAAGAGTACATTAGTGATCCTACCTTCCCTATGTGGAAAGGGACACTCCTCACTCTAGTTCACTCGGTGCTAAGCTAGTCCCTTTTTGAAATGTCTTTAAGCATTTATTATCAATCATCACTTAGTTTAGGTCATAGGGTCTAACACTTGTATAACCTCATCATAATCATAACTTAATAAGAATTGCATGAGTATAAGTTCTTTCATTACATTTCATATAGGTTAGGTTAGCACATTAGAATTTCATATCATGATAAGGCACATTGGTAAATTATTCACCTCCTTATAACATTTACATCTTAAGACAACACCTCAAAATCATAATCAAGACATTTCATTTCAAAATCATACCATCCTATCAATCCTAATCCATAGTATAGTCCAATACAACATCAAGACTTAATCAAAACTAACTATGATTTGAAGTAAAGGATACAGATTATAAGACTTACCAAGTTTCCTTCATAGTTCAGAATCAAAGTCTTACCATAAACCCTTAACTCAACCCAACTTGGGTATACATCATCATAAGTCACTAATCAACATGATAACAAGTCAAGAAGAATCACTACATCACAATTAGATACTAGATCATAGCTTAAGACGAGATACTTAGGTCAATTCACTTCCTAACCTAGATCACCTTCTCAAGAACTAGCATGAAAGACTACAAGTCACTCTAATTTGTTCATGATTAATGTAACAAAATCATCTAATAGTAATTCAACCAATAACCAAGTTAATTGAACCAATTACAACCTAATTCATATCAAGATCAAACCTAAGGTTAAGGGTCATCTTCTAAAAACTAGACCAAACCATCAAGATATAACATAATTAAGTTAGAATACATGTTAACCAAGTCATATTATCCAATATAAAACATAAATAAAACAATTCATAACACAATTTTCGAGATAGAGAAGAACCACATGAAAACCCAACTTTTGAAAATACTTTGAAGGAGCCCTTTGAGGAAAGAGGTCTCAAAGGTGAATTAGATCTCATAGCTCAAAATTCGATGAAGAATTGATGGTGAAATCGTCAATTTACAGACCCCAAATACCTCGCATAGCTTGTCTTCAATGGTTTCTTCCAATAGAGAGAAAAAGAAGAGAGAAGGAAGAGAGTTTTGTTTCGAGAGTTATAATTAGACTAATGGGGTTAAGGTCTTTATATGGTGGTTAATTAAGTTAGTTAGTCTTACCTTAATCCCTAACTAACCACCAAACCCTTTAATTAATTAGTTAATTCCTACTTTAAAATGTGCAGGAATTTGCAGGACCCATCGATAACACCACGATCGACGGATCGTGGATCAATCGACGGCCAATATGCCCTTCAGTGTTGCACATCCGTCGTCTTGGTCAGAGACTATGAAAAATGAAACCTCTAGGATTTTTGCTACGACACCATCGACGGTGGCATCGACGCCCTGTCGATGACATTCGTTGGTGACAGTGTCTTTTGACAATTTTTTCTGATTCTTGCAAGGGTCCTCGTCAAGGGCCCTTGGTTGGTCCTTGGGGAGTTATACCTGGAATTTTTCACTATGTATCAATTTAAACACATGTTAGACACCATTCCACCAATTATTATCATTTTCCGAATCCTAAAAGCTAGTGAAATAGGCTTAGGCACGCTAGTACGTCCTTTAACTAGTTTCCGAACATCATGGACGTTCTTGAACGTCTTGGTTTCTAGACTTACTAAATGACTTATAAACATTAAAATAGGCCTTAAAACAATTTCTATTCCTTAAGACACTTATGTTAGGATTTAAGACACGTCTTGGATTTTTGAAATGCTACATTATCGCCCCCTCCCCCCCCCCCCCCCCCCGGGAACATTTGTCCCCGAATGACACTAAAAATCTTTAGAAGGAAGGAATAGACTCAATACTAGCAGCCCAACCAACAACAATACATAACAACATCAACCATATCTCTTACACAAGGTAATTCAAAAACATTAATTACCACATATAAGGCTCAATATTACATTATGAGGAATATCCCATTTCATAAAGACTCACCGTATCAAAATTTAAAAGATAGCTCAAATCAAGCCAAAAAGCGAAATTTCAAGTTCAAATGCATATTTCACAATGATTCGCTGTAACAATATCTAAAATGCATCTTTTGCAAGACTTCACTAAAAATCAAGGCAACTTAAATTTTAGTCATTAATTTTCCTTATTAATAAGAATAATAACCTTAGATATCAAATAGATGAGGGTTAACAGGACTTCATGACGGCCTCGGCCTCCCATATTGCACCCTCAACTAGGTGATTCTTCCATAACACCTTTTCGGAAGCCATCTCTTTATTCCTTAACTTCCTAACTTGCCTATGAAGAATTTGAACTGAAACTTTCTCATAAGAGAGGTTATCCTTCACACCAAGACCTTCAGTATGAAGAATAGACTCGGGATCACCGATAGACTTTTTAAGCATGGAAACATGGAAAACCGGATGAACCAAAGTAATTCACTAGGAAGTTTCAACCATAGGCAACCTTACCAACCTTTTGCAAGATTTCATAGGGAACAACATAACAAGGACTCAACTTCCTTTTCTTGCCAAATCTAACCACCCCTTTCATAGGTGAGATTTTTAAATACACATTATCACCTTCTTCAAACTCCAAATCCCTTCTCCTATGACCGCCATTAGACTTTTACCGACTATAGGCCATTTGCAGCCGGTTCCTTATGATATGAACTTTCTCCAAAGTCATATAAATCAAATCGGGACCAAGAAGTGAAGTCTCACCCACATCAAACCATCCAATAGGACACCTACACCTCCTGCCATACAAGGATTCATTGGGAGCCATGGAGATGGATGAATGAAAACTATCATTATAAGCTAACTCCACCAAAGGCAAATGCTTATCACAATTCCCCTTGAAATCAATAATACAAGCCCTAAGCATATCCTCAAGAGTTTGAATAGTATGATCCTCTTGACCATCCATTTGGGGATAAAAAGCGGTACTCAACTTCACCTTAGTACCCAACCCTTCTTGGAATGACCTCGAAAACCTAGATGTGAATTGTGCCCGCTGGTCCGATATAATGGATAACAGAATACCATAGCGACATACAATCTCATCTATGAAGATCGTAGCATAATCTTATGACGAATAAGTAGACTTGACGGGAAAAAAGTGAGCGGACTTGGTCAACCTATCCACAACCACCCATATAGAGTCACATTTCCTTTGAGTCCGAGGTAAATCCACTAACAAAATCCATGTTGATGTCTTCCCACTTCCTAGTAAGAACATGGATTTCTTGTAGTAAGCCACCCAGATTTTGATGTTCGGATTTCACTTGTTCGCAATTTGGACACTTGGCAATAAAATCCTCTATGTACTTCTTCAAATTTTCCCACCTATATACTTCCCTAAGGTCATAATACACTTTTGTTTAACCCGGATGAATGGAGTAGCGGGAACCATGAACTTTCTCAAGGATCCGGTTCCTCAATTCATCTACCTTGGAACACACAATCTTCCTTGGTACCATCACCCCTAAGGAGAATGCCTCATTAAGATTTCCAAGGACCGAATCCTTTAACTCTATCAATGATTTGTCAAGGTGTTGTTTGGACTTCACCTCAACTACCAACGATGACTCAGAGTTATGATGGGCCATGAATTTACCATTCAAAGAATCTTCCAACCTCACACCAAGCTTAGCCAACCTATGAACATCTTTCACTAGGTCTTTCTTGGCTTCATCTATGTGTGACACACTACCCATAGTCATACGACTTAGAGCATCTGCAACCACATTGGCCTTGCCGGGGTGATAGAGGACACTTATGTCGTAATATTTCAACAATTCTCACCACCTTCTTTGTTGCAGATTCAACTCTTTTTGAGTAAACACGTACTGGAGACTCTTATGATCGGTATAGACATCGACATGGACACCGTACAAGTAATTCCTCCATATTTTCAGGGCAAACACCACGGCCGCTAACTCAAGGTCATGAGTTGGATAGTTTCTCTTATTCACCTTAAGTTGCTTAGAAGCATAGGCTATAACCTTCCCATGTTGCACAAGCACACACCCTAAACCCACTCGAGATGCATCACAATACACAACAATCCCTTTTGAACCCTCCGGTGAAGTCAACACCGCAACGGAAGTAAACCTATCTTTCACATTCCTCCAACCACTCAAATTCCTTACACTTTTGGGTCAAAGTATTAAAAGGAGATGCAATGGACACAAAACCATTCACAAACCTCCGATAATAACCCACTAAAACTAAGAAACTCCTAATGTCGGTCGGAGTCAATGGTCTAGGCCAATTTTTCACCGCTTCTGTTTTCCTTGGATCAACATTAACTCCCTCACTAGAGATGATATGACCAAGAAATGTCACTGACCTCAAGCAAAACTCACATTTGCTATACTTGGCAAACAATTGATGTTCTTTAAATACTTGCAACACCACCCTCAAATGGTTCATGTGATCACCCTCATTTTTCGAATATATCAAGATGTCGTCAATGAAGACAATGACAAATAAAGCTAGGTAATTTTGAAACACCCTATTCATTAGGTCCATAGATGTTGCCGGAGCATTTGTGAGACCAAAAGACATTACTAAGAACTCATAATGACCATATCCAGTCCGAAATTTTGTATTTGGTATATCCTAACCTATCACCCTAAGTTGGTGATACCCTAATCTCAAGTCAATCTTAGAAAAATAGCTTACCCCTAGGAGTTGATCAAATAGGTCATCAATCCGAGGGAGAGGATAACTGTTCTTAATTGTGTCTTTATTGAGTTGATGATAATCAATACATATTCTTAATGACCCATCCTTCTTGTTCACAAACAAAAATGGAGCACCCCATAGAGATATACTAGGTCTACTGAAGCCTTTGTATAGTAAATCTTTGACTTGAATCTTCAACTCTTTCAATTTGGCCGGAGTCATCAGTTAAGGATTAATTGAAATGGGATTTGTATCCGGTAATAAGTCGATACAAAAATCAATTTCCCATTCGGGAGGAATACTAGGAAGGTCATTAGGAAATACCTACGGAAATTCACTCACTATGTGGACCGACTCAATGGGAGGAATTTCGTAGTCTAAATCTTAGACTCTTACAATATGGTATAGACAGCTTTAGAAATCATTTTTCATTCTTTTATACAATAGATGATATGACCTCTAGGAGTAGAGTTTCTCCCCTTCCACTCTACAACGGGTTCATTTAGAAAGTTAAACTTCACCACCCTTGTCCTACAATCAATAGAGGCAAAGCAAGCATGCAACTAATCCATACCCAAAATGACATCAAAATCAAACATATCAAGTTCTAATAGTTCAACATAATAAAGTCTATTGGGTAAAATTACAGGAAAATTTCTATACACCCTTTTTGCAACAACCGACTCACCTACCGGAGTAGACACTTTAAAAGGTTCATGCAAAATATCGAGCAAAATGTCAAACTTTTTAGATACTAGAGGGGTAACAAATGATAAAGCCAGCACCGGGATCAAGTAAAGAATATACATCAATAGAGAAGACTTTCAACATACAAGTCACCGCATCGAAAAAAGTCTCTTGCTCACCCCTACAGCGAAGAGCATACAAGCGGTTCTTCTTTGGAGCCTCCTTTGAACCACTTGCTTGATTTTGAGTACTACCCTTGTCTTGAAACCTCACATTAGGACACTCATTAAACTTCTGCCCACTTTTACAACAACTAAGGAAATTGTCCGTCCCCTTAAGACAATCACCATAGTGCTTCTTGCCACACTTTCCACAAATTGGCTTCTCGGTTGGTGAACTAGTGCCCTTTCCCTAATTAGGCTTAGGGTTAGACAACCTATCAGCACTAGCCTTAGGTAACTTTGAAGGAACTTGATTAGAAATCCATTTCGTAAATCTAGGCTTGTCTTCTATCTCAAGCCTATTATTTGAATAACCTCCATCAAAAGATCATGCCCTCTTAGCATCTCTACTCTTCCTCTTAGCCTTGCATAACATCATCATCATCATAGATCAATAATAATTGCATGGGTTAAGTCCTTTTATTACAATTCATATAGGTGAGGCTAGCTCATTAGCATTTCATATCATGATAAGGCACATTGGTAAATTATTCACATCCTTATAACATTTACATCTTAAGACAACACCTCACAATTATAATCAAGACATTTCAATTCAACATCATACCATCCTATCATTCCTAATACATGGTATATTCCAATACAACATCATGACTTAATCAAAGTTAACCACAATTTGAAGTAAAGGATAGAGATTATAAGACTTACCAAGTCTCCTTCATAGTTCATCATCAAAGTCATACAGTAAATGCTCAATTCAGCCCAATTTGGGTATATATCATGATAAGTAAATAATCAACATGATAACAAGGCTATAAGAATCACTACATCACAATTCAATAATAGATCATAGCTTAAGACAAGATACTTAGATCAATTCACTTCCTAACCTAGATCATCTTCACAAGAACTAGCATGAAAGAATACAAGTAACTATAATTTGTTCATTATTAATGTAACAACATCATCTAATAGTAATTCAACCAATAAACAAGTTAATTGAACCAATAACAATCTAACTCATATAAAGATCAAACCTAGAGTTAAGGGTTAAGGGTCATCTTCTACAAACTACACCAAACCATCAAGATATGTAATAATCAATTTTGCATACATGTTAAAAATTTCTATTTATCTAATAGAAAACATAAACAAACCAATTCATAACATAATTTTAGAGATAGAGAAGAACCCACATGGAAACCCAACTTTTTAATATATTTTTAAGGAAACTTTTGAGAAAAGAGGTCTCAAAGGTGAATTAGATCCCATACCTCAACATTTTCATGAAAAATTGATGGTGAAATATTCCATTTACAGCCGCCAAATCCCTCCCCTAGCTTGTCTTTAATGGTGTCTTCCAATAGAGAGGAAACAAGAGAGAAGGAAAATAGTTTTGTTTTGAGAGTTGTCATTAGACTAATAGGGTTGGGGACTTTATATGGGGGTTAATAAAGTTAATTAGTCTTATCTTAATCCCTAAGTAACCATTAAACCTTTAATTAATTAGTTAAGACCTACTTAAAAACTAGAAAAAATTGCAGGCCCCATCGATGACACCATGATCGACGGATCAAGGGTCAATCGACGGCCACTGTGCCCTTTCGTGCTGCACTTCCTTCGTCTTGGTCAGAGACTATGAGAAATGATACCTCCAGTATTTTGGCTAAGGGACCATAGACGGTGGCATCCACACCCCATTTATTCACCAATGACCCGTCTGTGGCATCCGTTGGTGACACTGTCTTTTGACAGTTTTTGCTGATTCTTGGAAGGGTCCTTCTCAAGGGCTCTTAGTTGATCCTTGGGGATTCGTACCCAGACGTTTTGATCATGTATCAACTTAAAAACATGTTATACATTCTTCCACCAATTTTCATAATTTTTCAATTCCTAAAAGCTAGTCAAATAGGATTAGGCATGCTAGTACCTCCTTGAACTAGTTTCCGGATGTCATGCACGTTCTTGAAGGTTATTGTTTCTAGACTTCCTAAATGACTTATAAACATTAAAATAGGACTTAAAACAATGTCTAGACGTTATGAAACTCATGTTAGGCTTTAAGACACGTCTTAGATTTTTAAAATGTTACAACTTCTTTTAACTATTTTTTGGAGCTCATATTTTTATTGTCGATTTTGTATAAGTCTTACACCGGATGCCTAAATGCATTCTCAATCTTTCACATTTATAAATATAAGTTTATTCTTTGCATCACAGTTGAAAATCTTTTTTTTTTATAGTAGTATCTACTTTAAATTTATAAAAGTCAATTGTATTATTGGATAAGGTGCATCCCTGCATCCTTATTTTTTAAAATATTATTTTAAAAAAATGTGTAATCACATTCTTAATTTAAATCCAACTTAAATATGATTGTACTTTATTTAATATTTGAAAACTCTTAATATTGAATATAATTATGTTACAACAATCTAAAAATAATAATTAGAAACCTAAAAATAATACAGCATCCCAAAGTTTAATTATATTTTACTATCCAGACACCATGCAATCTTTTGCTGCCCCATTCAACCTTAATTTTATTTTCTTTCATATCCCTCTTTTGAGATCAACATACAGTAAAAAGAAAAAGAGTCACAAATCCAAAAAAAATAGAAAATAAAAAAGAAAAATAGAAGTCATCAAAAGAAAAAATCAAGAAAAAAACAAAGATGGAAATATTTTGAGGATGCTGTATTATTTTGAGCATGCCCTTTAAGATGAAAAATGATAATCACAAATATTATCTCTTTCCAACTTATGTATTGATGGATATGTATATACTTTTTTTCCCATATTTGTCAGCTTGAAATATCCATACCTTCTGGACAACAAATGACATACGTTAATCTTAAATGATATTTATTCTTTAGCAATTTTCGATGCTAAAGAACGTCAATATGTTTTTAAGTCCTTTATTCATCTCCTCAATTTTTTTTTTTACTTTTTTTATGTATTAGTTCCATGACTAGATATAATCTTAAGATCTGATCAAATCTTCTTGCATATCATGTCACAAGAATTGAATTGCAAAGAGATGCATATATGAAAGCCAAATAAAACGGATCAAAGTGACACAAGACAAACATTATATTAAGTAAACGATCGAAATACTTGATGATGAGACAACTAACTAAATTTCTCAGGCCATAACCATATAATAACTCAACAATAAACACATAAAGGAAATAACAGGAGGATTTGACTCACTAAAATAAAAACAAAAATAAAAATACACATCTAAATTGTGTAGCAGAAATGACGACAAAATAAACTATCCATACACTTTTTTTTCTAGAAAAAAAAAGAGTGTATCTCAATCACAAAGTTTGACATCTTAACCAATATTTTGCAATTTTTCGTTACAGAATCTCCACCGATTTCAATTGTGTTTTCTTAAAAAATTGATAGGATTGTTTCACTTTTTGTCATCACGTATCATATCAATAAAGTGTATGTCATTAGGCGTTGAGGGCTGATTTTGAGTAACATTTAGGGGATCAGCATTTTGGACAACACTCATCTTTGCTTAGATCACTTTTTCCACCTCCATTACTGTGCCCTGGAGCATCAGAGTGATATGTCAACACATTGCGGGATTTGCATGTGGATCCACACACTTTTGAGAAATCGACTTGATAATATTCAAATGTTTCCATTTCTCAAATAAACTTGTGTAACACTCTCCAATTGGTGTAAAATTGTTCTTAGGCCTTTGACTTCCTTCAAATCCTTGCCTTGGGAATTATAAGGTGCTTGAAATTTTTGAGAAGGACGAACACTTTGATGTGTTGACGCTCGCCATGGATGCTAGTTTGGTAGATACACATATGGTTGTGCCCCATAGAGTGCATATTGAGGTGGGATACTAGAGAATTGTGTGTCTTTAATAGGGAGATAATTATGATATTGAGGTGGTGTAGATTGATAAAATGGATCTCTTGGAATTTATTGTGTGCCTGACACAACATTTGCTACATCCTCTTTCATCTTCTTTCCCCCAAAATTTTCAGATCCATTTTTAATCACCCGTGTCTTTGCTTTCAAGGCAACTTGACTTACAATATTTTCAGACTTGATGTCATTTTCCACCATTTCACCAATCTTGATTACTTCGGCGAATGTTTTTCCAAAAACGATAAGTAAATAATGAAAGTAGTCTGGTTCTTGCACTTGAAGGAAAACAACAATCATTTCAGACTCTTTCATTGGTGGCTTAACCCTAGTAGCTTTTTCCTTCCATCTAATAGTATATTCACAGAAATTTTTCGTGATCTTTTTTCTCATGTTGTCAAGTGAAGTATGATCTGGAACTATGCCAATGTTATATTGAAATTGATGAACGAAACATCAAGCCAAATCATTCCAAGTATGTCAGTTAAAAGTATCTTGATCTATCAACCATTGTGAAGGAATTCCTATCAAACTACCAAAATAAGACGAGCAATTCTTATTTGTTTCCATCCCCTCTCAGTTGATTATCCCTTTAAATGAACAAGATGATCTCCATGTCCAGCATATTTCTCAAACTTTGGAGTTTTAAAATCGATGGGTAGATGAACATGGGGAAACCTGCACAAATTATTGAATGCGACACTTTTGTGACCCCCCAATCATTGCATATCTCTTACATTTTGTTCCAAACTGTTCATTCTCCTTGGCATTTCTTCATCTTCCTCAGTTTTAACAACTTTTTCACCTTCAACAAGAAAACTATACTGATGAGTGTGAGGGTAAGAGCCTGGAATTGTAAATGTCAATTCAGGGGTATAATCTCTATCATATTGAACTATAGGTAGAGGGTCACAGTTCGATTTCGGCTTAAGTATGGGCAGCGAGATGTTACTAGTCAGCGCAGTCGACACGAACAGTGGATTACTCGTCATTGGTATACTCAAAGGGCGCACTTTAGAAGTTTCAGCAACGTTTGATTTGTTAGCATAGAGACCGAATCCAGGTGGATAAATCGGGTCATTTGTCGACACTTGGATATGGGTGGTGTATTTGTATTAATATAGTCAGAAATTGAAGACGGTGGAGATTTTTCACTCATCCAAGCTTTTTACATCTCTGCAATTTGTTGTCTTAATATCTTTACACCCTCTGTTGACATTGTTTCTTGTGAAGGCATATGGATTAGAACCTCGTCATTGTCCGACTCATTTCCATCTTCATGAGTCATTTTAATTTTTCCTTTTGATCTTGTATTGTAGGGATGCGATGTCAACTTATCCACAAACCAACCACCTTTAAGTTAACTCTGAGTATTGACAATAAAATTCAGTTATAACCACATGTTGCACATCATGCATACAAGTCTTTTTTTTTTGTAGAATAAGTTTAGAAAGTCCAATAATTAAAGCTCAACTATATTTATTCCTTAATTATTTGTTTATATTTTTAAATTATTTATTTTTTTTGAAAAAATAATGCACTGATCAATTTCATTTGAATTGCGTACATAACTCACTAGATAAAAATGATAAAGATCCTTGAATAATTATTTTTTACAAAAAAAAAAAATTATAATTTTTTAAGATAATATCATTTGTTTCCTTGACTTAAAATAAAATTAAGAAATCTATTGTTGGTCTTGAACATCATGAAATAAAAACTAAAGAAAGAAAAATATTTTTGACTTTTCGTTTGAGTGACGAATTTGAAAAGATATAATCGGTTTTGTAAGAAGAGAAAACAAATATTGTTGAATAAATATTACGACTTCTCTTCTTTTTTAATTCAATTTTTGACGAAAACTTTTTTTTTAATTTTTCGAACCCAACAAGAGTTCCCTACGTATCTCATTGAGATGAGAATGAGGTGTGCGTTGTTCGTTCAGATTGAATGGTTTTTTTTACTTAACAAGTACATTGTTTTTCTAAGTATATTAAAGTCAAAATATTTTGATTTTTTAACTATACAAAAGAAACATAAATAAAATTTTCTCTTTTATTAAGTTTTGACAATCTTTTATTTTATTTTTTATGAAATGTGTAATAACCTGTAAAAGAAAAAAAAATATTTTTTTGCTTTTTTAAAAAATAAAATCAAAAGATAAATTTTAATCACACTGGAATGAGTCAACTTTTAGAGACATTATAAATAAATGCATTTTCATGTAGCACATAAAATGATCTAAAGGTTGGTCAAGTAAGAGAAGGATACTTGTCTATGACTGACCCAACTCTTGTTTGATACTCACTAAGTCAAATACAAATTATGCAAATGATTAGAGTCTACTAGTGGTAACCATGATCGAAAGAAGATAGGTGTCTAGACTGCATTACTCAAATGGACAACTTGAATCCGGGAGGGGAAACTTATCGGTAGCAGCGCTATTTCAACTTTATTGTTGGTACAACCCCATCTAACATGTTCTACCAGTAAATCCTTCACTGGGTGTTAAGATACTCTAACTTTATCTCAAGGAAAAATAGGATGCATAACTGCATTCCTGTGAACGTGTGTAAGTATAGTCAAAGACTCATAAGGTGTGCGTGATAGGAAAAAAAATTAGTAAAATTCAACAATATAAATATTAAAAATAATAAATGAGAAGAAAATAACATATTAAGTCATAAAAAACAATATACCAATAAAATAAAATAATAAAATCAAGTAAAAGTCAATGTAACAAAGCTCAAATTCTTGTTATTTCCCAGCGGAGTCGCCAGAGATGTCACACTCCTTTTTGTGCTCGACGGCAAAGGTTTTCCAATTTAAGTGACAGTATTGATTAAGAGATTATTATTATTTTTTTGAATCGCCACTTGAAATTGATTTATGGAGTTCCAAGTCATTTTTTTGTTTAATCCCTAATCAAAAGGAAATGACTCTGTGTAGTCTGCAAACCAGAAATTGGTGTAAGGAATTCTATTTATCGAGGGGAAGGTATTAGGCATCTCTCGAGTTCCGTGGTTCTAACATGATCACTTTTATTGACCTATACTTCTTTTAACTATTATTTTTTATATATATTATATGCTACAATTTTGCTCATATTTTTATTGTTGAGTTTTTATTAGTCTTAAATCTGATTCATAACTGCATTCTCGATTTTTGACATTTATAGACATAACTACCTTCTTTGCATCACACTTCAAAATCTATTTTTTTAATAGAAGTCTCTACGTTAAATTTATAAAAGTCAATAGTATTATTGGATAAGGTGCAATCATCCTTCACTTTTTTTTAATACTTCTAAAAAATGTGTAACCATATTCTTAATTTAAATTGAACTTAAATATGGTCGTACTTTCTTTAAAATTTGAAAACTCTTTATGTTACATATAATTATGTTACAACCATCTAAAAATAATAATTAGAAATCTCAAAATAATACAGCATCCCAAAGTCCCCATTTTTGAATATATATATATATATATATATATATATATATATATATATATATTTGCAATATTTTGAAACTAACATTAGATTTATGTTATATTGAATGTCACAAAAAATACTTAAATGCTTTAGATGACATAAAATAAATTATACTAAAAAATATACTAATGAATGATGGTTCACTTAATCTATTTTTAAATTTGTGCTCGCATAAATAACACAAATCTATAGTAATTAAGAAATTTAATTCATAGAAATTCATGAGTCATATCTTCGCATAACAAGATACGACAAATAAAGAAAAAATATTGGATCCTAATCAATCAAAAACACCTATATGATATACCATGTTTTACTCTAAATTAAACAAGATAAATGTTCAAATATATTTCAATATGATAGTGTCAAAGTTAAACACACAGAAAATTCGAATGACTTCTTAATATTGGATATCAAGTGTATATAATCATGAAAAATACATCATACAATAATAATTAAATATTACCTTACTATTGAATCAATTCACGAAAATAAGATGATCCTAATAAGGAACCACGAACTCGAAACCATGAAGATGAACCTCGGCCTCAAGCTTTGTTATGAGTAAAAAGAATATAATGTGATATTGATTTTTTTTTATGTTTGCTGGGTGTATGTAGGTGCAGATTTTTTTCCTCTCTGTTTGCTGTTTTTTTTCTCTCTTTCTGTGCATGTGTCGTGATTGTATTTTTTGTATAGTTCTTTTTTCTTTTTTCTTTTTTCTGTGCGTGAGTGTTGTTCCCTTTTTTGTGCTTTGGATGTGTATAAATATGTAATGTATAGTAGTATGTAGTGGAGTGGTTTGTGTTAGTGGGAGATTAAGGTGTGAGGAAGTGGGCTAGTGGGGTAGAGTGTAGGTATAAAAATATAGTTACTAACTAATTAATTTAAATTAATATAAAGTTATGAAAAGTTAAATAGATAATTAAAAATATAATTAAGAAACATTAGTTTATTACTTAAATCAAAATTAAAAGAATACATATTTTTCATAATTTTTGATTTCTTTTGAAATAATTAAAAAATAAAACTTTACCTTAAAATGATTTTTCTTGTTTTTGTTATAAAGTATTTGTATTATAGTGAAGGTTTATCATGTGGAGTCTTTTTAGGATATGATTAAGAGTCCTACTTGTGGACCAAGTTAGATTTTCCCTATAAGGGCTCCTCTTCATTGTAGAATGATTCATCAAGAGAAATAATAATTCTTTTGTTCTTTTCTCTCTAGTTTCTTCTTCTTATTGTATAGTTTCATAACACGTTATCAACATGAGACTCTACTTTTTTCAAAAAGTGAAGGTTAGGTTTGAAGAATTAATAATGTATTATTTATTTTATTTTTTTTAATTTTAATGGTCAATCTTACGAAACTAGAGTTCGTTGCCCTTCAAAGTTCGGGCAGAAACTACCTCTCAGTGGTGTTGGATGCTGAAATCCACCTTGATGCAATGGGTCTTGCAGACACCATAAAAGAAGAAAATAAGGCATCAAAGCAAAACTGTGCACGAGCAATGATATTCTCGCATCATCATCTTGACAAGATTCTGAAAATCGAATATCTGACAATTAAGAATCGATTTGTTTTGTGGAAAACCTAAAAGAAAGTTATGACCACTTGAAGATGGTCATAAATCCAAAGACACGATATGATTGGATGCATATAAGGCTACAAGACTTTAAGTTTATACATGAGTATAATTCTACCATGTTCAAAATAATTTCTTAGTTTAAATTATGTGGAGAAACGGTTAGTGAGAATGATATGATGAAAAAGATGTTCCTCACTTTTCATGCCTCGAATGTGCTCTTGCAGCAACAATATCAAGAGAAATGTTTCAAAAAGTATTCTGACTAATTTCTCATCTTCTTGTGGCTGAGTAAAATAATGATTTATTATTGAAAACCCATGAAAATTGGCCTATTGGATCTGAACCATTTCCTGAAGTGAATGAGGCATACGCCCACCATGCTAGGCATGGAAAAGGTCGCAGCCCTAATTGTGGTCATGATCGTGGACGTGGACGTGGACGTGATTAAGATCAAGAACGTAATTCTTTTCTTGGTGTTAATCATTTATAAAATAAAAAGAAAAAAAGAAAGGATGTGAAACATGAAACAACTAGGGAAGGTTGTTTTCGATGTGGTGGAAGAGGTCATTATGAACGTAATTGTCGTACTCTCAAACATTTGATTGAGCTTTATCAAGAATCACTAAAGAAGAAAGAGAAAAATGTTGAGGCAAATTTTATCTCTGAAAATCAAGTTGACACCATGCACTTTAATGTAGCAGATTTCTTCGTACATCCTAAAGGAAATATAGATCACTTAATTGTTGATGGTTCTGTGAACATGGAAGAATAATTTTTTATGGTAGTAGGTATTAATAACTTTCATGTAATTATAGTTATTTACATGAGTATTAGTATTTTAAATTAGTTTAGACATATTTTTGTAGTTTATTAGTTTGTTCCATCTTAATTAAATAATATATATTTTTCATTGATTTATTTATATGATTCTAATATGATAATGTTAGTTAAATACTTAACTTTATCGCATGTTTGTATTATATTAGGTCTTTAACTTGATCTAATATAGTCTGTTATTAACTAAAATTAATCATGTGTTTGTATTATATTAGTTCTTTAACTTGATCTAATGTTAAAAATATGCAATCTTTTATTAACTAGGATTAAATAATGATTTTTATTTTATTTTTTCCTAACTAGTTTTTTACTTAGAGGAAGCAATAAATTGAGGCTCAATTTCTAATATTTAATTATTAATATATTACTTTGAATATATTGTACCCTTTTGACAACACTAATATTTAATGTATATTTATTTTGTGTAAGTCATTTCATGTGAAGATATGGATAATTCTAGAAACATATTATCGAAGTATGAATCTATTTGCTTGATTGATTCTGGTACAACACATACAATATTCAAAAATAAGAAATATTTTTCTCATTTAAGTATGGGCAAAATAAATGTTTCTACAATTTTCGGTAGTACTAATATGATTGAGAATTTTTGAAGAGCCATTGTAATTTTGCGCAAGGGAACTAAACTCATCATTAATAATGCTATGCTTTCTCCAAAATCTAAGAGAAACTTGTTGAGTTTTAAAGATATCTGTGAAAATGATTATCATATCCAATAAATGGATGAAATTAATCTTGAATATCTTGGTATCACTAAGAATGTCTCTGGGCAGACATGTCTTATAGAAAAGTTTCATGCTTTATCTTCTGGCTTGTATTGGACAAAAGTTAGTGCAATTGAGGCACATTTTATAGTAACTAAGAAGTTTACTGATTCTAATACATTTGTACTTTGGCATGATCGTCTGTGACATCCTGGGTCTATACCGATGAGATGAAGTATAGAAATTTTGAATGGTCATCAATTGAAGGATCTAAAAGTTCTTTTACTGCTTGTTATCAAGGCAAGTTAATTGTGAGACCATCACCAACAAAAGTTGAGATTGAGTCCCTGCGTTCTTGGAACCTATACATGGGGATATTTGTAGACCTATTCACCCACCTAGTGGGTAATTTGGATACTTTATGGTTCTAACAGATGCTTTTTCGAGATGGTCTCATGTGTTCCTATTGTCATCTCGTAACTTGGCATTTTTGCAAAATTATTGGCACAAATAATAAGGTTAGGCGCACACTGATAATCAGATTAAGCCCATTCGTCTTGATAATGTTGCAGAGTTTTCATCCAAATCATTTAATGATTTTTGTTTAGCAATTGGGATAAGAGTTGAACACTACATTGCTTATTATCATACTCAGAATGGTCTCTATGAGTCATTAATTAAACGTCTACAATTACTAATAAGACCATTGCTTATGAAAACTATTTTGGCCACTTCTGTGTGGGGACATGCAATTTTGTATGCTGCAACACTTACTCGTCTAAGACAGACAAATTATTACAAGGTTTCTCCATTGCAATTGGTTATGGGTCAAAAACCTAATATATCCTATATAAGAATTTTTGGAATGTATACTGTGTTTGAGTTATCCTCCATTATTTGTATCTTGAACCATTAACTGGAGACATGTTTACTGCTCGATTTGCAGATTGTTGATTTGATGAAACAATTTTCTCAAAATTAGGGGGAGAAATAGTGAAATAAAATGAGAAATTTTGTGAAAAAATTTATCATTGTCTCTTCTTTATCCATATTCTTCTATTTGTGAGCAAGAAGTACATAAGATCATTCATCTGCAGAAAATTGCAAATCAAATGCCAGATGCATTTATTGATTTAAAAAGGATTACTAAATCACATATTCCTGCAGATAATGTCCCAATTAGAATTGATGTTCCGATATAACCATTCACTAGTGTCATAGCTAATGAGTCAAAAGCACACTTAAAGTGTTGTAGATCATTGGGTTCTAAGGATCATAATCCTAGAAAAAGAAAGATTAACAATCAATATGAGACTATGAAAGAATATCATATGGAAGTTCAAAATTTAAATAATTCTGATATTCATGAAATAATTAATGAACTTGAAACTCAAGAAAATAATAAATTATCCATAAATTTAAGAGATGTTGAAACTAATCTGAATCGATCAGAAATAGTGTTTGATTATGTCATTGCATATAATGTTGCAACAAATATCATTCAAGATAATAAGGATCTTGAACCTCAATTTGTTATAGAATGTCGACAAAGAAATGATTGACCGAAATGGCAAGAAGCAATTCAATCAGAGTTGAATTCACTTACCAAGAGTGAAGTTTTTGGACCTATAGTTCAAACACCTAATAGTATTAAACCTGTTGTTGCAAATGAATTTTTGTGCAAAAAAAAATAAAAAAATACAAAGGTATAAAGCACACCTTGTGTCACAAGGATTTTCTCAAAGGTGTGGCGTCGATTTTGAAGAGACATACTCACCTTTTAAGAACACAATAACATTTGCGTTATCTCATTAATTTCACAGTCCATTAGAAACTTGAAATGCATTTGATAGATATGGTTACGACCTACCTTTATGGATCACTTGATAATGAGATATACATGAAAAATCCTGAAGGATTAGTGATGCCTAAATAATTTAACTCAAAATCTCGAGAAATGTATTCAATTAAGTTGCAAAGATCATTATATGATTTAAAGAAACCTGGACTCATGTGATATAACCGTCTTAGTGAGTATTCAATTAAGAAAGGTTATACAGATAATGCAATTTGACCATGTGTCTTTATAAAGAAAATAATATCCAAATTTGTTGTACTTGTTGTTTATGTTGATGACATAAATCTTATTAGAACTCCAATAGAGCTTCAAAAGGCAATTGATTATTTAAAGAACGAATTTGAAATGAAAGATCTGGGAAGGACAGAATCATGTCTTGGTTTTAAAATTGAGCATTTGACAAATGATATTTTTGTTCATCAATCTGTCTATACAAAGAAAGTGTTGAAAATGTTTTTGTATGGATGAAGCACATCCATTAAGTACTCTGATGATTGTTCATTCATTTGTTGTGAATAAGGATCCATTCCGACCTCAAGAAAAGAATAAGGAAATCTTGGTTCTGAAGTACCATATCTTAGTGCAATTGGTGCATTAATGTATCTTTCAAATACTACAAGGCTTGATATAGATTTTGTTGTTAATTTGTTAGAAAGGTATAGTTCTGCTCCTATTAGGAGACATTGGGATGAGATCAAACACATTTTGCGATATCTTAAAGGGACAATTGATACGAGCTTCTTTTATTCAAGTAATTGTAACCCCAATCTTGTTGGTTATGCTGATGCAGGATATTTATCTGATCCACATAAAGCTCGATGCTAAACATGCTATGTGTTTATATATGGGGGACTTTCATATCATGGATATCTACAAAGCAGTCTATCACTGCAACTTCATCTAATCATTCTGAGACAATACTTATTCACGAAGCAAGTAGAGAATGTGTGTCATTAAGGTCTATGATACATCTCATTCAAGAGAAATGTGGTTTGGAGTGTGATAAAATACCCACCACTTTATATGAAGATAATGCAGCATGCATAGCACAACTTAATGGAGGTTCATAAAAGGAGATATACCAAAACATATTTCACCAAAACTTTTCTATACACATGAGCTTCAAAAGAATGGTGATATAAATGTGGAACAGATTCGTTCAAGTGACAATGTCGCTGATCTATTCACCAAGTCTCTACCAACTGCAACTTTCAAGAAGATGGTGCAAAAGTTTGGAATGTGAAGATTCAACTCTTTAGATTGATGTTCTCATTAGGGGGAGTTAAATAGGCATTGTACTCTTTTTCCCCTATGAGGTTTTGTCCCACTGGTTTTTCCTTGCAAGATTTTTAATGAGGCAGCCTAGATGCATATCAATAGATATGTGTACTCTTTTACTTTACTAGAGTTTTTCTTTTCTTAAAGGTTTTTTTAGTTAGATTTTTGACGAGGCACATCATCTATGAATTTGAAATTCGGGGGGAGTGTTATAAAATATTTGTATTATAGTGAATGTTTATCATGTGGAGTCCCTTTAGGATATGGTTAAGAGTCCTACTTGGGGACCAAGTTAGATTTACCCTATAAATAGAGGGCTCCTCTTCATTGTAAAATGATTCATCAAGAGAAATAAGAAGTCTTCTCTTCTCTTCTCTCTAGTTTCTTCTTCTTAATCTATAGTTTCATAATAATTTTCAAATCTCTTAAAAATAAACATAAGAAAATAATATAAAAGTCAAATATTTAGTTTATATTTAAGCTCTAAAATGGTGTAATTTTTTTAGGTTCGATCAAAAAATTATGTGTCTACAAAATGACTGTTTACTAAAGAGCAATGGCTTATATCTGGGCTTCAAATTGTGAAAATAGAAGTCATCATTATTTGTCTGACCAATGGGAGAAATACATGCTCCAACCTCTTTTGTTAATGCTTTATCTCTTGCTGATTTAATTATGCATTCTTCCTATGTTATTTTTGCCTCTGGGTATTATTATAACTAAAAAAACGATACACTATATGACAATGTTTCCGTCTCCCACCTCTCCATATTTACGCTAAAGCTTCTAATGTGCTCTTTTAGAATTGGAAATCTTGGTTTTCGGTTGTGCATTTCTGAATTACTTTCCTGGAATTCTGTATTCTTCAACATTCTATTTCTAATCTGAATTCTCAGGTTGTAACAACCCCAACTGCTATTTGTCAAAAAGTTTGAGTACTTTAGAAGTGCAGTTTCTCCTTTAGCTGAATGAAAATGTAGCTACATTACCTTTTCTGCAACCATTCCTGTAAATTGTCCATATTTGTGTCAACTCTGCTTCAAAACATAGCTAAATTTCATGCTCAGCCACATAAAGATCAAATAAAGGACATTGTTTATGCTGATGACATTCCCTGTTATCAAGATCGGATCAAGCTCTACCTCACCTACTACATAGAAGGAACACGCATGCAACCGTCAAGTTCCAAATATGAAAAATCACTGCATGCTTTTGAATTAGTTTTTGATAAGAAAAGCATATTCGTCGAAATTAGGAAAAATGATGTGAATACATTGCCACTTCCCACAAAACTTACTCTCACATCCTTTATAGATATTACGCATCAGATACTCCAATCAACGTCTGATCTAAACAAGAAAGAATTTGGTATATCTATTCTACCCTTTAATTAAAATTGTGAACTTACAATTCAAATGTACATATGCTCTTTTTAAGTGTTGTCCTCAACAGATATACTACCAAGCGTTGTCAATTGTTTCCACCAAGACATCTTACAACTATGAACAAAAGGCTGCAGGAACTTATTGTTATGGATATATTGTAAGTATATTTGGTTAACCTAAAAGGAATTTGATTGTTTCTTTCATAAACTTTTAAACAATAAATATGCACATAAATTTGTTGCACTCTACAGTAAACACACTTTCACCTTCACTATATGGGATCAAACAATTATGGATAACGAAGGCAACAAAGTGTTGCAGCGCCTCCATGAATATACTATAATACTCGCAAGTCGTATCGGAGGATTATGATACAACGGTAAGGTACAAATAAGTAATAGCTTATGTTTAGCCTAATGACATACCAATATTATAGGCTTCAATATTATTGGTTCACATACATTGGTTTTCTATTTGTAGAAAAGGTCTTTTATTGGTCAAAAAATCAACTTTTGTATTGGATATCTCTTGTGGCACAATCACATGAGTTTACCTACACATGTTTGCGCAACAAACTGTAGAGTAGATTTGTGATTTGGCAATATAACAAGCAATAGGTTCTGATTATGATAGTCTTTCAAATTATTTATGTTGTTATCGTAGTAGCTTGGATTGTTGTATATTGAATACTGCCAAGTTTAAAATTTATGGATCATCTCTAATATAGAGGAAGAAAAAGTGATGGGAGTAGGGAAGATGAGGGAATTTTTACTATGTTCTTCTTTGTGGGGGGTTTTTGTATTTGGTGTTTATCGGAAAATAATTTGAAAAGGAGTTTGTTTTATTATTAAAGATATTTTTGACTTTTTAGGAGTGGCCACTTAATTTTTTAGGAAAATTAAAAAAACTTCTTTTTCAAACAACCTAAACAGGGAAGTTGTTTTGAAAATATTTTAAGGGTTCGGGATTCTTATTAGCGTCTTAGGAAGGTGTTGAAGGCACCTAAGACGCTCCGCTAGATACGGTTTTCCGGCGATTAACGATTTGACTATTTTTTAAAGACTTAGCGAATCTGTTTTAAAGTTAAATTTCTTAAGGTTTTTATCTAGACAGACTTTACGAATTTTGAAATATTTATTGTTTTTAAGATTTAATTTTAGTTTTTAAATTTTGATAGAATAGATAGGCGTTTCGATAAGGTTTGGAGTTTTCTAACCCTAAAATATACGACATTCAAACAAAATACTTAAACATGTAACGAAGATATATATATATATATATATATATATATATATATATATATATATATATATATATATATATATATATATAGATTTTTGGGTCCAGATTCGGGTTGTGTTCGCCTTGACCGAATTTTGGACCCACCTGCTTTTTGGGTTTTTAACCCATTTTTAACCTGTCCTAGTCTAAACATACGAGGATAAATAGGAAAGTAAAGACAAACAAGGGCTTATGCCCATTACAAATATAAATACAATATATAGAGAAAATCAAGGAGTCTTCTAATCCGCTTCTTCAAGTTCTTCAATCTTCATGGCATTTGACTCTCGCATGTTTGCCTTGACTCGATGGAAAGGAGTTTTTGAGCCTTAACGGCTCCCAAATTGTGGAAAATAGGATGAAGTCCGTGAGGACTCGGGCAGATTTTTACATGTAATAAAGATGATCACAAAGGTTAGTATACGAAACTATAAAACAAATAAGGAATTTCGAATTGAACCAAAATATCCAACTCTAAAGGAAAACTAAATGAATCAATTTAAAGTGACAAAAGTAATGGGCAAATACGGTACTAAATGATGACACGTGTATATGTACTTGTTAACACATAATCTTCCGGGGAAGCATAGCCATTTACCGACAACAAACCCAAAATATCGAGAGAGAAACATGTTGTAGAATCAGCCAATAAAACACCACATGCTTTAGCATAACCAGCTCTATTTAATGAAATCTAATGATGTTAATTCATCGTCAAAAGAAAATGTTGAAGGCTGTAGTAAACATGCTCCTTTAAGCAAAAGAAACAAACTGGCAAGGACTTTGTTAAGTCATTTTAAGACAGAGTGACGTATAACTGTGAATAATCAAAGCCACACGACCTATTTCTTAAGCTAATATGCTGCACGTAAACATAAGTATCCACAGAAAAATATAGAATGCAAAGAGAAGAGCACGGTTAAACAGAGACGTAACACAAGAATGAAGCAGGATCGAGAAATAAGCATACATTCTTAAAATCATTTCGCATTCTTCAGAAGACCACTATAAATGACAAGCAATTTTCGACTAGAAATTGGACGAAACAAAGATGAAACAGACAACAACAAGGCTCAAGTCTAGGTTGAAGAACAATTTTAACCAAACTAAATCTATACAAACTTACAAAATGATTTAAAAACCACTTAGCCTTTAGGCATTGAGATATCAAAATACAAACATGAGAGTCGAACTGACGACAAATCAATACTGTTTAATATTCCTTAGCAACTATTCACTGGACAAAAGCAAAATAAACAGCAAGGGCGCACACTTTGAAACTCGAATTAAAGAAAGAACACACTCTGAATCAAAAAGATTTTAAGCATAACTATCATAACAAAGACATGTATCACGCCTTAGCAATAGGAACATATATCAACACGAATCAAAATGACCGACTATTGAACGCCAATAACGAACCTAAAACGAAGAGAAATATATATTAAAAAAATGCAGAAGAAGAAGAAATGACGGTACACTTCAGATTGCCAAACCAAGACTAGAATGAATCAAGGTTTCAAACGAAATTACCTTTTCTAATGCAGCAAACTGAGACGATCACGAGCTGACTATGAGGACGATCTCTCCACCACCGAAGCTCTGTCTTAAGGGGGCTCCCTCGAGCAGAAACAGGAGTATTAGAAAGCGGGAAAACCGAGCAAGTCCACGTTCTTTCCCCTGTTTTGGAGCTCCGCTGTATCTATCTACACTATAGCAACGAAAACCCAGCCAAGCTTTCCTTTACCACAGTTTCCAACCAAAAGATTCACTCTAAAAAAAATCTTTAATTCTCTCGGAAACCAACAGAACACTCAAAGAACTTTTCTTAAAAATTTCTCAACCCCCTAATTTCCCAACCCCTTTTCTGAAGAAGAAAAGGGTTTAAATAGAACGGAAAGACTAGGGTTTTCGAGGGAGAGGGCTGGCAGAAGCCTTTCAGGCACATTTCGATTTCAAACACAAAACCCTATCCGAAACCGAAGAATAAGCTTTTTTGATGCCGGATTCCAAACGAAAGGGAGTGGAGATGGAGGGACGAGATTAATCGATCGTCCTTGCGAGCTACGTGGCGCAATCTCGGTACCAAGGACAAACTTCTCAGCCTTCCCGGCTGCCACTCCTGCGCGAGCGTATTGCTGTACGAGTTGCAGAAGAGTCGTTGCACAGCTCGCGTGGGGAGACAAACGCGTGAAGGAGACGCGGAGGGGGGGGGGGTTTCCTGGAAATCGCGGCTGCAACTCTGTTTTTCTGGGAATCATACTGACGAGGGGGAAGCTCGCGTGGGGAGACGCGGGTAAGGAGAAGGAGGTGGGGTTTGCGCGTCTGGTACAGCCCGTTTCTGGGTGTGTTTCTTTTTCATTTTCTGGGGATCGCTTGTTTTTTTTTTTTTTGGTTTTTGGGGCTTTTGGGTCGGTCGAAGGGGAATAAAGGGGGAAGGGAAAAATTGGGTCGGGTTGGTCGGGTCAAACGGGGACGGGGCGGGTTATATTTTTAAGTTTAGTGGGTTGGGTTTTAGGAAAAAAATTGGGTTGAGGGGAATAGGGGAGTGGCCGGATATCAATTTGGATTATTTAAATTGGTGAGAGTAGAAGGAATGGGCCTGGGGTCAATTGGGGTTGGGAATTAAGGTGGGCTGGGAATAAATTTAGGGGCTGAAGATAAGGAGTGGGCATGGGGTCAATTGGGCCGCTAGGAATTAATGGGATGGAGTGGGAATTAATTTGGTGTTGGGTTGAGAGAGTTGAGGTGGGCCGCTGAAAACATATGGGCCTGGGAATTGAGGAGTAAGGTGGGCTGAAATTGGGAGTGGATGAATTAATTAAAAATGGGGAAGGGAATTGGGTTAGTTTAACAAATAACCAATTAAAATGACGAATTTGGCCAAAACCTAAATAAAACGAATTTGTATTAATTAGTCAACGAGCTTCTTTATTTAGTAATATGGTTATTAACATCGTAAAAAAAGTGATTCAAAAGTATAATTATAATTTAAATTAAACTAGTTTAATAAAGCATTCAAATGTATATTTTTTGATGGTTTTGAATAATCATGAGATATACTAATTATATACGTAATTATGTAAATATGTAGATTACCTAAAAATTATGACAAAAGTATCCGAAGTAACCTAAAATTCACGTATTACATTATTATACTAGTAAAATTTATAAAACTAATCAATTTGAATTATTTGGAAAATTTAGGAAGCTCGATAATAAATTTATACCGACGCGGGTCAAAAATTGGGTGTTAACATTTGGAATTTTATGTATAATCTGTTACTTCAGTAAAGTAATGAGAGACAAATGTTGATACCATATGACCACAAAATTGAGGATATAGTGTTCTGCCTTTGGCAATGACATAATTCCTATCCTTTAACACTTTTACTGTGGCTGCATAAGTAGAAGGTCTTCCAATGCTTCCCAAATTCTATTGCCTTTATTTGCACCATTGGTTGCATGGTGATTTGTGTATATTCTTAATAGACAAAGGTGGAGTTAGGTGGGGGTTCATGGGTTCGAAAGAATTCAATAGCTCTTTCTTAGGTAGGCATTTGCTTGGCAGCCTTACACTTGGTGACCGACGATCATGGCTTATATGGATTGGGTCGTGACGGAATTCATTTCAGTTTTATTCCTCGACTTTGATAAAGATATCGACACTCTTTGTATGTGATGTTGGTTTTACCCAACATTTCACTAATGACTGATTAGTCTAACCATACTAACTTTAAATAGTCTCAATAGTTATACTTCTTTTGTATGGTGGGTTTTGATTTCTTCGATTTTGGCGTTCTTTTCTGTCTTCTTTAGCTTCTCTTTAGACTTTGGTGTATTTTGGACTTTAGTTTGTATTTCTAAATTTTATCTTGCTTGCCTATATTTTAAGATGAAAACAAAAAAGCACAACATGAAATTAACTGTGAAATAGAGAAACATGATGATAAAAATAACATCCATTAGAAAATTAACTAATAAAGCAAACAGTAGAAACCTACTACTTCAATGCTATCCTCCGAACCCTTGCACATATTTTTAAGTTTAAACTGGTTAAACCTAAAACTGAGTTGAAACCTCATTTTTCTACTTCCTTCCCGTGTTCTTTCACTCGACAATTACACAGACACATACGCATCATCAGACATGACAATATTGCAGCAACATAGAACCTGTATGCTAAATTATATTTTCAAATTTCAGTTTTTCTTGTCACGTCTTGAATAGGGTGTTGTTTCATATGTGTAATTTGGTTCATTTTTTGGAAATTCAAGTACATGTTTTAAGTAGGAGAAATTCATTAGATGGGAAATTGGGAGTAGTGAGGAAGTATGTCATGATAGAGGTAATTGCAAGGAGTACGTCTATAAGGGTTGTATGAAAAAGGTTTGCTCATATTCGAATATGTGTTATTCTACATAGATAAATTAAACACTGTCAATAATTGAGCTTCTTGCAAATTACTAGTAGGATTACAGAGAACAAAGCTACACTTGTTTCATTTACTTTGATGAGCACATCCAAATCTGGATCTCTCATTTCCATTCAAGTAGATGAAGAAGTCATTCCAATTGTAAACGCCGAATCACATGAAGATGTTAGTAAAAATAACTAATTCATTATTTAATCGTAAGACTCACTACAAACACCTATATTCACTCTTTTCCTAACACAGGGACAAACATTTTCAATTCAAATAAAGATATCTTTCATGGATGACCAAGAAGTCTGTTACCCGATAATTATCCATATTGTCACGACCCAAATCGGATCGCGACTGGCACCCACACTTACCCTCCTATGTGAGCGAACCAACCAATCTAAACCTTAACATTTCAATATAATATCAACAGAAAGTAATGCGGAAGACTTAACTCATCAATAAAAACCAATTCAATAACTTCTAAAATCCAACATCTATTATTCCCCAAAATCTGGAAGTCATCATCACAAGAACATCTATGATCAAATTACTAAACTAAGAGTATTCTAAGAAGCTAAAACAAGTAAAAGCTAGTCCATGCCGGAACTTCGAGGCATCAAGACATGAAGAAGAAGATCCAGTCCAAGCTAGAAGCGTTAGCTCACCCTGATATCCGGAGTAATGAAGACTGCTAGAGTTACGGTTGAGTTGAAGACGACGGTACGTTTGCTGCACTCCACAATTAACAAAGAAAACAAAACATAAAAGTAGGGGTCGGTACAAACACAAGTCTTGAGTAGGTATCATCGGCCAACTCCAAATAGAAAACAGTATATATCAAGTAATATCATAAATCAACTAATATCCTTAGCATGCAGCATTTACAATTACCATAACCCTTGGTTACAACACCAAGCACATCAATGAGGACTCACGCCTCCTCATTATACTCATTTGGGAATTAGGTTCATTAGATTGAGTATATTAACATCTTTCAAGATTCATTATCTTTATTCATCTCGTGTCGGTACGTGACACTCCACTCCTCATATACTATCCTGGTGTCGGAACGTGACACTCCGATCCTCATTCTATCCTGGTGTCGGAAGGTGACACCCGATCCATATTTTATCCTGGTACTGGAACGTGGCACCCGATCCATATACTATCCTGGTGTCGGAACCTGACACTCCGATCCTCATATACTATCCTGGTGCCGGAACGTGGCACCCGATCCATATACTATCCTGGTGTCGGAACGTGACACTCCGATCCTCATATACTATCCCGGTACCGGAACGTGGCACCCGATCCCCTAATCTCACTACTTTCGTTCATCAAGCCTTCTTTTATACCAAGGCATCATCATTAACAAGTAGATTAGGGTTTCTTTTCAAGATTTAGGATTCAATAGCTTCATCATGCTTATTATATCACAATTACATAATCACATTCATGCAAGCATACAATTAAGCATATAGAAGGGTTTACAATACTACCCGTACATATCATTCGCTATTAAGAGTTTACTACGAATAGTATAAAAACCATAACCTACCTCCACTGAAGAATTTGATCAAGCAAGCAATTTCCCAAAGCTTTGTCCTCTTCTTTCTCTTGATCGTACGTTTCTCCCTCTCTTTCTTTTTTTTATTTTTCTTATTCAAACCCTCTTTCTTTTACCCTAATTAACATATAATTATGTATAAAAGATGGCAATAATAACCCACCAATTAACTCAAGGTTACCTCTTTTAACCCTCAAGTAGTCAGACTTATTAACATTAACCCACTAACTTTATAATTAAAGCAGGAATAGTCAAAAACGTCACTTAAAACATTAAAGAAATTCGACCCCGCCTGGGATTAAGCAGCCTGTGACGGCCCGTCGCGCCTGCGACGGTCCGTCCTGCTGCTCCGTCACAGAGTTCAGAGACTCAATTTCTCTGAAAAGTCTGTGACGGTCCGTCACACCTGACGGTCCGTCTACCATTCGCCATTCCGTTACGAAGTTCAGAGAGTCGATTTCAGTGCCCATTTTTCAGAATTCTAAGTATTTTGGAACGAGACCCCCTCGACGGTCCGTCGTGCCCATGACGGTCCGTCGTGGGGTCCATCGTTTCTGCCAGTTTTTCCAGAATCAAAGTCTGCTGCTCAAAATGACTAAACAGGTCGTTACAATAGATACTAATTTACCCATCGTTCGTCCCCGAACGATCACAAGAAGAAAAACAAGGGCGAAAAGAAGTACCTGAATCGGTAAACAGGTGTGGGTATCTTTCTTGCATATCAGCCTCTTTCTCCCAAGTGGCTTCTTCAACGGGTCGATTCTTCCATTGAACTTTGATGGATGCAATCTCCCTTGACCTCAGCTTGCGAACTTCTCTATCCAAAATGGCAACAGGCTCCTCCTCATAGGACAAATTTTCATCAAGCAGAACTGAATCCCAACGGATAATGTAGTTTCCATCCCCATGGTATCTTTTTAACATAGACACATGAAATACCGGATGCACTCCGGACAGCCCTGGAGGCAAGGCTAACTCATAAGCCACCTCCCCTACTCGCTTAAGTACTTCAAAGGGACCAATATACCTTGGGCTCAATTTACCTCTTTTCCCAAAACGCATCACCCCTTTCATGGGCGAAACCTTCAGTAGGACTTGCTCACCCTCCATAAACTCCAAGTCTCTAACCTTTCGATCTGCATATTCCTTTTGCCTACTTTGCACCGCTAACAGCTTTTCTTGAATAGATTTCACTTTCTCTAATGAATCCCTCAAAAGGTCAGTACCCCAAGGTCTAACCTCAAATGCATCAAACCACCCAATGGGAGACCTACATCTTCTCCCATATAGTGCCTCAAATGGGGCCATATCAATGCTTGAGTGATAGCTATTGTTGTAGGAGAACTCTGCTAAGGGTAAGAAGCTATCCCAATGACCACCAAATTCTATCACACATGCACGAAGCATATCCTCCAACACTTGTATCGTTCGCTCAAACTGACCATCGGTCTGAGGATGGAACGCAGTACTAAGGTCCAACCTAGTACTCAATTCCGCATGCAATGTTTTCCAAAACTTAGAAGTACACTGCGTACCTCTATATGATATGATGGAGAGTGGAACCCCATGCAACCGAACAATTTTTGAGATATAGATTTTGGCTAACTTCTCTGCATTGTAAGTCACCTTGACCGGAATGAAATGAGCAGACTTAGTTAACCTATCAACAATCACCTAAATAGTGTCATACTTACCCATTGTCTTTGGAAGACCAACCACGAAATCCATTGCAATCCTTTCCCACTTCCATTCAGGAATGGGCATTCTCTGAAGTGTTCCTCCGGGCCTCTGGTGTTCATACTTTACTTGCTGACAGTTTGGACATTTGGCAATAAAATCAACAATATCACGCTTCATTCTACTCCACCAAAAGTGTTGCTTTAGGTCACGATACATCTTGGTTGCACCAGGATGTATAGAATACCTTGAACTATAAGCCTCTGTCAGAATAGTGTTGATCAAATCATCGACGCGGGGTACACATACCCTTCCCTTGATTCTCAAAACACCTTCCTCATCGATTTGTGCTTCCTTAGCCTCTCCTCGCAATACCTTATCTTGGATTCTGCTTAGTTTCTCATCATCAAACTGTTTTCCCTTAATCTTGTCAAGGAAAGAAGATCTTGCTTCCACACAAGCCAACAATCCTCCCTTCTCATTTACTTCTAACCTCATCAAGTCGTTAGCCACAGTCTGAACCTCTCTAGCCAATGGACGTCTAGAAACTTGCAAGTGAGCTAGACTTCCCATGCTCCCTGCCTTTCTACTTAAGGCGTCTGCCACAACATTAGCCTTTCCCGGATGATACAAGATAGTGATGTCGTAGTCCTTCAGTAGTTCCATCCATCTCCTCTGTCTCAAGTTCAAATCTTTATGAGTAAAGACGTACTGTAGGCTACGATGATCCGTGTAGACTTCACACTTAACCCCATATAAATAATGTCTCCATTTCTTTAATGCAAACACTACCACAGCCAGTTCCAAATCATGGGTCAGGTAATTGCGTTCATGCACCTTTAATTGCCTTGAAGCATAAGCAATTACATTATTCTCTTGCATTAGCACTGCACCCAAACCAGAATAGGATGCATCACAATAGACAATGAAATTCCTACCTTCCACGGGCAAGGTAAGGATTGGTGCGGTAGTCAACAAGGTCTTGAGCTTCTGAAAGCTTTCTTCACACTCGTCCGACCATACAAAAGGAACATTCTGTTTAGTCAAGTTCGTCAATTGGGAAGCAATGGAAGAGAATCCCTTGACAAATTGGCGGTAATAGCTAGCTAAACCAACAAAGCTCCTTATTTCTGACACATTAGTAGGTCTTACCCAATTCTTCACTGTCTCAATCTTAGAAGGATACACCATCACGCCCTCCTTAGACACCACGTGCCCCAAGAAGGACACTGAATCTAGCCAGAACTCACACTTGGAGAATTTGGCATAGAGCTTCTTCTCCCTTAACATTTCCAGTACCATCCTCAAATGCTCCTCATGTTCTTTCTTGCTCTTTGAGTATATCAGTATATAATCAATAAATATGATCACAAAGAGATCCAAATATGGCTTAAAAATCCCGTTCATCAAGCTCATGAAAGCAGCAGGGGAATTCGTAAGACCAAAAGACATCACTACAAATTCGTTATGCCCATACCTGGTCCGAAAAGCAGTCTTTGGCACATCCGTTGCTCGTATTTTCAATTGATGATAACCGGATCTCAAGTCAATCTTAGAGAAGACACAAGCACCTTGTAACTGATCGAACAAGTCATCAATGCGAGGAATGGGATACTTGTTCTTAATAGTTACCTTGTTCAACTGTCTGTAGTCTATGCACATCCAAAAACTCCCATCCTTTTTCTTCACAAATAATACCGGAGCACCCCAAGGAGATGCACTTGGTCTAATAAAGCCTTTGCTTAGCAACTCTTGAAGTTGTGCCTTTAACTCTTAACTCCGCGGGAGCCATTCTATAAGGGGGTATAGAAATGGGGCGAGTACCCGGTTCAAGATCAATGCAGAAGTCAATATCCCTATCTGGAGGCATACCAGGAAGATCTGCAGGGAACACATCCAAAAACTCACGGACTATCGAAACCGACTCAATCGAAAGTACTTGAGTAGTGTCATCCCTAAGATGTGCCAAGAAAGCTAAACACCCTTTACTAACCATTTTCTTAGCACGAAGAAAGGAGACGATACGAACCGGATTGGAAGTGTAGTCGCCCTCCCACACTAACGGATCCATCCCAGGTTTGGCTAACGTCACAGTTTTAGCATTACAATCCAAGATCGCAAAATTCGGAGAAAGCCAAGTCATACCCATAATTACATAAAAATCAACCATTTCTAAGATAACCAAGTCTACATAAGTGTTGTTCCCCACAAAAGTTACCAAACAAGACCTATATACTTTTTCAACTATCACAGACTCACCCACCGGAGTAGAAACACGAATAGGCATGTAAAGTAATTCACAAGGTAAATTAAGACCAGTAGCAAATGAAGAAGATACATAAGAAAACGTGGATCCAGGATCAAACAATACAGAGGCCATGCAATCACAAACCGAAAGATTACCTGTGACGACAGCATCTGATGTCTCCGCTTCAGATCTCCCAGGAAAAACGTAGCAATGGGCCCCATTACTTGTCTGTCCGTTGACCCTACCATGTTGTGATGTAGTTGCTACAGTTTGCCCATCACCTCGACCGTTTTGGTGACCACCATTACCTCGACCACCGCGTCCTATAGAATGACGGCCTCTTCCATAACCACCTCTACCTCTAACATTTGGAGGTCTGTAACTCTGTTTTGGACAATACCTCTTAATGTGTCCAGTCTGCCCACATCCATAACACTCTCTGGATTCAAGCATAGGTCTCTCAGAAAAGTGTTGACCGGTTTGAGGTTGACCCCCAACTACAGTCTGTAGTGAAGACTGAATTGGTCGGACTGAGTAACCTCCCGAACCCTGTCCTCTAGAGTAAGAACCATTAAACTCACCTCCCTTTCGAAACCTTTTTGATGTAGTCGCCATAGTGAAGTCATCTGGCTTCACTCCCTCTACCTCTATCACAAAGTCTACCACTTCTTGAAAAGATTTCGCTGTAGCCGCAACTCTGATCTCAACCCCTTCACAAAACGGCGAATCTGCTCTTGTGGACTGAAACAAAGTTGGGTGGCATACCTAGATAATGCACGAAACTTAGCCTCATATGCGGTTACCGACATCCTACCTTGCTCTAGGCTCAGGAACTCATCTCTTTTCCTATCCCTCAAAGTACGGGGGATATACTTCTCCATAAACAAGCTAGAGAATGATGCTCAAGTCATAGGTGGTGCCTCTGTTGGTTGACACTCAACATGTGACCGCCACCACATTTTGGCATTCCCTTGAAACTGATAAGTCACAAACTCAACACCAAACCGTTCTACTATACCCATCTTGTGTAGTAGCTCATGACAGTCAACCAGAAAATCGTAAGCATCCTCAGTTCAAGACCTTGAAGGCGGAGGTTTCAATTTCAAGAACTTACTGAAAAGTTCATGCTGATCATTTGTCATTATAGGCCCTGTAGTCAGACGAGGAAATGTGCCTATTTCCAATGAGGCATCCATGCGGGGAGCCACAGTAGCCGCATGTTGTACCTCCGGAGCCTGAGGTGCTGGTGCAGAAAACACTGGAGGTGTCTGGCCTTGATCAGATAGCCCGCTAAGATAAGCAAGAACCTGATTGATCATCTCTGGGGTAGGTTGGGGTGAAAGTTCCTCATTCTGCACCTGTTCATTTTCCCCATCCTCCCCTTCTCTTACTACTTCCTCAGTCGGTGGAGGAGTCACCTCCCTAGTACCAGATGGGCCAGGCGTTCGTCCTCTTCCTCTAGAGGACGTCCTCCCGCGACCTCTACCGCGGCCTCTTCCCACTGCTCCTTTTTGAGCTACAGTCTCAGTGGCTGGCTCAGATGCATCTTGTCTTGCTGATGTTGATGTTGGCGCGATTGTTGCTCTAGTTCTAACCATCTGCGAAATAGAGTGAAGATGGTCAGATACCTATTTGTATCACCTAGATACCAATTGGATCTAAGTAATAGCACGAAAGAAAGAAAAGAATGGAATTTTACTAAAGTCTTATAGCCTCTCAAAGAAAAGTAAAGGCGTCCCCCTACCGTTCCTCAAGACTCTACTAGACTCGTTCTTGTGTGATGAGACCAACGAACCTAATGCTCTGATACCAAGTTTGTCACGACCCAAATCGGATCGCGACTGGCACCCACACTTACCCTCCTATGTGAGAGAACCAACCAATATAAACCTTAACATTTCAATATAATATCAACAGAAAGTAATGCGGAAGACTTAACTCATTAATAAAAACCAATTCAATAACTTCTAAAATCCAACATCTATTATTCCCAAAAATCTGGAAGTCATCATCACAAGAACATCTATGATGAAATTACTAAACTAAGAGTATTCTAAGAAGCTAAAACAAGTAAAAGCTAGTCCATGCCGGAACTTCAAGGCATCAAGACATGAAGAAGAAGATCCAGTCCAAGCTAGAAGCGTTAGCTCACCCTGATATCCAGAGTAATGAAGACTGGCTAGAGTTATTGTTGAGTTGAAGACGACGGTACGTGTGCTGCACTCTACAATTAACAAAGAAAACAAAACATAAAAGTAGGGGGTCAGTACAAACACAAGTACTGAGTAGGTATCATCGGCCAACTCCAAATAGAAAACAGTATATATCAAGTAATATCATAAATCAACTAATATCCTTAGCATGCAGCATTTACAATTACCATAAACCTTGGTTACAACACCAAGCACATCAATGAGGACTCACGCCTCCTCATCATACTCATTTGGGAATTAGGTTCATTAGATTGAGTATATTAACATCTTTCAAGATTCATTATCTTTATTCATCTCGTGTCGGTACGTGACACTCCGCTCCTCATATACTATCCTGGTGTCGAAACGTGACACTCCAATCCTCATTCTATCCTGGTGTCGGAACGTGACACCCGATCCATATTCTATCCTGGTACCGGAACGTGGCACCCGATCCATATACTATCCTGGTGTCGGAACGTGACACTCCGATCCTCATATACTATCCTGGTATCGGAACGTGGCACCCGATCCATATACTATCCTGGTGTCGGAACGTGACACTCCGATCCTCATATACTATCCTGGTACCGGAACATGGCACCCGATCCCCTAATCTCACTACTTTCGTTCATCAAGCCTTCTTTTATACCAAGGCATCATCATTAACAAGTAGATTAGGGTTTCTTTTCAAGATTTAGGATTCAATAGCTTCATCATGCTTATTATATCACAATTACATAATCACATTCATGCAAGCATACAATTAAGCATATAGAAGGGTTTACAATACTACCCGTACATATCATTCTCTATTAAGAGTTTACTACGAATAGTATAAAAACCATAACCTACCTCCACTGAAGAATTTGATCAAGCAAGCAATTTCCCAAAGCTTTGTCCTCTTCTTTCTCTTGATCGTACGTTTCTCCCTCTCTTTCTGTTCTTTTCTTTTTCTTATTCAAACCCTCTTTCTTTTACCCTAATTAGCATATAATTAAATATAAAAGATGGCAATAATAACCCACCAATTAACTCAAGGTTACCTCTTTTATCCCTCAAGTAGTTAGATTTATTAACATTAACCCACTAACTTTATAATTAAAGCAAGAATAGTCAAAAACGTCCCTTAAAACATTAAAGAAATCCGACCTCGCCTGGGATTAAGCAGCCTGTCACGGCCCGTCGCGCCTGCGACGGTCCGTCCTGCTGCTCCGTCACAGAGTTCAGAGACTCAATTTCTCTGAAAAGTCTGTGATGGTCCGTCACACCTGTGACGGTCCGTCCTGCCATTCCGTTACGAAGTTTAGAGAGTCGATTTCAGTGCCCATTTTTGAGAATTCTATGTATTTTGGAACGAGACCCCCTCGACGGTCCGTCGTGCCCATGACGGTCCGTCGTGGGGTCCATCGGTTCTGCCAGTTTTTCCAGAATCAAAGTCTGCTGCTCAAAATGACAAAACAGGTCGTTACACATATTCACTGCATGAACTGCGACCAACACAAAATGGTCATCCCCGGGTACCCTACTGCACAAAAGATATCAAATTTGTCTACTTCTTAATTCTTTACGACAAGTAATAGAATTTTTGATATACAATCACAGGTGTTGATTTAATGTAAATCTGGAAGATAACTCGGGTAGAACAACAGGGATGATTATTAACAAAGAGGTAAAAAATTACTATCCCTGACTGCGGAACAAATATACGAAAGAACTTCCTGTCAGGTATAAATTCTAACTAAATAATATAGGTACGATTCTTACATAAATAAACTGATTAAAATTATTTCATAAATAACCATTTCACTCTCACAAAGCAATTGTCCCCCTATTAAAGATCTCCACACAGACTTTATCAACAAAGTCTTTTCTATTTGGGCAAAAAAAGCGTTTACCCGTGCTCCAAATCTGATTGCTACAAAAATATACATCTAGTCGTGCATGGAAAAGAAATATACCCCACATCCTTCTACAACACCAAACGAAACCAATAGCCATGAAGAAAGCAAAAGAAAGTAATAGCCTGAACCAGAACAAACGAGTGGACATGCAGAATCATCATCACTAAGAATGAAGCAGAAGCTGGAGTCACCAACTCTAGAAAAAACAAACTAAAGGTTATTATCACTCCTAATTTATTGTTCAAACACTGTTTATCCAACATACTAACCAAAATTTTTTTGTCAAAATAACTTTTATAGTTTATCCAAGCTTTTTGACAGCTACTTTTTACCTTTGTACAGAAAAGGTAAGTGTGACTTCATTTGTTTATGCTATAATCTCAAATACAACTATTTGATGGGAAATACAAAGCTTGCACACTTTTGGAGACCTCATCAGGTCAATCAATTCTCCACCACTTTGTATAGTTTTTGTTTTGCCACAAAGGCCGGTCAACTCTTTTAGCATGAAATCCATTTAGAATCCAACTTCGACGACCTAACATGCAACTGCACCACTAACATCCGTTTTCCCTCTTTCTTAGCAAGCTTACTGTATCACATTGCACAAAACTAATGTAATATATTTCAAACATAACCATGCCTTCTTTATTTTTGCACTAATAAAAAATTCTCCCGTACAACACCAATACAAAATTCGCCCGTGCAAGCACCCTAGTGTTACTTTTGTTGTTAGTATACATTATTTTTATTGTGTTATGAATTTTGAGATGATTTCTCATTGTTTTTTTCAAGTTCTTTTTGAAACTTTACACGGATAATTAAGTTTTATCTTCTATGACAAGCTATATTAATTTATTATTTTTTTGCATTATATTATTTAGTTTTGACCTAGTTTTATTTTATGATATTGTAATATTCATTTACTTCTTTTACTATGGTTCTGTTACTCCCTCCGTCCACAATTGTTTGTCCGGATAAAGTCATGCACTTCCCTCAAGAAAAGTTTAATATAAAATGTAATTTGATTAAATATAACCCTACTATACCAAGAATATCAAAAGTCTACATAACTTTTCAATTGAACAAAATGGAGTAATTATTAAGAGAAGAATTGGAAGAAAAGGACTAATTATTTCTTGATTGTTTAAATTGATAATTAATCTTGAACATCTATTTTTAAGTATACCTGTCAAACAATTGTAGACGAAGGGAATACCTTTTTGTTTATTTTTAGTTTGTTTGTATATCTAGTTCCTTCCAACTATTTATAAGTGGGTAGAAGCAGCTGACGATCGACATGTCTGCTTCTAGCGAAGGGTCATTTTGAAATTTCAAAAATTATGTTGTTCTACCGATGGTACTTAAGAGCTTATGGGCTTTCACTGTTTTTTCCTTAAGATCAAAAATCAAGCATTTTCTTATGTATTTGTTTTTTTTTTTGCCTTCAACAGACTCAAGTGTATCAAAAAAGGTGGGCCCCATTTATATTTTGTTTTGAAAAATATACAAAAATATATTATACAAAAAACTATTATAATTTATAGCAATAACATGCTTTTTACTTGATCACTTTTAATACATTTACAATATAATTTTGATACATATTATGTAAAATAATTTATATTGCATACATAATTCACTTTCAATATATATTGAAATTCATCATAGTAATGTTATCTAATAAATAGTAATAAATAAAATGTTTGCTAAAATTAACAATTATTTATTAAAATATATTCATCTAAATAAATTTTCTTTTTATTTATTTCAAATGAATTTATTTTAAAAGGCATTTAGAAAGCCAAATAATAAGGGGTTGTTTGGTTACTGGTTAGAGTTATGCAGATATTAACTATGCAGGGTTTCATTATATAAGTATTAGTTATGTAAGGTTTAGTTATGCTTGTATTAGCTCTCCAGGGTTTAGTTATGCAGGCATTAGATATGCAGAATTTAGTTATGCAGATATTAGTTATGCATGGTTTAGTTATGCAAGTTAGTTATGTTGAGTTTAATTATACGGGTATTAACCCAGTGAATATTAGTTATGTAGATATTCTTTAGTTACGTAGAGATTACAATACATGAATTATTAACTATTGAATATCAAAGTTCTTGTAAATTATAAATATATATTATTTACAAAATAATAATGCATGCTAATAAATTGTGGAATATATTCAATAATATATAATGCTAATATTTGGTTAGCATATGTACTGTTAAAAAATAGACAATCAATTTCTAATATTAAAAAAATATGTATTTTTGCATAAATCAATCAAAATTGTAAGTATATAAAAATAAATAAAAATAATCTATAAATAGTAAGAAATAAAAACAACACATGTTGATAGGAAACAATAAAGTTTCCAAATAAAAAATAAAAGAAATAAATATGGTTTAAATATAAAAAAGAAATAAAAACAGCAAACCTATATATAGGAAAATAATAATTTTTCCAATTAAAAACAATAAAATAAATTAATAGAGTAAATATGTTATTTATCACTTTAATACATGTATAAGTAATACCCACATAACTTATTCCATCTTCTACCCTGCATATCTTTATACATAGATTCCACTCATAAGTTATGTTGGTATTAATTATGTAGGACTATCATAATGCAACAAAACATGGTATAAGTTATTGTCACATCTGGTTTATCCCCTAGACGTAACCAGCGTTGCTTGGAGGTTTACATAGACCTCTACATACATATTGTATATATATCGAGTATATATAGACCCTTCGTATAGGAAGATTACTTAGTATTCTACTTTTATTACACATAAATATATAGAAACCATCTAATAAGAGTATATCAAGTTAGACCTAGCCCATACATTAATTCAATAACCCTACATATAGGTCGTACAAATGTTTAGTACTCAATTGAAAGGAAAGAAACATAAGAGTCTTAAACTCATAACAACTCAATTATCTAGATAGAGGCATCGCCCTCAGAAATTGAGGACCTACGCTTCTTGGATGATCAAGATATCCAAGTCTTCTTCAAAGAACTTCAACAACCGGAACCTAAAATGTTGGGGAAAAGGATGAAATGGGGTTAGTACGCCACTTGTACTAAGTATGAGACCATATTTTACACTTTTGAAAAACATATGCACATTCAAGAAGACCATACTAAATCTATAAGACATTGTCATTAAGTCATAGGCATGTACATCACAAGACCAACAACATCAAAACTAGTCAAGTCAAAATGCATATACTATAAATGAATACATGGTCAAGTAACTCTATCATCAAGTCATAATTGCAACATGCATGAATGAGAGTACTTTTCAGCATAACCAAAGAAAAACACTTACCCATGAGCCCTCATCAATTCAACAAGTGCAATGACCAAGAAAATCTCCATAACCTTAATCAAGTAACTCAAAAAGAATCATGACCTACATCCCACTACACATATCATATCATTTAAGAGTACATAACATCATTGATGTACCGTGGTTTAACGTTACTTTCAATGCTTTTTCCTTAAGTTTAGTGTGAGTCTAAAGCCTTTTTGAAGTAGTTTTAATGTATTTTTCTCTTTGTTTGCAGGAAAACTGTCCAGAATGAAAACGTGGAAGAACTATACTGAAATTGCAGAAGTGATGACCTACGGAGCCATCGACGGTCCGTCGACCCCTCGACGGTCCGTAGGTGGCAACCTTCGTTTGAAGAAAAATGTTGTTGAAGGAAGATCAGGGAATTCTAACCAAGTGTGGGTCTACGGAAGCTATCGACAGACCGTCATATCCACGACGGACCGTCTTGCACATCCGTCATTGCTAACAGAGAACATCCAGTACCCATCTTGAAAAAATTCTAAGTGTGGAGAAACGAAAGCCATCGACGGACCGTCGTGCACTTAGAAGACCGTCATACTGTTCCGTCGATGGTAACTGTGATTTTAAGAAGAAACCAGTTAAAAAGATTGAAAGTGTGGAACGACGGAAGGCATCGACGGTCCGTCGGCCCAATCGTTGACTCCGACGTGTTTTTGGGCAGATTTTCTTTAAAAAGATTTTCTTTTTATCTTAGGACTTCTTTAAAACCTCATTTTGAGGTTAGAATTTTGGTTATTTTTCTAATTTTTAATATTGGTTGTTGAATATTGGGTTTCGGAAAATACTTCATTTTTTGGAATAATTTATTGCATTATTTTCTCGAATTCAAGTGATTTTGTGGATTTTCTTCAATCTCATCAAAGTAAGTACATGACTTATTGTCTAATAAATATGAATTGTGTAATTATGAATATGTGTAACTAAATCCATAACTATGGTTGTGGGAACCATGGATAAATAACAAGGTAAAACTAGCTAAAATAACAAATCTAGAATAGTGTCTTGCATGTATTGATAATTCTTTCATTTATAAGTCTTTTTAACGAGTGCACGCGTTAAAACTCGCCTTTTTGCAACTTTCCTAACCAAGGAGGTAGATAATAAGAACAGAATTATCAACGTAGATCTAGTATACACTATCTAATAGGCTAGCGTCTATTGGTGAGAAGTAACAAGTAAGCCATACATCGATTATGATGCTTAATATGAGGTAAAGGTAAGGTTTAGTAAAGCATACACACGTAGACTGACCATGGTGCAGAGTGAAATTCCCTATTTTCCGGACCAAGGAATTAAGGATACAAAACTTACCACTTTGCATGCAAGATACTAGGAAAGGATTGTTATACCTAGAATTACCGTGTTATGAACCTGTGGAGAACACTTATGCCTTAGTTACTCTCATCACTTTATAAATCCCAAATATTCATACTTTTGACTTGTTTACTTAAAAATATTTAATTCCTTTTGTTATTTAAACCCCCCCTTTTTATTACCTATTTTCGGAAAGGACTTGATTAAATAGAAATAATTGTAGATTAAAGTTAAGCCTAAATCATTTTCCTCGTGGGATCGATCCTAACTTTATAGTTGGGTTCTTTACTTGATACGACCACTTTTACTTCTTTTCGAGAAGGAAATTTGAGCGTATCAAATTTTGACTCCGTTGCCAAGAAAAGTGGATTTTAGATTAACTTTAAGTACATTACCGAAGTTTAGTCAATAATTTCCTAATTTTACTTTTTCTCTTTGTTTTTTTCTCTCGCACGTCTATCTTTAGTGTATGCCAAGTACACGGAGTCGAGGAGAACCAATACTTCCAATTGATCCAAACTTAAGCCGCACACTTCGCAGAATGAATATTCAAAACAATCCTGCTTATATCGATGATGAGATTAACCCTAAATTTCCCCCGCCGGTTGATGCTCATAATTGAGTGGTTGTTGATAACCCTGACGAAGATAATCCGAGGAGGAAACCTCCCGCCCCACCCCCTCAAGAGTACTATAGGGGAAATGTTAACATCACGAACTCAGATGGGCCACTTGTCCTTCCTCCTCTACCACAGGGTCATACTTTTGTGGTAACTAGTAGTCTGATGCAAGTGCTCACAGCTAGAGGTTTATTTTTGGGACTATCTTTTGTCGACCCACATGCTCACATCACCAAAGTGAGGTCGGTGTGTAAGAGTCATGTATGGAGGCCTGATTTGAACATGGACGTCGTTGGGTTAAGAGTGTTCCCTCTCTCACTGATGGTAGAGGCTTCTATATGGTTTACGGATCTCCCCTATAAATAAATCTATACTTGTAATCAATTGAGGGATGTTCTCTTAGCACGTTACTACCCAATGTCTAAGAAGTTTAACCAGAAAGATAGGGTGAACAACTTTGTGGCACTACCGGGAGAATCAGTCAGTAGTTCTTGGGATAGGTTCATCTCGTTCTTGAGAAGTTTCCCCAATCATCGCATCGATGATGAATCACTGAAAGAGTACTTCTATTAGGGATAAGATGATAATAATAAAGAAGTACTGGATACAATAGCGGGTGGTTCTTATGGGGAGTGTACTTATGATGAGATCGCTGAGAAGTTAGAAAAAGTCTCCCAAAATAATAAAGCCTGGAGCACTAGGATCAGATACTGGGAGAAACACTTTTGTAGTGCAATCCGCACACAAGCCAGCCACAGATGAGATTCGTGAAGAAATGTCTCAAATGAGAACTGATCTTGGGTTGGTGTTGAAACACGTCACTAGGGGTGCAAAAAAGGTAAATACAGTGAACTACTTGTCTAAACCACCACCGCCTACTACTGAGAATTACTATGAAGAGAAATCTTTTGCGTTAAATGAGAATACGGGGGGTTTCTGACCAAACGTCCAAGGATCTAATAAGGAGAATTGGCGCCAAGGTTAAGGAAATCAAGGCTGGAACTATGGTAATTAGAATCGAGAGGGTTATTATGTCCGAGATGGGAATTACAAACGCGATAACTTCAACCGGGGTAACTATGGTAACAAGAATGATACGAGTGGTCCCTATGTTCAACCTCAAAATCAGGAAGTTGCTCCCAGGTATGGTGGAGGTAGTATGGCGCGAGTTGAGGATATGTTGCAGAAAATGATGAGGAGGTTTGATACTAGTGATGAGCACATTAAAGAATTCAGGAGTGACTTAGCGAGTATTGGGCAAAAAATTGATGCACATGCAATCTCGATCAAGCATATTGAGTTGCAAATGGCCCAATTGTCTTTGAATGTGAACCCATGCCAACCGGGCACTCTTCCTAGCAGTACTGTCCAAAATCAAAAAAATAATGGACATTGTATGGTAGTCACAACTCGAGGTGGTAAGTAAACCATTGACCCTTCGATGTCGTCTGGTGTAGAAAATGTGATAAGAGGTGATGATGAGGTAGTGAAGGTTAGTGGTGAGTTAGGAGAAAAAAATGGGAAAAGAAGCTGAGGTACCCCAAAAGGTGACCTCCATGACTAGACCACCACCTCAATTCCCATAGAGGTTAGTGAAAAAGACCGAAGATGGTAAATACCGGTATTTTATCACTATGTTCGAATAGCTTTCCATCAATGTCCTTTCGATAGAAGATCTTGAACAATTTCCCGGTTATTTTAAGTTCATGAAAGATATAGTAACTTAGAAAAAATTGGTCAGTTTTGAGGATGATGATAGAATGCATCATTATAGCGCTATTGCTACAAGGTCTCTAGTGCAAAAGAAAGAAGATCCGGGTGACTTCACTAGTCCATGTACAATCGGGTTATTACACTTTTTGAAATCATTATGTGATCTTGAGGCAATCATAAATCTCATGCCTCTCTCAATTTACAAGAAGTTGGGTTTGGGTGACCCAAAGCCCAATGCGATGCGGCTAATGATGGCCAATCGAACGATTAAGAGGCCTATTGGGATACTCCACGATGTGCTAGTAAACGTGGAATCATTCATATTTCTGGCCGATTTTGTGATTCTGGATTGTGAGGTTGATTTTGAGGTGCCTATTATTCTTGAGACACCATTCCTTGCTATGGGTAGAGCCTTGGTTCATATAGATAAAGGGCAAATGATATTTTGGTTGAATAACGAAGAAGTGACTTCCAACATTTGTAGGTCCATGAGGCAGAGTGGTGGGAATCAATCGATATCTGCAATATCTTACAGGGTTGAAAAGTCATCTGAGGTACAAATAGAAGAGCGTCTGGGTGTAGAAGCACTAGCGGCAGTGATCATGAATTTTGATAGTGATTGTATTGAAGAGTATGGGTCATTGGATGAGGCACTTGATCAAGGTGATGTTCAGTTTAAACCAAAGAAGTTGGAGTTAGAAATGAAGTATCGTGATTCTCCACCCGCGAAACCATCTATAGAAGAGGCTCCAAAAATAAGAACTTAAGGCTCTATCACCTCATCTGAGGTATGTATTCTTGGGAAAAGGTGACACTTTTCCGGTAATTATTGCATCATATTTGAATATGCATCAAGTTGAGAGTTTGGTGGAGGTGTTAAAAAGGTTCAAAAGAGCTATTGGGTGGACTATTGCAGATATTATTGGGATCCCTTCCGGGATTTTGTTCACATAAAATCCAACTCATGCCCAATGATAAGCCAAGTATTGCGCACCAAAGACGTTTAAATACGCCTATGTAAGAGGTGGTGAAGAAGGAAATTATCAAGTTGTTGGATGTTGGAGTGATATATCCAATCGCAGATAGTAGTTGGGTATGCCCTGTTTAGTGTGTACCTAAGAAAAGGGGAATGATTGTGGTCCCCAATGAGAAAAATGAGCTTGTCCTGATGATACTGGTGACTGGATGGAGGATGTGTATGGATTACCGGGAATTAAATGCATGGACCGAGAATGACCATTTTCCTGTGCCCTTCGTGGATCAGATATTGGATAGACTTATACGAAATGGGTGGTACTGTTTTCTTGATGGTTATTCAAAATATAATCAGATTTCTATTGCATCGGAAGATATAGAGAGAACCACTTTTACTTGTCCTTATGGAACCTTCGTGTTCAAGAGAATGTCCTTTGGGTTATGCAATGCACCGGCCACGTTTCAGAGATATATGATGTTTATATTCTCCGATATGAAGGAGGACACTATCGAGGTGTTTATGGATGATTTTTTAGTGGTTGGTGACTTCTATGAATGGTGTTTGAGTTATTTGGTCGAGGTTCTTAAGAGGTGTGAAGATTCCAACCTTTTGCTAAACTGAGAAAAATGTCACTTCATGGTAAAAGAAAGTATTGTATTGGGTCATCACATTTCAGAGAAGGGTATAGAGGTTGATCGAGCAAAAGTTGAGGTGATAGAGAGACTTCCTCCACCCATCTTTGTAAAAGGTGTGAGAAGTTTTTTTGGGAATGAAGGCTTTTACCGAAGGTTCATCAAGGATTTTCAAAGATTGCACATCCTTTGTGCAAGTTGCTTCAGAAAGAGTGTAATTTTTATTTTGATGAATCATGTCTTTAGGCATTTGGTGAGTTGAAGGAAAATTTGGTCTCTGCACCAATCATCATTTCTCTGGATTGGAGCAAGCCATTTGAGGTGATGTGTAATGCGAGTGGGGTTGCTCTTGGTGTTGTATTGGGACAAATAAGGGACAAAATTCTTCACCCGATTTACTATGCTAGTAAAGACCTTAATGAATCCCAAAAGAACTACAGCGTGACTGAACAAGAGCTCCTTGCAGTTTTCTTTGCTTACGAGAAATTTCGCTCTTATTTGCTTGGCACGGGGGTTATAGTGCATACTGATCATTCTACTTCGAGATATTTGACTTTGAGGTGAAAGATAGAAAAGGGACTCAAAATCAAGTTGCTGATCACTTGTCCCGATTAGAAGATGGATCAATGAGGGAGTTAGGTGAAAAGGTTGAAATTGATGATACTTTCCCTGATGAGCACGTACTGGCTGCCTGCCAAGACCTGATTCCATGGTTTGCAGATTTTACAAATTATTTACCTAGTGATGTCGTCCCACCGAACTTGTCCTTTCATCAAAGGAAAAAGTTTATGCATGATGAGAAAAAGTTCTTTTGGGATGTGCCATACTTATATAGGAGTTGTGTCGATGGGCTTATTCAGCGTTGTGTGCCGGAAGTTGAGATATTGAGTGTTTTGGAGGCATGACATTCTTCGCCTGTAGGTGGACATCATAGTGGTATTCGGACTGCTCACAAGATCCTGCAATGTGGTTACTATTTGCCAACCATCCACCAAGATGATTATGAGTTCGCCAAGCCGTGTGATATACGCCAAAGAGATGGTGGCATTTCGAGAAACCAAGAGCTCCCTTTAAATCCCATTCTTGTGATTGAACTTTTTGAAGTGTGGGGCATTGACTTTATGGGACCTTTTGTGAGTTCTCATGGGATGAAGTACATTCTTGTGACAGTCGATTATGTGTCAAAATGGGTAGAAGCTATCGCACTTGCGAATAATGAAGGGAAGAGTGTCACCGTGTTCTTGAAAAGGAACATATTTTCTAGATTTGGCACCCCAATGGCTATTATCAGTGATGGGGGATCCCACTTTTGAAACAAGTCGTCTAAGGGATTATTGGAAAAATATGGGGTTCGCCATAATATGGACACTCCTCACATCCTCAGACCAGTGGGCAAGTTGAGGTGTTAAACGGGGATATGAAGCAGGTTTTTGAAAAAATGGTGAATGCTAGTAGAAAGGATTGGTCAAGGAGGCTTGACGATGCTCTTTGGGCCTACTGGACAGCATGCAAGACTCCCATAGGATGTCCCCATACCAACTTGTACATGGGAAGGCTTGTCACTTACAGATTGAATTAGAGCATAAGTCCATGTGGGAAATGACGAAGTTGAAAATGGATTGGAATGAGGCTGCGGAACAGAGATTTTTAAACTGGTTGAATGAGCTTGATGAATTTCACTTGAAGGCATATGAAAGTTCAGCCCTCTACAAAGAGAAGATGATGAAGTACCATGACCAAAAGATTGAGAAGTGCAATTTTTTGGTTGGGGATTTGGTGCTTTTGTTAAATTCTAGGTTGTGTTTGTTTTCGGGTAAACTCAAGTCCAAATGGATTGGTACCTATTTGACCACCCTACTATTCTCTCATGGTGCGGTTGAGTTGGAGAACAAGGAGGGTGTGAGGTTCAAGGTGAACGGGCAGTAAATCAAAGTCTATCTAGGGCATGCTGAAATGGCGAATAAAGTAATCGAGGCGTACCATCTTGATGAAGTCTAAGTAATCAAGAGTCCTCCGTCGTGCGGCAACGTTAAAACAAGTGCTTATTGGGAGACAACCCAATATGTATCCTCTAGACAACTATAGGTTTTTCATGATTTTCTAGGTATAGTTGCATCATTTTGCGTTTATTAGTTATCTCACGTCTGAATATTCCTTTATTTTTCTTTAGAAGTGTTGTCTAGAGCGTAGAGTAGGGTTCGTGTCCCAAAATTCAGAACCTTTGTTTCTGATTTTCTAAAAAAATATTCTAAAGTGTCCGTCGATGGAACCCACTGATGGACCGTCATCCCTTCGACAGTCCGTGCTGCACAATCGTCGACGCTGTCCGAACCTTTGTTTCTGATTTGCTTAAAAATTTCTTTAAAGTGTCCCTCGACGGACCCCCATGATGGACTGTCGTCCCTTCGGCGGATTGTCGATGGACCTGTCAGGCAGTGCTGCACTTCTGCACTGCCATTCCATTCTCTGTTTTACTCTCATGTTTCATGCTTTTGAATGTGTTACAGGCTTTTTGTGGTACTAATAACTTCTTTTTGCAAGTACATATGGCACCCAGGCAAGACCGTGTCTACTCGAGAGGGCATTCTAAGTTTGCCGCCCCGTCAAATAGGATGGTCATAGGATCAGATGATGAGTGTCACCCAAAGTACGTGCCACCAGGCATCCTCACTCCTACCCGTGCTGCCCGCACCACCAGATCCACTCCCACGAAAGTGGAGCCCGGCAGAGTCACTGCCTCCCAGTCTGAAGAGAGTACATATTTACCGGCACACCTTCTAGGTCGGCTACACATTCTGAGGGAGCGTATGTCTACGAGGAGGCTTCCGGTTCGGAGGAAGCGTCTGGCTCTGAGGATGCTTCTGAGTCTAAGGAGGTTTATCCTTCTGCTAATGCCAATGCTCCAGACACTTCAGTCCAGTCTTCCTTGTTTGATGAGGCTGATAGTTCTAATGCTACTCCAGCACGACAAAATGACGTCCCCACTCCGGTTTCTAATCATCCAAACCAGTGGTGTGTCGAGGGTCAATATTAAGTATATGTTGATGCCAAGGTTCCCAACGACAAGGGGGTCAAGACCCGTACCCTAACACTCGAGAATCGGGTTCTCACTCAGAGTCTTCTAATTATGCCGTCAATCCACGCTATATTCACAAAATATCGGCTAGAGTGGATGGCTCGAAATATGGGCTGTTATAGCAAAGAAATGGTTCGAGAATTCAATGCCTCCTATGTGGCGACTCTCCGGTCTAAGTTGGACAAGCGGGCCAATCTAGCTAGATATGAACCTCTTGAGTACGTTCGTGTCCATGGCTAGCGAGTTAATATTTCTTTGTCGACCATTCACACTTTTCTATATAGCGTAGATGTTGATGCCACTAGGACCCCCCTCACCGCCGAGTTTGACTATCGGTGGAAGTTGATCAAGGACAGTCGAATCCAGCGTGAGCTGGATGTGAGATAGACCACCAAGCGGTGTATAGCACAACACCTCTTTGTGGATAGTGATGTTGCTGATTGGATTTTGGATCCCAAGGGGAGCATCAAGAAGGCTAACCTCACCTTCACAGCCAAATTCTTATGGCTACTGGTCCGACACTACCTTTCCCCCAATGCTGCTGATAACATTTACACTTAGATTGTGCAGCGCTGATCGATGCCATGGTTGCGAGATTCGAGGTGGACTCCGCATGGCTGTTGCAGGCGGTGATGCATGAGAGGGCCTTTAAAACCACTATTACTTACCCCTTCCTGTGTATGGTCTTTGATTTGTGTAATTCTGCAAGAGTGATCGTGTGGAACAATGATGTGATCAAGACCCTGCCCGGTATAATGGATATTGGCCTCATTCGGGACGAGGCCTATGAGTTGGCTCCCCACAGAGGGCCCCGTCAAGAGGTGAAGTCACTCGGTTAGAACCTGGCGGCCCTGGTAGACCAAGCCCAAGCTGCTAATGCAGCTACATTCGAGCATACCAACACGATCCTAGTTGAGTCTATCTCGGGTGCTAGCACTGCACTGAGCTCCTCCTGCTCGAGTCTTTCTGCTACACTGGTCCCGCTTGCTAGGATCCAGAAAATAGAGGCCCAAATGGACACACTTCGGACTCACATCCAGCCTTTGATGAAGAGGTCCATTGCTTAGGCGGAGGAGCGGATAGAGAGGAAGATGGCCCAGCATACTAAGTGGCAGATCATGGAGGTCCACCAGCGCTTGGATGCATTTGAGTTATGGGTTCTCACTCGGCCATCCCCTACAATAAATTTGATGACTCTCCAGGCTGTTGTGGAGAGTCTAAGAGCAGACTTGGATACCATATTGGAGGCTCGGGTGCCTGAGTCTGAGGCCCCTTCTGTAGAGCCTGCTGAGGACATAGTGTTGTCAGCCCTGTTCTCCACCACTGTTGTGCCACCATCTCCCCCACAAGATCGTTCCAAGAGGCACTGAGTTAGCGATGAGGATGAGTCTCGCGCACGAAAGAAAGAGAGAAATGAGTTGGAGTACACGAGGAGAGCCTCTGTGATTGATGAGGAGGCCCGCCAGTTGAGGGTTCTATAAGTGGCTGCTGGGGCGTCAAGCTCCGGAGTTGTTGAGGCTTAGAGGAGCACTACTTATGGTGTTGTTATTGCTGAGGACACAACTGATGGTGTCCCTACTATATAGGGAGCAGATTCTAGGAAACCGGACCCGTCAGTATGTTGATTGTCATCTCTTTGCGCCTCATGTTTGCTTCACCTATCACCCTATTATATATACTTTTATGCATTGGGGACAATTTCATGTCTTTTGGTTGTGGGTGGGGTAAATAGAAAGTGAGTGGTAGGGTGAAGTTTGAGTATCCCAACTCACGATCCTCTCTTGGGGTTTTCTGGCTTGTGTTCTTTTTCCCTAAGAGACTGGTTATTTTATTGTTGAACCGACATGTTGGTATCTTTTGTACATAGTATAAAAATGGAATCTGAAGCATAATGGCTAAATAAAATGATATCCTAATTTAAAGAAAATGTTGCATGACTAGTCATAGTAATTGATGAATGTATGGCTCGAAGCATGACATAGAGATACACCACCGCATAACCCTAAATCTAAAAACTCAAAATAGGTGTCTGATAATCTGGTAGAGTAATAAGATGTAAAGTGAGTGTGGGGAAAATTTAAATAGTCCACCATTGGTATTGAGCTTGTACTTGCCTGGTTAGTCATGCTAAAAGTATGTTGTGATAGATAATTAGGAAAGGATCATAGGCCCTTGTTCAAGATAACCAATCTTTAGCCTAGATAACAGAAAACCGAGTGAAATTAATCCCTTTTTGATCCAAATGATTTGAGATTAAAATAGACCTTTCTTTTTCACGCTAACCGATCTTTTCTGGAAACAATGTGTTGGCCCTGGTCCCTCTTTGGACATGTGCACCTCCGCTTATGTCAAAAGCATAAGTTGAGGGTGCCTAATGCAGAAAAAAACATTGGTGTGGCCCTGACCCAGCCTTGGGTTTTATGTACCTTGAATCAGGCAAAACCATGAGTTGAGGGTGGCTAGTGGAGGAATGCTCCGGAAAGTGGGGTTGAAAGAATAAAGAAAGTGAACAAACAAAAGATGAGTGACACAAGAAAAGTTGAAAGAAAAGTGAAAATTAAAAAAAAATCACTTACATAAAAGGATAAAGAAAGGAGAAACGTAAGGCGAAAAAATATTTAAAAAAATTAAGAAATAGGGCAGAATAAAACGATGAAAATGTAGGACGCTTAGCCGTTATATCAAGGAGGGAATAAGTCACTAAAATACATCCAAATTTACCCTACCTAACCCAAAGCCTAAGTTACAAGCTAATAAAGTCCTATCGTGATCCTAAGAGTCTATTATGGTGAACTTAAAGTAGTGAAAATAAGGGCAAACCTATGGCAACAAGTATAAATGAGGAGTGAAGTTGTTCTGAGAGTTAGTGTTGAAAAAAATAATAGTTATACTCAAACTGAAATCATTGTGTGAAAAATGAGAATATTGTTTTGAAGTGAGTATACTAGTTGCAATACCGGAAAATTGGTACCTTGGTGGGAGATCAAAGGGGATATGTGTCGGTTTATGGTGAGTCTGTGTCATGGTTTGATCCACATGAGCGAGCCTAATAGTGAGAGTATGCATAAACATAATGAAAATAGTCGGGATTGATAGCCAGATTATTGCGAAAGATAAAATAAGGATACTCTTGTACAAAGGTTTGTGGTGAGTCATAGTGCGCCCCTTGAGGACAAACAACAAATTTAAGTTGAGGGTGTTGATGTACCGTGCTTTCACAGTACTTCCAATGCTTTTTCCTTAAGTTTAGTGTGTGTCTAAGGCTTTTTTATAGTAGTTTAAATATGTTATTCTCTTTATTTGTATGAAAACTATCCAGAATGAATACGTGGAAGAACAGTGTTGAAATTGTAGAAGTGGCACCTACGGAGACATCGACGGTCTGTCGACCCCTCGACTGTCCGTAAGTGGAAACCGTCGTCAGAAGAAAAATGTTGCTGAAAGAAGATAAGGGAATTCTGACCAAGTGTGGGGCTACTGAAGTTATTAACAGACCGACATATCCACAATAGACCGACATATCCACGAAGGACCATCCGGCACATCCGTCATTGCTAATAGAGAGTAGCCCCAGTACCCGTATTGAAAAGATTTTAAGTGCGGAGAAACTAAAGCCATCGATGGACTGTTGTGCACTTAACGGACCGTCATCCTTGTCAGTCGATGGTGAAAATGAGTTGGAGAAGAAACAAGTTGAAAAAAAATTCAATGTGTGGAACGACGGGAGGTCTTGACGGTCAGTCGTGGCCTCGATGGTCCATCGGTTCGGTCGTCGACTCAGACACATTTTTGGGCAGATTTTCCTTAAATAGATTTCCTTTTTATATTAGGACTTCTTCATTATAATTACTGGTAAAAACCTCATTTTTTAGGTTAGACTCCTAGTTATTTTTCTAATTTGTAATATTGGTTTTTGAATATTGGGTTTTGGAAAATACTTCATTTTTTCAAAATCGTTTATTGCATTATTTTCTCGAATTCAAGTGATTTTCAGGATTTTCTTCAATCTCATCAAAGTAAGTACATGAATTCTTGTCTAATCAATATGAATTGTGTAATTATGAACATGGGTAACTAAATCCATAAATAGGGTTGTGGGAACCATGGATAAATAACGAGGTAAAAACTAACTAAAATAACTAATCCAGAATAGTTTCTTTATGTATTGATAATTCTTTTGTTTAAAGTCATTTTAAATAGTGCACGTGTTATAACTCGCCTTGTTTCTACTTTTCGGACCAAGGAGGTTGATAATAAGAAAAGAATTATCAACGTAGATTTAGTATACACTATCTAATAGGCTAGTGTTAATTGGTGCGAAGTAACAACTAAGCCATACATCGATTATAATGCTTAATATGCGGTAAAGGTAAGGTTTAGAAAGGCATACACACGTAAGCGGACCAAGGTGCGGAGTTGAATTCCCTAGTTGCCGGACCAAAGAATTAGGGATACATAACTTACTACTTTACATGCAAGATACTAGGAAAGGATTGTTATAGCTAGAATTACCGTGTTATGAACCTGTAGGGAACACTTATGCCCTTGTTACTCTTATCACTTGATAAATCTCAAATATTAATACTTGCTACTTGTTTTCTTAGAAATATTTAATTCCTTTTGTTATTTAAACCCCCCCCCCCCCATTTATTACCTATTTTCGGAAATGACTAGATTAAATAGAAGTAATTGTAGGTTAAAGTTAAGTCTATATCATTTTCCTAGTGGGATCAGCCCCGACCTCATAGTTGGGTTCTTTAATTGATACGACCGCTTTTACTTCTTTTCGAGAAGTAAATATGAGCGTATCAATAATACTTTAACAATATAAACCAGCACATATTCATAAGTGGCACCAATCAACATATAGTATCAATAATGTGAAAGTTCATCATATACATGTCATATAACATTATAAGCATATTCATACATAATAACATCCTTCTAAGACTCTCTGTAAGGCTAACTAGTGTAATATTTAGGTAGAGTCCCATACCCATACATAGACTAAGCTAAACCCCTTAGGTCATCTTAGTTAGAGTTCAATCCTTTAGTTCATTTTACTTTTTGGGAACATCTTGCTCTAACCGACATAGACCACATGAGCTAATGTGGAATTTGGTATCATGGAACCCTACACTGAAAGAAGGCAAACTACTTGCCAAGGTAGTACCAAAACATGAACATAGCAACTATGTGGATCCACTAGCTAGTATTCCTATGGGGTCAACATAGTTCAAGAACTAGGAGATATAGTTGGAAACCTCTTTATGCTACATGCATTGTAGTCTCTAATCTCTAGAGTACATTGATGATCCTACCTTCCATGTGGGAAGGGACACTCTTCACTCTAGTTCACTCGGTGCTAAGCTAGAGTCCATTTTTGAAATGTCTTTAATGTCTTTATTAATCATCATAACTTAATATAGGTCATAGGTTCTAACCCTTGTATAACATCATCATCATCATATCTAAATAGGAATTGCATGAGTATTGTCCTTTCCTTACAATTCATATAGATGAGGTTAGCACATTAACATTTCATATCATGATAAGGCACATTGGTAAATCATTCACCATCCTTATAACATTTACATCTTAAGCTAAAACCTCACAAACCATAGTCAAAACATTTCAATTCAACATCATACCATCCTATAAATCCTAACAAAAGTCATACTCCAATACAACATCATGATTTAATAACAATTAACCATAATTTGAATTAAATATAGGGATCACAAGACTTACCAAGTCTCCTTCATAATTCAGCATCGAGGTCTTACCATTAAACCTTAACTTAAACCAATTAGGGTATAAAAACATCATAATTCAATGAACAACATGATATCAAGAATAAAAGAATTACTACATCACAATTCAATACTAGATCAAAGCTTAAGACAAGATACTTAGGTCAATTCATAACATAATTCTTAACCTAGATCAATTCTCAAGAACTAGAATGGAGAGATCGCCATAAATCACCCTAATTATTTCATGATTAGTATAACAACATCATATAGTATAAATTCAACCAATAACCAAGTCAATTGAACCAATACAACACAATTCATATCAAGATCATTACCTAGGGTTAAAGGGTAAAGGCCATCTTCTACAAACTATACCAAACCATCAAGATATATCATAATTGAGTTAAAATACTTGTTAATATATTCATAATATATTAAATAAATCATAAACAAATCAATTCATAACATCAATTTCGTATTGGATGAAACTCACTTGCAAACTCAATTTTGGAAATCAATTTATTGGAACCCTTTGAGGAAAGAGATCTCAAAGGTGAATTAGATCTCATACATTGTTAATTTTTGAATATTTATTGAGAAAATTGAATCTTTGAATCCCTTAAACCCTCCCCTAGCTTGGTCTTTAATGGAGTTCTTCAACTAGAGAGAGAAAGAAGACAGAAGGAAGAGAGTTTTGGGTTTGGTAATCATGAACTTTGGTTAGTCTAATTTAGGTTAGGGTCTTTTCTAAGTCCTTAATTAAATTAATTAGACCTACACTAACCATTAACTAACTACCTAACCACTTAATTCATTATTTGTAACTAATTAAAAACGTGCAGGAAACTACAGGCCCCATCGATGAGACCACGATCGACGGATCGTTGGTCCATCGATGACCAGTCCGTCCTTCTGTACTGCACATCTGTTATTTTGGTTAGAGACTATGCAAAATGAACCCTCCATTATTTTTGCTAAGTTAATATTTATGGTGGCATCAACGCCCCGTCGATTCACCAACAGCTTGTCGTTCCTCTTCATGGGTGAACACTGCCCAGGCAGCCTTGACCCCATAATGCAATTGTCCTCCTCAAGGTCCCTTGGTTGGTCCTTGGGAAGTCATACTTGAACTTTTTGACCATGAATAAACTTAAACACGTGTTGGAAACCCATACACCAATTTTCATCACTTTTTGACTTCCAAAAGCTAGTCAAATAGTCTAAGGCACACTAGCACCTTCTTGACTTACTAAATGAGTTATATTCATTAAATTGGACCTTAAAACAGTGTCTAGACCTTATGACACTCATGTTAGGCTATACAACACGTCTTGGATTTTTGAAGTGTTACAATTATGTTGACTTTTATACCTAATAAAAAACTTCTACCAAACATAATTAAGCTAATAAAACTTTTTATACATGAATAAGATGTCTCTTATACATTAACCAAATGAACCCTTAATGTATTAAAAATGAACTATTTACTTGGAGAAGTGGTTATTGTAAGAATGTCCTTGCATTTGAATACACTTGTCTTATGATGACTTTTTGCATGAAAATTAATGTCCGAGTGCATTGGACACTTGTCTTTTGATAATATCCTCTCTTGGCCTATAAATGACATTTTCTCTTTGAAATGAATAATGAGAAAAAAAAACATTTCACATTACTGAAATAGTATCTTAGGACAGTGCTTGATACAACTCCAGTATTAATATTCTGCACTATTATTTATAAATCATCGTAGTAATATTTATCTCATTTTTAGAATTACTATTTTGCTAAATAATATTTTATCATCATTATTGATGTTCCCCCAATAATCTAAGTAACTATGGTAAATAATATGTATGTAATACCTCAAAATTTCTCAACTAAGACATTAATCATTCTATAGCACCTCTCAACTCTATTCTTAAAATTTGAATCGTTTGTGTAACACCCAAAACTTGAAAAAAAGGTTAACATGCATATCCACAACCTTAAAATATACCATAAACCCTTCACTAAAGCTTAAACAACTCGTGAAAGGGACCACAAACCATTTGGGGCAAGGTACCCAATTATCAAAGGCTTTCAAGTGACGTGTCATCTGGACGGGACCCTAGATGGTCTGTGGTGTCTTGAATCAGAGGTGGATTCAGGATTTAAATTTTGTGGTGCCAAGTAGAAACATTACTTAGATCACTAAATCAACTTTAAGTTTCGATTGCGTACAAAATCCATAAAACATAACTTTTTTAAAAAACATTTACTTATATTATAAATATATATTATTCACTCATAATAGTTCTTAATGAGTTAACATATTTTAAATTACTTATACTTGTAAATATATCCCTTGGTAACAAACTAAACAAATCATTTTAATATTAATCACCACTCTTATTTCGTATTTCATTTTTTATCTACATCATGGAAGAAAATGCTATTTTAACAATTGCGATACCTACAAGAAGATATTTACTAATCCATTTTAAAAAGATTAAGAAATAGAAATATTTTTTATTTTATTAGGAAAAAAGGATTTTATTATATCTAAAAAAAATTAAAGACGAAGTTAATATGATATTATTTCAAAAGTCTATGACATTATTCTATTTAAATTACAAAACGAGATTAAGAAAAATATTACTATTTCCACATTATTCTATTTAAATTACAAAACGAGATCAAGAAAAATATTATTATTTCCATTAGTTTAGCTAAAAGATTTCAAGAGAAAATTAAAAAAGGTATTCTTTAAAAACAATAATTTTATTAGAAGATTTAAAAAATATTATGCTTATTAGAAAAGGTGTTTTTTTGACATAATGAAATAACAACATACACATTTTTAGGGTCAAACTACCAGTAGTGAAGACATTTTTAGAATAAATTATTAATTGTAAGGACATTTTAAATAAAATTATTAATAAAGAATATCTTCATTTAATGTGACATAGTTTAAAGCTATTTTTAACACATCTCCATCAAACAAACAACTAATAACAAATTATTAAAAAAATAAAGAATAATAAATTAAATTAGTCAACAATTATTACTAATTAAAACTAAGTCAACAAGAATTTAAAAGAAAAATAGAAATATAATCTTCAAAATATGAATTGTTAAAGCTGAATTCCTCATCCTAATGATTTCTCTTTTCTTTTTTTTTTTTTGAATTTTTTTTTAAAAAAGTCATTTACCAGATTCCATCCCGGGTCTGGAAGGGGGGAATATCACCCACTACCAGTCGCACCACAACTCTTTTTGGTAATGTGGGTGTCATTTGTTTGTTTATACAGATTATACATATATACACCTATACATACATCCTGTTTTGACCGAAGATCGTGGGTGGCGTGGCACCCCCACAAGCCTAAGTAGATTTGCGTTGTCTTGAACGGTCCATTTGGGAATGCATACAGGTCACCCATTAAGTTTTAAATATAAGATCAACTTAAAATGACCATATCTATTAGCACATAACAAATTTGGTGGTCCAAGACCTATTAAATTAAAGGTTTTGAGTCCTCATTCCAACCAACCAAGTTTTCCTCATTTCAAGTTCTGAGTAAAAATTTATGTTCGTGTTAGTGATGCAGTGTCAGATAGTCGAAGTTTCACGAATGACTTGGCATACGGTGAAGCATTTCACAGGTCGTGGAGCCAAAAATGGTCTGCAAAGCCTCCCTTCTGAGGAACTCCATAAGTTTCTAAGTTGGTATTGTTTTGGTCACTACAAGAAATATTGCATTTGGTGGTGACTGTAGTCACCACATAAAGTCTGAATGTCGACACGAAATACCTTTAATGGAGACACACCAGTCGTAAAGAATAACTGAGTGGTCGAATGTTTATCGGTGCGATAACACCAATCGCCACAGTATGCCATCACGAATAACCTTCTGTAGCAACATATGTCACCATAAACAATTCCTAGAAATCTTTTAATAAATAGGGCTGCCACTGAAAAACTGTTTATTGTGCTGACCATTATCACCTCAAATAGATGTTAGTGGATGTAACGACCTGCAAGTACACCCTAAAAGATAAGGCAACCCTTGGGTTGCAACGAGGCATACTTGACCTCACAAAGGTCTTGTACAAGCCTCTTAGACATCATTCATTATATATATACAAAAAAGTAGTGCGGAATTAAGATTTTCTTCCAAAACATAATGCGGAATTCATATCATAAAATGTCTAACATATGTCTCCAAATCCATCTACGACAACATGAGTACAATAGTATTGGGTCACGACCCATAAAAGTCTAAACATGAAAAGAACATAAAAGACAACATAGTAGTGATTTTCTCGGATGTTATGGAGATTCACTAATATACTTTCCTTGCAAGCCTTGGAAACTCTACCCTTGAAAGCAACTCAATATGCCCAAGACCCTACATGGACAACATGTAGGCAATATGCATTAGTATGCACTATGTATGGAAACTATCACACCAAACATAAGACATCTCAAGGGGTTAGTCAAGAATAGACATAATCATAAGAGATAAATACATAAGCATAACATGAATATCATAAGCATAATAAATCATTGTAAAGTCATAGAAGAGTTCATACCTAAATCATTGGCCTTCTTACTCAAAGAAACTACCTCACAAGCCACCTCCAAGTATACTAGTGCAAGGCTAAGGTAGCATCCCATACTACTACCAAAGCTAAGTACATCTCTTTGGTCATTCTTGATCATAGTCCCCTGTCATAATTAATACCTAAGTTCATCATATCATATGAGCACTATGCCTCTAGGCCACCCCAAATCCTACTTGTGCAATGCATGTGAAGCATCCCATACTACCTCACACATTAAGTATATCTTGAAGTAACCGTATCTTGTTTCATGTCCTCTTAGAAGTCTCTAGTAGACCTACTTCATCTTGTTAAGGAATCAATATCTTAAGTCAACCATGTCATGGAATGCAACTATAGTCACTATCCAAGCTAAACATACATCATGTAGGGGTCATTTCTTAGGTAGCTTTAAGTCTACTTGTGCCATGTATAGATGGCATCTCATACTACAATCCATACTAAGTACTTCTCTAGACTAACCTAATCCAAGCTAACTTATGTTGTAACCTTTTCTACTAAGCTCTCATACTATTATAATAGACCTATTATCATGGAAAGCATCTCATTATACTAACCAATCTAACTAAGGAAGCATACAACCATCTTAAGCACCGTGCAACTAATCATGTAGATGCAAGCTAATCAAGGGGAGCATGAATCCTTAACCCGAAGCTACCATGAGAAATCTATCTCAAGCTCTTCCATGAAATACTCCTTACATGCAAATCAAGCTACCATTAGGAGAGTATAAGCCTTTCTCCTAAAGCTACCATGAAATTGTTTTGGTCAAACCAAGTCAAGCTACAATGAAGTTCAACACCTCAAGCTATGATGAGTAATCTAACCCAAGCTCCCATGAGATTTTAACATCTGAAGCTACCATGAGTAATCTAACCCAAGATTCCATGAGATTTCAACATCTCAATCTACCATGAGTATTTCAACTCAAGCCTACTTGAGATTTACTATCTCAATCTACTCTTGAGATCTTGCCATCTCAAGCTATCATGAGTATTTCCACTCAAGCTACCATGCCCTTGGTGTTGTCTCACCATGTCTACTTCACAAAAAGTGACCATACAACTCATCTTCAAGCTAATATTAGTCTACCATGCATTGATTCATTTTAGGTTCTTAAGTCAACCTAGGGTTCAGCTATTGTGAGAACTTGCTTCTCGTAATCCTTTTTATGTCTAGGTGTAGAAAAGAAAGAAAACATCACCACAATCATCCTCATCATGACTTTACCCCAAATCCTAACAACAATGGTCATAATCCCTACAAACGAATACTAAGTTTATCCCTCATGATTCATACTCAATTACATATTAATCTATTCAATTAGATTGTTAGAAGACAATTCTAGTCATAGATGATCACATAGGTTCAATTCCAACTTCCTAGGTCAAGATTATCCTTAATAAATTAGACCTACTTTAATTTATATATAGGTGATTCAATTATGATCAAATAGTACAGAATACAATTGAGTTAAGAAGATCAAATAAAACCTTCATCTAGCCTCTAATGGTCTAGGATCACCATGATCACCTTTAAGTTCAATTACTATAATTCACCATGAAAACAGTAAATAATCATCACATGAACATAAGTGAATGTTATCCACTCTATTGGGATCACAAACACACCTTACCAACAATGCAATCACAACTGCACCCACCCTAGATTGAGGGTTTTTAATTCGCAATTGAAGGGAAAATAAATGGACTTCATGGATGGAAAATTCCATGAATAAATAATCTTCACATACCTTAGATTAGAGTCGTAATCCCATCTTGAAACCTTGGTGAATTCTTCCTAAGCTGCTGCCCCCAATTCTTCTTCTTCTTCAATGGTGTTCTTGAGAATTCTAAGGTGGGAGACAGGTTTTGATATAGAATCTAGAGTCTAGGGGGATCTTTTATTTTTTTTAATACTCATATAATGTGTAAAACTACCTAAAATAACCACCCATATAATTATTTGAACGTGGGGTGAATTTCACAATTCACCCTTTTACTTAATAGTGAGTTTTGCGAAAGTTGCAGGACCATCAATGGAGGGCCACCTATGGGGCGTCGACAAGACGACGGGTCGTGCTGGCAACCGTTGTTCTGGTCAGAGACCCTTCACTTGGTTCTTAAGCTCATCAACCTAAGTCTCAACCAACGCCCTCATCAACGGGGCGTCAATGGACCTACGGTCCGTTGATGCTCCTCGTTGGTTGGGACTCAACTTTTCTCATAAGTTGGGTCTCTCTCCGTGGACCCTTAGGTTGTCCTTGAGGAGTCTTGACAGGAAGTTTCCACCTAAATACATTCTTCTAGATGTTAGGAGCCCTCCCTATCAATTTGAGCTCCAAACACTACATAAAACCTCATTAAAACATACTAAGGCACGCTAGCACATCTGAAGGCTAACTTTCAAATGTCAACGGATGTTCTTGGACTTTTCACTTCCAAACTCTTTCAAACTCTATATACTGACTCTTAACACAATAATTTATCATTTTAGGACCTTAAAACCTCATGACACAGATGTTAGGCTTTGTTTCTGCCAAATTCATATTTGGGGTGTTACAGTGGAGCTCACCATCGCCATAATAACTATAATTTAATAGTGGTGCGCCTCATCACAAGAATTACTGTAATTTGTAGTGGCGGCTATATATTGACACTCTTAAATTCTATTGTCTTGTATAATGCATGGTAAGTGACTTGTATAGGGTCTTTCAGAGTCTTATCTTTCATGTTACTACTAGGTTAAACTTTTGGTCATGAAAATATTTTTATATTATACATAAAAAAAATTTAGTTGTTGTATTTAATTTTTTTTTGTTTTAAGACAGTAATGTTATAAGTGGAATAATCATATTATATGTTTAATACGGAATCTCATGTCATTTTTTTATGATTATTATTTTAATGTTACATATGTTTTAAGTATGTGTGAATTAATTATGTGCATACATGTTTAAATTTCACTTATCTCTTATGCATTTTACATCAACATGCTCTTTAACTTGGCTTGTACTTATTTTCTCTTACTTATGAGCGTGCACGTAGACATTTAAACATGTGTAAAGTTGAACAAATCGACATAGGCGTCCTACACATGAAATAATATGTGTCTTAAATGCATAATACTCCTTAGTTCGAGTGTATCAGATGTGAATTGTCATGTAAACGTATGAGTATTTGTTCAACTTTATATAAGTTTAAAAGTGTATTTGTGCACACACACATTACAAGTTGGATGGCATAAAAGACAATGCTAAAGTTAAGTTAAAAGGGCACATTTATGTAATTATGTTTACGGTCATCCTCTATTGTGTATCCTGATAAGTAACTTTTCATTGTCATTAATGATTTAATATTTCTATTTTATTTTAAAGGAAAAAAGTATTTTTATAAGTTTTTGACTTTTTTAGTGTTGCCACTTAATTTTTTAAGAAAAATCAAGAAAACTTAGTTTTTGAGAAGATTTAAACAGAAAAGCCTTAAGAAAACTTTAAAGGGGTTTGGGGATTCCTATTTATATTTTAGGAAGGTGTTTAAAGCACCCAAAACATCCGTTAATACGATTTTCTATCAACTAAAATATTTGGCTAAAATGATCTAACTTAAATTAGTTTGAATTGAAAATTTATTTAGGAATGACGAAAGTTTAATACTAACATATTAATTGAGTTAACAACTTGCAAAATTTATTTTAAGTTTATTTACTTGATTTACTTAAAAGATTTAAATGAGGCAACATCTTGCTGGGATTCGAGATTTTTACCCTAATACTAACGACAATATTCAATCAATAAATACGATAAAGTGAGAGAGAGAGAGAGAGAGAGAGAGAGAAGGAGGGAGGGAGGGAGAGAATTGGGTCCAATTCCAGTTTCTGTCCGCCTGGACCGGTATTTGGACCCCTTCCATGTTGGGTTTTAGAACCATTCTATTTGTGCCTGCCTAAACTAATCAAACAATTTAATAATAAATACAGAAAAGAAAAGACGACAAGGGCTTAGACCAAAAGATAACAAAATACAATGTTTGAAAAGTAATAAATTTGGGATTTTGGGCCTAATTCTCCAACTCCGGTCATTTCGAATTCTTCAATCTCTAAACATGTACGCCGATTTTTGTAATGAACTTGACTCGAATGAAAGAATTTTTGAGCCTATGTGTCTCCCCGAGATGCAAAGGAAGGAGATAAGAGTTCATAGCGAACTCAGACATAGGAATTCATGCACAAAAGAGATGAAAGGATTAATGATTGATCATGAAAGGGCTCTTTTTTTTTAAAAAAATCTAATTAATTATTTGGATGTAACCACATACATCTAATTTTTATAACAAATCAAACACACCCTAAACTATATATATGGTGGAAGGCTAAACATATCAGGAAACACATATGAATTCTTAACAAATAAGCAATTGGAAATTTTAAGGGTAACATGAACACTAGGTCACAAGCAATTTTATTAACATGATAAATGCCAACAGTGAGTCTAGTGACCAATACTAGTGTTAAGACAACTTAAACCAACAATTTACACCCAGAGGGGTATCATTTAAACAAACAATGGAGATAACATCATTACGCATAAACCTATCATCCATAAGCAACCAAATAGGAAAGGAAAGGAACTTGAAAACTAATATGACTTCTTGCAGATGCCAAAAAAAGAACAAGGGATGTGATATTTATTTATTTATTTAAAAAATAAAAATTCTTAACACAAAATAAACGGATTGAATTAGACCAATGTCAAGAGAAACACACTCACATCATTCCTGTACCATTTGGAGACGAAGATCAATAAATATAAAAAAGTTTACAACACTAACAACAAAATATACCTATACTATATACATCAGCATCTAAAGATTCATAAAGGGGAGTTTTTACACAAACATTATGCTAAAAAATGCCCCAAAAAAAATATGAACACACTATCCCAAATGGAAATCATAAGATATAGGCACCACTCAAAATATTCCAGAAAAAATAATAATATATAAATAAAAATAAATAAATAAATAAATAGAATAAAAAAATAAAAAATGCAAGGTATTGCTAAACTGCCAGAAATCTATATCGAACAAACAGAAATGACAGAAAGCGATGAACAAGAATATAATGAAGTCGTGACGAAAACAGATTAGTATAAACAACCCATTCCAATCAATAACTATACGAATATCTAAACTATCGAAACAGGAGAGATCTTGGAAATGCGTTAAGAACGGTAGTAAAATGAAATCAGCATGCGATTCAAAAAGAAGAAATGCGTTAAGAACGGTAGTAAAATGAAACAAGCATGCGATTCAAAAAGAAGAAAACCCTCCAAAGAAGTATACATATATAAAAGTTACAATGAAGAACTCAACTCTTAGCAATATTTCTAAGCAAATAAAACAGATACACTAATTTACGATCAAACAGAGAGTCCAAAATCTTAGCAAACACTAGTGTATACAAAGACTCATATAATCCAGAATCCAACAATAAGCACATTTAGAATAAAATGCTTGAACTAAAAAATGATTATTACCTTCCGAGATGCAGCGATTCTGAGGACGGGACGTGCAAGAAGAGGCGATTCTACCCACCACCGCATGAAAAACTCAAGTCGCCAATGAAGGAACAAAATCTGGACGAGAGTTTACACTCGAAACAAATTAAATTATAAACCTCTGTTCACAAACTTATTGATAGTATCTTTCAACTTTCCTGGTGCCCCCCTGAAAATCTCTCCCAATCTTTTTGACTCCTTTAGATATGTAGACTTTTGATTCACTGTAACTCTCCTAAGAAATTTTCTTCCCATTTTTTTCACGTTAAAGTTCCCAAAAAATATCTTAAATAAAATCTTCCCCCCCCCCCCCCCCCCTCCAAAGTTGTCAAAAAGAAGAATATTTATAGGAGGATATTACAGTTTTTAACTATCTTATTTTGGAAATATCTTATTGAAATAACTCCCACTTATTTATATCTTATGAAATAACCCCCACTTATTTTAACGAACTTTTTAAACTATCTTATTTTGGAAATATCTTATTGAAATAACTCCCACTTATTTTGGTATCAGAGCGAGAGATCTGAAAGACCTTATATGAAAAAAGATTATTATTTTAGAAAAACATTTTCTTACCATAGAAATTTATTTTACAATAGACAACATTTAAAAATAGTTTAAGTATATAAAAAATCTTTAGAAAGCCATTTATTTACCTTAAAATTAAGATTATCATTAACCTATACATTTAAATATTCTGTAAAGATACTTAAAGAAACTCTTAGACAATCTCAACAACAAATAAGTGAAGAATTAAATCAAGTAGATTTTGAAATAAAAGAAGTAAGAGAAAGAATTAAAATTATTAAAAACAATCCTTATTATTATAATTCTATAGGATAATATATGAGTAGACCTTATAAAAATACAAAAGAATATAAAAAGGTTAAAAGAGAATTACTAAATTTATATGTAAAAGCAGATATTTTATTAAAAGAACTAAAAATAACAGGCTCCAATAAAGAAATAAGTAATAAATTAGATTATATATTTTTCTTAGGTAGAATCTTAGAACAAAAACTAATAAGACATCTTATATCTAGAAATTTTTCAATAAAAAATATTTCATGAGAAATCTTTCATTTGCTTTAAGAATAAGACTTGATTATTGGCTATTATATAGAGATATAGAAGAAAAGAAAAGATTACAAAGAGTAGAAAAAGCAATAGAAGCGCGCGCACACACACACATGCACGCACGCACGCACGCACGCACGAGCACACACACACACACACACACACGAAAATGAATTTTTTAGACCACAAAATTTTTATATTGAAAGAAATAACGACGAATATATAAACGCTTTAAAATGGGAATTACAAGGAATTAGTCGTGCAATAGATAGCTATAATAAAAGAAAAAAAAATTATAAAGATAATTACCCAACTACTTTAGGGTAAAATAACAATAGTAACAATAACTTCATTAAAAAGCATAGAATACCTAGACTTACAAATCAATATAGAAAAAGATTTCAAAGTTTAAAATTAGACAATATAATTAGGTGTAACTTTGACAACGGAAATCATTGCTTACATACAAAACACGCTCAATATAATACTTTAATAGATTTAATAATAAATCTTAGTGAAAATATAAAAGAATCAAATAATAAAATTATAAAAATAGTAAGTGAACATGAAGAAACACAAAATAAACAAAAACAACTATTTAGAAAGATAGAAAATAATTTAGACTACCTTTAAGAACAAGGAGTAGAATTACATAAAAAATAAATCGAGTTAAAAAAATAAATCTAAAGAAGAGATTAATAATACATTAATAATAAAAATACAAGAAATAAAGACAGAATTAGCATCAATAAAAGAAATAGTTCTTTCATAATAGATTTAATAGAAGCAGAGACACATAGAGAAGCAATAAAACTAATAGAAAAAAGAATAGCCCTCCCATTAGATTATAAAGAATTTAATCCACCTTCAAAATCAGATCAAATTATTATACAACAGAACAATACAATAATAGCACTTTTATTACAACTACATAATAAGATAGATAAAAACTTTACAGAAAAATTAGAAAGTAAAAATATAGACACAACCGAAATAGAAGAATTAATAGAAAAGTTAAATAAATAGAAATTACTCCTCAAAAAGAGAAAATAATTAAAAAAACAGAAAAAATGGATATTTTTCCAACTAGACAAAGAGATAAAGGACAAGAAAGACCAAGACCAAGTTACTCCCAGAATAGAATAAGTAATAATTTTTTATCAAAAATATTAAATAAAAAGACAAAAGAAGAAAACAATCAACAATTAGACGAAATAATAGACACAGATAAAGATATACAAATCTTCCAACAAAATCAATTAAATTTATTGAATCCAAAAGTCTTATATAATACAAACTCAAAATTCCAACTATATAGACATTATAGAGAAGAACAATTATTAGTATAAGGAAAAAATTATGTATCTTTACCACTCATAAACTATGAATCTGTGAAAGAAATAAAACATGTTAAAAAAAATTTAATGCATATAGGATTAATAGTAATAGGAATTAAAGGATTAACTAGAAAAATTTTTAGGAACAAAGACATTAATTACAATATATGATAATAGATGGTCAGACATAAAAAAGGCAATTATAGGATTAACAGAAGTAGATATTTGTCACGACCCAAATCCGGACCGCGACTGGCACCCACATCTACCCTCCTATGTGAGCGAACCAACCAATTTAACCCTTAACATTTCAATATATAACAACAGAAAATAATGCGGAAGACTTAACTCATTAATAAAACAATTCAAAACTATTATTAATATCCCCAAAATCTGGAAGTCATCATCACAAGAACATCTATCTCAAATTACTAAACTAGGAATGTCTAAGAAGCTAAACAAATACTAGCTAGTCCATGCCGGAAGTTCAAGGCATCAAGACTTGAAGAAGAAGACCCAGTCCAAGCTAGACGCATTAGCTCACCCTGAATTTCCGATGAAGTGAAGACTGGCTAGATCTACTGTTGAGTTGAAGTTGACGGAACGTTTCTTTGCATTACACAAATAACAAAGAAGAAAAACATAAAAGTAGGGGTCAAGACAACCACACGTCTTCGAGTAGATATCATCGGCTAACTCAAAATAGGGAACAAGATATATCAATAATAATGCAAATCAACTACAATACTCAACATGTAGCAATAACAACATGAGTTCATCAATAATTACAACCGAAGTTCACACATGAGGACTCAAGCCTCAATACCATACTCATTTGGGAATTAAGTTCATTAGATTGAGTATATTCATTATCTTTCAAGATTCATTATCTTTCTTCCTCTTGTGTCGATGCGTGACACTCCGCTCCTCTATTTCTATCCTGGTGCCTAACGTGGCACTCCGATCCTCATATACTATCCTGGTACCGAACGTGGCACCCGATCAATATTCTATCCTGGTGTCGGGCGTGACACTTCGATCCTCATATTCATTCTATCCTGGTACCGAACGTGGCACCGATCCTCATATTAATTCTATCCTGGTACCGAACGTGGCACCCGATCCATATTCTATCCTGGTGTCGGGCGTGACACTCCGATCCTCATATTCATTCTATCCTGGTACCGGAACGTGGCACCCGATCCTCATATTCATTCTATCCTGGTACCGGAACGTGGCACCCGATCCTCATATTCATTCTATCCTGGTACCGGAACGTGGCACCCGATCCCCTAATTCATCAAGCCTTCTTTTACACTAAGGCATCATCATTCTCATTATATAATATATCAAGCCTTCTTTCATACTAAGGCATCATCATTCTCATTATATAATATATCAAGCGAATTAGGGTTCTTTCAAGATTTGGGATTCAATAGCTTCATCATGCTTTGTTAATTCATCACAATTTCACATTCATATCCATGCAAGCATACAACTTAAGCACATAGTAGGGTTTACAAAAATATCAACACATAATATTCACTATTAAGAGTTCACTACGAATATCGTAACATAAACCATAACCTACCTCCACCGAAGAATTGGAATCAACAAGAAATCTCCCAAGCTTTGTTATTCCTCTTCCCTCTTCGATCGATCAATACTCTCTCTCAATTCGTTTCTCCCTTTTCTCTCTTGTTCTTTCTCTTTGTTTTATTCAAACCCTCTTTCCTTTACCCTAATTATTGTATAATTAAGAATAAAAGAGGACAATAAAACCCCCTAATTAACTTAAGGTTACCTCTTTTAACCCCTAAGTAATTAGACTTATTAATATAAACCCTCAATCTTTATAATTAAGGAAAGAATAGTCAAAAACGACCCTTAAAACGTGTGGAGAAATCCTATTTTGCCTGGGACTGCGTGACCTGTGACGGTCGTCGTGACTGCGACGGTCCGTCACAGTGGCCGTCGCAATCCCCCTCGACTCACGTGGCCTGTGACGGCCCGTCACAGTGGTGACGGTCCGTCCTGTTCCTCCGTCATGGCGGTCAGGAACTCGTTTCTCGTACCAAATTCTCAAAAGTTGAAGTGTTTTGCAACGGGTACTCACGACGGTTCGTCGTGGATGTGACGGTCCGTTCTGCCATTTCGTTACGAAGTTCAGAGAGTCGATTTTCAGTACCCAATTTCAGAATTCTAAGTGTCGTGGAACGGAACCTCCTCGACGGGCCGTCGGGACCACGACGGTCCGTCGTTCCATCCGTTGTCCCAGCCAGTTTTTCCAGAAATGGACTCTGTTGCTCAAAACGACTAAACAGGTCGTTACAATATTACTAATAATGGAGGAATTTTCTATATATTTCCAGACTTAATGATGAATTTAAATGAATTCGGAAGCCAAATAAGAATAGTATTACAAACTAAAGGATATGAAGAAATGCATAGTGAAAAAAATGTATTAATGTGTGTAGGATTTTTAGGAAAAATGACAGCTAATAGTAACACTAGATTTAAATTAAAAATAAAAGACGCAGTAGAAGTAATGGGAAACAAAGGGATAAAATTAATAAAACCTATAAAATAAATCCTGAAGAATATACAGGATTAGAATGGAAATTAGGAGATTTCAAAGAAAAAAAAGCTTTAATACCAGACGCTCATTCAATATATACAAATTCTAAAGGAGAACCCTCAATTAGATTTATAGATTATAATTACAAAGCTCAAAAAGAGTTTGAAGAAGAAAGTGTTGTAGAAGAAATGCCTTCAGAAGGGATGAATATAGAAATAATAATAGAAGAAGACTTTGCAGTAGATTTGGCTATAGAAAAAGCTAAAGAGATAAGTAAAAACAATAAGAGTAGATTATTAAATGCAAAGTATGTAAATTAAAAGACTTAAATATAGAATAAACAATATCTCATTTTAAAACATGTGAACAAAGAACCGATAATAAAGGATATAGAATAGAAAAATTTCTACAAGATAAATTAGAAAAAGCTAATAATATAATAACAGAAATACAAGAAAATGATAGTGAAATATCTGAGTTAGAATCTATACTAAGTCAAAAAGAATTAATGGAAACAACAAGTTCTAGTAGTCCATTCCAGAGAACAAATGAACAAGGTTATACAGCAGATAAAAGTACAGGAAATACACCACGTAGAAGAGTATATAGACAAGGAGATACTCCAATAACAGAAGTTAAACCTATGGGAAAACGAATGCCTATAGAAGAACCAATAATACTCCAAAAAGGAGAAAGTAAAAGAAAAATTTAAAATATAGCGTCACATGACCCACAAAGATTGAATTCAGTAATAGACTTATGAAAAGGAATAGTAATAGCAGATTTCATATAAAATTATACAGAAACTGATGCCGAAACAATGTACAAATACTTAGAAACATTCCTAGGAGAATCAACCAAAGCTCTATGAGAAGCTTATAAAGTAGAATTCCCATCAGAATTTCAGTACTTAGTATCATTAGGGCCAAACCCATATAATTTTACAAATAAAATACATACATTAATAACAGGAGAAGACCCAAATAGTGGATTAGTGTCCTTACAACGAAATGCAGTAATAAAATTAGAACAATTAAGAATAAGTAACTGGTATTATATAAAGAAATTCTTAAATGGTTATTTCTATTATTTTACAATAAGTGGAAATGCCTTTGATCAAGATCTAGGTAAAAAGTTATTTAATAAACTACCAGGAGCTTTAGAAAGAGAAATAGAAGAAAGATGGACTAAAAGAGAAGGAGTAGCACAAAACCCTCAAGCAAAATGGTCAATAGGACATAGAATACAACATATAATGGAAATATTACAAAAAAAATATACTAATTTACAAATACAAAAATAATTAAAGCAAAATGAGATGAATTTCTGCAAAGACATAATATATACAACCCAAAATTATGATAAAAATCAATATAAAAAGAAAAAGTATAAAAAATACAACCCACAGAACAATAAGAGATATAATAAAAAAAAGATATTTTCTTAGAAAATCTTCTGCAAGAAAACCATATTTAAATAGGGACAGACATGTTAGAAAATATAGAACTAATAGAAATTATAAAAATAAGTTAGAATGTTTTACATGTGGAAGTATAGAACATTTATCAAATACTTGTCCTAAAATATATAATGCAAAGACTAGAAATGCTCAAATATTAGAAGAATTTAACAAAGCATTATTAAATGTAGATGAATACATGTCAGATAATGAAAGCATTTACTCTATAGTAAGCATTGATATAGATGAGAATAACAAAGAAGAAGATTCTTCTAATTCAGAAGGAGAAGAATTAATTAATGAAATAGGAATAAAAAATTTAAATATAGACGACCAAAAAATTAATTTTTTGAATATAATAGAATGTGAACAGAATTTCGAAAAAGATGCAGGATTAGACAGTAATCCATGTAATTGGTGTAAATGGTATCCAAGTAAATATAAAAGAGCTAAATGTAATAAATGTTTTATAGAAGGATGTATAAGCTGTATAGAAACACAATTAGGAATAATAACTTAGAAAAGGAAAGAGGTACATAAAAATGAACCTCTAATAAATATAAAAATATTAGTATTAGAAGCAAAAGTTAAAGAATTAAAAGATAGAATAGTAAGATTAGAAAAAGGAAAAAATGTTGAACAATAACTACCACTAGATAATCAAGAATTAATGAATGAAGAATCAAATACTTTAATCTGTAATGAAGATAAAAATATAAATAATGTTAAAATATTAGCAAAACTTCAAATCGAAAAATATGAAATAGAGACTTTAGCATTAATAGATTCAGGATGCGCCAAAAGTATTTTAAATAAAAAAGTTGTACCTCCAGAATTAATAAAAACTTTAGAGAAATCACTTGCAGCTATGCAAATGGATGAAACACATAATATTTATAGATACTATATAGATAAAACTCAAATAAGTTTTTTAAATACTTGTTCAAAATTCTATAAACCTGCCTATAAGATGGATAAAATATGGGTACGAGATTTAGATATAAGAATAGATTTATTGTTATGACTAGATTTCATACTATACAATAAAGGAGGAACTTTAATAACAAAAGATGGGATACTTTTTTATGAAAAAACATTACTTATACTTCTGTCTTAACTGATAAAATTACTAATAAAGTAAGACATGAAGAAAAATGTTGCGAAAACTGTGAAAATAGCATACAACGTACTAAAATGGAATGTAATGCATTATATGAAAATATACTAGAAATAGATGAAGAAGAAGAGATAGTCAATAAAAACTATGTTCTAATAGAAATGGAAACAGAGTTATATAATTTTAAGACAGGAATTCAGAAAATAGGACAAATAAAAAACCAACAAGATCTAGATAATATAGTAAAATTTTTATATCAAATAGAAATAATAGGAGAAAAGCCTCTAAATTATTGGGAATATAATCATGAAGTATGTAGTTAAATATAATAAACTCAGAATATATAATAAAAACAGCCTCAATAGAAGCTACAAATTAAGTTCTATAAGATTTAAGAATACAAATTAAAGAACTATTAGAATTAGGAGTAATGAGGAGATGTACTTTAAAACATAGATTTGCAGCATTTATGATAAGAAATCATAGTGAAATAGTTAGAGGAAAAGCCAGAATTGTTATAAATTACAAAAGACTAAATGACAATACTAGAACAAGCGGTTATAAATTACCAGATAAAACAGAGTTAATAAATAGAATTCAAGAAAAAATTTTTTTTAGTAAATTTGATTGTACGTCAGGATACTGACAAATAAAAATGCATACAGATAGCATAGAATGGACAGCTTTTACATGTCCTGAAGGATATTTTGAATGGTTAGTTATGCCATTTGGGTTAAAAAGCGCACCTCCAATCTTCCAAAGAAAAATGGATAAAATATTTGGAGAACATAAAAAATTTATTTTAGTATATGTAGATGATATTTTAGTATTTAGTAAAGATATAAAAGAACACTTAGGACACTTACAAACTGTTTTTAGGTTATTTGTTAATAATGGAATAATAATTAGTAAAAAGAAAATAGAATTGTGTAAGAACAATATAAATTTGTTAGGAATTACTTTAGTAGAAGGAAAAGTTAAACTACAACCACAAATAGCGAAAAAAGCTCTAGACATGCTAGATAAATTAAAGAATTTAAAAGATTTACAAAAATTCCTAGGAATAATCAATTATGCAAGACCATTTATTAAAGATCTAGGAAAAGTAGCTGGACCATTATACTCTAAGACAGGAACTAAGGGACAAAGAAACATTAATATTGAAGACATAAAATTAGTACAAAAGATAAAAGAAAAAATAAAAAATATTTCCGATCTTAATATGCAATTAGAATCAGACTATTTAATAATAGAAACAGATGGGAGTTTTGATGGATGGGGTGCAGTATTAAAATCATGACCACATAAATACAGTTCTAAACAAGAAGAAAAAATATGTGCTTACCAAAGTGGAAAATTCAAAGAAAAGGGTAATAAGGCTAGTATAGATGTTGAAATTTTAGCTGTAATATATGATTTAAATAGTTTTACAATTTATATCCTAAATAAACCAGAAATATTAATAAGAATAGATTGTGAAGCTATAGTAAAATTCCATCAGAAAATTAATGATAAAACTCGTAGTAGAAGACGATGGCTAAGTTTTTTAGATACTATATCAATTTATCATTCTATAATTTTTGAGCATATCAAGGGAAATGATAATAGTATTGCAGATCAACTAAGTAAATTATTGATCAAACTTTAAATTTTACAGAATGAGACCACTACTACCAGACAAAGGTAAAAGAGTTCAACCTTCAATCTCAGACTTTGCAGACTCTTACAAATAGAAAATGTTATCAAATTTACATTTTAAACCTCTAGATAAAATTGATGGTGTCAGAATAGAAAGACTGCAGTTTGGACAACAAAACCTAATAGCATATGAGCCTTCCAATTGGACATTCAGTCATTTGTCTAATTGCCAACTAGACAAACAGAAAACATGCCTTATAGATAATATATGGATAGCACATAATAAAAAAGACACTAAATATGTAATTGCTGTTCTAAATGCTTTAGGATATTATTTTACTAGCAAAAATAAAGAAACTAGATTTAAATATTATGTGGTAATTCATGGTAAAACAAATGATGTTTTTCAGACATTGATAGAAGTTTTAGACTCTATTAAAGGTTTTAAAAAACCTCTTTTTAAAGGCTTTAATGATTTTACAGAAGTTTTAGACTATGCTAGAGGAATATTAGGGCCAAATTACTATATTTCTCCAGCCCTTAGACAAAACCCAAATAAAACTCCACAATACAACATCCAAAAATACACAGACAAAGTAATATTTTGTGAACATTGCTCGTCCATGACCGAAGCATTCAAAAGGTTAAATCTAAGAAATGAAGCTCTAATGAAAGAAAATTCCAAGCTCAGGGAAAGACTCAGAAGAATGGAAAGCAAAGAAAAGACTAAACAAGATGTACAAACTCAGACAGATATACAGGGTTTTATATCCCAGATAAAAATGGATGAGATAGGTGTGCATTTCCCACTAAATGTTAAGAAATCCACTGTATCGGATGAAGTTACAGCTAGTCTGTTTATGGCTGTCACTTTGCCAAAAAGTGAAAACGAAGAATGTTCATCTTCTTCTCAGAATAGACGAAGACTACCGATATCTTTTACCCAAAATCTGAAATTGAAAACTAAAAAAGCCCAGAAAACTAAAGATATGGAATTTCTAATTATCAAAACAATAGAAAAACTACTCAAACAAAAACAGGAACAAGACAAATACATAATTAAAGACCCAAGCCCAATTTCAAGCCCAAAAAAATAGTCAAGAGAATTCAGAAGAAAACTTAGAGACAATAAAATTTGCCCAAGATCCTAATGATGATGACTCTGCAATGAGTTTTGATTCTATAGCATTACATAATTTAGACACATAAAAAAATTTAAACAAATTATATATATATATATATATATGTATATATATATATATATATGTATATATATATATATATATATGTATATATATATATATATATATGTATATATATATATATATATATGTATATATATATATATATATATGTATATATATATATATATATATATATATATATATATATATATATAATCAAGAAATGTGCTTCTTTAGACAATCTGTGAGTCCCACTTTACTCACTACCACACATCTGTGGAAAAACTGTTGGGACACACTTAAAAAGATAAGACGGATACCAGACTACAAGGACATTAATGCAAGAAAAGGAACATCATTTCACGTGACGATGGGGCCCAGAAGTGTTCCCGACCAAGATGATAAGATTCCTTTTTCATTTGAAATCCGAAGTTTGAAGGCCGAAGACCTCTATAAAAGCAGGCATTATCAAGAAATTAAAGGCAAGGCAAAGAAAATCACAACCAGAAAATCCCAAAATCTTTTTCCTCTTTAAAAATTACCTTTTTATAAATAAGTTTGTGTTAATAATATGTAAAGATTTCAGTTCTTTGTTTATAAGTTTATTTTTTTTCAAAGTTTTGAAGCTTTTCGGGTTTTCCGAAAGGGAACCTTACTCTGTTCTAAATAATGTAAGTTTTCATATTTAAGTTTCTAGGAAACTTCCCATATATGTAAATTATGTGTGTTTATTTCAAGTAATATGTTAATTTGATAAATTTATGTAAATTTATGAATATTATCATGAATCTATATTACTTAGTATATGGTTAGTTTCTTAGCCTCTTAAAAGTATTGATGGATTAAACTGTAAAATTCCTAGGATAATGTCAGGTTAAAACGTTCTTAGAAAAGAACTATGAATAACCAAATCTGGGGTGCAGTTAAAGAAGACTACTTTTAAGAACAAAAGCTAAGAGAAAGAGATGAACAGTAATAATAGATTCATTAATGGACAAAGTCCATAAAAAAAACAGGGGAAGTAAAACTAGAAACTAATATGATGTAAATAGAACAAGAGAGTAAAGGAGTACTGAGTAGGATTGTACAATTTGAAATTTAACGAACTTTTTAAACTATCTTATTTTGGAAATATCATATTGAAACAACCCCCACTTATTTATATCTTATGTAAATAACCCCCACTTATTTTAACGAACTTCTTAAACTATCTTATTTTGGAAATATCTTATTGATATAACCCCCACTTATCTATATCTTATTGAAATAATCCCTACTTATTTTGGTATTAGAGCGAGAGATCTGAAAGACCTTATATGAAAAAAGATTATTATTTTAGAAAAACATTTTCTTACCATAGAACTTTATTTTACAATAGACAACATTTAAAAATTGTAACGACCTGTTTAGTCGTTTTGAGTAGCAGACTTCGATTCTGGAAAAACTGGCAAGGACAACGGGCCCCACGACGGACCGTCGTAGGCACGACGGACCGTCGCAGGGTCTCGTTTCAAAACACTTAGAAAATCTGAAATTGGGTACTGAAAATCGACTCTCTGAACTTCGTGACGGAGTGGCAGGAAGGACCGTCGCAGGCTCGACGGCCCGTCACAGGCCATCCACTTGAAAATTTAGTTCTGAAGCATACGACGGACAGCAGGACGGACCGTCGCAGGCGCGACGGCCCGTCACGGGCTACGCAATCCCAGTTCGGGTCGGATTTCTTTATACATTTTAAGGGACGTTTTTGACTATTCCTGCTTAAATTATAAAGTTAGGGGGTTAATGTTAATAAGTCTAATTACTTGGGGGTTAAAAGAGGTAACCTTAAGTTAATTAGTGGGTTATTATTGTCATGTTTTATTCTTAATTATATACTAATTAGGGTAAAAGAAAGAGGGTTTGAATAAAGAAAATAGAAAGAACAAGAGAAAGAGAGAGAAAGTTGAACGAGGGAGAGAATCGAACGAGTGGAAAAACACAAAGCTTGGGAAATTGCTTGCTTGATCACGAATCTTCGGTGGAGGTAGGTTATGGTTTTCATGCTATTCGTAGTAAACTCTTAATAGCGAATGATATATGATAGTAGTATTGTAAAACCCTTCTATATGCTTAATTGTATGCTTGCATGAATGACGTGATTATGTAATTATGAATAAATAAGCATGATGAAGCTATTGAATCCCAAATCTTGAAAAGAAACCCTAATCTACTTTGTTAATGATGATGCCTTGGTATAGAAGAAGGCTTGATGAATTAAAGTAATTGGATTGATGATGCCTTGGTATAGAGAAGGCTTGATGAATTTACAGAATGATATTAGTGGATCGGAGTGTCACGTTCCGACACATAGAATTAGGGGATCGGAGTGTCACGTTCCGACACATAGAATTAGGGGATCGGAGTGTCACGTACCGACACATGTAGGGGATCGGAGTGTCACGTTCCGACGCATAGAATTAGGGGATCGGAGTGTCACGTACCGATACATAGTAGTAAGGGATCGGAGTGTCACGTACCGACACAAGAGGAAGAAGGATAATGAATCTTGAAAGATGATAATATACTCAACTTAATAAACTTAATTCCCAAACGAGTACGGTATAGAGGCTTGAGCTCTCATGGACGAGCTTGATGGTACCTATTGATGATTATAGTACTTGTTGTTGCTACATGTTGAGTTTTATAGTTGATTTATGATATTACTTGATGTATATACTGTTCTCTATTTTGAGTTGGCCGATGATATCTACGCGATGCAGTGTTTGTAATCGACCCTACTTTTATGTTTTCTTCTTGTTTATTTGTGGAGTGCAGCAAACGTACCGTCGTCTTCGACTCAACAGTAATTCAAGCCAGTCTTACTACATCGGAAATTCAGGGTGAGCTAATGCTTCTAGCTTGGACTGGATCTTCTTCTTCAAGTCTTGATGCCTTGAGTTTCCGGCATGGACTAGCTTCTTATGTATTTTTAGCTTTTAGAATACTCTTAGTTTAGTCATTTGATCGTAGATGTTCTTGTGGTGATGACTTCCAGATTTTGGGGAATAATAGTTATTGATTTGGTTTTTATTAATGAGTTAAGTCTTCCGCATTATTTTCTGTTGATATTATATTGAAAATGTTAAGGTTTTGATTGGTTGGTTCGCTCACATAGGAGGGTAAATGTGGGTGCCAGTCACGATCGGTTTTGGGTCGTGACAAACTTGGTATCAGAGCATTAGGTTCGTTGGTCTCATCACACAAGAACGAGTCTAGTAGATTCTTAAGGAACGGTAGGGGGACGCCTTTACTTTTCCTTGGGAGGCTATAAGACTTTAGGAAAATTCCATTCTTTCATTCTTTCTTTCGTGCTATTACTTGGATCCAATTGGTATCTAGGTGATACAAATTGGTATCTAACCATCTTCACTCTATTTCGCATATGGTTAGAACTAGAGCAACGATCACGCCAACACCAACACCGCAAGACAAGAAGCGTCGAGCCAGCCACTGGGGCAGTGGCACGAGGAAGAATAGCGGCAAGAGGCCGTGGTAGAGGTCGTGGGAGGACGTCCTCTAGAGGAAGAGGACGAGCACCGATCCCATCTGGTACTAGGGCGGTGACTCCTCCACCGACTGAAGAAGTAGTAAGAGAAGGGGAGGATGAGGAGAATGAACAAGTGCAGAATGAGGAAATGCCACCCCAACCTACCCCAGAGATGATCAATCAGGTTCTGGCTTATCTTAGCGGGTTATCCGATCGGGCCGACACCCCAGATTTTCTCGCACCAAAGACCTCAGGCTCCGGAGGTACAACATGCGGCTACTATGTCTCCCCGCATGGATGTTCCATTGGAAATAAGTACATTTCCTCGTCTGACTACAGGGCCTGTAATGACAAATGATCAGCATGAACTTTTCAGTAAGTTCTTGAAATTGAAACCTCCAGTCTTCAAGGGTGCTGAATCGGAGGACGCTTATGATTTTCTGGTTGACTGTGACGAGCTACTACACAAGATGGGTATAGTAGAACGGTTTGGTGTTGAGTTCGTGAGTTATCAGTTTCAAGGGAACGCCAAAATGTGGTGGCGATCCCATGTTGAGTGTCAACCGACAGAGGCACCACCTATGACTTGGGCCTCATTCTCTAGCTTGTTTATGGAGAAGTATATCCCCCGGATTTTGAGGGATAGGAAAAGGGATGAGTTCTTGAGACTAGAGCAAGGTAGGATGTCGGTTAATGCTTATGAGGCTAAGTTTCGTGCACTATCCAGATATGCCACTCAACTTTGTTTCAGTCCACAAGAGCGGATTCGCCGGTTTGTGAAGGGGTTGAGATCAGAGTTGCGGATTTCAAATTTACAGTAGCGGCGGCAAAATCCTTCCAAGAGGTGGTAGACTTTGTGATAGAAGTGGAAGGAGTGAAGCCACGACTTCACCACAACTTCGGCATCAAAAAGGTTTCAAAGGAGGTGAGTTTAATGGTTCTTACACTAGAGGACAGGTTCTGAAGTTACTCAGTCCGACCAATTCAGTCTTCACTACAGACTGTAGTTGGGGGACCACCTCAGACCGGTCAACACTTCTCCGAGAGACCTATGCTTGACTCCAGAGAGTGTTATGGATGTGGGGAGATTGGCCATATTAGGAAGAATTGTCCCAGACAAAGTTATAGACCCCCAATAGCTAGAGGTAGAGGTGGTCATGGTAGAGGCCGTTATTCTGGAGGACGTGGTGGTCACCAAAACGGCAGAGGTGATGGGCAAACTGGAGCCACTACATCACAACATGGTAGGGGCAACGGACAGACGAACGATAGGGCCCATTGTTACGCTTTCCCTGGGCGGTGCAAGCGGAGGCATCGATCTTTGTCATCACGAGTAAGCTTTTGGTTTGTGATTGCATGACTTCTGTATTGTTTGATCCCGGATCCACATTTTCTTATGTATCTTCCTCATTTGCTAATGGTCTTAATTTACATTGTGAATTACTTGACATGCCTATTCGTGTTTCTACTCCGGTGGGTGAGTCTGTGATAGTTGAAAAAGTATATAGGTCTTGTTTGGTGAACTTTGTGGGGAGTAACACTTATGTAGACTTGGTTATCTTAGAAATGGTTGATTTTGATGTAATTATGGGTATGACTTGGCTTTCTCCGAATTTTGCGATCTTGGATTGTAATGCTAAGACTGTGACGTTAGCCAAGCCTGGGACAGATCCGTTAGTGTGGGAGGGCGACTACACTTCCAATCCGTGCATATCATCTCCTTTCTTCGTGCTAAGAAAATGGTTAGTAAAGGGTGTTTAGCTTTCTTGGCCCATCTCAAGGATGACACTACCCAAGTACCTTCGATTGAGTCGGTTTCGTGAGTCCGTGAGTTTTTGGATGTGTTGCTGCAGATCTTCCTGGTATGCCACCAGATAGGGATATTGACTTCTGATAGATCTTGAAAGCGGGCACTCGCCCCATTTCTATACCCTTATAGAATGGCTCCGGAGTTAAGAGAGTTAAAAGCCCAACTTCAAGAGTTGTTGAGCAAAGGCTTCATCAGACCAAGTGCATCTCCTTGGGGTGCTCCGGTTTTGTTTGTGAAGAAGAAGGATGGGAGTTTTCGGATGTGCATAGACTACAGACAACTGAATAAGGTAACTATTAAGAACAAGTATCCTCTTCCTCGCATTGATGACTTGTTTGATCAACTACAAGGTGCTTGTGTCTTCTCTAAGATTGACTTGAGATCTGGTTATCATCAATTGAAAATACGGGCAACGGATGTGCCAAAGACTGCTTTTCGAACAAGGTATGGGCATTACGAATTTGTGGTGATGTCTTTTGGTCTTACGAATGCCCCTGCTGCGTTCATGAGCTTGATGAACGGGATTTTTAAGCCATATTTGGACCTCTTCGTAATCGTATTTATTGATGATATATTGGTATACTCGAAGAGCAAGAAGGAACATGAAGAGCATTTGAGAATGGTATTGGAAATGTTGAGGGAGAAAAAGCTTTACGCCAAGTTCTCTGAGTGTGAGTTTTGGCTAGATGCGGTGTCCTTTTTGGGGCACGTGGTTTCTAAGGAAGGAGTGATGGTGGATCCTTCTAAGATTGAGAAAGTGAAGAATTGGGTAAGACCCACTAATGTGTCAGAAATAAGGAGCTTTGTTGGGTTAGCTAGCTACTACCGCCGATTTGTCAAGGGATTCTCTTCTATTGCTTCCCAATTGACGAACTTGACTAAGCAGAATGTTCCATTTGTATGGTCGGACGAATGTGAGGAAAGCTTTCAGAAGCTTAAGACTCTGTTGACTACTGCACCAATTCTCACCTTGCCCGTGGAAGGTAAGAACTTCATTGTTTATTGTGATGCATCCTATTCTGGGTTGGGTGCAGTACTAATGTAAGAGATGAGTGTGATTGCTTATGCTTCAAGGCAATTAAAGGTGCATGAACGTAACTACCCAACTCATGATTTGGAATTGGCCGCGGTAGTGTTTGCATTAAAGCAATGGAGACACTATTTATATGGGGTTAAGTGTGAGGTCTACACGGATCATCGTAGCCTTCAAAGATGTCTTCACCGTAAAGATTTGAACTTAAGACAGAGGAGATGGATGGAGTTACTAAAGGACTACGATATCACTATATTGTATCATCCGGGAAAAGCGAATGTTGTAGCGGATGCTTTAAGTAGAAAGGCGGGAAGCATGGGAAGTCTAGCTCACTTGAAAGCTTCTAGGCGCCCACTGGCTAGAGAGGTCCAGACTCTAGCTAATGACTTGATGAGATTAGAAGTAAATGAGAAGGGAGGATTGTTGGCTAGTGTGGAGTCAAGATCTTCTTTTCTTGACAAAGATAAGGGAAAACAGTTTGATGATGAGAAACTAAGGCGAATCCAAAATAAAGTATTGCGAGGGGAGGCTAAGGAAGCACAAATCGATGAGGAAGGTGTTTTGAGAATCAAGGGAAGGGTATGTGTGCCCCGCGTCGATGATTTGATCAACACTATTCTGACAGAGGCTCATAGTTCAAGGTATTCTATACATCCGGGTGCTACAAAGATGTATCGTGACCTAAAGCAACACTTTTGGTGGAGTAGAATGAAGCGTGATATTGTTGACTTTATTGCCAAGTGTCCAAACTGTCAACAAGTAAAGTATGAACACCAAAGGCCCGGAGGAACACTTCAGAGAATGCCCATTCCGGAATGGAAGTGGGAAAGAATCGCAATGGACTTTGTGGTTGGTCTTCCAAAGACAATGGGTAAGTATGACTCCATTTGGGTAATTGTTGATAGATTAACTAAGTCTGCTCATTTCATTCCGGTCAAGGTGACTTATAATGCAGAGAAGTTAGCCAAAATCTATGTCTCAGAAATTGTTCTGTTGCATGGGGTTCCACTATCCATCATATCAGATAGAGGTACGCAGTTTACTTCTAAGTTTTGGAAAACATTGCATGCAGAATTGGGTACTAGGTTGGACCTTAGTACTGCGTTCCATCCTCAGACCGATGGTCAGTCTGAGAGGACGATTCAAGTGTTGGAGGATATGCTTCGTGCATGTGTGATAGAGTTTGGTGGCCATTGGGATAGCTTCTTACCCATAGCGGAGTTTTCATACAATAATAGCTATCACTCAAGCATTGATATGGCCCCATTTGAAGCATTGTATGGGAGGAGATGTAGGTCTCCCATTGGTTGGTTTGATGTATTCGAGGTTAGACCTTGGGTTACTGACCTTTTGAGGGATTCGATAGAGAAAGTGAAGTCTATTAAAGAAAAGCTTCTAGCGGCGCAAAGTAGACAAAAGGAATATGCAGATCGAAAGGTTAGAGACTTAGAGTTCATGGAGGGTGAACAAGTCTTGTTGAAAGTTTCACCAATGAAAGGGGTGATGCGGTTTGGTAAAAGGGGTAAGCTAAGCCCAAGGTACATTGGTCCCTTTGAAGTACTTAAGCGAGTAGGGGAGGTGGCTTATGAGTTAGCCTTGCCTCCAGGGCTGTCCGGAGTACATCCGGTATTCCATTTGTCTATGTTGAAAAGATGTCATGGGGATGGAAACTACATTATCCGTTGGGATTCAGTTTTGCTTGACGAGAATCTGTCTTATGAGGAGGAACCTGTAGCCATTCTAGATAGGGAAATTCGCAAGTTGAGATCAAGGGAGATTGCATCCATCAAGGTGCAATGGAAGAATCGGCCGGTTGAAGAAGCAACTTGGGAGAAGGAGGTTGATATGCGAGAAAGATACCCACACCTGTTTACAGATTCAGGTACTCCTCTTTCACCCTTGTTTTCCTTCTTGTGATCGTTCGGGGACGAACGATGGGTAAATTGGTATCTATTGTAACGACCTGTTTAGTCGTTTTGAGTAGCAGATTTCGATTCTGGAAAAACTGGCAAGGACAACGGGCCCCACGACGGACCGTCGTAGGCACGACAGACCGTCGTAGCGTCTCGTTTCAAAACACTTAGAAAATCTGAAATTGGGTACTGAAAATCGACTCTCTAAACTTCGTGACGGAGTGGCAGGACATACCGTCGCAGGCTCGACGGCCCGTCACAGGCCATCCACTTGAAAATTTAGTTCTGAAGCATACGACGGACAGCAGGACGGACCGTCGCAGGCGCGACGGCCCGTCACGGGCTACGCAATCCCAGTTCGGGTTGGATTTCTTTATACGTTTTAAGGGACGTTTTTGACTATTCCTGCTTAAATTATAAAGTTAGGGGGTTAATGTTAATAAGTCTAATTACTTGGGGGTTAAACGAGGTAACCTTAAGTTAATTAGTGGGTTATTATTGTCATCTTTTATTCTTAATTATATACTAATTTGGGTAAAAGAAAGAGGGTTTGAATAAAGAAAATAGAAAGAACAAGAGAAAGAGAGAGAAATTTGAACGAGGGAGAGAATCGAACGAGGGGAAAAACACAAAGCTTGGGAAATTGCTTGCTTGATCACGAATCTTCGGTGGAGGTAGGTTATGGTTTTCATGCTATTCGTAGTAAACTCTTAATAGCGAATGATATATGTTAGTAGTATTGTAAAACCCTTCTATATGCTTAATTGTGTGCTTGCATGAATGACGTGATTATGTAATTATGAATAAATAAGCATGATGAAGCTATTGAATCCCAAATCTTGAAAAGAAACCCTAATCTACTTTGTTAATGATTATGCCTTGGTATCGAAGAAGGCTTGATGAATTAAAGTAATGGGATTGATGATGCCTTGGTATAGAGAAGGCTTTATTAATTTACAGAATGATATTAGTGGATCGGAGTGTCACGTTCCGACACATAGAATTAGGGGATCGGAGTGTCACGTTCCGACACATAGAATTAGGGGATCGGAGTGTCACGTACCGACACATGTAGGGGATCGGAGTGTCACGTTCCGACACATAGAATTAGGGGATCGGAGTGTCATGTACCGACACATAGTAGTAAGGGATCGGAGTGTCACGTACCGACACAAGAGGAAGAAGGATAATGAATCTTGAAAGATGATAATATACTCAACTTAATAAACTTAATTCCCAAACGAGTACGGTATAGAGGCTTGAGCTCTCATGGACGAGCTTGATGGTACCTATTGATGATTATAGTACTTGTTGTTGCTACATGTTGAGTTTTATAGTTGATTTATGATATTACTTGATATATATCGTTTCTCTATTTTGAGTTGGCCGATGATATCTACTCAAGACCGTGTTTTGTATCGACCCTACTTTTATGTTTTCTTCTTGTTTATTTGTGGAGTCAAAGAAGCGTCTTTGTCGTCTTCGACTCAACAGTAATTCAAGCCAGTCTTACTACATCGAAAATTCAGGGTGAGCTAATGCTTCTAGCTTGGACTGGATCTTCTTCTTCAAGTCTTGATGCCTTGAGTTTCCGGCATGGACTAGCTTCTTATGTATTTTTAGCTTTTAGAATACTCTTAGTTTAGTCATTTGATCGTAGATGTTCTTGTGGTGATGACTTCCAGATTTTGGGGAATAATAGTTATTGATTTGGTTTTTATTAATGAGTTAAGTCTTCCGCATTATTTTTTGTTGATATTATATTGAAAATGTTAAGGTTTTGATTGGTTGGTTCGCTCACATAGGAGGGTAAATGTGGGTTCCAGTCGCGATCGGTTTTGGGTCGTGACAAAAATAGTTAAAATATATTTTAAAAAATCTTTAGAAAGCCATTTATTTACCTTAAAATTAAGATTATCATTAACCTATACATATAAATATTCTGTAAAGACACTTAGAGAAACTCTTAGACAATCTCAACAACAAATAAGTGAAGAATTAAATCAAGTAGATTTTGAAATAAAAGAAGTAACAGAAAGAATTAAAATTATTAAAAACAATCCTTATTATTATAATTCTATAGAATAATATATGAGAAGACCTTATAAAAATACAAAAGAATATAAAAAGGTTAAAAGAGAATTACTAGATTTATATGTAAAAGCAGATATATTATTAAAAGAACTAAAAACAACAGGTTCTAATAAAGAAATAAGTAATAAATTAGATTATATATTTTTCTTAGCTAGAATCTTAGAACAAAAACTAATAAGACATTTTATATCTAGAAATTCTCCAATAAAAAATATTTCATGAGAAATCTTCCATTTGCTTTAAGAATAAGACATGATTATTGGCTATTATGTAGAGATATAGAAGAAAAGAAAAGATTACAAAGAGTAGAAAAAGCAATAGAAGTTATATATATATATATATATATATATATATATATATATATATATATATATATATATATATATATATATATATATATATATATATACGAAAATGAATTTTTTAGACCACAAAATTTTTATATTAGAAGAAATAACGACGAATATATAAACGCTTTAAAATGGAAATTACAAGGAATTAGTTGTGCTATAGGTAGCTATAATAAAAGAATAAAAAAAAATTATAAAGATAATTACCCAACTACTTTAGGGTAAAATAACAATAGTAACAATAACTTCATTAAAAAGCATAGAATACCTAGACTTACAAATCAATATAGAAAAAAAGATTTCAAAGATTAAAATTAGACAATATAATTAGGTGTAACTTTGACAACGGAAATCACTGCTTACATACAAAAGACGCTCAATATAATACTTTAATAGATTTAATAATAAATCTCAGTGAAAATATAAAAGAATCAAACAATAAAATTATAAAAATAGTAAGTGAACAAGAAGAAACACAAAATAAACAAAAACAACTATTTAAAAAGATAGAAAATAATTTAGACTACCTTAAAGAATGAGTAGAATTGCATAAAAAATTAATCGCGTTAAAAATAAATCTAAAGAAGAGATTAATAATACATTAATAATAAAAATACAAGAAATAAAGAAAGAATTAGAATCAATAAAAGAAATAGTTCTGTCACGACCCAAAACGAGCCGCGAGTGGCACCCACACTTACCCTCCTATGTGAGCGAACCAACCAATCTAAACCCCAACATTTCAACCATAATAAACAGAAAATAATGCGGAAGACTTAAAACTCATTACCATAACCAATAAATAACTTCTAAAACTCGAAACTTATTATTGTCCCCAAAATCTGGAAGTCATCACCACAAGAACATTCTATCCTCAAATTACTAAATCTAAGAGTGTCTAGGAAGCTAAAATAAGAAAACAGATGGTCCATGTCCGAACTTCAAGGAAATCAAGACATGAATGAGAGAGAATCCAGTCCGAGCTAGGAACAATAGCTCACCCTAAAATCTGACGTGATGAAGACTGGCTAGAGTTGCGGTTGAGTCGAAGCCGATGGTACGTTTGCTGCATTCTACAAATAACAAAGAAAGAAACATACAAGTAGGGGTCAGTACAAAACTCGAGTACTGAGTAGATATAATCGGCCAACTCAAAATAGAAAACAATATATATCGAATAATAACATAAAATCAACCATAACACTTAACAGGTGACAAGAAAAAGTACCATGACCATAGGGCACAACCCAAGCACATCTATGAGGACTCAAGCCTCCACACCATACTCATTTGGGAAACAGGTTCATTAAATTGAGTACATTAACCTAATTCAAGATTCATTATTTTTACTATCCTGGTGTCGGAACGTGACACTCCGATCCCCTAATACTACGTGTCGGTTCGTGACACCCGATCCATTAATACTACGTGTCGGTTCGTGACACCCGATCCATTAATACTACGTGTCGGTTCGTGACACCCGATCCCCTAATACTACGTGTCAGTTCGTGACACCCGATCCCCTAATACTACGTGTCGGTTCGTGACACCCGATCCCCTAACCTCATTCCTTTAGTTCATAAAGTCTTCTTTTATACCAAAGCATCATCATTAACAGAGAGGGTTTTAGTTTTAAGCTTCACAACCTTATCTTTCCAACCCATTACAATTACATAATCACATCATGCAAGCATACAATTAAGCATATAGAAGACTTTACAATAATACCCAATACATATCATTCGCTATTAGGAGTTTACTATGAAATAGCATAAAAACCATAACCTACTTCAACCGAAGAATCGTGATCAAGAAATCTGCTTCTCCAATGCTTTGCTTTCCTCTTCGTTTCTCCCTCTCTCGATCGTTCGTTCTCCCTCTTTTCTGTACTTTCTATAACTTCCTTATTCAAACTCTTTTTCTTTTACCCTAATTACCATATAATTAAGTACAAAAGATGGTAAAAGTAACCCACTATTTATTCCAAGGTTCTCTCCTTTAACCCCCAAGTAATTGAATTATTAACATTAAACCACTAACTTTATTATTATAAGCAGGAATAGTCCAAAACGACCCAGTCAGGGTTACGCAGCCTGTGACGGCACGTCGTGCCTGCGACGGTCCGTCCTGCTGCTTCCGTCACAAAGTTCAGAGACGAAATTTCACTAAAGGGTCTGTGACGGTCTGTCGTGCTTACGACGGTCCGTCCTGCCATGTCGTCGCGAAGTTCAGAGAGTTGTTCTCAGTACCCAAATTTTTAGAATCTAAGTGTTTTGGAACGAGACCCCCTCAACGGTTCGTCGTGCCCATGACGGTCTGTCGTGGGATCCGTCGACCCAGACAGCTATTACAAGAAATAACTCTACTGCTCAAAACGACTAAACAGGTCGTTACAATAGATACCAATTTACCCATCGTTCGTCCTCGAACGATCACAAGAAGAAAAACAAGGGCGAGAAAGAGTACCTGAATCTGTGAAAAGGTGTGGGTATCTTTCTTGCATATCGGCCTCCTTCTCCCAAGTGGACTCTTCAACTGGTCGATTCTTCCATTGAACTTTGATGGATGCAATCTCCCTTGATCTCAACTTGCGAACTTCTCTATCTAAAATGGCAACAGGATCCTCCTCATAAGACAAATTCTCATTAAGAAGAACTGAATCCCAACGAATGATGTAGTTTCCATCCCCATGGTATCTTTTCAACATAGACACATGAAATACCGGGTGCACTCATGACAGCCCTGGGGGAAAGGCTAATTCATAAGCTACCTCCCCCACGCGCTTCAGAACATCAAATGGACCAATATACCTCGGACTAAGCTTACCTCGCTTACCAAACCGCATCACCCCTTTCATGGGCGAAACCTTCAGCAAAACTTGCTCACCCTCCATAAACTACAAGTCTCTAACCTTTCGATCTGCATAGTCCTTCTGTCTACGTTAAGCCGCTAAAAGCTTTTCTTGAATGCATTTCACTTTATGGAACGATTCCCTCAGAAGGTCAGTACCCCAACGTCTAACCTCAAATGCATCAAACCACCCAATGGGAGACCTACATCTTCTCCCATACAATGCCTCAAATGGGGCCATATCAATACTTGAGTGATAGCTATTGTTGTATGAGAACTCTGCTAAGGGTAAGAAGTTATCCCAATGACCACCAAACTCTATCACACATGCACGAAGCATATCCTCCAAAACCTGAATCGTTCGCTCAGACTGACCATCGGTCTGAGGGTGAAATGCAGTACTAAGATCCAATCTAGTACCTAATTCAGCATGCAATGTTTTCCAAAACTTAGAAGTAAACTACGTACCTCTATCTGATATGATGGAAAGTGGAGTCCATGCAATCGAACAATTTCTGAGATGTAAAGTTTGGCTAACTTCTCTGCATTATAAGTCACCTTGACCGGAATGAAATGAGCAGACTTAGTTAATCTATCAACAATTACCCAAATGGAGTCATACTTACCCATTGTCTTTGGAAGACCAACCACGAAGTCCATTGCAATTCTCTCCCACTTTCATTCAGGAATGGGCATTCTCTGAAGTGTCCCTCCAGGCCTCTGGTGTTCATACTTTACCTGATGATAATTCGGGCACTGAGCAACAAAATCAACAATGTCACGCTTCATCCTACTCCACCAAAAATGTTGCTTTAGGTCACGATACATCTTGGTTGCACCAGGATGTATAGAATACCTTGTACTATGAGCCTCTGTAAGAATAGTGTGAATCAAATCATCGACGCGGGGTACACATACCCTTCCCTTAATCCTCAACACACCTTCCTCATCGATTTTTGCTTCTTTAGCCTCTCCTTGCAATACCTTATCTCGAATCCGGATCAGTTTCTCATCAGTAAACTGTTTTCCCTTAATCTTGTCAAGAAAGGAAGATCTTTCCTCCACACAGGCCAAAAATCCTCTCTTTTCATTTACTTCTAGCCTCATAAAGTCATTAGCCAGAGTCTGAACCTCTCTAGCCAATGGGCGTCTAGAAACCTTCAAGTGAGCTAGACTTCCCATGCTCCCTGCTTTTCTACTTAACGCATCTGCCACAACGTTAGCTTTTCCCGGATGATACAAGATAGTGATATCATAGTCCTTCAGTAGTTCCATCCACCTCCTCTGTCTCAAATTCAAATCTTTCTGAGTAAAGACATACTAGAATCGCGATAATCTGTATAGACTTCACACTTAACCCCATATAGATAATGCCTCCATTGCTTTAATGCAAACACTACTGCCGCTAACTCCAAATCATGGGTCGGATAATTACGTTCGTGCACCTTTAATTTCCTCGAAGCATAAGCAATTACATTCTTCTCTTGCATTAGCACTGCACCCAAACCAGAATAGGATGCATCACAATAAACAATGAAATTCTTACCTTCCACTGACAGGGTAAGAATTGGTGCAGTAGTCAACAAGGTTTTGAGTCGGAAATTTTTCTTCACACTCGTCCGACCATACAAATGGAACACTCTGCTTAGACAAGTTTGTCAATTGGGAAGCAATAGAAGAAAATTCCTTGACAAATCGACGGTAGTAGCTAGCTAAAACGACAAAGCTCCTTACCTGTGTAACATTAGTAGGTCTTGCCCAACTCTTCACTGCTTCAATCTTAGAAGGATCCACCATCACTCCATCCTTAGAAACCACATGCCCCAAGAAGGACACTGAATCTAGCCAAAACTCACACTTGGAGAATTTGGCATAAAGATTTTTCTCCCTCAACATTTCCAATACAATTCTAAAGTGTACCTCATGTTCTTTCTTGATCTTTGAGTATACCAGTATATCGTCAATGAATACGATGACAAAGAGGTCCAGATATGGCTTAAAAATCTCGTTCATCAAACTCATGAAAGCAGCAGGGGCATTAGTAAGCCCAAAAGACATTACTAAGAACTCATAATGTCCATACCTGGTCCGAAAAGCAGTCTTTGGCACATCCGTTGCTCGTATTTTCAATTGATGATAACCAGATCTCAAATCGATTTTTGAGAAGGTACAAGCACCTTCTAACTGATCGAACAAATCATCGATGCGAGGAAGAGGATACCTGTTCCTAATGGTTACCTTATTCAGTTGTGTGTAGTCTATGCACATCCAAAAACTTCCATCCTTCTTCTTCACAAACAAAACAGGAGCACCCCAAGGGGATGCACTTGGTCTAATAAAGCCTTTGCTTAACAACTCTTGAAGTTGGGTCTTTAACTCTCTTAACTCAGCGGGAGCCATCCTATAAGGGGGGATGGAAATGGGGCGAGTACCCGGCTCCAGATCAATACAGAAATCAATATCCCTATCCGGTGGCATACCAGGAAGGTTTGCAGGAAACACATCCAGAAACTCACGGACTATCGAAACCGACTCAATAGAAGGTACTTGGGTAGTATCATCCCTGAGGTATGCCAAGAAAGATAAACACCCTTTACTAACCATTCTCTTAGCACGAAGAAAGGAGATGATACGAACTGGAGTGGGAGTGTAGTCACCCTCCCACACTAACGGATCTGTCCCAGGCTTGGCCAATGTCACAGTTTTGGCATTGCAATCTAGGATTGCAAAGTTTGGAGAAGGCCAAGTCATACATAGAATTACATCAAAATCAACCATTTCTAAGATAATAAAGTCTACATGAGTATTTCTCCCCACAAAAGTCACAAGACAAGACCTATACACCTTTTCAACTATCACAGACTCACCACCGGAGTAGAAACACGAATAGGTATGTCAAGCGATTCACAATGTAAATTAAGACCAGTAGCAAATGAGGAAGATACATATGAAAATATAGATCCAGGATCAAACAATACAGAAGCCATGCAATCACAAACCAAAAGATTACCTGTGATGACAGCATCAGATGTCTCCGCTTCAGATCTTCCAGGAAAAGCATAACAATGGGCCCTATCACCTGTTTGCCCGTTGCCCCTACCATGTTGCGCTGCAGAAGTTCCAGTTTGCCCGTCACCCCGGCCGTTTTGATGACCACCATTACCTTGACCACCACGTCCTCCCGAATAACGGCCTCTTTCATGACCTCCTCTACCTCTGATTATTGGGGGTCTGTAACTCGGTTTTGGACAATTTCTCCTAATATGTCCAGTCTCTCCACATCCATAACATTCTTTGGATTCAAGCATAGGTCTCTGTGAGAACGACGGAGTCTGGGGATAACCTCCAAACTCAGAGAAATGTTGACCGGTCTGCGGTGGACCCCCAGCTACAGTCTGTAGTGAAGACTGAATAGGTCGGGCTGGATAACCTCCTGAACTCTGCCCTCTAGAGTAAGAACCATTAAACTCACCTCCTTTACGAAACTTCTTAAATGTCGATGCCATGGTGAAGTCGTCTGGCTTCACTCCCTCCACCTTTATCACAAAGTCTACCACTTCCTGAAAGGATTTTGTTGCAGCAGCTACCTGTAAGGCTGAAATCCGCAAATCTGACCTCAACCCTTTCACGAAACGGCGAATCCGCTCTTGTGGACTGAAGCAAAGCTGGGTGGCATACCTGGATAGTGCACAAAACTTAGCCTCATAAGCAGTAACCGACATCCTGCCTTGCTCTAGGCTCAGGAACTCATCTCTCCTCCTATCCCTCAAAGTCCGGGGTATATACTTCTCCATAAACAAGCTAGAGAATGATGTCCAAGTCATAGGTGGTCCTTGTGCTGGTTGACACTCAACATACGATCGCCACCACATTTTGGCGTTCCCCTGAAATTGATAGGTCACAAACTCGACGCCAAATCGTTCTACTATGCCCATCTTGTGTAGTAGCTCATGACAATCAACCAGAAAGTCATAGGCATCCTCAGATTCAGCACCCTTGAAAACTGGAGGTTTCAACTTCAAGAACTTACTGAAAAGTTCATGCTGATCACTTGTCATTATAGGCCATGTAGTCAATCGAGGAAATGTGCCTATTTCCAATGAGGCATCCATGCAGGGAGCCCCAGCAGTTGCATGTTGTACTCCCGGAACTTGAGGTGCTGGTGTAGAAAACACTGGAGGTGTCTGGCCCTGATCAGATAACCCTCTAAGATAAGCAAGGACCTGATTAATCATATCTGGGGTAGGTTGGGGTGGTAATTTCTCGTTCTGCACTTGTTCATTTCCCCCTTCCTCACCCTCTCTTAATACTTCCTCAATCGGTGGAGGAGTCACCGTCCTAGTACCAGATGGGCCAGGTGTTTGTCCTCTTCCTCTAGAGGACGTCCTCCCGCAACCCCTACCACGGCCTCTTGCCACTGCTCCTCTTCGAGCTACAACCTCAGTGACTGGTTCAGACGCATCTTGTCTTGCCGGTGTTGCTGGTGGCGCAGTTGTTGCTCTAATTCTAACCATCTGCGAAATAGAGTGAATATGGTCAGATACCAATTTGTATCACCTAGATACCAATTGGATCCAAGTAATAGCACGAAAGAAAGAAAGAATGGAATTTTCCTGAAGTCCTATAGCCTCTCAAAGAAAAGTAAAGGCGTCCCCCTACCGTTCCTCAAGACTCTACTAGACTCGTTCTTGTGTGATGAGACCAACGAACCTAATGCTCTGATACGAAGTTTGTCACGACCCAAAACAAGCCGCGAGTGGCACCCACACTTACCCTCCTATGTGAGCGAACCAACCAATCTAAACCCAAACATTTCAACCATAATAAACAGAAAATAATGCGGAAGACTTAAAACTCATTACCATAACCAATAAATAACTTCTTAAACTCGAAACTTATTATTATCCCCAAAATCTGGAAGTCATCACCACAAGAACATTCTATCCTTAAATTAATAAATCTAAGAGTGTCTAGGAAGCTAAAATAAGAAAACAGATGGTCCATGTCCGAACTTCAAGGACATCAAGACATGAATGAGAGAGAATCCAGTCCGAGCTAGGAACAATAGCTCACCCTGAAATCTGACATGATGAAGACTGGCTAGAGTTGCGGTTGAGTCGAAGTCGATGGTACGTTTGTTGCATTCCACAAATAACAAAGAAACATACAAGTAGGGGTCAATACAAAACACGAGTACTGAGTAGATATCATCGGCCAACTCAAAATAGAAAATAATATATATCGAATAATAATATAAAATCAACCATAACACTTAACAGGTGACAACAACAAGTACCATGACCATTGGGCACAACCCAAGCACATCTATGAGGACTCAAGCCTCCACACCATACAAATTTGGGAAACAGGTTCATTAAATTGAGTACATTAACCTAATTCAAGATTCATTATTTTACTATCCTGGTGTCGGAACGTGACACTCCGATCCCCTAATACTACGTGTCAGTTCGTGACACCCGATCCATTAATACTACGTGTCGGTTCGTGACACCCGATCCCCTAATACTACGTGTCAATTCGTGACACCCGATCCCCTAATACTACGTGTCGGTTCGTGACACCCGATCCCCTTACCTCATTCCTTTAGTTCATCAAGCCTTCTTTTATACCAAAGCATCATCATTAACAGAGAGGGTTTTAGTTTTAAGCTTCACAACCTTATCTTTCCAACCCATTACAATTACATAATCACATCATGCAAGCATACAATTAAGCATATAGAAGAATTTACAATACTACCCAATACATATCATTCGCTATTAGGAGTTTACTATGAAATAGCATAAAAACCATAACCTACTTCCACCAAAGAATCGTGATCAAGAAATCTGCTTCTCCAATGCTTTGCTTTCCTCTTCGTTTCTCCCTCTCTCGATCGTTCGTTCTCCCTCTTTTCTGTTCTTTCTATAACTTCCTTATTCAAACTCTTTTTCTTTTATCCTAATTACCATATAATTAAGTATAAAAGATGGTAAAAGTAACCCACTATTTATTCCAAAGTTGTCTCCTTTAACCCCCCAAGTAATTGAATTATTAACATTAAACCACTAACTTTATAATTATAAGCAGGAATAGTCCAAAACGCCCCATAAAACATTTAACAGAAATCTGACCCAGTCAGGGTTACGCAGCCTGTGACGGCACGTCATGCCTGCGACGGTCCGTCCTGCTGCTTCCGTCACAAAGTTCAGAGATTAAATATCACTAAATGGTTTGTGACGGTCCGTCGTGCTTATGACGGTCCGTCCTGCCATATCGTCGTGAAGTTCAGAGAGTTGTTCTCAGTAACCAAATTTTTAGAATCTAAGTGTTTTGGAACGAGACCCCCTCGACGGTCCGTCGTGCCCATGACGGTCCGTCCTGGGATCCGTCGACCCAGACAGCTATTACCAGAAATGACTCTACTGCTCAAAACGACTAAACAGATCGTTACAAGTTCTTTCATGATAGATTTAGTAGAATCAGAGACACATAGAGAAGCAACAAAACTAATAGAAAAAAGAATAGCCCTCTTATTAGATTATAAAGAATTTAATCCACCTTCAAAATCAGATCAAATTATTATACAACAGAACAATACAATAATAGCACTTTTATTACAACTACATAATAAGATAGATAAAAACTTTAAAGAAAAATTAAAAAGTAAAAATATAGACACAATTGAAATAAAAGAATTAATAGAAAAGTTAAACAAAATAGAAATTACTCCTTAAAAAGAGAAAATAATTAAAAAAATAGAAAAAAATGGATATTTTTCCAACTAGACAAAGAGTTAAAGGACAAGAAAGACCATGACCAAGTTACTTCCAGAATAGAATAAGTAATAATTTTTTATCAAAAATATTAAATAAAAAGACAAAAGAAGAAAACAATCAACAATTAGACGAAATAATAGACACAGATAAAGATATACAAATATTCCAATAAAATCAATTAAATTTATTGAATCCAAAAGCTGTATATCTTACAAACTCAAAATCCCAACTATATAGACATTATAAAGAAGAACAATTATCAATATTAGGAAAAAATTATGTATCTTTACCACTCATAAACTATGAATCTGTGAAAGAAATAAAACATGTTAAAAAAGATTTAATGCATATAGGATTAATAGTAATAAGAATTAAAGGATTAACTAGAAAAAATTTAGGAACAAAGACATTAATTACAATATATGATAATAGATGGTCAGACATAAAAAAGACAATTATAGGATTAACAGAAGTAGATATGACTAATAATGGAGGAATTTTCTATATAAGTCCAGACTTTATAATGAATTTAAATGAATTCGAAACCCAAATAAGAATAGGAATACAAACTAAAGGATATGAAGAAATGCATAGTGAAAAAAATTTATTAATGTGTGTAGGATTTTTAGGAAAATGACAGATAATAGTCACACTAGATTTAAATTACAAATAATAGACGTAGTAGAAGTAATGGGAAACAAAGTGATAAAATTAATAAAACCTATAAAAATAAATTCTGAATAATATGAAGGATTAGAATGGAAATTAAGAGATTTCAAAGAAAAAGAAGCTCTAATACCAGACGCTCATTTAATAAATACAAATTCTAAAGGAGAACCCTCAATTAGATTTACAGATTATAATTACGAAGCTCAAAAATACTTTGAAGAAGAAAGTGTTGTAGAAGAAATGCCTTTAGAAGGGATGAATATAGAAATAATAATAGAAGAAGACTTTGCAGTAGATTTGGCTATAGAAAAAGCTAAAGAGATAAGTAAAAACAATAAGAATAGATTATTTACATGCCAAGGATGTAAATTAAAAGACTTAAATATAGAACAAACAATATCTCATTTTAAAACATGTGAACAAAGAACCGATAATAAAGGATATAGATTAGAAAAAAAATTACAAGATAAATTAGAAAAAGCTGATAATATAATGAAAGAAATACAAGAAAATGATAGTGAAATATCTGAGTTAGAATCTATACTAAGTCAAAAAGAATTAATGGAAACAACAAGTTCTAGTAGTCCATTCCAAAGAACAAATGAACAAGGTTATACTGCAGATAATAGTACATGAAATATACCACGTAAAAGAGTATATAAACAGGGAGATACTCCAATAACAAAAGTTAAACCTATGGGAAAAAGAATTCCTATAGAAGAACCAATAATACTCCAAAAAGGAGAAAGTAAAAGAAAATTTTTAAATATAGCGGCACATGACCCACAAAGATTGAATTCAGTAATCGACTTATGGAAAGGAATAGTAGTAGCAGATTTCATAAAAAATTATACAGAAACTGATGCCGAAACAATGTACAAATACGTAGAAACAATCCTAGGAGAATCAACCAAAGCTCAATGGGAAGCTTATAAAGTAGAATTCCCATCCGAATTTCAGTGCTTAGTATTATTAGGACCAAACCCATATAATTTTACAAATAAATACATACATTTATAACAGGAGAAGACCCAAATAGTGGATTAGTGTCCTTACAACGAAATGCAGTAATAAAATTACAACAATTAAGTATAAATAACTGGTATTATATAAAGAAATTCTTAAATGATTATTTCTATTATTGTACAATTAGCGGAAATGCCTTTGATCTAGATCTAGGTAAAAAGTTATTTAATAAACTACCAGGAGCTTTAGGAAGAGAAATAGAAGAAATATGGACTAAAGGAGAAGGAGTAGAACAAAACCCTCAAGCAAAATGCTCAGTAGGACATAGAATACAATATATAATGAAAATATTACAAGAAAAATGTAATAATTTATAAATACAAAAATAATTAAAGCAAAATGAAATGAATTTCTGCAAAGACATAATATATACAACCCAAAATTATGATAAAAATCAATATAAAAAGAAAAAGTATAAAAAATACAACCCACTGAACAATAAGAGATATAATAAAAAAGGATATTTTCTTAGAAAATCTTCAGCAAGAAAACCATATTTAAATAGGGACAGACATGTTAGAAAATATAGAACAGATAGAAATTATAAAAATAAGTTAGAATGTTTTACATGTGGAAGTATATAACATTTAGCAAATACTTGTCCTAAAAGATATAATGAAAAGACTAGAAATGCTGAATTAGTAGAAGATATTTAACGAAGCATTATTAAATATAGATGAATACATGTCAGATAATAAAGCATTTACTCTATAGTAAGCATTGATGTAGATGAGAATAACAAAGAAGAAGATTATTTTAATTAAGAAGGAGAAGAATTAATTAATGAAATAGGAATAGAAAATTTAAATATAGACGACCAAAAAATTAATTTTCTGAATATTGTAACGACCTGTTTAGTCGATTTGAGCAGCAGACTTCAATTCTGAAAAAACTGGCAGAAACGACGGACCCCACGACGGACCGTCATGGGCACGACGGACCATCGCAGGGTCTCGTTTCAAAACACTTAGAAAATCTGCAAATTGGGTACTGGAATTGACTCTCTGAACTTCGTAACGGAATGGCAGGACGGACCGTCACAGACTCTTCAGAGAAATTGAGTCTCTGAAGTCTGTGACGGAGCAGCAGGACGGACCATCGCAGGCACGACGGGCCGTCGCAGGCTGCGTAATCCCAGTCTGGGTCAGATTTCTTTATACGTTTTAAGGGAGGTTTTTGACTATTCCTGCTTTAATTATAAAGTTAGTGGGTTAATTCTAATAAATCTAATTACTTGGGGGTTAAAAGAGGTAACCTTAAGTTAATTAGTGGGTTATTATTGCAATCTTTTATTCTTAATTATATACTAATTAGGGTAAAAGAAAGAGGGTTTGAATAAAGAAAATAGAAAGAACAAGAGAAAGAGGGAGGAAGTCGAACGAGAAAGAGGAGAAACGACGGGGAACAAAGCTTGTGAAATAGCTTGGTTGTTCACTAATCTTCTGGAGGTAGCTTATGGTTATTTTTATGCTATTCGTAGTAAACTCTTAATAGCGAATGATATGTATTGGTAGTATTGTAAACCCTTCTATATGCTTAATTGTATGCTTGCATGAATGTGATTATGTAATTGTGATATAATAAGCATGATGAAGCTATTGAATCCTAAATCTTGAAAAGAAACCCTAATCTACTTTGTTAATGATGATGCCTTGGTATAAAAGAAGGCTTGATGAACGAAAGTAGTGAGATTAGGGGATCGGGTGCCACGTTCCGGTACCAGGATAGTATATGAGGATCGGAGTGTCACGTTCCGACATCAGGATAGTATATGGATCGGGTGCCACGTTCCGGTACCAGGATATAATATGAGGATCGGAGTGTCACGTTCCGACACCAGGATAGTATATGGATCGGGTGCCACATTCCGGTACCAGGATAGAATATGGATCGGGTGTCACGTTCCGACACCAGGATAGAATGAGGATCGGAGTGTCACGTTCCGACACCAGGATAGTATATGGATCGGGTGCCACGTTCCGGTACTAGGATAGAATATGGATCGGGTGTCACGTTCCGACACCAGGATAGAATGAGGATCGGAGTGTCACGTTCCGACACCAGGATAGTATATGAGGAGCGGAGTGTCACGTACCGACACGAGGGGAATAAAGATAATGAATCTTGAAAGATGATAATATATTCAAATGTAATGAACCTAATTCCCAAATGAGTATGATGAGGAGGCGTGAGTCCTCATCGATGTGCTTGGTGTTGTAACCAAGGGTTATGGTAATCAGTAAACGCCGTGATGCTAAGGATATTAGTTGATTTTATGATATTGCTTAATATATACTATTTTCTATTTTGAGTTGGCCGATGATATCTACTCAGTACCCATGTTTTGTACTGACCCCTACTTTATTTGTTTTCTTCTTTGTTATTTGTGGAGTGCAGCAAACGTGCCATCGTCTTCAACTCAACCGCAACTCTAGCCAGTCTTCATTAATCCGGATTTCAGGGTGAGCTAAAGCTTCTAGCTTGGACTGGATCTTCTTCTTCATGTCTTGATGCCTTGAACTTCCGGCATGGACTAGCTTTTATTTGTTTTAGCTTCTTAGAATACTCTTAGTTTAGTAATTTGATCATAGATGTTCTTGTGATGATGACTTCCAGATTTTGGGGATAATAATAGTTATTGATTTTATTAATGAGTTTAAGTCTTCCGCATTACTTTCTGTTGATATTATATTGAAATGTTAAGGTTTAGGATGGTTGGTTCGCTCACACAGGAGGGTAAGTGTGGGTGCCAGTCGCGGCCCGGTTTTGGGTCGTGACAAACTTGGTATCAGAGCATTAGGTTCGTTGGTCTCATCACACAAGAACGAGTCTAGTAGAGTCTTAAGGAACGGTAGGGGGACGCCTTTAATTTTCTTTGAGGGGCTATAAGACTTTACGAAAATTCCATTCTTTCTTTCTTTCTTTCGTGCTACTACTTGAATCCAATTGGTATCTGGGTGATACAAATTGGTATCTGACCATCTTCACTCTATTTCGCAGTTGGTTAGAACTAGAGAAACGACTGTTCCAACACCAACACCGGCAAGACAAGAAACGTCTGAGCCAGCCACTGGGGCTGTGGCTCGAGGAAGAGCAACGGCAAGAGGCCGTGGTAGAGGTCGTGGGAGGACGTCCTCTAGAGGGAGAGGACGAGTACCTAGCCCATCTGATGCTAGGGCGGTGACTCCTCCACCGACTGAGGAAGTAGTAAGAGAGGGTAAGGAAGGGGAGAATGAACAAGTGCAAAATGATGAATTGCCACCCCAACCTACCCCATAGATGATCAATCAGGTTCTCGCTTATCTTAGTGGGTTATCTGATCAGGGCCAGACACCTCCAGTGTTTTCTGCACCATCACCTCAGGTTCCGGAGGTACAACATGCGGCTACTATGGCTCCTCGTATGGATGCCTCATTGGACATAGGCACGTTTCCACGTCTGACTACTGGGCCTATAATGACAAATGATCAGCATGAACTTTTCAGTAAGTTCCTGAAATTGAAACCTCCAGTCCTCAAGGGTGCTGAATCTGAGGATGCCTACGACTTTCTGGTTGACTGTCATGAGCTACTACAAAATATGGGTAAAGTAGAACGGTTTGGTGTTGAGTTTGTGACTTATCAGTTTCAAGGGAACGCCAAAATGTGGTGGCGATCATATGTTGAGTGTCAACCGACAGAGGCAACACCTATGACTTGGGCATCATTCTCTAGTTTGTTTATGGAGAAGTATATCCCGCGGACTTTGAGGGATAGGAAAAGAGATGAATTCTTAAGTCTAGAGCAAGGTAGGATGTCGGTTACTGCATACGAGGCTAAGTTTCGTGCACTATCCAGATATGCCACCCAACTTTGTTTCACTCCACAAAAGCGGATTCGTCATTTTGTGAAGGGGTTGAGATCAGAATTGCGGATTTCAGCCTTGCAGGTAGCGGCTACGGCAAAATCTTTTCAAGAAGTGGTAGACTTCGTGATAGAGGTAGAGGGAGTGAAGCCAGATGACTTCTCTATAACAACGACATCAAAGAGGTTTTGAAAATGAGGTGAGTTTAATGGTTCTTACTACCACGACCCAAATCGGGCCGCGACTGGCACCCACATTTTACCCTCCTATGTGAGCGAACCAACAAATCTAAACCTTAACATTTCAATATAATATCAACAGAAAGTAATGCGGAAGACTTAACTCATTAATAAAATCAATAACTATTATTATCCCCAAAATCTGGAAGTCATCACCACAAGAACATCTATAATCAAATGACTAAACTAAGAGTATTCTAAAAGCTAAAACAAGTAAAAGCTAGTCCATGCCGGAACTTCAAGGCATCAAGACATGAGGAAGAAGATCCAGTCCAAGCTAGAAACATTAGCTCACCCTGAAGATCCGATGTGAAGAAGACTGGCTAAAATTGCGGTTGAGTTGAAGATGACGGTACGTTTGCTGCACCCCACAAATAACAAAGAAGAAAACATAAAAGTAGGGGTCAGTACAAAACACGGGTACTGAGTAGATATCATCGGCCAACTCAAAATAGAAAACAGTATATATTAAGCAATATCATAAAATCAACTAATATCCTTAGCATGCAGCATTTACAGTTATCATAACCCTTGGTTACAACACCAAGCACATCAATGAGGACTCACGCCTCCTCATCATACTCATTTGGGAATTAGGTTCATTAGATTTGAATATATTATCATCTTTCAAGATTCATTATCTTTATTCCCCTCGTGTCGGTACGTGACACTCCGCTCCTCATATACTATCCTGGTGTCGGAACGTGACACTCTGATCCTCATTCTATCCTGGTGTCGGAACGTGACACCCGATCCATATTCTATCCTGGTACCGGAACGTGGCACCCGATCCATATACTATCCTGGTGTCGGAACGTGACACTCCGATCCTCATATACTATCCTGGTACCGGAACGTGGCACCCGATCCCCTAATCTCACTACTTTCGTTCATCAAGCCTTCTCTTATACCAAGGCATCATCATTAACAAAGTAGATTAGGGTTTCTTTTAAAGATTTAGGATTCAATAGCTTCATCATGCTTATTATATCACAATTACATAATCACATTCATGCAAGCATACAATTAAGCATATAGAAGGGTTTACAATACTACCAATACATATCATTCGCTATTAAGAGTTTACTACGAATAGCATAAAAATAACCATAACCTACATACACCGAAGACTAGTGATCAAGCAAGCAATTTCCCAAAACTTTGTTCTTCTTTCTTCCTCGATCGATTCTCCTCTCTCTCTTGTTCTTTCTATATTCTTTATTCAAACCCTCTTTCTTTTACCCTAATTAGTATATAATTAAGAATAAAAGATGACAATAATAACCCACTAATTAACTTAAGGTTACCTCTTTTAACCCCCAAGTAATTAGACTTATTAACATTAACCCTCTAACTTTATAATTAAAGCAGGAATAGTCAAAAACGTCCCTTAAAACGTACAAAGAAATCCAACCCGGACTGGGATTGCGCAGCCTGCGACGGTCCATCCTGCCGCCCCGTCACAGACTTCAGAGACTCAATTTCTCTGAAGGGTCTGTGACGGTCCGTCACACCTGTGACGGTCCGTCCTGCCATTTCGTTACAAAGTTCAGAGAGTCGATTCCAGTACCCAATTTGCAGATTTTCTAAGTGTTTTGAAATGAGACCCTGCGACGGTCCGTCGTGCCCATGACGGTCCGTCGTGGGTCCGTCGCCTCAGCCTATTTTTCCAGAAATAAAATTTGCTGCTCAAAATGACTAAACAGGTCGTTACACTTACTCTAGAGGACAGGGTTCAGGAGGTTACTCAGTCCGACCAATCAAGTCTTCACTACAGACTGTAGTTGGGGGTCCACCTCAGACCGGTCAACACTTCCCTGAGAGACCTATGCATGAACCCAAAGAGTGCTATGGATGTGGGGAGATTGGACATATTAAGAGATATTGTCCAAAACAGAGTTACCGACCCCTAATAGCTAGAGGTAGAGATGGTTATGGAAGAGGCCGTCATTCTGGAGGACGCGGTGGTCGAGGTAATGGTGGTCACCTAAACGGCCGGGGTGATGGGCAAACTGGAGCCACTACATCACAACATGGTAGGGGCAACGGACAGACAAGTAATGGGGCCCATTGCTACGCTTTTCCTGGGAGATCTGAAGCGGAGACATCAGATGCTGTCATCACAGGTAATCTTTTGATTTGTGATTGCATGGCTTCTGTATTGTTTGATCCTGGATCCACATTTTCTTATGTATCTTCCTCATTTGCTAATGGTCTAAATTTACGTTGTGAATTACTTGACATGCCTATTCGTGTTTCTACTCCGGTGGGTGAGTCTGTGGTAGTTGAAAAGGTATATAGGTCTTGTTTGGTGAACTTTGTGGGGAGCAACACTTATGTAGATTTGGTTATCTTAGAAATGGTTGACTTTGATGTAATTCTGGGTATGACTTGGCTTTCTCCGAATTTTGCGATCTTGGATTGTAATGCTAAGACTGTGACGTTAGCCAAGCCTGGGACAGATCCGTTAGTGTGGGAGGGCGACTACACTTCCAATCCGGTTCGTATCATCTCTTTTCTTCATGCTAAGAAAATAGTTAGTAAAGGGTGTTTAACTTTCTTGGCACATCTCAAGGATGACACTACTCAAGTACCCTCGATTGAGTCGATTTCGGTGGTCCGTGAGTTTCTGGATGTGTTCCCTGCAGATCTTCCTGGTATGCCACCAGATAGGGACATTGACTTCTGTATTGATCTTGAACCGGGTACTCGCCCCATTTCTATACCCCCTTATAGAATGGCTCCCGCGGAGTTAAGAGAGTTAAAAGCCCAACATCAAGAGTTGTTGAGCAAAGGCTTCATTAGACCAAGTGCATCTCCTTGGGGTGCTCCGGTTTTGTTTGTAATGAAGAAGTATGGGAGTTTTCGGATGTGCATAGACTACCGCCAGTTGAACAAGGTAACCATAAAGAACAAGTATCCTCTTCCTCGCATTGATGACTTGTTCGATCAGTTACAAGGTGCTTGTGTCTTCTCTAAGATTGACTTGAGATCCGGTTACCATCAATTGAAAATATGTGCAACGGATGTGCCAAAAACTGGTTTTAGAACCAGGTATGGGCATTACGAATTCGTAGTGATGTCTTTTGGTCTTATGAATGCCCCTGCTGCGTTCATGAGTTTGATGAACGGGATTTTTAAGCCATATTTGGATCTCTTTGTGATCGTATATATTGATGATATACTGATATACTCTAAAAGTAAGGAGGAACATGAGGAGCATTTGAGAATGGTATTGGAAATGTTGAGGGAGAAAAAGCTTTATGCCAAGTTCTCTAAGTGTGAGTTTTGGCTAGATGCAGTGTCCTTCTTGGGGCACGTGGTTTCTAAGGATGGAGTGATGGTGGATCCTTCTAAGATTGAAACAGTGAATAATTGGGTAAGACCTACTAATGTGTCAGAAATAAGGAGCTTTGTTGGGTTAGCTAGCTACTACCGCCGATTTGTCAAGGGATTCTCTTCTATTGCTTCCCAATTGACGAACTTGACTAAGCAGAATGTTCCATTTGTATGGTCAGATGAGTGTGAGGAAAGCTTTCAGAAGCTCAAGACTCTATTGACTACTGCACCAATTCTCACCTTGCCAGTGGAAGGTAAGAATTTCATTGTCTATTGTGATGCATCCTATTCGGGTTTGGGTGCAGTGCTAATGCAAGAGAAGAATGTGATTGCTTATGCTTCAAGACAATTAAAAGTGCATGAACGTAACTATCCAACTCATGATTTGGAATTGGCCACGGTAGTGTTTGCATTAAAGCAATGGAGACACTATCTATATGGGGTTAAGTGTGAGGTCTACACGGATCATAGTAGCCTTCAGTATGTCTTTACTCAGAAAGATTTGAACTTGAGACAGAGGAGATGGATGGAACTACTGAAGGACTACGACATCACTATTTTGTATCATCCGGGGAAGGCGGATGTTGTAGCGGATGCTTTAAGTAGAAAGGCGGGAAGCATGGGAAGTCTAGCTCACTTGCAAGCTTCTAGACGCCCATTGGCTAGAGAAGTTCAGATTCTGGCTAACGACCTTATAAGATTAGAAGTAAATGAGAAGGGAGGATTTTAAGCTTGTGTGGAGGCAAGATCTTCCTTCCTTGACAAGATTAAGGGAAAGCAGTTTAATGATGAAAAATTGATCCGGATCCGAGATAAAGTGTTGCAAGGAGTGGCTAAAGAAGCGACAATCGATGAGGAAGGTGTTTTGAGGATTAAGGGAAGGGTATGTGTACCCCGCGTCGATGATTTGATCAACACTATTCTGACAGAGGCTCATAGTTCAAGGTATTCGATACATCCGGGTGCAACCAAGATGTATCGTGACCTAAAGCAACACTTTTGGTGGAGTAGAATGAAACGTGATATTGTTGAGTTTATTGCCAAATGTCCAAACTGTCAGCAAGTAAAGTATGAACACCAGAGGCCAGGAGGAACACTTCAGAGAATGCCCATTCCTGAATGGAAGTGGGAGAGAATTGCAATGGATTTTGTGGTTGGTCTTCCAAAGACAATGAGTAAGTATGACTCTATTTGGGTAATTGTTGATAGGTTAACTAAGTCTACTCACTTCATTCCGGTCAAGGTGACTTACAATGAAGAGAAGTTAGCCAAACTTTACATCTCGGAAGTGGTGCGATTGCATGGGGTTCCACTCTTCATTATATCAGATAGAGGTACGTAGTTTACTTCTAAGTTTTGGAAAACATTGCATGCGGAATTGGGTACTAGATTGGACCTTAGTACTGCGTTCCATCCTCAGACCGATGGTCAGTCTGAGTGAACGATTCAAGTGTTGGAGGATATGCTTCGTGCATGTGTGATAGAGTTTGGTGGCCATTGGGATAGCTTCTTACCCTTAGCAGAGTTCTCCTACAATAATAGCTATCACTCAAGCATTGATATGGCTCCATTTGAAGCATTGTATGGTAGGAGATGTAGGTCCCCCATTAGTTGGTTTGATGCATTTGAGGTTAGACCTTGGGGTACGGACCTTTTGAGGGATTCTTTAGAGAAAGTGAAATCTATTCAAGAAAAGCTTTTGGCGGCGCAAAGCCGGCAAAAAGAATATGCAGATCGAAAGGTTAGAGACTTAGAGTTCATGGAGGGTGAACAAGTCTTGTTGAAGGTTTAAGCCCATGAAAGGGGTGATGCGGTTTGGTAGCGAGGTAAACTAAGCCCAAGGTATATTGGTCCCTTTGAAGTACTTAAGCAAATAGGGGAGGTGGCTTATGAGTTAGCCTTGCCTCCAGGGCTGTCCGGAGTGCATCCGGTATTCCATGTGTCTATGTTGAAAAGATACCATGGGGATGGAAACTACATTATCCGTTGGGATTCAGTTTTGCTTGATGAGAATTTGTCTTATGAGGAGGAACCTGTTGCCATTCTAGATGAGAAATTCGCAAGTTGAGATCAAGGGAGATTGCATCCATCAAAGTTCAATGGAAGAATCGACCCGTTGAAGAAGCCACTTGGGAGAAGGAGGCAGATATGCAAGAAAGATACCCACATCTGTTTACAGATTCAGGTACTCCTTTTCGCCCTTGTTTTCCTTCTTGTGATCGTTCGGGGACGAATGATGGGTAAATTGGTATCTATTGTAACGACCTGTTTAGTCGTTTTGAGCAGCAGACTTCAATTCTGGAAAAACTGGCAGAAACGACGGACCGTCGCAGGGTCTCGTTTCAAAACACTTAGAAAATCTGCAAATTGGGTACTGGAATCGACTCTCTGAACTTCGTAACGGAATGGCAGGACGGACCGTCACAGGTGTGACGGATCGTCCTGAACTCTTCGCAGAAATTGAGTCTCACGAAGTGCAGTGGCGGACGGCGGCGGGACCAGACCGTCGCGGTAGACAGACGTCGCAGCTGCATAATCCCGATCTGGTCGGATTTCTTTATACGCTTTAAGGTACGTATTTGACTATTCCTGCTTTAATTATAAAGTTAGTGGGTTAATTCTAATAAGTCTAATTACTTGGGGGTTAAAAGAGGTAACCTTAAGTTAATTAGTGGGTTATTATTGTCATCTTTTATTCTTAATTATATACTAATTAGGGTAAAAGAAAGAGGGTTTGAATAAAGAAAATAGAAAGAACAAGAGAAAGAGGGAGGAAGTCGAACGAGAAAGAGGAGAAACGAAGAGAAACAAAGCTTGGGAAATTGATTTCTTGATCACTAATCTTCGGTGGAGGTAGGTTATGGTTATTTTTATGCTATTCGTAGTAAACTCTTAATAGCGAATGATATGTATTGGTAGTATTGTAAACCCTTCTATATGCTTAATTGTATGCTTGCATGAATGTGATTATATAATTGTGATATAATAAGCATGATGAAGCTATTGAATCCTATATCTTGAAAAGAAACCCTAATCTACTTTGTTAATGATGATGCCTTGGTATAAAAGAAGGCTTGATGAACGAAAGTAGTGAGATTAGGGGATCGGGTGCCACGTTCCGGTACCAGGATAGTATATGAGGATTGGAGTGTCACGTTCCGATACCAGGATAGTATATGGATCGGGTGCCACGTTCCGGTACCAGGATAGAATATGAGGATCGGAGTGTCACGTTCCGACACCAGGATAGTATATTGATCGGGTGCCACGTTCCGGTACCAGGATAGAATATGGATCGGGTGTCACGTTCCGACACCAGGATAGAATGAGGATTGGAGTGTCACATTCCGACACCAGGATAGTATATGAGGAGCGGAGTGTCACGTACCGACACGAGGGGAATAAAGATAATGAATCTTGAAAGATGATAATACATTCAAATCTAATGAACCTAATTCCCAAATGAGTATGATGAGGAGGCGTGATTCCTCATCGATGTGTTTTGTGTTGTAACCAAGGGTTATGGTAACTGTAAATGCTGCATGCTAAGTATATTAGTTGATTTTATGATATTGCTTAATATATACTATTTTCTATTTTGAGTTGGCCGATGATATCTACTCAGTACCCGTGTTTTGTACTGACCCCTACTTTATTTGTTTTCTTCTTTGTTATTTGTGGAGTGCAGCAAACATGCCATCGTCTTCAACTCAACCGCAACTCTAGCCAGTTTTCATTACTCCGGATTTCAGGGTGAGCTAAAGCTTCTAGCTTGGACTGGATCTTCTTCTTCATGTCTTGATGCCTTGAACTTCCGGCATGGACTAGCTTTTATTTGTTTTAGCTTCTTAGAATACTCTTAGTTTAGTAATTTGATCATAGATGTTCTTGTGATGATGACTTCCAGATTTTGGGGATAATAATAGTTATTGGTTTTATTAATGAGTTTAAGTCTTCCGCATTACTTTCTGTTGATATTATATTGAAATGTTAAGGTTTAGGATGGTTGGTTCGCTCACACAGGAGAGTAAGTATGGGTGCCAGTCGCGGTCCGGTTTTGGGTCGTGACAAATATAATAGAATGTGAACATAATTTTAAAAAAGATACAGGATTAGACAGTAATCCATGTAATTGGTGTAAATGGTATCCAAGTAAATATAAAAGAGCTAAATTTAATAAATGTTTTATTGAAGGATGTATAAGCTGTATAGAAACACAATTAGGAATAATAACTCAGAAAAGGAAAGAGGTACATACAAATGAACCTCTAATAAATTTAAAAATATTAGTATTAGAAGCAAAAGTTAAAGAATTTGAAGAAAGAATAGTAAGATTTAAAAAGGAAAAAATGTTGAACAAGAACTACCACTAGATAATCAAGAATTAATGAATGAAGAATCAAATACTTTAATATTTAATGAAGATAAAAATATAAATAATGTTAAAATATTAGCAAAACTTCAAATCGGAAAATATGAAATAGAGACTTTAGCATTAATAGATTCAGGATGCACCAAAAGTATTTTAAATAAAAAAGTTGTACCTCCAGAATTAATAAAAACTTTAGAGAAACCACTTGCAGCTATGCAAATGGATGGAACACATAATATATATAGATACTATATAGATAATGCTCAAATAAGTTTTTTAAATACTTGTTCAAAATTCTATAAACCTACCTATAAGATGGATAAAATATGGGTACGAGATTTAGATATAAGAGTAGATTTTGTGTTAGGACTAGATTTCATACTATACAATAAAGGAGGAACTTTAATAACAAAAGACAGGATACTTTTTATGAAAAACATTACTTATACTTCTGTCTTAACTGATAAAATTACTATTAAGTAAATGTTGCAAAAATTGTGAAAATAACAAACAATGTACTAAAACGAAATGTAATGCATTACATGAAAATATACTAGAAATAGATAGAGCAGATGAGATAGTCAATAAAAATTATGTTCTAATAGAAATGGAAACAAAGTTATATAATTTTAAGACAGGAATTCAAAAAATAGGACAAATAAAAAACCAACAAGATCTAGATAATATAGTAAAAATTTTAGATTAAATATAAATAATAGGAGAAAAGCCTCTAAAGTATTGAAAAAATAATCATGAAGTATGTAAGTTAGATATAATAAACTCAGAATATATAATAAAAACAGCCTCAATAGAAGCAACAAATCAAGATCTAGAAGATTTTAGAATAAAATTAAAGAACTATTAGAACTAGGAGTAAAAAGGAGATCTATTTCAAAACATAGATCTGCAGCATTTATGGTAAGAAATCATAGTGAAATAGTTAGAGGAAAAGCCAGAATAGTTATAAATTACAAAAGACTAAATGACAATACTAGAACAGACGGTCATAAATTACCAAATAAAACAGAGTTAATAAATAGAATTCAAGGAAAACAATTTTTAGTAAATTTGATTGTAAGTCAGGATACTGGCAAATAAAAATGTATACAGATAGCATAGAATGGACAGCTTTTACATGTCCTGAAGAATATTTTGAATGGTTAGTTATTTCATTTGGGTTAAAAACCGCACCTCTAATCTTCCAAAGAAAAAATGGATAAATATTTGGAGAATATAAAAAATTTGTTTTAGTATATGTAGATGATATTTTAGTATTTAGTAAAGATATAAAAGAACACTTAGGACACTTACAAACAGTTTTTAGGTTATTTGTTAATAATGGAATAATAATTAGTAAAAAAAAATAGAATTATGTAAGAACTATATAAACTTTTTAGGAATTACTTTAGGAGAAGGAAAGGTTAAACTACAACCACATATAGCGAAAAAAGCTCTAGACATGCCAAAAAAATTAAAAAATTTAAAAGATTTACAAAAATTCCTAGGAATAATCAATTATGCAAGACCATTTAATAAAGATCTAGGAAAAGTAGCAGGACCATTATACTTTAAGACAGGAACTAAGGGACAAAGAAACTTTAATATTGAAGACATAAAATTAGTACAAAAAATAAAAGAAAAAATAAAAAATATTCCCGATCTTAATATGCCATTAGAATAAGACTATTTAATAATAGAAACAAATGGGAGTTTTGATGGATGGGGTGCAGTATTAAAATTAAGACCACATAAATATAGTTCTAAACAAGAAGAAAAATTATGTGCTTACCAAAGTAAAAAATTCAAAGAAAAGCCCAGAAATGTTAATAAGACTACCGATATCTTTTACCCAAAACCTGAAATTGAAATATAAAAAAGCCCAGAAAACTAAAGACATAGAATTTCTAATTACCAAAACAGTAGTAAAACTACTCAAACAAAAACAGGAACAAGACAAATACATAAATAAAGACCCAAGCACAATTCCAAGTCCAAAAAATAGTCAAGAAAATTCAGAAGAAAACTTAGAGACAATACAATTTGCCCAAGATCCTAATGATTATGACTCTGGAATGAGTTTGATTCTATAGCATTACACAATTAGACACATAAAATGAAATTTTTTTTATATATATATATATATATATATATATATATATATATATATAAAATCAAGAAATGTGCTTCTTTAGACAATCCGTGAGTCCCACTTTACTCACTACCACACATCTGTGGAGAAACTGTTGGGACACGCTTAAAAATATAAGACGGATACCAGACTACAAGGACAATAATGCAAGAAAAGAAACATCATTTCACGTGACGATGGGGCCCTGAAGTGTACTCGGCCAAGATGATAAGATTCCTTTTTCATTTGAAATTCAAAGTTTGAAGTCTGAAGACCTCTATAAAAGCAGGCATTATCAAGAGAAGAAAGGCAAGGCGAAGAAAATCACAACCAGAAAAATCCCAAACTCTTTTTCCTCTTTAAAAATTACCTTTTTATAAATAAGTTTGTGTTAAGAATATATAAAGATTTCAGTTCTTTGTTTATAAGTTTGTTTTTCTTCAAAGTTTGGAAGCTTTTCGGGTTTCCCGAAAGGGAAACTTTACTCTGTTCTAAATAATGTAAGTTTTCATATTTAAGTTTCTAGTAAACTTCCCATATATGTAAATTATGTGTGTTTATTTCAAGTAATATGTTAATTTGATTAATTTATGTAAATTTATGAATATCATCATGAATCTATATTACTTAGTATATGGTTAGTTTCTTAGCCTCTTAAAAGTATCAATGGATTAACCTGTAAATTCCTAGGATATTGTCAGGTTAAAACGTTCTTAGAAAAGAATTATGAATAACCAAATCCGGGGTGTGGTTAAAGAAGACTACTTTTAAGAACAAAAGCTAAGAGAAAAGAGATGAACAGTAATAATAGATTCATGAATGGACAAAGTCCATAAAAAATAGGGAAAGAAAAACTAGAAACTAATATGATGATTACATAATAGAACAAGAGAGTAAAGGAGTACTGAGTAGGATTGTACAATTTGAAATTTTAACGAACTTTTTAAACTATCTTATTTTGGAAATATCTTATTGAAATAACCCCCACTAATTTATATCTTATTGAAATAACCTCCACTTATTTTGGTATCAGAGCGAGATATCTGAAAGACCGTATATGAAAAAAAAATATTATTTTAGAAAAACATTTTCTTACAATAGAACTTTATTTTACAATAGACAACATTTAAAAATAGTTAAAATATATAAAAAAATCTTTAGAAATCCATTTATTTACCTTAAAATTAAGATTATCATTAACCTATACATATAAATATTCTGTAAAGACACTTAGAGAAACTCTTAGACAATCTCAACAACTAATAAGTGAAGAAATAAATCAAGTAGATTTTGAAATAAAAGAAGTAAGAGAAAGAGATGAACAGTAATAATAGATTCATGAATGGACAAAGTCCATAAAAAAAAATAGGGGAAGAAAGACTAGAAACTAATATGATGATTACATAATAGAACAAGAGAGTAAAGGAGTACTGAGTAGGATTGTACAATTTGAAATTTTAACGAACTTTTTAAACTATCTTATTTTGAAAATATCTTATTGAAATAACCCCCACTTATTTATATCTTATTGAAATAACCCCCACTTATTTTGGTGTATATATATATATATATATATATGCAGTAAAAGTAGAAGGCTATGTAACCTTCCTATATGAAGGGTCTATGTATACTCGATATGAAATGATATTATGTGTATGTAAAGTACTATGTAAACCTTCGAGTAGAGAAGGTATAATTTTTAAATTTTAGTGCATTTTTCAACCTATGAATGTAATGACATGAAACTAAGAGACTAGTCTTAGTCCTTTAAATGGATGACGACGCCGGTTACGTCTAGAGGCTACACTCGGATGTGACATTGGCACTGTGCACCAAAGAAACATGAACGATGGGGCCTCGGTGCCAACCATCGGCCAACACTTACCATTTCGTTTGCGACCTCGCTTGCAGCAGTCTTTGACCAGAACGACAGTTGTGCAGCACGGAAGACATAGTGCTCATCGACTCACAGACGGACTGTCGGTCGGGGTTCCGTCTGCTGCACATTTTAACTTCATTTAATTTAATCATTTATGGGTTAGGTGATTAATTATGGGTTTAAGGGAGTCTAATTAAGTTAATTAATACCCAATATAAAGGCCCCAACTCTCATTAGATTAAATACAACTCTCAAAACAAATCTTCTTCCTTCTCTATTCTTTCTCTCTCTATTTGGAAGACACCATTGAAGAAAAGCTAGGGGGAGATTTTGGGGGCTGTAAATTCAAGATTTCACCATGACATCTTCATCAAACGTTGAGGTATGATATCTAATTCACCTTTGAGAATTCTTTCCTCAAATGGCTCCTTCAAAGTATTTCTAAAAGTTGGGTTCTCAAGTGATTTCATTCAGTTACGAATTTGAGGTTATGAACTGAGTTTTTTATGGTTTTTTAGGATATAATGAATATATTAACATGTATTTGAACCTGATTATGATAATTTGTGATGGCTTTATCTAAATTGAAGCGCATGTTCTTTAACCCTTAACCCTAGGTTTGATCTTGATGTGAATTGGGTTGTGATTGATTCAATTGACTTGATTATTGGTTAAATCACTATTATATGATGTTGTTAGACTAATCATGAACCAATTAGTATGATTTTTAGCCTTTCATACTAGTTCTTGGGAAGTGATCTAGGTTGTGAGAATTGACCTATGTATCTTGTTATAGGCTTTTATTTAGTATTAAATTATGGTGTAATGACTCTTCTAGTCTTGTTATCATGTTGATTATTGATTTATGATTTGTTACATCTAAATTGGATTGAATTGAGGGTTTATCGTAAGCCTAAATGATGAACTATGAAGGAGACTTGGTAAATCTTATGATCTCTATCTTTACATCCAATTGTGATTAGTTTTGGTTAAAATCATGATGTTATATTGGATTAAGGCTTGTATTAGGATTGATAGGATGGTATGATTTTGAATTGAAATGTCTGGACCATGTTGTGAGGTTGATTAAGGTATATGTTGTTATAAGGATGGTGATGACTATCAATGTGCATTATTATGATATGAAATGTTAATATGCTAACCTCACTTATATGAATTGTAATGAAAGGATTTATACTCATACAATTCTTATTAAGCTATTGATGATGATGAGTATACAGGGGGTAGATCATATGACCTAAACAAAGCTTTTATTGATAATTAAAGGCTTAAATACATTTCAAAAAGGGAGTCTAGATTAGCACCGAGTGAACTAGATAGAGGAGTGTCCCTTCCCACATAGGGAAGGTAGAAGCACTACATTACTCTTGAGATTGGAGACTACAATACATGACGCATAAAGAGGATCCCAACTAAATATCCTAGTTCTTGAACTATGTTGCCCCCATAGGAATACTAGCTAGTGGATCCACGTAGCTGCTATGTTTTATGTTTTGGTAGTACCTCGGCAAGTAGTCCGCCTTCTTTCGGTGTAGGGTTATGACACCGGATTCCACACTATCTCATGTGGTCTATGTCGGTTAGGGCAACATATTCCCAAAAGTTAAAACGAATTTAAGGACTTCAACTCTAACTTGGATAACCAAAGGGGTCTAGCTTAGTCTATGTAGGGGTATGGGACTCTACCTAGAAGTTGCACTAGTTAGCCTTGAGGGGAGTCTTAGAAGGATGTTCTTATATTTTCTTGTTTATGATGATTTATGATATGTATATGAATGTCTTGCACATTATTAATACTATGTGTTGACTAGTTCACTTATGAGTACGTGTTGGTTTATGTTGTTAAATTAAGATGAAATGTATATCTAAATGCCATGTTATATGAAGTAGGGTGTTAGTCATGAGTCTTGTTGGGTTACTTGATTGAGTAAGGTTATGGGGCTTTGCATGGTCATTGCACTTGTTGAATTGATAGGGGTTCTGTAACATTCCAGAAAATGTACTTGTCTAGTGAAGAGCCTATTAGGTTTTAATAATAGATATTGGGATACATACGCATCCCAATGCCCATTATTGAGTAATATTGGGCATGTTTGAGAATATTGGCTGAAATATTGTTAGCCAATTTTTATGAATTAACAAAACTTAGACTACACCTTGATGTTTAAATTCCCCAATACAAGCTTGTTTAGGAAGTGTAACTGCAATGAAGATCCTAGGCTGAAATTCGTAATCAATCAGTAAACACATTAGGTATGAGGCATCCAAGTGTCAAGCCTAGAAACCATAGCACATAACCATTTAAAATGATCATGTAGATTAAGCAGTGCCCAAGGACATAGTGAGGATCCTTGGACAAGGAGTGAAATTTCAAGAAGTGCACGGTTAGTAAGGTTGACAGCAACACATGTGCAAGCACATGTGTAACCGGCCGAGAGACAAGCCCAACCGATTCGGTTAAGGCAGTTAAGGGGCAGCCATGTCAAATAGAACCACATGGGTCCGAGCTCCCTAACTATTTCTAGTTCCTAAATAACTAACCTAACTAGCTAATTAACATAGGACTAACTAAAATAAACCAACTAGTGTGCCCGAAATCCTAAGACCTAACCGGGTGACACTAATCGAATAACTAACTAAAGAAATATCCTAGTACCTAACCTAGGATAATCCAAAGGGGTTGTTATGGTCCTAATGACTTAGGGGTACTTCAGTAATTACCCTAGGTCACTTAATTAATTAAATTAGCAACTTAATTATATAATTTAATTACTAGTCAAAACCCGAGACCCTAAGTCAAATGTTCTCCTAGTTGTAGTCAATTTAGGAGGGGCGTTTAGGTAATTTAAGTGGAGGGTTTTTAGGGTAATTCTTTGGAGGTGTATTTATTTATGTTAGGTCAGGTTTAGAACACTTTTACACGTCCCAAATCAGAATCAAAAAAAATTCTTTCTCTCTCAAGAAACACTCTTTTCCAAACTCCATTGAAGAACAAGAAAAAACTTAAGGAAGAAGACGAAGGTTTTGAAGTTTCCAATTAGATTTCGTGGATTCTTCATCTATAAGGTATGAGTTTTTCACTATTGGGATTCCTTTCCCCAAGAATTCCTTTCAAGATAAGCTTTCAAGAACTTCAAATACTAGGGTTTTTATTCTACTAAACGGATTATCTTCCTAACCCTAGATTTATGATTTTTAATGAAAAGTAAACCTTTTCTATGTAATTTTGCATGAATTGTTGAGTAATTGATTGATAATGTTTAAATTTCATGTAATACATGATCTTTCTCTATATGATGGTTTCGAATGGGTTGTTTGTAGTGTTTGATAACGTGAAAACGTTAGGGTTAGAATTTTATGTTTGAATGAAACCTTTTATGACCCGTTTACCCTCTCCTATGCTATGTACTGATCTTGTACATGATTTTATGAGTTGTCCTTTAGTATGTCATTGAGTATTTCACTAAGTATTATTATGAATATCGCATGATGAATAAGGTTCTTTGAAACAAGTGGTAAGTCTTCTAAAATTGTGATTACTCTAAAATGTTTATATTAGCCTATAAGTTGTGATGTTATTTATGAAAAGTATGTATGATTTTTCTATATCAATATACTGGCTATGAAAATATAAATTGTGAGATCATGATAAGAACATGAATATTCAAATTTATGATAGTTTCTATATATGTGAGAGTTTTAGAATATCGTATATTTTTAGAAATCTTAAGTATGAAGTTTAAGTATACTTCATTATTATATTAGATTTTTTTAATTTTTCCGCAAATTTAACTATACGATTGTGATGAAAGCTAAGAAGAGGCTTGTCTGCAACCTCTGAGAGATTAATGACGCCGATCTCATCAAGGGTGCAGATTCTGGGTGTGACAAACTTGGTATCAGAGCATGAGGTTAAATATCTTTATGGTCAATGTCTCACTAAACCACATTACCTAGTGTCTTGTTATTGGTTGTGAAGTGCGCCACAATTATGGATTAGAAGCTATGTGATGAGTAGGAAACTTTTATTTTCTCGATACTCCTATGTCGTGCCTTTAGAGTTTTCACACTATGTATCGTTTAGAATCTAATCCCATTATTGTGTATATAGGCAATGAACACAAGAAGGACAGCCATGAGGAGAGTAGGAAAAGAGATTGCGAATGCGGGAGCTACATCGAAATGTTCCTCAAGTGCAAACTGCTGCAAATGATCAAGTTCCGGTGAAACCTCTGGCTATGACGAATGGTGAGGTGAGGGAAACCCTATTCCAAATAGCCCAAGCCATCACCACCCAAGCTCAAGCCATCACGTCTCAAGCTTATAGGGAGGTTACACCTCGAGAGAATCAACATGCTAGTTCTGCGGCTAGCCGTTAGAGATACTTTACGAGAATGAATACTCTAAAGTACTTTGGATCGAAAGTTGATAAAGACCCCCAATATTTATAAGTTCAATAAGATTTTGTTTGCTATGGGGCTTATTACTATGGAGAAGGCTGAACTTGCTACTTATGAACTCGAGGATATGGCTCAGACATGATACAATTTGTGGAAAGATAATAGGGCTTTAGGAGATGGTCCCGTGACTTGGGAGATTTTCAAAAAGGCCTTTCTTGAAATATTCTTTCCAAGGGAACACAGAGAAGCTAAGGTAGAGGAGTTAATTAACCTTTGTCAAAGAGGTATGATTGTTAAGGAATACTCCTTGAATTTTATTACGCTATCCAAGTAAGCTTCTTCTTTGGTTTATAATGATGAGGATGAAATGAGCTGTTATATAACGGCTTGTCTGAAGAACTTGAAGAAGAATGTCGTTCATCCATGCTTCATGAAAATATGGATCTTTCTAGGTTAAGGGTTCATGATCAAAGAGTTGAGGAATGTCGTCTAAGGAAAAGGTAGGGAAGCTAAGAGAGCAAAGTCGTTTGAAAGTGGTTCTTCTAAGAGTAGGTTTGATGTTCTAGACAAGCCTAAGTTTAAGAAAAGGTTTTCAAAATAAGTTCCTTCTAATTTCTCCGAGAATCGCAATGATAGAGGTTCTAATCCTAAACCTCAAGAGGGGAGGAATGTCGATCCACCAAAAGAGAGACCAACTTGTTGTAAGTGTGGTAAGAAGAATGGGGGAGAGTGCCTTGTTGGAACTATTAGTTACTATGGTTGTGTCAAGGGTGGCCATATGGTGATCCTAATGTGAGAGTTCAAGGTAAGGGTAATAGTCAAGCTCAACCAAGCGGTCCTTATTTTGAAGCTCCAAAAAGGAACCATTTCTAAGAACTTAAGGCTAGAGGTGAACAAGAAAGCTCTCCCGACATTGTGACGGGTATGATAAAAGTTTTCTATGTCAATGTTTATGCTTTGCTTGACCAAGGTGCTACTCTTTCTTACATTACACCTTTGGTAGCTAGGAAATTTAATTTACTTCCCGATGTTTTGATTGAACCCATGTTAGAAAGGAAAGGGGAAAATAATAAGCCAAGGGGTCAAATTGTTTCAAGTTTAAAGCCTTGTAATATGATAGCCAATGGTTGTATATACCATGTGGTGAGGATAAAGGAGGACTTTCAAAGGTATTGAAATCAAGAAAACCGAAAATAGGGTTGTTCCCAATGGAATTGTTGAATGTTAATATCTCTTGTTCTCCCTATTTCCAATTATAGTAGTAGGTATAATGCTCAAGATTTCAGTAGGAATGTAAGGAAGGAAAGAAGAAGAAATGTAAGTTCAAAGTGAACTAAGTAGGCAAAGCATGATAAAGTCAAATTCTTAATGTTTGATAAGAATGAAGTTTTAATAGTTATTGCTTTATGCCAATATTGGAGTATGAATATATGCCCCAAGAACTATAGATTATGCAAATAATCAAAGAATGGGCATAGCCAATAAAGATTGGCTTATAAAGACTTCTTGCCCAATTTAACAAGAATGGAAAAAAATTAACTTGTTTAATAAATAGATTCATTATTTGGTAAAAGATAGTACCAATTAGAGTTTTAAGAAGATGATTTCATACTATTTTCTTGCACTTATGTGAAACTTGTATGCATATGTTTTCTTCAGATTTTGTTGTTTTATTGTTATCTTGAGAAGGTTGATAGCATGGTAACTCTTGATGCATTTTGAGTTTATGATAAGTTTGATAAGGAAATTCCTCACTATGTGTCATGAATATGTATCTCTTATATCTATGTGCATCATAAAATTGAGTGCTAAGTGTAATGATATGTTATGTGCTTGTTGTGCAGCTGTTATTGAGTCTTTTTCCTACCATCCAAAAGATTTTAATGTCATTCGGGATGAATGTTCCTAAGGGGGGAATAATGTAACAATCTAGAAAATGATGTTTTCTAGTGAAGAGCCTATTAGGTATTAAGAATATATATTGGGATACATAGGCATCCCTATGCCCATTATTGAGTAATATTGGGCATGTCAGAAATATTGGCTTAAAGGGTGTTAGTCAATTTCTATGAATTAACAAAATTTAGAATACACCTTGATGTTCAAATTCCTTAATCCAAGCTTGTTTAGGAAGTGTACCTGCATTGAAGACCCTTGGCTAAAATTCATAATCAATCAGCAAACACATTAGGTACCAAGCATCCAAGTGTGAAGCCTATATACCATAGCACATAACCATTTAAAATGATCATGTAGATTAAGAAATGCCCAAGTACATAGTGAGTATCCTTGGAAAAGGAGTTAAATTTCAAGAAGTGTACGGTTAGTAAAATGCACAGAAACACATGTGCAATCACATGTGTAACCGGCCGAGAGACAAGCCCAACCGATTCAATTAGAACGGTTAAGGGGCAGGCGTGTCGGATCGAACCAGGTGGGTCCCATCTCCCTAACTAATTATAGGTCCTAAATAACTAACCTAACTAAATAATTAACCTAGGACTAACTAAAATAAACAAACTAGTGTGCCAAAATCCTAAGACCTAACGGGGTGATACTAACCGAATAACTAACTAAAAAAACATCTTAGTACCTAACCAAGGATGGTCCAAAGGGGTTTGCTATGGTCCTAATGACTTAGGGGTACTTTAGTAATTACCCTAGGTCACTTAATTAATTAAATTAGTAACTTAATTAATTAATTTAATCACTAGTCAAAACCTGAGACCCTAAGTCTAATGTTCTCCTAGTTGTAGTCAATTTAGGAGGGGTGTTTTAGGTAATTTAAGTGGAGGGTCTTTAGGGTAATTCTTGGGACGTCAATGTATTGATGTTAGGTCAGTTTTAGACCACTTTTACACGTCCCAAATAAGAATCAAACGAAATTTCATTGTCTCTCAAGAAATGCTCTCTTTTCCAAACTCCATTGAAGAACAAGAAAAAGCTTAAGGAAGAAGACGAAGGTTTTGAAGTTTTCAATCAGATTTCATGGATTCTTCATATATAAGGTATGGGTTTTTCACTATTGGGATTCCTTTACCCAAGAGGTACTTTCAAGATATATTTTCAAGAACTTCAAATACTAGGGTTTTTATTCTACAAAAAAGTGGATTTTCTTTCCAACCCTAGATTTATGATTTTTAGTGAAAAGTAAACATTTTCTATATCTAATTTTGCATGAGTTGTTGAGTAATTGATTGATAATGTTTGAATGTAGTGTGATACATGATCTTTCTCTATTTGATGGTTTTGACTGGGTTGTTTGTAGTGTTTGATAACGTGAAAATGTTAGGGTTAGAATTTAAGGTTTGAATTATTACCCGTTTACCCTCTCATATGCTATGTATTGATCTTGTACATGATTTTATGATTTTTTATTGATTATGTCATTGAGTATTTCACTAAGTATTATATGGATAAGTTTCTTGGAAACAAGAGGTAAGTATTCTAAAATTGTGATTACTCTAAGATGTTTATGTTGGCCTATAATTTGTGGTACTATGTTGTGAAAAGTATGTATGATGTTGGTATGTGAATATGCTGGCTATGAATATGTAAATTGTGAGATCATGATAGGAACACAAATATGCAAGTTTATGATATCCCTTGTATGCTTTACACGAGGTGATTATGTTATGTTAATCTCACAAAAGAAAGGTTACGATGAAAGGACATTTCTCATCTAATCTAAAAAGAGCTCATGATCATGTTGTACAAGGAGATAATCTCCTATGACCTATGATAAGTTTATTACGAAAAATAAATTAAATATTATTTCAAGGAAAGGGACTTAAGCTAAGCAACGATGAACTAGATATGGGAAGTGTACCTTAGCTAGGGGAAGGTAGGTTCACAATGATTCTCATGAGATTGAGGCTGCCATGTACTGTGGAGCTATGGGTCTCTAATACATCTCCTAATTCTTGAACTATGCTACCACCATAGGATACTAGCTAGTGCATCCACCTAGAAATCTATGTCATGTAGGTTCTACTTTGGCTGGTTTACCACCTCTTTTCGGTGTGGGGAAGACACAGGATTCCATGTTTAGCTCACATGGTCTATGTCGGTTAGGCGTATGTTCCCTCATGTAAAATGAAAGACAAGTAAGTGAACGTCGACTAGGGTGACTTGAGGAGTTTGCTTAGTATAGGTAGTGGTATGGGACACTACCTAGACATTGCACAAGTTGACTCTAAGGGAAGTCCTAGGAGATTGTACTTAATTAATAGGATGATATGAAAGATATATGTTTATGATGTATGATGTTATGCTTACTTGAATGTTTGATATTATGATGAATATGTTATTTGGTTATATTGCTATATAAAGTGATGACTAATTATGTTACAAGTTATATGAAGCAAAGTTTTACTTATGGTCTCCTATAGTATCTACTTGGTTGTGTGGGGTTATGGGGCTTCACATGACCATTGCACTTGTAAGTTGGGGACGGGATCATTGGTAAGTGTTTTGTATGTTTAGTTATGTTATTTATTGAATATTAAAAGTTAACATGACTATGATTGATGTCAATGAAATCCTTAATTTGTATATGTTACATGGTATGTGCATTGAAGATTTTCATATGGCTTTGCATGTTTTCTAATGAGATGATAAATGATCTTTTTTAATGCATGTCCTTATGTGTTATGTGCAGATACCCATACTTAGTTCATGTGGCGTACTGACCCCATTACTTTGCATTACTACAACTGTAGATTGTAGCTGTTAAAGCTTAAGGAGGTCGATTTGAAGAAGCTTGGAACTCTTTCTCCTAGTCTTGGTAGGTCCTCGTGTTCGGGGATGCTATCTTTCATATTCTAGCTTACATAGATTTTTAGTAGTTTTAATAATACGTTATTTCTATTATGTTCTTTGGATTCTTTTGTACTAAGACCTATATGGCATATTAACTATTATTAGCTAAGTTCAGATTTGCATTTCTTAGATTGTTTCTATATATGTGAGACAGTTTTAGAATATCATATGTTTTTATAATTCTTAAGTATGAAGTCTAAATATACTTCATTAGAATATTAAAAGTTTTTAATTTTTCCACAAATTTAACTGTATGATTGTGATGAAATCTATGAAGAGGTTTGTCTGCGACCTCTAAGAGGTTAACGACGCCGGTCTCATCCGGGGTGCAGATTCCGGGTGTAACAAGTCCATGGGTAATTGTCTTGTTTTGTTATAATGAAATTTAAATCTTATTCAAGCATGTGATGTCATTCCTTGATTATAGGGTTGTAGTAGATTATGGGTTCAAGTATGATGATAAGCATAGTACTTGTTTAAGTTAGTAAGCATGTTTTGTTATTTGGTATGACTTACTTGATTATGCATAAGACTTTTAAAGGGAAAAATAGCATGGTTTAACTACATGTTCCTTTTTATCATATTTTAAGCTTATATGTACATGTGGTCTCGTACTTAGTACAAGTGGCGTACTAACACCATTTATTCTTTTTTCCCAAACATTTTAGGTTTCAGTGATTGAAGGCTCATTTGAGATGACTTGAAGAAGACTTGGATATTCTCTACCATCCAAGTGGGTAGGTCCTCACTTTCCGAGGGCGATGTCAATATCTTGCTTATGAAGTTGCTTTGTTTTTCTAAGACTCTTATGTTCATTCCACTTTCATTTGATACGATTTGTATAAGCTTATATATGGCTTCTTTACATTGATGCAGGGCTATGCCCAAATTGCTATGATCTTTAGATGGTATGAGATGATACAATCCTTAAGACTCTGTCCTATCTTATGTATATATTTATGTGCAATGAAAGTAGAAAGTTATGTAACCTTCCTATACAAAGGTTCTATGTATACTCGATATATATATATTATGTGTATGTAGAGGTCTATGTAAACTTCCAAGTCGAAGTAATAAAAGTTTTAAATATTACGTGAAATTCAACTTATGAATGTGATGATGTAAACTAAGAGGCTAGTCTTAGTCCTCGAAGAGGACAACGACGCCGGTTACATCTAGAGGGTAAACCCGAATGTGACAAACTTGGTATCAGAGCATCAGTTTGAATTATATTATAGTCGATGTCTCTCTGTACCATGTCTATGTAAATTCGTGTTCATAATTGTGAAGCGCACCACACTTATGGACGGGAACCTACATGATGCCTAGGAAACTCTCCTTTTCTTGGAAATCTTATATCGTTCCACTAGAGTATACATATGGTGTGCTTTTGCATCTAATCTTATTGTTGTGCTTACAGGAATAATGGATGCTCGAATAAATGTGGCACGAACACTTAAAGAGGAAATTGCAAATGCGTAAGCTCCTCCCCGTGGTGAGCAAGTTCCTCCACTTAAAGAAGATGCTAATATGGAACAAATTTCGGTCAATCCTCCACCCTTGACGGATGGAGATATAAGGGCTTTCCTCATCTAATTGGCTCAAGCATCCACTGTTCAAGCCCAAACGATGACGGCCCAAGCCAACCGAGAACTTGTACCCCGTCCTCAACAACAAGTCAATACTATGGCTTCCCATATAAGGGACTTCACTCGAATGAATCCTCCTACATGCGATGGTATAAGGTTGAGGAAGACCACCAAGAATTCATCGATGAATTCTATAAGATACTCTTGCCTATGGGGTTGTCCACAAGTGAGAAGGTCGAGTAGGCCACTTATCAACTCAAGGACGTAGCTCAAGCATGGTTTGAGCAATGGAGGGATAATAGGCCATTGAGGAGTGGTTCTTTGACTTGGGAAATCTGTAATAAGTCTTTTCTAGATTGGTTCTTTCCTAGGGAGATGAGGGAGGCTAAAGTGGTGGAGTTTATCAACCTTCTCCAAATAGGTATGAGTGTTCATGAGTACTCCTTGATATTCATTATATTGTTGAAATATGCTCCTTCTTTGTTTTCCGATCCTAGAGATGAATGAGACTCTTTGTGACGGGGGTGTCGGATAATTTTCAAGAGGAGTTTCATTCGACTATGTTATACGACAACATGAACATTTCTCGTCTAATGGTGCATGCCAAGCATGTTGAACAGGAAAGGGCTAGGAGGAAGAGTAGAGATGATAAGAGGGAAAGATCTTTTGATGGAGGTTCTTCAAAGAACAGGCTTGAGATACAAGACAAGCCAAGGTTTAGGATGCGGGTTTCAAGTCAAGTTCATCCCAAAGGCTAGTGGTGATAGGATGTCTGACCCAAAGTTCAAAAAGGGAAAGGTACTAATTCACCAACCGAGAAGTCAACTTGTGAAAAGTGTGGCAAGAAGCACTATGGTGATTGCCTTAAGGGGACGGATAATTGTTTTGGTTGTGGTAAAAATAGGCACAATAATAGGAATTTCCCTAATGTTAGGGGTCAAGACAAGGGTTGTGGTCAAGCTCAAGCGAGTGGTTCAAATGAGGCTTCAAAGAAGAACCGCTTTTATGCTCTCCGCTCTAGGGGTGAGCAAGAGACTTCTCCCGACGTGGTGACCGGTAATGTTGAAAGTTTTCTCTATTGATGTATATGTCTTACTTAATCCCGGTGCTACCTTATCCTTTGTTACTCCTTTATTAACCAAAAAGTTTGATATTTTACCCGATATTTTGCATGAACCTTTTATACTGTCTACTCCGGTGGGTGAGTCAGTTGTTGCAAAAAGGGTGTATAAAAATTGTCCTATAATATTTTCCAATAGAGTTTCTTATGTTGAACTAGTAGAACTCGATATGCTTGATTTTGATATTATATTTGGTATGGATTGGTTGCATGCTTGCTTTGCTTCTATTTATTGTAGGAAAAGAGTGGTGAATTTTAACTTTCCAAATGAACCCATTGTTGAGCGTAAGGGGGGAAACTCTATTCCTAGAGGTCGTATAGTCTCTTGTATAAAAGCATGCAAATTGATCTATATAGGTTGTCCATACCATATTGTAAGAGTCCAATATTTAGACTCTGAAATATCTCCCATTGAGTCGGTCCCCATAGTGAGTGAATTTCCGGAGGTCTTTCCTAATGATCTTCTTGTTATTCCTCTCAAACGAAAAATTGATTTTGGTATAAATTTGCTACCGGACACAAATCCCATTTCAATTCCTCCTTATCGGATGGCTAAAGCCGAATTGAAAGAGTTGAAGGCTATCTTAAACAACCTAATGGGTCTAGCTTGGTCTAGGTAAGGGTATGGGACTCTACCTAAGCATTGCAATAGTTAGCCTTGAGGGGAGTCTTAGGAGGATATTCTATGTATGTGTATGTTTATGATGATTTATGATATGTATATGAAGGACTTGCACATTATTAATACTATACGTTGACTAGTTCACTTATAAGTACGTGTTGGTTTATGTTGTTAAAGTAAGATGAAATGTATATCTAAATGTCATGTTATATGAAGTAGGGTGCTAGTTATGATTCTTGTTGCGTTACTTGATTGAGTAAGGTTATGGGGTTTTGATTGGTCATTGCACTTGTTGACTTGATAGGGATTCATGGGTAATTGTCTTACTTTGTTATAATGAAATGTACTCTTATCCATGCATGTGATGTCATTCTTTTGTGATAGGGTTGTAGTAGATTATGGGTTCAAGTATGATGATATGCATAGTACTTGTTTAAGTTAGTAAGCATGTTTTGTTACTTGATATGACTTACTTGATTATGCATAAGACTTTTTAAAGGGCAAAATATCTTGGTTTAACTAAATGTACCATTTTAGCATATTTTGAGCTTATATGTACATGTGGTGTCATACTTAGTACAAGTGACGTACTAACCCCATTTCATCCTTTTTTTCCCCAATATTTTAGGTTCCGTCGTTGAAGTCTCATTTGAGACTACTTGAAGAAGACTTGGATATTCTCTACCATCCAAGTGGGTAGGTCCTCACTTTTCGAGGGCAATGTCACTATCTTGCTTATGAAGTTGCTTTATTTTTCTAACACTTTTATGATCATTCCACTTTTATTTGAGTATAATTTGTATAAGACTATATGTGGCTTATTTACATTGATGTAGGGCTATGCCAAAATTGCAATAATCTTTAGATGGTATGAGATGAGACAATGCTTAAGACTATGTTTTATCTTATGTATATATTGATGTGCAATAAAAGTAGAAGGCTATGTAACCTTCTTATACGAAGGGTCTATGTATAATCAATATCTATATATTATGTGTATGTAGAGGTCTATGTAAACCTCCAAGTAGAAGTAATAAAAGTTTTAAATTTTTCGCTAAATTTGACTTATGAATGTGATGATGTAAACTAAGAGGCTAGTCTTAGTCCTAAAAGAGGGTGACTATGTTGGTTACATCTAGGGGGTAGACCCGAATGTGACAATGTAATTCATGACAAACTACGACATCAAATTCGTCACTAATTATTAGCTTTAAGTGACAGAATTTACTTTTCGTACTTAAATATATGAGACACATACTTTTAGTGACGAAACATATGAATTTGTAGCAAAGTTTTGTCCACTAAAGTTTCCCACCAAAAAATTAATCGGCGTCATTTGTTAGTAACGAATTTAAAGTTGTCAGTGACACATTATTTCGTTACTAATAATGTATCTAATTCATGACAAAATGTTTTTTGTCTTATAATATCTTAAATTTTGGACACCAAAAAATTTCATCTAAAACAATATTTAGTTACGATATCGACAAATTAGAGTTCGTAGTTAAACATGATAAGTTTTAGCTATGAAAATTTATATTTAATTATTACATTTATTTTGTCACTAATAATATAAATAATTTGTGACAAATATTGTGTTGTCTCTAATCAATCTATGATTTAGTGACAGCAAAAAAATTGTCACAAAATATGTAAGGTGTTAAATAGCGACGACTTAAAATTTGTAGTGAATAAGTGAACTATTTGCTATGAAAAAATTCATAATTAAATACATTTTTCTACAATTGTTCATTATTACAAACGATAACTTACAACAAGAATAATACAAGTGCTTCATAAGAAGTAGACAGAGTCCATTCGTTAATTGGTAAGTGAAAATATCAAAACTAATGAATTCGGTCGATTTTGTAAAAACGAAAAAGTTAAATACATCAAGTTTCTTAAATTACGCAATTGTAAGTGCATCATTTGAAAAATACATCCGATTTATAAGTATTGTGATTGGGCACGGTTCTACCACTAGATCGCTAATATTTGTTGATTTAGCACTTTTATTTTTTATTTGATACACTTCCATTAATAAGCACGATTAAAAAAATTGTCAAGTCTTTATGCTAATTTTTGTGCATGTCTATTGATTTGTGATTGGTAAATTACATAGATTAAGTCGATCTATTTGCTTTTTTCTATAAATATGTACATATTTAATAGTAATTCCACATACGTACGTAGAGTAACTATAGAGAGTAACATCAAAATACAAACTTAGACTTTGCAAATGTACAATATATTTCATGAATTTCTATTAACTTTTCCCATCAATGTAAAAATTGAAATAAACTAAAAATGACATCGCAAATAAAAGAAATGAACTAACGAGGATTTCAAATACATTATGACGAAGTACTATAGTTATTGATGTTGATGTTCAGCTAGAACCGATTATTCATATTTTAAAATAAAATCAAAAGATTAATTTTGAATAAATTAATTATTGTACCGAATAATTTTAAAATTTACAAAAATAAATAAATAAAATGACAAAATCGTACTGAAAATATATTTAAAGATATCATAAAAAATTACACTGTTTAATTATAATATAATATAAATTTGAATAAATTGTGGGTGGTAAATTCATGCATTTTTGTATGATTATAAATAATCATATAATATATTGTTTCTACAAAAGTTAAATTTAAAAGAAGTGAATGAAGTATAAAATAAAACAAAAATAAACAACAAAAGAGAGTTTGTCTGATGGTAGACACTCTTCACTTCCAACCTTAAAGTTGTCATTTCGATTCCCCAAGGTAGCATAATGTGCGAGCTCCTGGGCAGGGTTGAAAAAAATTGAGATAGGAGAGATACATTTTCTATATGATAATATATATATATATATATATATATATATATATATATATATATATATATATATATATATATATATATATATATATATATATATATATATATATATATATATATATATATATATATATATATTATCATCATATAAACATTTAGGAACAAAATAATTTTTTGTATATAAAATATAGTCATTAGTGATGAAATTAGATTTTGTTTAACTAAGAAATACATATAACTTTAGAGACAATTGATTTCGTCACTGATTGAAGTAAAATAATTAGTGACGATATAATTTTATCGGTAGTAATAACCTTTTTAGTGACAAAGCATACTATTAACTACAAAAAATATATTTTTTACAATAAAGAAATTTGTCACAAATATTTAAGCATTTGGAGACGATTTTTCTTTTTGTAATTAATATAATACTTTTAGTGACGCAGCACTAAATCGTCTTTGGATACTTTTAGAGACACACATTTAGTGACGACTAAGTGACAAATTATTTTCGCCAGACAAGATTTTTAGTGACGAAATATGATTTATTAATGACAAAATTATTTGTCCCTAATAATCAAATTTATTGTAATGGTGTGTTGTACGTGTATTATTTCTATCAAATATTTCAAACTTTCTAAAATGACATGAATATTAGTACAACATATATTTGTAAGTGCTTCCAATTTGAAAGTGAAAAATACAATTTCCATGAAAATATATATTGCGAAAATATAAAATAATTGCAAAACTCTATAATGTTAGTCTTGAACAATATACATCAAGTAGAATATTGAATAATCTTTCTGATTTATATTACTACATAAAAAATCTAAACAAAATGAAGCTCAATTACTCCATTCTATAATATTACAATCAAAATGTCCAAAAATAAAATTGTCATCACACCAACCATTTGAGTTTTGACACTGTACAAAACTACCATCAATATAGATTGCTCATATTTAAGAAAATTATTAAGCTTAGTGTCACACAAATATAAATGGAAATCTCATTTTATTTGAAAATGATGTTAATCTCATTCATACAAATCGAAAAATTAAAAATAAAACAAAAAAGGTGAAAATGAACAATATATGTATGCATTCGCAACAATATATTAGACAGACGATAAAGTAACATAACAAAAATCTTTCGTTCAAAATAACAATATTTAGTAATATTTATTTAAATTAACATGAATTTAGACAATTACAATATGGATATCTAAGTATATTGTATAAATTATTCAAATATTATCAAACTCATCATACATTAATAGAAGTTTTCTCTATTAAGTAACACTTACAAGAACAATAACACAATGACAAATAAAAATAAATTCCCACAACAATGCAAAATGATACAAGAATTACATAAAAATGTGAATTGCATATCAAATTTAATTTGGACAACCATTCATTGACTCCAAAATGGAAAAGAAATTAAACTTAAAATTACGAGCTAATAAACAAAAGATATCAAGGAATAGGTCATCTCTTCTAAACTTCTAAGTTTAACTATTCTTTTGTAACAAAACTTCTTTTTTCATGATTTCATCTCTTATATTTGTAACTTCAACTATTGTATTATAAGAAATTTAACTTCAGAATAATGTCATTTGTTCTTCTACTCAATTAGTTTCTTGACGATATGTTATATCATTATTTAGAAAAAAGACTAGAGAATTGTAACGACCTGTTTAGTCGTTTTGAGCAGCAGACTTCAATTCTGGAAAAACTGGCAGAAACGACGGACCCCACGACGGACCGTCATGGGCACGACGGACCGTCGCAGGGTCTCGTTTCAAAACACTTAGAAAATCTGCAAATTGGGTACTGGAATCGACTCTCTGAACTTCGTAACGGAATGGCAGGACGGACCGTCACAGGTGTGACGGACCGTCACAGACTCTTCAGAGAAATTGAGTCTCTGAAGTCTGTGACGGAGCAGCAGGACGGACCGTCGCAGGCGCGACGGGCCGTCACAGACTGCGTAATCCCAGTCTGGGTCGGATTTCTTTATACGTTTTAAGGGACGTTTTTGACTATTCCTGCTTTAATTATAAAGTTAGTGGGTTAATTCTAATAAGTCTAATTACTTGGGGGTTAAAAAAGGTAACCTTAAGTTAATTGGTGGGTTATTAATGCCATCTTTTATTCTTAATTATATACTAATTAGGGTAAAGGAAAGAGGGTTTGAATAAAGAAAATAGAAAGAACAAGAGAAAGAGGGAGGAAGTCGAACGAGAAAGAGGAGAAACGAAGAGAAACAAAGATTGGGAAATTGCTTGCTTGATCACTAATCTTCGGTGGAGGTAGATTATGGTTTTCATGCTATTCGTAGTAAACTCTTAATAGCGAATGATATGTGTTAGTAGTATTGTAAACCCTTCTATATGCTTAATTGTATGCTTGCATGAATGATGTGATTATGTAATTATGAATAAATAAGCATGATGAAGCTTTTGAATCCCAAATCTTGAAAAGAAACCCTAATCTACTTGTTAATGATGATGCCTTGGTATAAAAGAAGGCTTGATGAACGAAAGTGGTGAGATTAGGGGAACGGGTGCCACGTTCCGGTACCAGGATAGAATGAGGATCGGAGTGTCACGTTCCGACACCAGGATAGTATATGGATCGGGTGCCACGTTCCGGTACCAGGATAGAATGAGGAACGGAGTGTCACGTTCCGACACCAGGATAGTATATGGATCGGGTGCCACGTTCCGGTACCAGGATAGAATGAGGATCGGAGTGTCACGTTCCGACACCAGGATAGTATATGGATCAGGTGCCACGTTCCGGTACCAGGATAGAATGAGGATCGGAGTGTCACGTTCCGACACCAGGATAGTATACGGATCGGAGTGTCACGTACCGACACGAGGGGAATAAATATAATGAATCTTGCAAGATGCTAATATACCCAATCTAATGAACCTAATTCCCAAATGAGTATGATGAGGAGGCGTGAGTCCTCATTGATGTGCTTGGTGTTGTAACCAAGGGTTATGGTAACTGTAAATGCTGCATGCTAAGGATATTAGTTGATTTTATGATATTGCTTAATATATACTGTTTTCTATTTTGAGTTGGCCGATGATATCTACTCGGTACTTCGCTTTGTAATCGACCCTACTTTTATGTTTTCTTCTTGTTTATTTGTGGAGTGCAGCAAACGTGCCGTCATCTTCGACTCAACAGTAACTCTAGCCAGTCTTCATTTCTTCGGATATCAGGGTGAGCTAATGCTTCTAGCTTGGACTGGATCTTCATCTTCATGTCTTGATGCCTTGAAGTTCCGGCATGGACTAGCTTTTATGTATTTTTAGCTTCGTAGATACTCTTAGCTTTAGTAATTTGAGGATAGATTTTCTTGTGATGATGACTTCCAGATTTTGGGGATAAAAATAGTTATTGATTTTATTAATGAGTTTAAGTCTTCCGCATTACTTTCTGTTGATATTATATTGAAATGTTAAGGTTTACATTGGTTGGTTCGCTCACATAGGAGGGTAAGTGTGGGTGCCAGTCGCGCCCGGATTTGGGTCGAGAAAAACTTGGTATCAGAGCATTAGGTTCGTTGGTCTCATCACACAAGAACGAGTCTAGTAGAGTCTTAAGGAACGGTAGGGGGACGCCTTTACTTTTCTTTGAGGGGCTATAAGACTTTAGGAAAATTCCATTCTTTCTTTCTTTCGTGTTGCTACTTGAATCCAATTGGTATCTGGGTGATACAAATTGGTATCTGACCATCTTCACTCTATTTCGCATATGGTTAGAACTAGAGCTACGACTGTGACAACACCAACACCGGCAAGACAAGAAACAACTGAGCCAGCCACTGGGGCTGTGGCTCGAGGAAGAGCAACGGCAAGAGGCCGTGGTAGAGGTCGTGGGAGGACGTCCTCTAGAGGGAGAGGACGAGTACCTAGCCCATCTGATGCTAGGGCGGTGACTCCTCCACCGACTGAGGAAGTAGTAAGAGAGGGTGAGGAAGGGGAGAATGAACAAGTGCAAAATGATGAATTGCCACCCCAACCTACCCCAGAGATGATCAATCAGGTTCTCGCTTATCTTAGTGGGTTATCTGATCAGGGCCAGACACCTCCAGTGTTTTCTGCACCAGCACCTCAGGTTCCGGAGGTACAACATGCGGCTACTATGGCTCCTCGTATGGATGACTCATTGGACATAGGCACGTTTCCACGTCTGACTACTGGGCCTATAATGACAAATGATCAGCATGAACTTTTCAGTAAGTTCTTGAAATTGAAACCTCCAGTCTTCAAGGGTGCTGAATCTGAGGATGCTACTACACAAGATGGGTATAGTAGAACGGTTTGGTGTTGAGTTTGTGACTTATCAGTTTCAAGGGAACGACAAAATGTGGTGGCGATCACATGTTGAGTGTCAACCGACAGAGGCAACACCTATGACTTGGGCATCATTCTCTAGTTTGTTTATGGAGAAGTATATCCCGCGGACTTTGAGGGATAGGAAAAGAGATGAATTCTTAAGTCTAGAGCAAGGTAGGATGTCGGTTACTGCATACGAGGTTAAGTTTCGTGCACTATCAAGATATGCCACCCAACTTTGTTTCAGTCCACAAGAGCGGATTCGTCATTTTGTGAAGGGGTTGAGATCAGAATTGCGGCTTTCAGCCTTGCAGGTAGCGGCTACGGCAAAATCTTTTCAAGAAGTGGTAGACTTCGTGATAGAGGTAGAGGGAGTGAAGCCAGATGACTTCTCTATAACAACGACATCAAAGAGGTTTCGAAAGGGAGGTGAGTTTAATGGTTCTTACTCTAGAGGACAGGGTTCAGGAGGTTACTCAGTAATCCTGTCTTCACTACAGACTGTAGTTGGGGTTCCACCTCAGACCGGTCAACACTTCCCTGAGAGACCTATGCATGAACCCAGAGAGTGCTATAGATGTGGGGATATTGGACATATTAAGAGATATTGTCCAAAAAAGAGTTACCGACCCCCAATAGCTAGAGGTACAGGTGGTTATGGAAGAGGCCGTCATTCTGGAGGACGCGGTGGTCGAGGTAATGGTGGTCACCAAAACGGCCGGGGTGATGGGCAAACTGGAGCCACTACATCACAACATGGTAGGGGCAACGGACAGACAAGTAATGGGGCCCATTGCTACGCTTTTCCTGGGAGATCTAAAGCGGAGACATCAGATGTTGTCGTCACAGGTAATCTTTTGATTTGTGATTGCATGGCGTCTGTATTGTTTGATCCTGGATCCACATTTTCTTATGTATCTTCCTCCTTTGCTAATGGTCTAAATTTACGTTGTGAATTACTTGACATGCCTATTCGTGTTTCTACTCCGGTGGGTGAGTCTGTGGTAGTTGAAAAGGTATATAGGTCTTGTTTGGTGAACTTTGTGGGGAGCAACACTTATGTAGATTTGGTTATCATAGAAATGGTTGACTTTGATGTAATTCTGGGTATGACTTGGCTTTCTCCGAATTTTGCGATCTTGGATTGTAATGCTAAGACTGTGACGTTAGCCAAGCCTGGGACAGATCCGTTAGTGTGGGAGGGAGACTACACTTCCAATCCGGTTCGTATCATCTCTTTTCTTCGTGCTAAGAAAATGGTTAGTAAAGGGTGTTTAACTTTCTTGGCACATCTCAAGGATGACACTACTCAAGTACCCTCGATTGAGTCGGTTTCGGTGGTCCGTGAGTTTCTGGATGTGTTCTCTGCAGATCTTCCTGGTATGCCACCAGATAGGGACATTGACTTCTGTATTGATCTTGAATCGGGTACTCGCCCCATTTCTATACCCCCTTATAGAATGGCTCTGTAACGACCTGTTTAGTCGTTTTGAGTAGCAGACTTCGATTCTGGAAAAACTGGCAAGGACAATGGACCCCACGATGGACCGTCATGGGCACGACGGACCGTCGCAGGGTCTCGTTTCAAAACACTTAGAAAATCTGAAATTGGGTACTGAAAATTGACTCTCTGAACTTCGTGACGGAGTGGCAGGACGGACCGTCGCAGGCTCGACGGCCCGTCACAGGCCATACACTTGAAAATTTAGTTCTGAAGCATACGACGGACAGCGGGGCCGGACCGTCGCGGTAGCGCCGACGTCCGCCACGCCACGCAATCCCGATTGGTCGGATTTCTTTATACGTTTTAAGGGACGTTTTTGACTATTCCTGCTTAAATTATAAAGTTAGGGGGTTAATGTTAATAAGTCTAATTACTTGGGAGTTAAAAGAGGTAACCTTAAGTTAATTAGTGGGTTATTATTGTCATCTTTTATTCTTAATTATATACTAATTAGGGTAAAAGAAAGAGGGTTTGAATAAAGAAAATAGAAAGAACAAGAGAAAGAGAGAGAAAGTTGAACGAGGGAGAGAATCGAACGAGGGGAAAAACACAAATCTTGGGGAATTGCTTGCTTGATCACGAATCTTCGGTGGAGGTAGATTATGGTTTTCATACTATTCGTAGTAAACTCTTAATAGCGAATGATATATGTTAGTAGTATTGTAAAACCCTTCTATATGCTTAATTGTATGCTTGCATGAATGATGTGATTATGTAATTATGAATAAATAAGCATGATGAAGCTATTGAATCCCAAATCTTGAAATGAAAACCCTAATCTACTTTGTTAATGATGATGCCTTGGTATAAAAGAAGGCTTGATGAACGAAAGTAGTGAGATTAGGGGATCGAGTGTCACGTTTCGACACCAGGATAGAATATGGATCGGGTGCCACGTTCCGGTACCAGGATAGTATATGAGGATCGGAGTGTCACGTTCCGACACCAGGATAGAATATGGATCGGGTGCCACGTTCCGGTACCAGGATAGTATATGAGGATCGGAGTGTCACGTTCCGACACCAGGATAGTATATGGATCGGGTGCCATGTTCCGGTACCAGGATAGAATTTGGATCGGGTGACACGTTCCGGTACCAGGATAGTATATGAGGATCGAAGTGTCACGTTCCGACACCAGGATAGTATATGGATCGGGTGCCACGTTCCGGTACCAGGATAGAATATGGATTGGGTGTCACGTTCCGACACCAGGATAGAATGAGGATCAGAGTGTCACGTTCCGACACCAGGATAGTATATGATGAGCGGAGTGTCACGTACCGACACGAGGGGAATAAAGATAATGAATTTTGAAAGATGATAATATATTCAAATCTAATGAACCTGATTCCCAAATGAGTATGATGAGGAGGCGTGAGTCCTCATTGATGTGCTTGGTGTTGTAACCAAGGGTTATGATAACTGTAAATGCTGCATGCTAAGGATATTAGTTGATTTTATGATATTGCTTAATATATATACTGTTTTCTATTTTGAGTTGGCCGATGATATCTACTCAGTACCCGTGTTTTGTACTGACCCCTACTTTTATGTTTTCTTCTTGTTTATTTGTGGAGTCACGACAAGCGTGCCGTCGTCTTCGACTCAGCGATAATTCAAGCCAGTCTTACTACATCGGAAATTCAGGGTGAGCTAATGCTTCTAGCTTGGACTGGATCTTCTTCTTCAAGTCTTGATGCCTTGAACTTCCGGCATGGACTAGCTTCTTATGTATTTTTAGCTTTTAGAATACTCTTAGTTTAGTCATTTGATCATAGATGTTCTTGTGATGATGACTTCCAGATTTTGGGGAATAATAGTTATTGATTTGGTTTTTATAAATGAGTTTAAGTCTTCCGCATTATTTTCTGTTGATATTATATCGAAATATTAAGGTTTAGATTGGTTGGTTCGCTCACATAGGAGGGTAAATGTGGGTGCCAGTCGCGATCGGTTTTGGGTCGTGACAAACTTGGTATCAGAGCATTAGGTTCGTTGGTCTCATCACACAAGAACAGGTCTAGTAGAGTCTTAAGGAACGGTAGGGGGACGCCTTTACTTTTCCTTGAGAGGCTATAAGACTTTAGGAAAATTTCACTCTTTCATTCTTTCTTTCGTGCTACTACTTGAGTCCAATTGGTATCTGGGCGATACGAATTGGTATCTTACCATCTTCATTCTCTTTCGCAGATGGTTAGAACTAGAGCAACGACTACGCCAACACCAACACCGGCCAGACAAGAAACAACTGAGCCAGCCACTGGGGCTGTGGCTCGAGGGAGAACAGCGGCAAGGGGCCGTGGTAGGGGTCGTGGGAGGACGTCCTCTAGAGGAAGAGGACGAGCACCGAGCCCATCTGGTACTAGGGTGGTGACTCCTCCACCGACTGAGGAAGTAGTAAGAGAGGGGGAGGATGGGGTGAATGAGCAAGTACAGAATGAGGAAATGCCACCCCAACCTACCCAAGAGATGATCAATCAGGTTCTGGCTTATCTTAGCGGGTTATCTGATCAAGGCTAGACACCCCCAGTGTTTTCTGCACCAGCACCTCAGGCTCCGGAGGTACATCATGCGACTACTATGGCTCCCCGCATGGATGTTCCATTGGAAATAAGCACATTTCCTCGTCTGACTACAGGGCCTGTAATGACAAATGATCAGCATGAACTTTTCAGTAAGTTCTTGAAATTGAAACCTCCAGTCTTCAAGGGTGCTGAATCGGAGGATGCTTATGATTTTCTGGTCGACTGTCACGAGCTACTACACAAGATGGGTATAGTGGAACGGTTTGGTGTTGAGTTCGTGAGTTATCAGTTTCAAGGAAATGCCAAGATGTGGTGGCGGTCACATATTGAGTGTCAACTAACAGAGGCACCACCTATGACTTGGGCCTCATTCTCTAGTTTGTTTATGGAGAAGTATATCCCCCGAACTTTGAGGGATAGGAAAAGGGATGAGTTCTTGAGCCTAGAGCAAGGTAGGATGTCGGTTAATGCTTATGAGGCTAGGTTTCGCGCACTATCCAGATATGCCACTCAACTTTGTTTCAGTCCACAAGAGCGGATTCACCGGTTTGTGAAGGGGTTGAGATCGGAGTTGCGGATTTTGGCCTTACAGGTAGCGGCTACAGCAAAATCCTTCCAAGAAGTGGTAGACTTCGTGATAGAGGTGGAAGGAGTAAAGCCCGATGACTTCGCCTCGACATCGACATCAAAAAGGTTTCAAAAGGGGGGTGAGTTTAATGGTTCCTACTCTAGAGGACAGAGTTCCGGAGGTTACTCAGTTCGACCCATTCAGTCGTCACTACAGACTGTAGTTGGGGTCCACCTGCACCGCCAACACTTCTCTGAGAGACCTATGCATGAACCCAGAGAGTGCTATGGATGTGGGGAGATTGGACACATTAAGAGATATTGTCCAAAACAGAGTTATCAGCCCCCAATAGCTAGAGGTAGAGGTGGTCATGGTAGAGGCCGTTATTCGGGAGGACGTGGTGGTCGAGGTAATGGTGGTCACCAAAACGGCCGGGGTGATGGGCAAACTGGAGCCACTACATCACAACATGGTAGGGGCAACGGACAGACAAGTAATGGGGCCCATTGCTACGCTTTTCCTGGGATATCTGAAGCGGAGACATCAGATGTTGTCATCACAGGTAATCTTTTGATTTGTGATTGCATGGCTTCTGTATTGTTTGATCCTGGATCCACATTTTCTTATGTATCTTCCTCATTTGCTAATGGTCTAAATTTACATTGTGAATTACTTGATATGCCTATTCGTGTTTCTACTTCGGTGGGTGAGTCTGTGGTAGTTGAAAAGGTATATAGGTCTTGTTTGGTGAACTTTGTGGGGAGCAACACTTATGTAGATTTGGTTAACTTAGAAATGGTTGATTTTGATGTAATTCTGGGTATGACTTGGCTTTCTCCGCAATTTGCGATCTTGGATTGTAATGCTTAAACGGTGACATTAGCCAAGCCTGGGACAGACCCGTTAGTGTGGGAGGGTGACTACACTTCCAATCCGGTGCGTATCATCTCCTTTCTTCGTGCTAAGAAAATGGTTAGCAAATGGTATTTAGCTTTCATGGCCCATCTCAAGGATGACACTACCCAAGTACCTTCGATTGAGTCGGTTTCGGTAGTCCGTGAGTTTTTGGATGTGTTCCCTGCCGATCTTCCTGGTATGCCACCAGATAGGGATATTGACTTCTGCATTGATCTTGAACCAGATACTCGCCCCATTTCTATACCCCCTTATAGAATGGCTCCCGCGGAGTTGAGAGAGTTAAAGGCCCAACTTCAAGAGTTGTTGAGCAAAGGCTTCATCAGACCAAGTGCATCTCCTTGGGGTGCTCCGGTTTTGTTTGTGAAGAAGAAGGATGGGAGTTTTCGGATGTGCATAGACTACGCACAAGCTGAATAAGGTAACTATTAAGAACAAGTATCCCCTTCCTCGCATTGATGACTTGTTCGATCGATTACAAGGTGCTTGTGTCTTCTCTAAGATTGACTTGAGATCCGGTTATCATCAATTGTAAATACGGGCAACGCGGATGTGCCAAAGACTGCTTTGAGCGAGGTATGGGCATTACGAATTTGTGGTGATGTCTTTTGGTCTTACGAATGCCCCTGCTGCGTTCATGAGCTTGATGAACGGGATTTTTAAGCCATATTTGGACCTCTTCGTGATCGTATTTATTGATGATATATTGGTATACTCAAAGAGCAAGAAGGAACATGAAGAGCACTTGAGAATGGTATTGGAAATGTTGAGGGAGAAAAAGCTTTATGCCAAGTTCTCTAAGTGTGAGTTTTGGCTAGATGCAGTGTCCTTCTTGGGGCACGTGGTTTCTAAGGATGGAGTGATGGTGGATCCTTCTAAGATTGAGACAGTGAAGAATTGGGTAAGACCCGCTAATGTGTCAGAAATAAGGAGCTTTGTTGGGTTAGCTAGCTACTACCGCCGATTTGTCAAGGGATTCTCTTCTATTGCTTCCCAATTGACGAACTTGACTAAGCAGAATGTTCCATTTGTATGATCAGATGAGTGTGAGGAAAGCTTTCAGAAGCTCAAGACTTTATTGACTACCGCACCCATTCTCACCTTGCCAGTGGAAGGTAAGGACTTCATTGTTTATTGTGATGCATCCTATTCTGGGTTGGGTGCAGTGCTAATGCAAGGGAAGAGTGTAATTGCTTATGCTTCAAGACAATTAAAAGTGCATGAACGTAACTACCCAACTCATGATTTGGAACTGGCCGCGGTAGTGTTTGCACTGAAGCAATGGAGGCACTATTTATATGGGGTTAAGTGTGAGGTCTACACGGATCATCGTAGCCTTCAGTATGTCTTCACTCAGAAAGATTTGAACTTGAGACAGAGGAGATGGATGGAACTACTGAAGGACTACGACTTCACTATTTTGTATCATCCGGGGAAGGCGAATGTTGTAGCGGATGCCTTAAGTAGAAAGGCGGGAAGCATGGGAAGTCTAGCTCACTTGCAAGCTTCTAGACGCCCATTGGCTAGAGAGGTCCAGACTCTAGCTAATGACTTGATGAGATTAGAAGTAAATGAGAAGGGAGGATTGTTGGCTAGTGTGGAGTCAAGATCTTCTTTTCTTGACAAGATTAAGGGAAGACAGTTTGATGATGAGAAACTGCGCAGAATCCGAGATAAAGCGTTGCGAGGAGAGGCTAAAGAAGCACAAATCGATGAGGAAGGTGTTTTGAGAATCATGGGAAGGGTATGTGTACCCCGAGTTGACGATTTGATCAACACTATTCTGACAGAGGCTCATAGTTTAAGGTATTCAATACATCCGGGTGCAACCAAGATGTATCGTGACCTAAAGCAACACTTTTGGTGGAGTAGAATGAAGCGTGATATTGTTGACTTTATCGCCAAGTGTCCAAACTGTCAACAAGTAAAGTATGAACACCAAAGGCCCGGAGGAACACTTCATAGAATGCCCATTCCGAAATGGAAGTGGGAAAGAATTGCAATGGACTTTGTGGTTGGTCTTCCAAGGACAATGGGTAAGTATGACTCCATTTGGGTGATTGTTGATAGGTTAACTAAATCTGCTCATTTCATTCCGGTAAAGGTGACTTACAATGCAGAGAAGTTAGCCAAGATCTATATCTCAGAAATCGTTCGATTGCATGGGGTCTCACTATCCATCATATCAGATAGAGGTACGCAGTTTACTTCTAAGTTTTGGAAAACATTGCATGTGGAATTGGGAACTAGGTTGGACCTTAGTACGGCGTTCCATCCTCAGACCGATGGTCAGTCTGAAAGGACGATTCAAGTGTTGGAGGATATTCTTCGTGCATGTGTGATAGAGTTTGGTGGTCATTGGGATAGCTTCCTACCCTTAGCGGAGTTTTCATACAATAATAGCTATCACTCAAGCATTGACATGGCTCCATTTGAAGCATTGTATGGTAGGAGATGTAGGTCTCTTATTGGCTGGTTTGATGCATTCGAGGTTAGACCTTGGGGTACTGACCTTTTGAGGGATTCGATAGAGAAAGTGAAGTCTATTCAAGAAAAGCTTCTAGCGGCGCAAAGTAGACAAAAGGAATATGCAGATCGAAAGGTCAGAGACTTAGAGTTCATGGAGGGTGAACAAGTCTTACTGAAGGTTTCACCAATGAAAGGGGTGATGCGGTTTGGTAAAAGATGCAAGCTAAGCCCAAGGTACATTGGTCCCTTTGAAATACTTAAGCGAGTAGGGAAGGCGGCTTACGAGTTAGCCTTTCCTCCAGGGCTGTCCGGAGTGCATCCGGTATTCCATGTGTCTATATTGAAAAGATATCATGGGGATGGAAATTACATTATCCGTTGGGATTCAATTTTGCTTGATGAGAACTTGTCTTATGAGGAGGAGCCTGTTGCTATTTTAGATAGAGAAGTTCGCAAGTTGAGGTCAAGAGAGATTGCATCCATCAAGGTGCAATGGAAGAATCGACCGGTTGAAGAAGCCACTTGGGAGAAGGAGGCAGATATGCAAGAAAGATACCCACATCTGTTTACAGATTCAGGTACTCCTTTTCTCCCTTGTTTTCCTTCTTGTGATCGTTCGGGGACGAACGATGGGTAAATTGGTATCTATTGTAACGACCTGTTTAGTCGTTTTGAGTAGCAGACTTCGATTCTGGAAAAATTGGCAAGGACAACGGACCCCACAACGGACCGTCATGGGCACGACGGACCGTCGCAGGGTCTCGTTTCAAAACACTTAGAAAATCTGAAATTGGGTACTGAAAATCGACTCTCTGAACTTCGTGACAGAGTGGAAGGACGAACCGTCGCAGGCTCGACGGCCCGTCACAGGCCATCCACTTGAAAATTTAGTTCTGAAGCATACGACGGACAGCAGGACGGACCGTCGCAGGCGCGACGGCCCGTCACGGGCTACGCAATCCCAGTTCGGGTCGGATTTCTTTATACGTTTTAAGGGACGTTTTTGACTATTCCTGCTTAAATTATAAAGTTAGGGGGTTAATGTTAATAAGACTAATTACTTGGGGGTTAAAAGAGGTAACCTTAAGTTAATTAGTGGGTTATTATTGTCATCTTTTATTCTTAATTATATACTAATTAGGGTAAAAGAAAGAGGGTTTGAATAAAGAAAATAGAAAGAACAAGAGAAAGAGAGAGAAAGTTGAACGAGGGAGAGAATCGAACGAGGGGAAAAACACAAAGCTTGGGAAATTGCTTGCTTGATCACGAATCTTCGGTGGAGGTAGGTTATGGTTTTCATACTATTCGTAGTAAACTCTTAATAGCGAATTATATATGTTAGTAGTATTGTAAAACCCTTCTATATGCTTAATTGTATGCTTGCATGAATGATGTGATTATGTAATTATGAATAAATAAGTATGATGAAGCTATTGAATCCCAAATCTTGAAAAGAAAACCCTAATCTACTTTGTTAATGATGATGCCTTGGTATAAAAGAAGGCTTGATGAACGAAAGTAGTGAGATTAGGGGATCGGGTGTCACGTTCCGACACCAGGATAGAATATGGATCGGGTGCCACGTTCCGGTACCAGGATAGTATATGAGGATCGGAGTGTCACGTTCCGACACCAGGATAGAATATGGATCGGGTGCCACGTTCCGGTACCAGGATAGTATATGAGGATCGGAGTGTCACGTTCCGACACCAGGATAGTATATGGATCGGGTGCCACGTTCCGGTACCAGGATAGAATATGGATCGGGTGCCACATTTCGGTACCAGGATAGAATATGAGGATCGGAGTGTCACATTCCGACACCAGGATAGTATATGGATCGGGTGCCACGTTCCGGTACCAGGATAGAATATGGATCGAGTGTCACGTTCCGACACCAGGATAGAATGAGGATCGGAGTGTCACGTTCCGACACCAGGATAGTATATGATGAGCGGAGTGTCACGTACCGACACGAGGGGAATAAATATAATGAATCTTGAAAGATGATAATATATTCAAATCTAATGAACCTGATTCCCAAATGAGTATGATGAGGAGGCGTGAGTCCTCATTGATGTGCTTGATGTTGTAACCAAGGGTTATGATAACTGTAAATGCAGCATGCTAAGGATATTAGTTGATTTTATGATATTGCTTAATATATATACTGTTTTCTATTTTGAGTTGGCCGATGATATCTACTCAGTACCCGTGTTTTGTACTGACCCCTACTTTTATGTTTTCTTCTTGTTTATTTGTGGAGTGCAGCAAACGTGCCGTCGTCTTCGACTCAACAGTAATTCAAGCCAGTCTTACTACATCGGAAATTCAGGGTGAGCTAATGCTTATAGCTTGGACTGGATCTTCTTCTTCAAGACTTGATGCCTTGAACTTCCGGCATGGACTAGCTTCTTATGTATTTTTAGCTTTTAGAATACTCTTAGTTTAGTCATTTGATCATAGATGTTCTTGTGATGATGACTTCCAGATTTTGGGGAATAATAGTTATTGATTTGGTTTTTATAAATGAGTTTAAGTCTTCCGCATTATTTTCTGTTGATATTATATCGAAATATTAAGGTTTAGATTGGTTGGTTCGCTCACATAGGAGGGTAAATGTGGGTGCCAGTCGCGATCGGTTTTGGGTCGTGACAGGCTCCCGCGGAGTTAAGAGAGTTAAAAGCCCAACTTCAAGAGTTGTTGAGCAAAGGCTTCATTAGACCAAGTGCATCTCCTTGGGGTGCTCCGGTTTTGTTTGTAAAGAAGAAGGATGGGAGTTTTCGGATGTGCATAGACTACCGGCAGTTGAACAAGGTAACCATAAAGAACAAGTATCCTCTTCCTCGCATTGATGACTTGTTCGATCAGTTACAAGGTGCTTGTGTCTTCTCTAAGATTGACTTGAGATCCGGTTACCATCAATTGAAAATACGGGAAACGGATGTGCCGAAAACTGCTTTTAGAACCAGGTATGGGCATTACGAATTTGTAGTGATGTCTTTTGGTCTTACGAATGCCCCTGCTGCGTTCATGAGTTTGATGAACGGGATTTTTAAGACATATTTGGATCTCTTTGTGATCGTATTTATTGATGATATACCGATATACTCTAAAAGTGAGGAGGAACATGAGGAGCATTTGAGAATGGTATTGGAAATGTTGAGGGAGAAAAAGCTTTATGCCAAGTTCTCTAAGTGTGAGTTTTGGCTAGATGCAGTGTCCTTCTTGGGGCACGTGGTTTCTAAGGATGGAGTGATGGTGGATCCTTCTAAGATTGAGACAGTGAAGAATTGGGTAAGACCTACTAATGTGTCAGAAATAAGGAGCTTTGTTGGGTTAGCTAGCTACTACCGCCGATTTGTCAAGGGATTCTCTTCTATTGCTTCCCAATTGACGAACTTGACTAAGCAGAATGTTCCATTTGTATGGTCAGATGAGTGTGAGGAAAGCTTTCAGAAGCTCAAGACTCTATTGACTACTGCACCAATTCTCACCTTGCCAGTGGAAGGTAAGAATTTCATTGTCTATTGTGATGCATCCTATTCGGGTTTGGGTGCAGTGCTAATGCAAGAGAAGAATGTGATTGCTTATGCTTCAAGACAATTAAAAGTGCATGAACGTAACTATCCAACTCATGATTTGGAATTGGCCGCGGTAGTGTTTGCATTAAGGCAATGGAGACACTATCTATATGGGGTTAAGTGTGAGGTCTACACGGATCTTCGTAGCCTTCAGTATGTCTTTACTCAGAAAGATTTGAACTTGAGACAGAGGAGATGGATGGAACTACTGAAGGACTACGACATCACTATTTTGTATCATCCGGGGAAGGCGAATGTTGTAGCGGATGCTTTAAGTAGAAAGGCGGGAAGCATGGGAAGTCTAGCTCACTTGCAAGCTTCTAGACGCCCATTGGCTAGAGAAGTTCAGATTCTGGCTAACGACCTTATGAGATTAGAAGTAAATGAGAAGGGAGGATTTTTAGCTTGTGTGGAGGCAAGATCTTCCTTCCTTGACAAGATTAAGGGAAAGCAGTTTAATGATGAAAAATTGATCCGGATCCGAGATAAAGTGTTGCAAGGAGAGGCTAAAGAAGCGACAATCGATGAGGAAGGTGTTTTGAGGATTAAGGGAAGGGTATGTGTACCCTGCGTCGATGATTTGATCAACACTATTCTGACAGAGGCTCATAGTTCAAGGTATTCGATACATCCGGGTGCAACCAAGATGTATCGTGACCTAAAGCAACACTTTTGGTGGAGTAGAATGAAACGTGATATTGTTGAGTTTATTGCCAAATGTCCAAACTGTCAGCAAGTAAAGTATGAACACCAGAGGCCCGGAGGAACACTTCAGAGAATGCCCATTCCTGAATGGAAGTGGGAGAGAATTGCAATGGATTTTGTGGTTGGTCTTCCAAAGACAATGAGTAAGTATGACTCTATTTGGGTAATTGTTGATAGGTTAACTAAGTCTGCTCACTTCATTCTGGTCAAGGTGACTTACAATGCAGAGAAGTTAGCCAAACTTTACATCTCGGAAGTGGTGCGATTGCATGGGGTTCCACTCTCCATTATATCAGATAGAGGTACGCAGTTTACTTCTAAGTTTTGGAAAACATTGCATGCGGAATTGGGTACTAGGTTGGACCTTAGTACTGCGTTCCATCCTCAGACCGATGGTCAGTCTGAGCGAACGATTCAAGTGTTGGAGGATATGCTTCGTGCATGTGTGATAGAGTTTGGTGGCCATTGGGATAGCTTCTTACCCTTAGCAGAGTTCTCCTACAATAATAGCTATCACTCAAGCATTGATATGGCTCCATTTGAAGCATTGTATGGTAGGAGATGTAGGTCCCCCATTGTTTGATTTGATGCATTTGAGGTTAGACCTTGGGGTACGGACCTTTTGAGAGATTCTTTAGAGAAAGTGAAATCTATTCAAGAAAAGCTTTTGGCGGCGCAAAGCCGGCAAAAAGAATATGCAGATCGAAAGGTTAGAGACTTAGAGTTCATGGAGGGTGAAAAAGTCTTGTTGAAGGTTTTGCCCATGAAAGGGGTGATGCGGTTTGGTAAGCGAGGTAAACTAAGCCCAAGGTATATTGGTCCCTTTGAAGTACTTAAGCGAATAGGGGAGGTGGCTTATGAGTTAGCCTTGCCTCCAGGGCTGTCCGGAGTGCATCCGGTATTCCATGTGTCTATGTTGAAAAAATACCATGGGGATGGAAACTACATTATCCGTTGGGATTCAGTTTTGCTTGATGAGAATTTGTCTTATGAGGAGGAACCTGTTGCCATTCTAGATAGAGAAATTCGCAAGTTGAGATCAAGGGAGATTGCATCCATCAAAGTTCAATGGAAGAATCGACCCGTTGAAGAAGCCACTTGGGAGAAGGAGGCAGATATGCGAGAAAGATACCCACATCTGTTTACAGATTCAGGTACTCCTTTTCGCCCTTGTTTTCCTTCTTGTGATCGTTCGGGGACGAACGATGGGTAAATTGGTATCTATTGTAACGACCTGTTTAGTCGTTTTGAGCAGCAGACTTCAGTGCGGAAAAAGCGGCGAAGCAGCGGACCCCACGACGGACCGACATGGGCACGACGGACCGTCGCAGGGTCTCGTTTCAAAACACTTAGAAAATCTGCAAATTGGGTACTGGAATCGACTCTCTGAACTTCGTAACGGAATGGCAGGACGGACCGTCATAGGTGTGACGGACCGTCACAGACTCTTCAGAGAAATTGAGTCTCTGAAGTCTGTGACGGAGCAGCAGGATGAACCGTCACAGGCGCGACGGGCCGTCGCAGGCTGCGTAATCCCATTCTGGGTCGGATTTCTTTATACGTTTTAAGGGACGTTTTTTACTATTCCTGCTTTAATTATAAAGTTAGTGGGTTAATTCTAATAAGTCTAATTACTTGGGGGTTAAAAGAGGTAACCTTAAGTTAATTAGTGGGTTATTAATGCCATCTTTTATTCTTAATTATATACTAATTAGGGTAAAAGAAAGAGGGTTTGAATAAAGAAAATAGAAAAAACAAGAGAAAGAGGGAGGAAGTCGAACGAGAAAGAGGAGAAACGAAGAGAAACAAAGCTTGGGAAATTGCTTGCTTGATCACTAATCTTCGGTGGAGGTAGGTTATGGTTTTCATGCTATTCGTAGTAAACTCTTAATAGCGAATGATATGTGTTAGTAGTATTGTAAACCCTTCTATATGCTTAATTGTATGCTTGCATGAATGATGTGATTATGTAATTATGAATAAATAAGCATGATGAAGTTATTGAATCTTAAATCTTGAAAAGAAACCTTAATCTACTTGTTAATGATGATGCCTTGGTATAAAAGAAGGCTTGATGAACGAAAGTGGTGAGATTAGGGGATCGGGTGCCACGTTCCGGTACCAGGATAGAATAAGGATCGGAGTGTCACGTTCCGACACCAGAATAGTATATGGATCGGGTGCCACGTTCCGGTACCAGGATAGAATGAGGATCGAATGTCACGTTCCGACACCAGGATAGTATATGGATCGGGTGCCACATTCCGGTACCAGGATAGAATGAGAATCGGAGTGTCACGTTCCGACACCAGGATAGTATATGGATCGGGTGCCACGTTCCGGTACCAGGATAGAATGAGGATCGGAGTGTCACGTTTCGACACCAGGATAGTATATGGATCGGAGTGTTACGTACCGACACGAGGGGAATAAATATAATGAATCTTGCAAGATGCTAATATACCCAATCTAATGAACCTAATTCCCAAATGAGTATGATGAGGAGGCGTGAGTCCTCATTGATGTGCTTGGTGTTGTAACCAAGGGTTATGGTAACTGTAAATGCTGAATGCTAAGGATATTAGTTGATTTTATGATATTGCTTAATATATACTGTTTTCTATTTTGAGTTGGCCGATGATATCTACTCAGTACCCGTGTTTTGTACTGACCCCTACTTTTATGTTTTCTTCTTGTTTATTTGTGGAGTGCAGCAAACGTGTCGTCATCTTCGACTCAACAGTAACTCTAGCCAGTCTTCATTTCTCCGGATATCAGGGTGAGCTAATGCTTCTAGCTTGGACTGGATCTTCCTCTTCATGTCTTGATGCCTTGAAGTTCCGGCATGGACTAGATTTTATGTATTTTTAGCTTCTTAGATACTCTTAGCTTTAGTAATTTGAGGATAGATGTTCTTGTGATGATGACTTCCAGATTTTGGGGATAATAATAGTTATTGATTTTATTAATGAGTTTAAGTCTTCCGCATTACTTTCTGTTGATATTATATTGAAATGTTAAGGTTTAGATTGGTTGGTTCGCTCACATAGGAGGGTAAGTGTGGGTGCCAGTCGCGCCCGGATTTGGGTCGTGACAAGAATCGTAGATGACAAAAAGAAAATAATATGATGATCTAGGGACAAACAAATTGTGACTATAATTACTAACATTTATATTGATATTTAACTGTTTCACCTATCAAAATTCAATAATGAGACATATTGAATCATGACACATAATTTTATTTTTAATTTTAAAATTCAAGAAGTTTCAATAATGAGACACATTACATCATGACACATAAAACTTATTTTTGATTTCAAAGTTGAATGAGTCATTGAATTGGAAGAGTTTCATATATTGTTTTGTTTTCTATTTTAATTAAATTAATCAATCTAATCAATTATAATTATAATGCCATAAATAAAAATTGAAGTACAATTGTTGGGCTTCATATATATCATTATGTAATTAAAATATTAGTATGTAACAAATTAAGTAACCATATGCCATATGATATATAGATTATTTTAAATAAGTTGATGGAGAAAAAAAAAACTGTAACTAATTTATTTTCTTAAAGGATAAAAATGTGTAACAATTTTCTATGAATATTTTTTTTTTGAATTTTTGACGTAACATCTTTTCACTTTTAGAATTCAGTGTAATATAATAATAATAATAATAATAACAATAATAATAATATATCATTACTATGTAATATTTAATTGATTAGCTATATCATAATATTAAATATTATATAATTACTATTTAATATTTAATTGATTTGCTATTTCATAATATTTTTATTTAGTGTAGGAATAGAATGATAGTTCAACTTTTAGCTTTTTTTATTCAACTTATATATATAGGATCATCTTATTTTGATAAAAGTAAAATTCATAATTCAAATTGTGGTCTAGGAGTAGTGCATGAATGAATTTATATATATCCTAAATAAACTAGTCCGAAATAGCATACTGTACGTGGATAGAAATAGTTTTTGTCTTCTTTTTCTTCCCTTGAATGACGATTTTGTTTGCTAATTTCATGGATAAGAAGAATCATAGCCCCATCTATGAGGTCATAGTTGGAGTATGGAGTAATTAAAACTTCCAAAATTTCAGCTCCTTGATAGATTAATGTTTATCCGATTGTAAACTAGGTTAATTGTATCCTCTTTCACGTGATTTGATTTATTTTTTTTGTCATTCCTAAAAAAGAATGATACATTTTTATATTAAGTAACAATTAACTATAAAATGTTTATTTTATTTTAGTGATTATTCACAGCTACACAATTTCTATAATTTATTTTATTTAGACTGCAAATTTTAAAAATCTTTCTTTATTTCTTAAATATTATGTCGAGTCAAACTACTCACATAAAATGAGACGAAGGGAGAACTATTTTTGGCGAGTTGTTCCACTTGCTAGAAGTTCCTCTATGCCTACACACCAGTTATGCCTTTTCGTATCATAATATACCCACCCCTGTTATATATCAAAAGTTATGCCTAAAAAACTTATGACGGTTTAAGTATATGTTCAATTCAGAATACATAAGTTATGCTGCAAAAGGTATAGTTGGTACACGATATATATGTCGATTGTGAAGCAAGACAAATGTTTAGTTTATTCTTGTAGGTCGACAGAAGTAAGGCAAAAAAATTCAAACTTATGCGGAGAGAATAGATACATACACAATTTATGTTAGATACATTGACCCACAAATACTCATTAAAATTTGTAATAGAAGCATCATATTTGAGTCTAAAAGATTAAACACCAAGGGTAAACAGTTGATGATAACATACTATAAGTATTAAAAATACTTTCAAACCAGAATCACATTATAATGAGATGAGTTGTATTGATTAATAATCAAAATCCCTCATCATATTGTCTTATTAGTAGTGTTTGAAGAAGCCATTTCTGTATCAGGTGTATTTGGTTGTTCTTTAAACTTCTTGTATATGTCTCCTTTGTAAAACTGTCTAGTTCTTGCAACCAATATTAGTGAGGCCATAGCTCCAAAAAATGTGACACAAGCCAGGATAATGAAAGGTAGTTGATAACATTGATTACCAATACAAGTTAGCTCCTTCACAGATGCTCTAGTCAAACCTCTTTTTTCAAGATCCTTCAATGCCTCTCTATCATAAAGTGGTCCAGTAACTTTAACATTCAGAATGTATGACCCAAGAGGGCTAGCCAATTGTCCACAATTGAACAATGTTGAATAGTACTTTAACCCGAAAAGCTCAGAAATTATTGTGAAAAGTAATGGCAATTGAGCACCAAATGAGAAACCGATAATTATAGATGCCACATATAGTGAACCCGGGAATGGAAAAGCGATTAGAAGTAGGCCAATGCATGACAGAAAAAGGACTAATGTCATCATCAGGGTCCGAGGAAATTTGTATCTTACTAGCAGGCTTTCAGAAACGAATCCTGAGAAAATTCTCCCGAAAAAATTCCATATGCTGAGAAGTGACAAGAATGACTTCACTGTAGTCTTTGGATATCCTAAAGAACCACCTATCTGACCCATGTTATCAACTGCAGTTAGGCTTGATCCAAGTCCACATAATGTAGCCACGAAAAGGATCAACATATCAGTACTTAGAAGTGCTTGTAAGATGGAATAATCTTCACCTCTTGCTGGTTTTTCAAAGAATATTTTTGAAAACCATGAAGATGTGGATATCTTAGAGTTGTTGACTTGATCTTTTTGTGGCTGTTGGATTTCGGTTGGTTCCACAATTGTGTTTGCAACTCCTCCATTATGATCAAGTGATGACGTCTGTTTCATTTGACGCCAGATAGCTAACTCGTCTCTAATGAAAACTAAAAGAGGGGAGAAAAGTAAAGCACAGGAGACAGTGGCGGCTACAACATATGCTGCATGAGAAAACGCTATTGCTTTCTCGAGAAGTGTCATGACCATAAGAAACAATGCGAGGACAATTGATATTAGCAAGCAGTGGAAAAAAACAGTTTGCTGATTTGGTTGCCTAACGACTTTCATTTCTCGAATGGTATAAACAAAAACGACTGATAATGCAGCAGGCATCCAGGCTATAAGGAGGATAAGAGACTGAGCATCATTTCCATAGACAGCCAAATATAGTTGTGTCAATATAGCTCCACTTAGCCCTGTAAATCCTTTTAAAAGACCTATCATGTTACCTCTACTCTCCGGGAAGTTCCTAACAGAGGTTACAAGAGCTCCTGTATTTGCAAAATTCTGAGAATTTGCTCCAAGGCATATGTATATGCACATTTGCCAAACTTTTGGCTTTGAAATCTTGCCAATAACAGATAGCCATATCATAAAGTAGCCTGTAAAGTTCATAGCTGCACCAACTAGTAGAACGAACCATGTTGGACTTACCTCGGCTAATAGACCAGAGAGAACTCCAACATTAGCTCCTAAATCCTTGAAGAAACCCAACAGAACAAGTGTTGTCTGATCATATCCAAGAGTGTTTTTTATTTCCTGGGAGTATATCCCGAAAAGGTAAGTAGCCCCTGCTCCGGACATGATAAGGAATGAGGCAAAAAGTGAGAACCATCGTCCTCGAAGCACATGTAACACAAATTGTAGACCTCCACCACCACCACCCCCTTGTGTTTCAACCATATTTACTTGTCTGAAAATTGAACAAACAGTGTCACAATCCTAGCTGACTTTTGTGATCATAGAATATAATGTTTCTTTCCTTATATGGATTAAAAGGTAGGTACATATACACTCCGTCTATTTCAATTTGTCTTTGGCACCCAAGTCTAGAGATAACTATTGAACTTTGTTGTCTTATATTCAAGATATGTACTGAAATACTCTTTAATCTTGTGAGAGTCATTTTTTTAAAAAAAAAATGGACTAACAAGGAAAGTAGATTAAAGTAGTACTTTATGCAACATACAATGGTATGTTCCTCAAACTAAATATGATTAAAAACAATCACTCACCAAATTTGTAGCTTAATAGTTTTCTTGTGTGCTTGGCATCAGCTTCCTGTATTAATTGGACTTCACAGCTCCTTGCTTACCAGAAAGTTGATCAAATATCTCACTCTTTACCTTGTTTTTTCCTGGAAAACATAAATTTTCAGTATGTCCAAACAATTTTCAGAATAAAATTCTGGGAAAAAGTGAAAATTATCTATGGCCAAACTAGCAAAATTTTGATGGATAGAGTTACCGACGGACTACCTTTACCATATTGAAACAACAGTTATTTCCTAAAATAATCTAAGCCAATTAAGCCTTTTCTAGGTTAATAAAAATAATTATTTCCCAAAAAGCCATTTAAGCCCTCTCATTTATGCATCAATCACAATCATTCTATCCATAATATCCTAACATTGGATGTTTCACTCATACAATGCACTTACGCGAATATATGAAGTTTTGATCTAGAGATTTATTCTCATAATAATATAAATAAATACATTGTAAGATCAGACAAGATTTTAATTAAGTTGTAAGCTTATTCCACGATAATCCCAATTGTAAAAAGCTGATTTAACGATTTTAATTTCATGAATCAAAGAAATTTGAATGGATGTACGTACCATGCATTTTTTGATAAAATTATGGAAGATAATCAGCTTTTCCAAAAATGGAAATCGTCAAATAATTGAGTAAAAGACAGCATAGAGATATTTGTAGCCATGCACGTTTAATGAAAGCTTGATTATGAAAGATACAAGGGATCAGAGAAGAAAATAATTATACATGTGTTATTTAATTAAATATCAAAAATCTAACATTTTATATGCCTAAAATATCGATAGGGAAGTATGAACTGTAAATTGAACGTAAATATCGACTTACCGTTGTTTACTTATTTCTTTTTCAAAATCACTTATTTTGAAAAATAAAAAATAAAAAATAAGGTATTTGACTAAGTAGTAAAGCTGCTTGCAAATTGAAGATGAAGGAGTTTTTCAATTGTCGGGAAGAAACTAAATATTTCTATTTCTATTTCATTAAAAAAAAAAAGTAGAAACAAAAACTTATTTACTATCAGATATACATATTTACCAAAAATAATATTTGTTGTGAATTTTGTCTATGTAGTAATTTTATTTGTGGAATAGATTTTAAATTTATCTTGCTTCAGATTTTTTATTATATTTAAATTAGGTACTTTACTTGCGCTTCGCGCTGTCATAAATAATAATTGCATTGAACTTGCAAATAATTTCTTATTAATATCCATACTTCTAAAATAATGGAAAAATAGATTTTTAAAGAAATATTAGTAATATTCCAACATGAATTTAATTATTTTTTATTATCGAATAACCCAAGAACATGTAATGAATGAATTGTTCACGACATAATAAATTATTGATTCTTTGATCAACATTAAAAGGAAAATAAAGAAGAAAAAGAATATCTATACAAAGGCATCTCATAATAAAAAGAATCATTTCTGTTGCATAGATTATACAATTGTTATATATGTCTTAAGAGAAAATTTAAACTTTTTTAACATATTTAGAATAGAATTTATGCTTGAACATGAAAGCAATTATTATTTTTCAACTTGTATGATGAATTTCTTCAATTGATAAGTGAGAAATTTCATTTCTATGTAAAAAAACTAGATAGTCTGTAAGTTTAAATATAGTACTTTTAATTTATAGAATTAAATATAGAATAACAAAACATGAATTCTTGGATTAAGTACAATAATTATTTTTATACATACTATATATATATATATATTCAATATAACTGTAGACAATAACTTTGCATAAACAAAAACAACAAAGTATAAAACATGTACTCAAAATGTCACGACCCAAAACGTGTCGTGAGTGGCACCCACATTTATCCTCCTATGTGAGCGAACCAACCAATCTAAACCCCAACATTTCAAACATAATAAATAGAAAACAATGTGGAAGACTTAAAACTCATTAACAAAATCAATAATCAACTTCTAAAACTCAAACACTTATTATTATCCCCAAAATCTGGAAGTCATCATCACAAGAACATCTATCCTCAAATTACTAATTCTAAGAGTATCTAGAAAGCTAGAATAAATAAAAAGCTAGTCCATGCCGGAACTTCAAGGCATCAAGACATGAAGAAGAAGATCCAGTCCAAGCTAGAAGCGTTAGCTCACCCTGAAATCCTGTGTAATGAAGACTGGCTAGAGTTGCGATTGAGTTGAAGACGACGGTACGTTTGCTGTACTCCACAAATAACAAAGAAAGAAACATACAAGTAGGGGTCAGTACAAACACAAGTACTGAGTAAATATCATCGGCCAACTCAAAATAGAAAACAGTATATATCAGATAATATCATAAAATCAACTACAATACTCAACATGCGGCATTTACAATTACCATAACCCTTGGTCACAACACCAAGCACGTCAATGAGTACTCACGCCTCCCCATCATACTCATTTGGGAATTAGGTTCATTAGATTGAGTATATTAACATCTTTCAAGATTCATTATCTTTATTTCTCTTGTGTCGGAACGTGACACTCCGATCCCCTAATACTACGTGTCGGTTCGTGAAACCCGATCCCCTAATACTACGTGTCGGTTCGTGACACCCGATCCCTCTATTACTACGTGTCGGTTCGTGACACCCGATCCCCCTATTACTACGTGTAGGTTCGTGACACCCGATCCCCTAATACTACGTGTCGGTTCGTAAAACTTGATCCCCCTATTACTACGTGTTGGTTCGTGACACCCGATCCTCCTATTACTACGTGTCGGTTCGTGACACCCGATCCCCCTATTTCTACGTGTCGGTTCGTGACACCCGATCCCCTAACCTCATTCTTTTAGTTCATCAAGCCTTCTTTTATACCAAGGCATCATCATTAACAAGAGGTTTTCAAGATTTAGGATTCAATAGCTTCATCATGCTTATTTAATCACAATTATATCATCACATCATGCAAAACACACAATTAAGCATATAGAAGGGTTTACAATACTACCCAATACATATCATTCGCTATTAAGAGTTTACTATGAAATAGCATGAAAACCATAACCTACTTCCACTGAAGAATTTTGATCAAGCAAGCTAATCCTCAAAATCTTTGCTTTCTTCTTTTTCCTCTCTCAATCGATCGTTTCTCCCTTTTTCTCTCTGTTCTTTCTATTTTTCTTATTCAAACCCTTTTTCTTTTACCCTAATTAGCATATAATTAAGTATAAAAGATGACAAAAGTAACCCACTAATTAATTTAAGGTTATCTCCTTCAACCCTCAAGAAATTGGATTATTAATATTCAACCACTAACTTTATAATTATAAGCAGGAATAGTCCAAAACGCCCCTTAAAATGTTAAATGTAAATCGACCACCAGGGTTACGCAGATCGCGACGGATCGTCCGTGGCTCGCGACGGTCCGCTCCGCCGCTCACAAGGTTCAGAGACTCGATTTATTAAAGAGTCTGTGACGGCCCGTCATGCCTGTGACGGTCCGTCCTGCCACTTCGTCACGAAGTTCAGAGAGTCGATTTCAGTACCCAAATTTCAGAATTCTAAGTGTTTTGGAACGAGACCCCCCCTCCGACGGTCCGTCGTGTCCATGACGGTCCGTCGTATAGCCAGTTTTTCTAGAAATAAAATCTGCAGCTCAAAACGACTAAACAGGTCGTTACAATAGATACCAATTTACCCATCGTTCTTCCTCGAACGATCACAAGAAAAGAAACAAGGGCGAAATGGAGTACCTGAATCTGTAAACAGTGTAAACAGGTGTGGGTATATTTCTTGCATATCAACCTCCTTCTCCCAAGTGGATTCTTCAACTGGTCGATTCTTCCATTGAACCTTGGTGGATGCAATCTCCCTTGACCTCAACTTGCGGACTTCTCTATCTAGAATAGCAACAGGCTCCTCCTCATAAGACAAATTCTCATCAAGCAGAACTGAATCCCAACGAATGATGTAGTTTCCATCCCCATGGTATCTTTTCAACATAGACACATGAAATCTTTGGGTGCACTCCGGACAGTCCTGGGGGCAAGGCTAATTCATAAGCTACCTCCCCCACGCGCTTCAGAACTTCAAATGGACCAATATACCTTGGGCTTAGCTTACCTCGCTTACCAAACCGCATCACCCCTTTCATGGGCGAAACCTTCAGCAAGACTTGCTCACCCTCCATAAACTCCAAGTCCCTAACCTTTCGATCTGCTTATTCTTTTTGCCTACTTTGAGCCGCTAAAAGCTTTTCTTGAATGCATTTCACTTTATCTAATGATTCTCTCAGAAGATCAGTACCCCACAGTCTAACTTCAAATGCATCAAACCACCCAATGGGAGACCTACATCTTCTCCCATACAGTGCCTCAAATGGGGCCATATCAATACTTGAGTGATAGCTATTGTTGTATGAGAACTCTGCTAAGGGTAAGAAGCTACCCAATGACCACCAAATTCTATCACACATGCACGAAGCATATCCTCCAACACTTGAATCGTTCGCTCAGACTGGCCATCGGTCTGAGGATGGAACGTAGTACTAAGGTCCAACCTAGTACACAATTCCGCATGCATTGTTTTCCAAAACTTAGAAGTAAATTGCGTACCTCTATCCGATATGATGGAGAGTGGAACCCCATGCAATCGAACAATTTCTGAGATGTAAAGTTTGGCTAACTTCTCTGCATTGTAAGTCACCTTAACCGGAATGAAGTGAACAGACTTAGTTAACCTATCAACAATTACCCAAATGGAGTCATACTTACCCATTGTCTTTGGAAGACCAACCACGAAGTCCATTGCAATTCTCTCCCACTTCCATTCCAGAATGGGCATTCTCTGAAGTGTTCCTCCGGGCCTCTGGTGTTCATATTTTACTTGCTGACAATTTGAACATTTGGCAATAAAATCAACAATGTCACACTTCATTCTTCTCCACCAAAAGTGTTGCTTTAGGTCGCGGTACATCTTTGTTGCACCAGGATGTATAGAGTACCTTGAGCTATGAGCCTCAGTGAGAATAGTGTAAATCAAATCATCGACGCGGGGTACACATACCCTTCCCTTAATCCTCAAAACACCTTCCGCATCGATTGCTGCTTCTTTAGCCTCTCCTCGCAATACCTTATCTCGAATCCGGTTCAGTTTCTCATCATTAAACTGCTTTCCCTTAATCTTGTCAAGAAAGGAAGATCTTGCCTCCACACAGGCCAAAAATCCTCCCTTCTCATTTATTTCTAGCCTCATTAAGTCATTAGCCAGAATCTGTACCTCTTTAGCCAATGGGCGTCTTGAAACTTGCAAGTGGGCTAGACTTCCCATGCTCCCTGCCTTTCTACTTAAAGCGTCTGCCACAACATTAGCTTTTCCCGGATGATACAAGATAGTGATGTCATAATCCTTCAGTAGTTCCATCCACCTTCTCTGTCTTAAAATCAAATCTTTCCGAGTAAAGACATATTGTAGGCTACGATGATCCGTATAGACTTCACACTTAACCCCATATAGATAGTGTCTCCATTGCTTTAATGCAAACACTACCGCAGCCAACTCCAAATCATGGGTCGGATAATTACGTTCGTGCACCTTTAATTGCCTCGAAGCATAAGCAATTACATTCTTCTCTTGCATTAGTACTGCACCCAAACCCAAATAGGATGCATCACAATAGACAGTGAAATTCTTACCTTCCACTGGCAGGGTAAGGATTTGTGCGGTAGTCAACAAAGTCTTGAGCTTCTGAAAGCTTTCTTCACACTCGTCCGACCATACAAATGGGACATTCTTTTTAGTAAATCTTGTCAATTGGGAAGCAATAGAAGAGAACCCCTTGACAAATCGACGGTAGTAGCTAGCTAAATCAACAAAGCTCCTTACTTCTGACATATTAGTAGGTCTTACCCAATTCCTCACTGTTTCAATCTTAGATGGATCCACCATCACTCCATCCTTAGAAACTACGTGCCCTAAGAAGGACACTGAATCTAGCCAGAACTCACACTTAGAGAATTTGGCATAAAGCTTTCTCTCCCTCAACATTTCCAACACAATTCTCAAGTGCTCCTCATGTTCTTTCTTGCTCTTTGAGTATACCAGTATATCATCAATGAATACAATGACAAAGAAATCCAGATATGGCTTAAAAATCCCATTCATCAAGCTTATGAAAGCAGCAGGGGCATTCGTAAGCCCAAAAGACATTACTAAGAACTCATAATGCCCATACCTGGTCCGAAAAGCAGTCTTGGGCACATCTGCTGCCCGTATTTTCAATTGATGATAACCAGATCTCAAGTCGATTTTTGAGAAGGTACAAGCACCTTGTAACTGATCGAACAAATCATCAATGCGAGGAAGAGGATACTTGTTCTTAACCGTTACCTTATTCAGTTGTCTGTAGTCTATGCACATCCGAAAGCTTCCATCCTTCTTCTTCACAAACAAAACAGGAGCACCCCAAGGGGATGCACTTGGTCTAATGAAGCCTTTGCTCAACAACTCTTGAAGTTGGGCTTTTAACTCCCTTAACTCAGCGGGAGCCATTCTATAAGGGGGTATAGAAATGGGGCCATTCAAGATCGATGCAGAAGTCAATATCTCTATCCGGTGGCATACTAGGAAGGTCTGCAGGAAACACATGTAAAAACTCGTGGACTATCGCAACCGACTGGATAGAAGGTACTTGGGTAGTATCATCCCTGAGGTGTGCCAAGAAAGCTAAACAGCCCTTACTAACCATTCTCTTAGCACGTAGAAAGGAGACGATATGAACTGGATTGGAAGTGTAGTCACCCTCCCACACTAACGGATCTGTCCCAGGCTTGGCTACTGTCACAGTTTTAGCATTACAATCCAAGATTGCAAAATTTGGAGAAAGCAAAGTCATACCCAGAATTACATTGAAGTCAACCATTTCTAAGATAACCAAGTCTACATGAGTATTGCTCCCCACAAAAGTCACAAGACAAGACCTATACACCTTTTCAACTATCACAGACTCACCAACCGAAGTAGAAACACGAATAGGCATGTCAAGCAATTCACAATGTAAATTAAGACCATTAGCAAATGAGAAAGATACATAAGAAAATGTGGATCCAGGATCAAACAATACAGAAGCCATGCAATCACAAACCAAAAGATTACCTGTGATGACAGCATCAGATGTCTCCACTTCGGATCTCCCAGGGAAAGCATAACAATGGGCCCTATCACCTGTCTGCCCGTTGCCCCTACCATGTTGCGCTGCAGTAGTTCCAGTTTGCCTGTTACCCCGGCCGTTTTGGTGACCACCATTATCTCGGCCACCACGTCCAGCCGAATAACGGCCTCTTCCATGACCACCTCTACCTCTGATTATTGAGGGTTTGTAACTCGGTTTTGGACAATTCCTCCTAATATGTCCAGTCTCTCCACATCCATAACATTCTCTGGATTCAAGCATAGGTCCCTGTGAGAATGACGAAGTCTGGGGATAACCACCAAACTCAGAGAAATGTTGGCCGGTCTGCGGTGGACTGACTACGATCTGTAGGGAAGACTGGATAGGTCGGGCTGGGTAACCTCTTGAACCCTGCCCTCTGGAGTAAGAACCATTAAACTCACCTCCCTTACAAAACCTTTTAGATGTCGATGCCAAGGTGAAGTCATCTGGCTTCACTCCCTCCACCTCTATCACGAAGTTTACCACTTCCTGAAAGGATTTCACTGTAGCCGCTACCTGTAAGGCTGAAATCTGCAAATCTGACCTCAACCCCTTCACAAAACGGCGAATCCGCTCTTGTGGACTGAAACAAAGCTGGGTGGCATACCTTGATAATGCGTGAAACTTAGCCTCATACGCAGAAAACCGACATCCTACGTTGCTCTAGGCTCAAGAACTCATCTCTCCTCCTATCCCTCAAAGTACGGGGTATATACTTCTCCATAAACAAACTAGAGAATGATGCCCAAGTCATAGGTGGTGCCTCTGTTGGTTGACACTCAACATGCGAGCGCCACCACATTTTGGCGTTCCCTTGAAACTGATAAGTCACAAACTCAACGCCAAATCGTTCTACTATACCCATCTTGTGTAGTAGCTCACGACAATCATCCAGAAAATCGTAGGCATCCTCAGATTCAGCACCCTTGAAGACTGGGGGTTTCAATTTCAAGAACTTACTGAAAAGTTCATGCTGATCACTAGTCATTATAGGCCCTGTAGTCAAACGAGGAAACGTGCCTATTTCCAATGAGGTATCCATGCGGGGAGCCACAGTAGTCGCATGTTGTACCTCCGGAACCTGAGGTGCTGGTGCAGAAAACACTGGAGGTGTCTGACCCTGATCAGATAACCCGCTAAGATAAGCAAGAACCTAATTTATCATCTCTGGGGTAGGTTGGGGTGGTAGTTCCTCATTCTGCACTTGCTCATTTTCCCCTTCCTCACCCTCTCTTACTACTTCCTCAGTCGGTGGAGGAGTCACCGCCCTAGTACTAGATGGGCCAGGTGTTTGTCCTCTTCCTCTAGAGGACGTCCTTCCGCGACCTCTACCGCGGCCTCTTGCCACTACTCCTCTTCGAGCTACAGTCTCAGTGGCTGGCTCGGACGCATCTTGTCTTGCCGGTGTTGGTGTTGGCGCAGTTGTTGCTCTAGTTCTAACCATCTGCGAAATAGAGTGAAGATGGTCAGATACCAATTTGTATCACCTAGATACCAATTGGATCCAAGTAATAGCACGAAAGAAAGGATGAATGGAATTTTCCTAAAGTCCTATAGCCTCTCAAAGAAAAGTAAAGGCGTCCCCCTACCGTTCCACAAGACTCTACTAGACTCGTTCTTGTGTAATGAGACCAATGAACCTATAGCTCTGATACCAAGTTTGTCACGACCCAAAATGTGTCGTGAGTGGCATCCACATTTATCCTCCTATGTGAGCGAACCAACCAATATAAACCCCAACATTTCAAACATAATAAATAGAAAACAATGTGGAAGACTTAAAACTCATTAACAAAATCAATAATCAACTTCTAAAACTCAAACACTTATTATTATCCCCAAAATCTGGAAGTCATCATCACAAGAACATCTATCCTCAAATTACTAATTCTAAGAGTATCTAGAAAGCTAGAATAAATAAAAAGCTAGCAGAATAGACAATAGTAATTAGTTCAAAGTAAGGATAATAAAATAGTACATCTCAACTTAATAGTTTATGCTTAGGTTTATGGAGTTAATATTTTAAAACATTGTTGAACTATGAGAAATTATCTAGTAAAATAGTTTAGCTTTATTTTATATCACTAAGATACTCAACTTAAATTTTTTATATTCTAAAATCATTAAATTATATTTTACAATAAAATTAACCTATCTAACATGGTAAAAGTAAACATTTTTTTAATGCCATGTAATATGACTAGTGGCATATACAGAATTTTGATAAGCGGTATTGTTATTTGAAAAATATGTATAATCACATTATATTAATAAAAAATAATTAAAATATACTAATAAAACATAAATCAAGTAAACTAGTACAACTTTTCGCTAGAATTTTTCATAAAAATTAAGTTCATAATAAAATTATGAATAAATTCTAGAAGTTCCAAGTAGAACTAAAAAGCTGGAAAAAGAATACGAATAAAATTGTGGTCACCAATGTAGAAGCTGAGCTCCTACTACAATGTCATGCCTCCAACCAACAAGCCAAGATTAATTGTTAGTGAATGTATTGTGATTTATTTTAATAAGTAGTTACGTTATGTTATCTCACATTATTTATATTATAGTAAAGGAAAATATTAAAGAAGCAGTGTTGGTTGACAAACCTCAACATCAGGGGTATAGTTATTGTGGGTTGAACACCCTTCATCGAAAAATTATATCGTGATATAAATACACTTATACCAAATTACTACTTAGTGATTTTGGACACTTTTGATTTCGTCAGCCACGTTTAGCTTGGTTGTTTTGGGGGCTGAAAGAGTAGCGCACAGGGCCCTGGGAGCGCGCAAGATTCGATCCTTGACAACATCATTTGTCATTTATGCCATTTTAAAAAGACCTTTTTTTAGTTACTTTATAAATTAAAAAATAGTTGATAAATCTATTATCGGAAATAATTTGAAAATAATATTATTTATAAAATAGTCTTTAATTAGATACAACTTCAAAATTTAAGAAAAACATTAAAAATTTAGAAGCCAATCACAATTTTAATTGATTTGACTTTGACTTTTTTTTTAAAAACTATTTTGTTATAAACGTATTTGTATTATAGTAAATGTCTAATTATGTGGAGTCTTTTTAGGGTATGGTTATGAATCTTATTTCGGGACCAAGTTAGATTGTTCATATAAATAAATGAAATTTTCCCCCATTTACAATCAGATCTGTGAATCCTGAATATACTTCAACAGGAATAAAAAGTCTTCTCTCTTCCCCCTAATTTAATATTCTTCTAAATTTATATAGTTTCATAACATATCATCAGCACGGAATTCTAACCAAGTGAGTAATCGTGCAATAATGAAATTTGTATGCTACTTGTTAAAGAATGAAATCGAGGTTTCATAATCTCCATTATTCCCTACTAGTTTTAAAATTTTCCAAAATCCCTTATTTTACTTCCAAACTCCAAACATTTGATACATAAATCCTAACTCCCAAAATTAATACTTATCCCTTCCTTATTTCAATCCACAAATCACTCTCTATACCACAACAAAAATGGAATCAAAATTTCAGAAAATATTTTCTTATTTCTCAATAAAGAATTTCAGATTATAATAATAAAAAGTAAAAATAACATCAAAGTTGATAAAAATCAATCGTTATTTCTAAAAAAAAATCAGATTAAGAAAATGAAAAAATAAGATAAAAGCAAAAAAATGAGGCAAAAAATTAAAATTGTTTGAATCATAAAAAAAATATATGTTGAATCAAGATTTAGAAAAAGTCTTTTACTTTTTGGCGATGAATTTTTTTTTAAAAAATAACAAATGATTGAGATTTGAGAATAATGTGGAGAAGAAACAGGAAAAATAATAACAACAAAAATAAAAATCGACTAATAGAAAGAAAATCAATTGATTGATATACCTTATCAATCACAAATTACTATATTATGGAAGAATATTTGTTATTTAATTATATTATGATTTCTTTTCATATTTGATTATTTTATTATTAAATAATATTTTTCTTATTTTATTCATATTGTTAGAGATCTTTTGTTATAAATCAAAAATTAGAAAGTCCTATTTGATTTGCAATGTTTATACATTTTCGAATTTCAAATCTACATTGAAATACAAGTTTAAAAAAAGAGAAAGAAATAGTTGGATCAGCCTTTACACGATTATCACTGCCAAAGACACAATGTATCTCATTTATTTTGATTCTTAAATTAGTCTTGTTAGTTTTATTATTGATTCGATACATCATTGCTACAATCGTTGTTTGTTCCACGAATCTGATACTTAATTTTCAATGTACCTTATTTATTTTGATAAAAACACTATGTATCAAATTAGATATCTTGATACATAAATACGTAAACATTGATAATCTTATTGTATCAAATACATAATCAACTACTAAATGATACCTTTATAGATACACTTTATTTCAGCATACACACACTATTCTTTCACAACCTTATTGTATCAGATACATTATTATCAACAAAAAGAAATTATATAAAAAAGCGTCCGATCAACTTGAAATTTTCCACAATTGCATATTTATCTTTCATGGCAAACAATATATCTTTCTTCCAGAATCATAGACTTAATATAGATACTCTGATGATTCAAAAACCTGTTAACATTAAAGAAATTAGTGATACATTCCGTAAAACAGTTATTTCTATGCATCAATCACAAACAATCAAACAACTAAACTTATATACTTATATCAAATACAAAATATATCTTTAATCTGATACATACGTCATTCTTGAACATTTTGCTGCTTTTACAACAAAATATATGCATAATGTATCATCTATAAAGTATAGTATTCCACAAATAACAAGATATACAAATAGTAATGTATCATGTTAGATATTTGGTATGAAACAATAATTTAAATTAATCTTACATGTATCACACAGTAACTTGGTGATCTTTAATTTCAAGATTACTTATTTAATGTATCTAATTATAGGAGTATAGTATTTATCAATTTATATAAGAAACACAAATACTAATGTATCATGATTGAATGGTCATCTCAAAAATATAAATAAAAATCGAATTAACAACACAATGTATGTAGTTTCATACCTCTGATTGTAAGATCTATTTTACTATTCAATTAAAACTCTGATATATTTTATACATTGCAAATTGAGACTCATCTTTTTTCCAGATTTTTGAATGTCAGAAAGAATTTTTTGCCACATTCTTCATTGTTTTAGCATAATCAAAATATTCATGATGTACCTTCTCATTATTTTTGTGATTTTGAATCAAAATTGAAAGGATCTTCGAGGAATTGGAAGAAGAAATTTAAAATCTCACTTATGTATCATTCATAACTCACTTTGATTTTTCAGATTCTTGAACGTATTCATGATTATGTATCGGCTATTGTTTTCAACTTTTAAAATCTATTATGATTGGGGAAAGAATTGAAAGATGAAAATTTGAATTGTTTGAAACCATATGAATTTGGAATAGAATTGAGAGAAAAAAATTTAAATTTTGAATTGAAGGAGGACAGATTTGGAAGAGAATTGGAGAAGAAAATTTAAATTTTGATTTGATTAAATTTGATAAGATTTTGAAAAGATTGAAATCAATTAAATTAGCGTGATTTGAGGAACTAACAATCAATTTTATATTCTCTTTCCTTGAAAAGTGTAACTGAATTTGTTTTAATGTATCATATTTAATGTATGCAACTTATTTGCTATGTATCCGAATAACATTATGTTTAAGGAATTTGCATAAATTTAAAAAAAGTAAGGATAGAATGTAATTTAAATCTAACACTATGGGATTTAGATAAGTTATACAATTATATGTTTTGCTATATTGTAACACTAACCCACGGAAAATTAGAAATCTATGACAAGTTATGCATTAAGATTTGTAATACTTTTCAATTATTATTTAATTTATCTTATGTTGTGGATACTTATATTCAATTTCACAATATGGTGCCGGTAAAGTAGTATAAATCTTATACTCCTTAATTTTGATTTAATATATATTAGCATTACTTACTAGTAACCAAGGCTTGCAAAGTGAATAAATTATTAAATGCTCTAGAGTGAGTCTCAATTTAGGATAAGACTTTGGACTCAAGTCTTATCGCATCAAAAGGATAAGAAGATTGATTCATGTCCAATCGTACCAAGAGGGTTGTAACACCTTGAAAATCCAAGACACATTATAAAGCCTAACATAGGTGTCATAAAGTCGAAGTACTATTTCAAAGTCCAATTTTAATGAATATAGGTCACTTAGCCAAAACGTCCAAAAACGTCCGGGAAGTTGGTTCAAAGGGATGTAGTGTGCCTTAGCCTATTTGACTAACTTTTGGGAGTCAGAAATGTACGAAAATTGATGGAAAGGTAGCTAATAGGTATTTGAATGGTTTCATGGTCGAAACATCCGGGTACGACTCCCTAAGGATGAACCAAGGGCCCTTAAGGAGGACCTTGTAGTTTGATACAGCACTGGCTCGCAGTGTGCATCAATGAGACAGAAGATGACTCGTGTGTGGATCGACGGGGCGTTGATGACACCGTTGTCCCACACTTAGGCTCGTGGATAAAAATCCTTCACCCGCACAACCTCTGAACTCATCGACGGAGTGCAGAGGTGCAGGCTACGATCCGTGTGCGGATCGACGAGGCATTAATGCCACCGTCGTCTTACACTTAGACAATTGGAGAAAGCCCCTCGTGTCACGACCCAAAAATGGACGTGATGGCACTCGTCTTATCCCACCAAGACAAGTCAGCCTAAAACTCAACCATTATAATAAAGTGCGGAAATAAAATATAAGTAACTTAATTAAACCCCCAAAACCTGGTAGTCACGTGTACAAGCCTCTAAAGTATTACAAGATTCAAAAGAAAAACTCAAGTCTCAAATGAACTTGTTTCTAGAATAGAACAAGATCATAATTATGGAGAAGAAAGTCTGCTGAGATGGAAACAGCTACCTCACAAATCTCCATGAAGCCTCGGAAAAGAAGAGACTGACAAGTACAACAAAAATCCAGGCTCATAACCTACAAAAATTTGTAGAAGCAAGGGGTGAGTACCAAACCACACGGTACTCAGCAAGTAAACCTCTAAACACAAGCTAAGGGGATGAAATACGGGTACTCCTACCACCCCCAACCGAACCTCCACAACTACAACCTACATTAAAATCAACCCAACCTAACAGCTCATGGTTTACATAGCACGTAGCTCAACAACAACACTTAGACAAATTAAATATACGCAATAACAAGCTCAATATTGATCAATCACAAGTTCTGCAGAAAGGCGATCAGAAGATCAGCAAAACACAATATCAAGTTCACTAATGATAAGTATGTGCAATGCAATGGAATGCAATATCAAGTATAATGATGCATGTCTGACCTAGTGATACACACCCGCTGTCTCTCAGTCCGGGACCCATGGGGGACATATCTGTCCATGCATCTGTCGCGGCGCACGACACGACACTCGATAATTGTAACCATCACGGCGCGCGATACGTCCCTCGAAATATAGTATCCATCGCGACGCGCGATACGTCCCTCGAAATGGTACATCCTCTTAAGTACCCATTCTTTCTCAATGCACATAACACATGTCACAACCAATGCCTCAGAATAATGCAGATGACAAGTTCACACAAATAATGAGGAGATGACCATTTTCATAACATCGCACAGTTCACAACCACACAAACATGAAGTTACGTCAACAATGATTCAACAAGCCTTCAACCTTTTCTCAACACAACACACATAAACAGTTAATCACATTGCCTTTTTGTTATCCCCATTCTTTTCATCATTAGAATTAATCAATGTGGACAAGTCAGCCCATCACCAATCCCGTTACTCCCAACATATACCACAAGGACATACACGCATTTCATACACTTAACAAGAGTTTAGAAATCCACTTGCCTCAAGTAGTCGAACAATGACTTCAGAATTTGAGCCTTCCTCCTTTGTTGCACTTCCAAATAAAATCCAGTCTATTTAAATAAATAACCACGATATGATTTCGAAACTAACAACATTCATATTGCTATATCTCTAGCTTAGACCCAAAACTCATCCAAATTTATAATAAAATTTCTAAATCTTTATTCCAACCAATTGATCAAATCACATATTTTCTGAATTTCAAGTTTAGGGTTAAATCTTAATTCTCTGAATAACATAATTATAATGATTTTTATATATCATAATGCACCCACTATTTAACACATATCTCAATATATCAAAACTGAATCCTAATATGATAATCAAATGAAAATAATTAAAGCCGAAACTAACTGCCCAACACATCAATGGCGGACTACAAACTATCTGCTGAAACCACTTATTTTCAATGTTCCAATTCATATTTATCGTTCCACTATTAATAATCCTAATCTTGGAGTAATCATTGTCCAATGATTAGGACTAATCATTGTCCAATGATTGAACCATAATACTTATACACATTTATAATCTCAAGTTCACAAGTTCACATATTAGTATAAATTATACACGTTTTAACCTAAAAATCTATTCCTAGTTACACAAAAATTTAATAGAAAGGATAAGAATAATTACCTTGACGCCTTGAGATGAAAATATTGATTTTTCTCCTCCTTTTCCCTTTTCTTTTCTCCCTTTCTTTTCTTTTCTTCTCTACATTTTTTTTTCCAGATCGTTTTTTTTCTTTCTCATGCCCCTTGCGGCTTTTTCACAGATTAGGGCACTTTGCCCCCTTTTTTTTATTATTTTATTAATTTTATTTAATTAATTCCTTTTCCATTTTTTTAAAATTATATATGTATTAAAAGTAACACTTTCTAATAACCTATTTAAATATTTCAAACTTGGCCTATTATTATTAAAAATAAATAAATTACCCGACATTAATTAATTTAGTTGAATGACAATTAAAAATTATCAAAAATGATCTTTTCGGATCCGGGTCATTACACCTCGCCTGCACAGTCTCTGACCAAGATGACAGAGTGCATGACGGAGAAGGGAATGTCCGTTGACTCATAGACAACCCGTAAGCGGGGTCTTGTTTGTGAGGAACCTAAGTTGCTACACGTTTTTAGTTTAGTTTATTTAATTAATTATGTAGTTTAGGGGTTAGTTGGGGATTAAAGGGGTACTTGTTAAGTTGATTAAGTTTCACTATAAATACCCTCAAACCTCATTAACCTAAAGACAACTCACAAATAAACTCTGTTCCTTCTCTCTTATTTCTCTCTCTACATGAACTCAATAGTGAAGACTAGCAAGGATTAGGATTTGGGGGCTGGACAGGGATGAATTCACCATAAAATTCTTGACAAATGTTAAGGTATGGGTTCTATTCACCTTTGAGACTCTTTCCTCAGAGGGTTCCTTCAAACTAGATTTCAAAAGTTGAGTTGTCTTAAGGGTTTCATTCAATTACGAAATTGAAGTTATGGATTGAGTTGTTAATGATTTCTTAGGGTTATATTGAGTAGATGAACATGCAATTCAACTTTTTTATGATAATTTTTGATGGTTTCGTCTAAATTGAAGAATATGATCCTCCATCCCTAACCCTAGGTAGTGATCTTGACCTACATTGTATTGTGATCATTCAATTGAGTTAGTTGTTGATTTGATTACTATACTATGGTGTTATTATGATTAAATTAAGATGAATTATAGGCCTTTATCATTCTAGTTCTTGAGATGTGATTTAGGTTATGAATTATAATGTGAAATTAGCCTATGTATCTTCTCTCAAGTTGTGATCTAGAGTTGAATTGTGTTATAGAGATGCAACTGTCCTTGTTATCTTATTGGTTATCATTGTGTGATGATGTTACTCCCCAAATTGGGTTGAGTTATGGGTTGATGGTAAGACCTTGATGGTAGACTATGAGGAAAACTATGAGGAAGACGGCAAGTCTTAGAACCTCTACCTTTACTTCCAATTGTGATTAATTGTTGTTAAAGTCATGATATTACACTAGAGTATGCCTTATAATAGGATCATAGGGTGGTATGATGTTGAATTTAAATGTCTTGACTATGTTGTGAGGTTGATTCAGATGTATGTGATATAAGGATGGTGAAAAGTTTCAATGTTCCTTGATATGCTATGGAATGCTAATGTGTTAACCTCACTTAAATGAATTGTGATGAAAGAACTTATCCTCATAAAATTCTTATTAAGCTATTTATGATGATGATTATACAAGGGGTGGACTCTATAGCCTTAATTATGCTATGATTGATAATTAAAGTCTTAAAGACATTTCAAAAAGAGACTCTAGCTTAGCACCGAGAGTGAACTAGATTGAGGAGTGTCCCTTCCAACATAGAGAAGGTAGGAACACTATATTACTCTTGAGATTGGAGACTATAATGCATGGCGCGGCGCATAAAGAGGGTCTCAACTATATCTCCTGGTTCTTGAACTATGTTGCCCCCATAGGAATACTAGCTAGTGCATCCACATCGTTGCTATGTTTTATGTTTTGGTACTACCTTGACAAGTAGTTCGCCTTCTTTCGATGTAGGATTTTATGACACCGGATTCCACACTAGCTCATGTGGTATATGTCGGTTAGGGCAAAATGTTCCCAAAAGATAAAACGAATTAAAGGACTTGAACTCTAACTTGGATAACCTAAGGGGTCTAGCTTAAGACTGGCAGCAGAGCAGGGCGTGCTGGTACCGCTCGTACTCGATCTTGTTAAATCGTTACCGTTCCGGTTCGTCCCATTTTTGTTGCCTACGGGCCGGGCCGGGATAGTCTAAACCGGTACACAGAACGGGACGAAACCGTAATTTCATAGCGGTGTACCGGTATCGATTCATCTCGGTTGATTCCGGTTTCAGTCCGGTTCGGTCCGGTTTATTTAATATATATTAATTTTTTTATATTTTATATTTTATATAATTTATATTTATATTTTTTATAAATTGTATTTTATAATTCAAAATTTTCAAATTAACCGCCTCGCCCGCCTCGCCGCCTGCGATGCAGATGCGATCTGTAATCTGCTCTGCATAAAGTCAGCCCAGCCCCCGCCCCCGCCCCTACCCTTTTCCCGAGACCACCCGGACCAACGACTTTAAACGGAAAAATTTAAAACGGCTAGATTTTTTGTTTAATAAATTAGAGTTATGTATAAAAATTTTATATACAAATTACAACTTACAAATATAAGTCTGAGTATTTGAGAGAATATATATTTCCAAATTACATTCATATTTATAACTTATATCATTTGGTTATTTGGTGTATTTCGGAGGAGGAATCTTCTTCAAATTTCAAGTTTCAACATCAATATTTTAATTTTCATTATAATCGTTTGTTCTTACACAAACGTTTTGTAACTTCGTTCCACTCTCCAATCTTATATTTATTTTCATTATTTAACTTGTAAGTTGTTCTTGTTATATTATTGTTCTTGTTAAGTTTTGTATTTTATAATTTATAATTTTATATCATGGAGTCTTCTAAAAAAACTGGAAGTAAAAAAGGTCTAGTAGAATCAGTAAAAAAATTAGTTAAAAAAACTAATAAAGGTGCTAGTTCGTCTAAATCTAAAATTCCTCTTGTTAGAATAAATACAGATGAATTTACGCATGTGAATGAAACTAGTTTTTCCCTTCTCGGTCCTATAAATATTAATTCAGATAGTCCTATGATTCCCCATGAACTCTATGAAAGACATTATGGTATTAATCAAGAAAATGAAGAAGTGGAAACGGATGAACAATTAAATTTAGATGAAGAAGTAGATTTAGATGATACACCGACTAGCCCCCCCGCCGTCCTCAATACAGTCAATAGTATAGGTATTGAAGCTCCACCTCCGGTTGGAACTACTCGTGCCCCTATTATTCCAACTAGAGGTAAGACCAAGATACAACGTTCTTTAAAATCACATGTGTGGAAATTTTGCTATTTGAATGAAGAAAAAACATTTAGTATATGTAATCTTTGTAAACAACATTTTAAATATACATCTGGTGGGACGGGAGGTTCAACGGGGGGATTAAAAAAACATTTGATTAACAAGCATAGTAAAGAGTGGTTTGCATATATGTCTTCTCTTGAAGTTGTTGGAAATTGTAATGTTGAAGAATCAGTTAGAGGATCAAATATGGTTCAAAGTGAGTTAAATACTTCGAACCCAAGTGGTCCTCTTACACATCGAACCTATAACAAGGATCGTGATCGTAAAAACTTTGCTAAAATGGTTGTTGTTTGTGGTTTACCTTTTAGTTTTGGAGAACATCCGGGTTTTATTGCTTATATTCGTGAAAAATATAATCCTAGTTTTAAAGGTTTATCAAGAAACATGGTAAAAAGAGATATTTTTGAATTTCAAGAAAAACATTGTCAATATTTACGTGCTTATTTTGAACTAATGGATTGTAGAGTTGCTATTACTACTGATATGGGTCGTAGTCCTAATGGTTTTGATTATTTAACTGTTACTGCGCATTGGATCGATTATAATTGGAATTTACAAAAAAAGAATTATTGGTTATAAAATTTGTCAAAAGAAAAAAACCGAAATTTATATTGCTACTAGTGTGTTGGAAATTTTAGATTTTTTTGGTCTTTGTGATAAAGTCGTTAGTATTACTTTAGATAATGCCTCTGCTAATTTAAATGCTATTAATATGCTAGAACCTAGACTTTGTCCTATTAGTAAATATGCTTTTCATGTTAGATGTGCCGCGCATATATTAAATTGGGTTGTTAGTGACAGTGTGAAATTATTTAAAAATAGTTGTGATAAAATTGATAATGCTTGTTTTTACATTTTTTATATGAATAGTAGTAGTAGAATTAATCAATTTAAAGAACTTTGTAATGCATCTAAACTTCCGTTTAGAAAAGTTCCGAAGCATGTAAAAACTAGATGGAATTCCTTTTATGATATGCTTGAAGTTGCTTATGCATATAGACAACCTATTACTACGCTATTTAATAATCATAATGCTATCCTAAATTTAAAATTAATGATAGTGATTGGGATGAAGTAAATGAACTTAGAATATTTTTGAAATCATTTTATGATGCTACTAAAATTTTTTCTGGAATATATTATCCTACTATTTCTGAAATTTTAATACACATGTGAGATTTCATCTATTTTTTCTGAATATAAAACAAATACTTTATTCACCTCTGCTATTGAAGTTATGATTACAAAATTTAAAAAATATTTTTTTCCTATTCCTCAAATTTATTTAACTGCAATTCTTTTCAACCCCGAATATAAAGAATATGGTGCAAAAGTTTTAGTTGAATGCATTTATCAGAATTTAGATATTCAACCTGAAGAAGAACCTGATTTGGTAACATGTAAAAATAGTATAAAATACTTTGCAAAAGAAATGTATGATAAATATTCATTCTTAGATAATGTTGAAAATCCTCAAACGTCTATGAATCAAGTAGGTGCTCATGGACGAGTGAAACATAAACTTGGTCTTGACTCTTCTAATAAATGTGAATTTGTTAAATATCTTGAACAGGGTACAGATGATATTACAAACGATAATGGTGTACCGGAACTATTGAACTGGTGGAGGAATCGTGGAGATCAATATCCAAAACTTAGTGGGATGGTGAAGGATGTGCTTGCAATTCAAGGATCATCAGTAGCTTCGGAGGCAACTTTCAGCGCGGCAAGATTTCAAATTGGAGACCACAGATATTCGTTAGCAGAAGACAGCCTGGAGATATCAGTGTTATTTAGAGACTGGATAAATGCTGAGCGTAGAAATCAAGGACTTCCAAAGTTAGATAGTCAATTTGAACTTTTCATAGATTCAGCTATTGGATGTGGTAGTGATGATGGCATCGAAATTCAAGATCGTCAACGAGCTTTACCAAGACCAGAAGTTGATCACAATCAATCCATAGCTGAGTTAGAAAGAGGATTTACGGGACTATACAACTATTAGTATTACATTTGAGACATAGTTGAAACAGAACCCTTCCTAGAAGCTGGCTGCGTAAGCTATGTACTCTACTAATAGTTTTAAATGGAAATTGTAATTTGTTACAAATTTAAATAAATTAAATTGATATTTTCTAATTTTTGTAATTGTTTTATCCTTATTTTAATTTAATTTTTTTAAAATTAAAAATTTTATTTATTTAATATTTACAAGATACAAGTTATAAATATAACTTATAAAATAAATGTTAATGAATATAACTAATAACTTATAAAGTATAAACTTCAAAAGATTTAAATTTTGAAAACTTTATTAGATTACTTGCAAACTTAACAATAACAAAAAAATAAATAAAATATCTTTAAAATAAACTTAAGTTAAAAATTATAGTATAAATTTAAAAACTATTAATTTATACTTAAAAAATTAAAAAAATAATTATATTTTCGTAATTTCAAAAAATATCGTCCCGTTAATCCCGTCCCGTTCCGGTTCATTCCGGTTCCATCCCGGTATGTAGTGGAATGGGACGGAACCGATGAACCATCCCGGTAATTCCGGTCCGGTTTATCCCGGTACCGGTCAACATTCCGGTCAACGGATTCCGATCCGGTCTGGTACCGGTTCATTCCGGTCCGGTGACCCGGTTCCGATCCGTTGACCAGTCTTAGTCTAGCTTAGTCTAGGAAGGGGTATGAGACTCTACCTAAACATTACACTATTTAGCCTTGAGGGGAGTCTTAGAGGGGGTTCTTATATATGTTTATGTTATGATAATATATGATGTATATATGATGACCATGGCACGTTGTTGATACTATATGTTGATTAGTTTATTTATGCATATGCCTTGGGTTAAAGAGTTAATATATAATGAAATGTAAACCTAAATGCATGATATGTAAAGTTGAACATTGATCATGTTTTCTTGTTGAGGACACTTAATTGAGTAAGGTTATGGGGCTTGTCTTGGTCATTGCACTTGTTGACTTGATAAGGACTTGTGAGTAGTTGTCTTGCTTTTTATGATATGTTTGACTCTTATTCATTCTTGTGATATTGTTCCTTGATGTTAGGGTTGTAGTAAATCATGGTTTCAAGTATGTTGGGACAAGTATTACTTGTTGAGATAGTAAGCATGTTTGGTTGGTTGATATTACTTACTTGACTTTGCTTTAAGTCCCTAAAGGGGTAAATGACATGTTTTGACTAAAAATTCCCCTTTAGCATGTTTTGTTTTTGTATGTGCATAAGATCCCATACTTTGTACATGTGGAGTACTAACCCCATTTTATTCCCTTTTCCCAAACATTTTAGGTTCCGGTCGTTGAAGAGTTTGAAGGCGACATTGTTGAAGGCTTGGATTCTTTCTTTCATCCATGTAGGGTAGGTCCTCATTTTTCGAGGGCAATGCCATCCTCTAGCTTAAGGACTTTGTTATGATCTTATCGACTCTTTCATTCCTTTCCTTTTTAATTGAGTATTGTACTTTCGTATGACCTATACATGTTTTGCTTGTGCACGTGCATAAGATCCCATACTTAGTTCATGTGGAGTACTAGCCCCATTTTTTCCCAAACATTTTAGGTTCCTGTCGTTGAAGAGTTTGGAAGGCGACATTGTTGAAGGCTTGGATTTTTCCTTTCATAGAAGTAAGGTAGGTCCTCATCTTTCGAGGGCAATGTCATCTTCTAGTGTACGGATTTTGTTATGAGCTTATTGACTCTTTCCTTCTTTTCCTTTTTAATTGAGTATTGCACTTTCGTTGACCTATTCATGGTCTTGTTGGATTGATGTAAAGGCTATGCCCATATTGTGGTAATCGTTTAGATGGTATGAGATGAGACAATCATTGAGATTTCTATATTTTTCTTATATATATGTGAAATAAAAGTAGAAGGCTATGTAACCTTCCTATACGAAGGGTCTATATGTACTCGATATAAATATATATTATGTGTAGATAGATGTCTATGTGAACCTCGAAGTAGTGATAATGGAAGTGTTAAATTTTCCCTCATTATCAACCTATGAAAGTAATGACATGAGACTAAGAGGCTAGTCTTATTCCTTGAAAAGGACGCCGTCGCCGGTTACATCTAGGTTTTAAAGCCGGATGTGACAAACTTTGTATCAGAGCATGAGGTTGAATATCGTTGAGTTATGTCTCTCTCTCTACCACGTCTATGTAGGTTTGTATTCATAATTGTGAAGCGCGCCACACTTATGAGTAGGAACCTATATGATTCTTAGGAATCACTCTCTTTCATGGAAATTTTATATCGTGCCAATAGAGTATGCTTATGGTGAGCTTTTGCATCTAATCCTATCGTTGTGCTTATAGGAAGCATAAACACTCGTAGGAATGCGGTTCGAAGACTTGAGGAGGAAGTTTCTAATGCGGAAGCTCCTCCCCATGGTGACCAAGTTCCTCCACTTGAAGAAGATGATAATGTGCAGCAAGCCCCAGCTAACCCTCTACCTATGACGGAGGTTGAGATGAGGGCTATTCTTGCTCAAATGGCCCAAGCCATTACTATTCAAGCACAAGCCGCGACATTTCAAGCCCAAGCTATGACGGCCCAAGCCAACCGGGAGATTGTTCCCCGTCCTCATCAACAAGTCACTACTATGGCTTTCCGTCTAAGGGAATTCCCGAGTGAACCCTACCACTTTATATGGGTCTAAGGTTGATGAAGACCCCCAAGAATTCATTGTTGAGGTCTACAAGACACTATATGCTATGGGGGTGTCTTCTAGTGAGAAAGCCGAGTTAGCCACATACCAACTCAAGGATGTGTCTCAAACTTGGTATATGCAATGGAGGGATAATAGGACATTGAGGGGTTATCCGGTGACTTAGGAGATCTTTAAGGCGGATTTTCTAGATTGATTCTTCCTTAGAGAGATGAGGGAGGAAAAAGTGGCGGATTTCATCAATCTTAGCCAAGGAGGAAAGAGTGTCCATGAGTAGTCTTTGGAATTCATATTTTCCAAATATGATCCTTCTTTGGTCTCCGATACTAGAGACCAAATGAGTCGTTTCGTGACAGGGGTGTCGAAGGACTTACAAGAGGAGTGCCAATCGGCCATGCTACATGACAACATGGACATTTCCTGTCTTATTGTTTATGCAAGAAGGGCTGAGGAGGCAAGGCTAAGCTAAAGAGTAGAGATACTAAGAGAGCAAGGTCATATGATGGAGGTTCTTCAAAGAATAGGCTCGAAATGCAAGACAAGCCTAGATTTAAGAAGCGGGTTTCTCATTAGGTCCCTTCCAAATTCCCAAGATCTACTGGTCATAGGGTGTCTAAACCTAAATTCAAAAAGGGAAAAGGTACTAAATTACCAAATGAGAAGCCAACTTGTGGAAAGTGTGGTAAAAAGCACTATGGTGATTGCCTTAAGGGGACGGATAATTGCTTTAGTTGTGGCAAGAGTGGTCACAAGATGAGAGATTGCCCAAACTTGAAGATTCAAGGTTAGGGTAGTAGTCAAGCTCAAGCAACTGGTTCGAGTGATGCTCCAAAAAAATTGCTTCTATGCTCTCCGCTCTAGGGGTGAGCAAGAGACGTCTCCCGATGTGGTGACCGGTATGTTGAAAGTTTTCTCTCTTGATGTATATGCCTTACTTGATTCCGATGCTACTTTATTATATGTTACACCTCTAGTAGCTAAAAAGTTTGATATTTTACCCGATATTTTTCATGAACCTTTTATAGTGTCTACTCCCGTGGGTGAGTCGCTTGTTGCAAAAAAGGGTGTGCAAAAATTGTCCAATAATGTTGCCCATAGAGTTTCTTATGTTGATCTAGTAGAACTTGATATGCTTGATTTTTATATTATATTGGGTATGGATTGGTTGCATGCATGTTTTGCATCTATTGATTGTAGGACAAGAGGCGAGGTTTAACTTTCCAAATGAACCCATTGTTGAGTGGAAGGGGGGAAATTCTATTCCTAGAGGTCGTATTATTTCTTGTCTAAAACATGAAAAATGATCTCAAAAGTTTATATATATCATATAGTAAGAGTCCAAGATCTAAACTTCGAAGTCCCTCCCATCGAGTCAGTATCCGTAGTGAGTGAGTTTCCGGAGGTCTTCCCTAATGACCTTCTCGGTATTCCTCCCCAGCGGGAAATTGACTTTGGAATTGATTTGCTACCGGATACAAATCCCATATCTATTCCTCCTTATCGGATGACTCTGACCGAGTTGAAAGAGTTTTAGGTTTAACTCAAGGATTTACTAGATAAGGATTTTATAAGGCCTAGTATTTCTCCGTCGGATGCTCCAATTTTGTTTGTGAAGAATAAATATGGGTCCTTGAGAATGTGTTTTGATTACCTTCAACTCAACAAGGTTACCATTAAGAATAAGTACCCTCTCCCTCGGATTGACGACTTGTTTGACAACTCCAAGGGGCGATTTACTTTTCAAAAATTAACTTGAGATTGGGGTATCACCAACTTAGGTGAGAGGTGAGGATATACCAATGACGGACTTTCAGACTAGGTATGGGCACTATAAGTTCTTGGTCATGTCTTTCGATCTCACAAATGCTCCGTCGGCGTTTATGGACCTAATGAATAGAGTATTTCAAAATTACCTATATTAATTTGTCATTGTCTTAATTAATTTTATATCTTTGTATATTCGAAGAATGAGGATGATCATATGGGTCATTTGAAGGTAGTATTGCAAACCCTTAACGAACATCAATTGTAAGCCAAATATAGTAAATGTGAATTTTGATTGAGGTCGGTGACATTTGTTGGGTGTATCATCTCTAGTGAGGGAGTTGAGGCAGACCCAAGGAAAACGGAAGCGGTGAAAAACTGGACTAGACCATTGACTCCAACTGACATTAGGTGTTTCTTGGGTTTAGCGGGTTATTATCGGAGGTTCGTGGATGGTTTCGCGTCCATTGCGTCTCCTTTGACTACTTTGACCCAAAATAGTAAGAAGTTTGAGTGGTCGAAGGCATGTGATAAAAGCTTCCAATTATTGAAAGATAGATTTACTTTCGCTCCGGTGTTGACTTTACCGGAGGGCACAAAGGGTTTTGTAGTGTATTGTGACGCATCCTGAGTGAGTTTAGGGTGTGTGATTATACAACATGAGAAAGTGATAGCCTACACCTCTAGGCAACTAAAGGTATATGAGAGAAATTATCCCACTCATGACCTTGAATTAGCGGCTGTGGTGTTTGCTTTGAAAATTTGGAGGCATTACTGGTATAAAGTTCATGTTGATGTTTTTTCCGATCATAAGAGTCTCCAATATGTGCTTACCCAAAAAGAGTTGAATCTCTGACAACGAAGGTGGCTATAGTTGCTCAAAAATTATGATATGAGTTTATCACCCTGGCAAGGATAAGTAGTTGCGGATGCCCTAAGTCCTATGACTATGGGTAGTGTATCCCATCTTGACAAAGCCAAGAAGGACCAAGAAAGGGAAGTATGTAGGTTGTCTAGGGTGGGGGTGAGGTTGCAGAGTTCTCCGAAAGGGGGATGCTATAGTTCATCATAACTTCGAGTCATCTTTAGTGGTTGAGGTTAAGTCCAAACAACACCTTGATCTAGCCTTAATGGAATTAAAAGAATCGGTTCTCAACAAGTTGAATGAACATTCTTCTTAGGGTGGGATGGTGTGTTAAGGTACCAAAAGAGATTATGTGTTACCGATGTAGATAGGTTGAGGGATCAGATCCTAGAAGAAGCACATGGGTCCCACTACTCAATTAATCCGAGGTCGACAGAAATGTACCATGACCTAAGGGATATATATTGGTGGGATGGTCTAAAAAGGGACATAGCGGAGTTTGTCGCTAAGTGTCTGAGTTGCAAACAAGTAAAGGCCAAACACCTAAAGCTGGGTGGCTTACTACAAGAGTTCCAAATTCCTACTTGGAAGTGGGAAGACATTAATATGAACGTTGTAGTAGGTTTACCTCAGACTCAAAAGTCATATGATTCCATATGGGTGGTTGTGGATCGATTGACAAAGTCCGCTCACTTTATCCTCGTCAAGTCTTCATATTCAGCGGAGGATTATGCAAGAATCTTCCTACATGAATTGTGTGCCTCCATGGCATTCTGTTATCCATCATATTGGATTGGGCGCACAATTCTCATCTAGATTTTGGAGGTCGTTCCAAAAAAGGTTGGGTACTAAGGTGAAGTTAAGCACCACTTTTCATCCCCAAACGGATGGTCAAGCGAAGCGCACTATTCAATCCCTTGAGCATATGCTTAGGGATTGTATCATTGATTTCAAAGGGAGTTGGGATAGAAATTTACCTTTGTTGGAGTTTTTCTACAACAATAGTTTTCATCCATCCATTTCCATGGCTCCCTATGAAGCCTTGTATGGTAAGAGGTGTAGGTATCCTATTGGATGGTTTAAAGAGGGTGAGCCATCGCTTCTTGGTCCCTACTTGATTTATAAGACTTTGGAAAAGGTTCATATTATAAGGTACCGTTTGCAAACGACCAATAGTCGGCAAAAGTCTTATGCCGATCGTAGGAGAAGGGATTTGGAGTTTGAAGAAGCTGATAAGGTGTATATGAAAATCTCACCAATAAAAGGGGTGGTTAGATTTGGCAAGAAAGGGAAGTTGAGTCCTCGTTATGTGGGTCCCTAACAAATCTTGCAAAGGGTTGGTAAGGTTGCCTTTGAATTGAAACTTCCTAGTGGATTGGCTTCGGTTCATCCGATTTTACATGTTTCTATGTTGAAAAAGTTTATCGATGATCCCAAGTACATTCTTCCTATTGAGGGTCTTGGTGTCAAGGATAACCTCTCTTATGAGGAAGTTTCGGTTCAAATTCTTGATAGTCAAGTCAAGAAGTTGAAGAATAAAGAGTTGGTTTTCGTAAAGATGTTATGGAAAAATCATCTAGTTGAGGGTGCAACATTGGAGGCCGATGCCGACATGAAGTCCCGTTACCCTCATCTTTTTAAGAATTAAGGATAGTATTCTTTTTAATAACATAAATATGAATACAAATCAATGTTTCTTGATTTTTGGGTGAAGTTTTGCACATTATGCCTTTTTGAAAAACTTACAGTGAAGTTACTGTAGTATTTCTCTTAAAAACTTGAGATTTTGCTTTTTGCTTGTTTTGAGTTATGCAGTGCATTTTAATATGATGGGTCTTTATAAAATGATAGGTAGAATGTTGTTAAGTTGAAATTCGTGCTAATTGACTCATGTAATGTATGTTGAGCTCATAAGTGTTATGAGAAGGAAATGCCTCATCATGAAGTTTTTGGAGCCTTATGTGTGGTAATATGAGTTTTGATATCTGCCTTGTTGAAATGATATGATTTATGTTTATATGTTGTTATTGATTGGTTGGGCTGCTAGCTTGAGTCTATTCCTTCCTTCAAAAGAGATTTAGTGTCATTCGGGGACGAATGTTCATAAAGAGGGGGGGGGGGGATAATGCAACATCTTGAAAATCCAACACATATTGTAAAGCCTAACATAGGTGTCACAAAGTCTAAGTGCTATTTCTAAGTCTAATTTTAATAAAGATCGGTCATTTAGGAGGTTTAAGAACCAAAACATCCAAGAACGTCCGGGAAGTTGGTTCAAAGGGAAGATAGTGTGCCTTAGACTAATTGACTAACTTTTAGAAGTTTGAAATGTACGAACATTGGTGGAAAGGTAGCCAATAAGTGTTTGAGTGGTTTCATGGTCGAAACTTTTGGGTACGACTCCCCAAGGACCAATGAAGGGCCCTTGAGGAGGACCCTTGTAGTTGATACAACACTTCCTGGCAGTGTGCATCGACGGGACAAAAGACGTCCCGTGTGTGGACCGACGGGGCGTCGATGAGACTATCTTTCCACACTTAGGCTGTGAAGAAGTCTCCTTCACCCGCACAACCTCTGAACTCATCGACAGAGCGCGCAGGTTCAGGCTAACGGTGCGTGTGTGGATCGACAGGGTGTCAATGCCATCGTCGTCCCACACTTAGACAATTGGAGGAATCCCCTCGCCTGCACAGTCTCTAACAAGGACGACAGAGTGCATGAGATGGGGGAGATGTCCGTCGACTCACAGATGGCTCGTAAGCGGGGTCTCATCTGTGAGGGTCCTAAGTTGCGGCACGTTTTTAATTAAATTTACTTATTAATTAGGTGGTTTAGGGGTTAAAGGGAGACTAATTAAGTTGATTAAGTCCCACTATTAATATCCTCAACCCTCATTAAGCTAAAGACAACTCACAAATAAACTCTCTTCCTTCTCTCTTATTTCTCTTTCCACATGAACTCACCATTGAAGACTAGCAAGGATTAGGGTTTGGGGGCTAGAAAAAGACGAATTCACCATAAAATTGTTGACAAACGTTAAGGTATGGGTTCTATTCACCTTTGAGACTATTTCCTCAAAGGGATCCTTCAAACTAGATTTCAAAAGTTGAGTTTTCTTATGGGTTTCATTTAATTACGAAAGTGAAGTTATGGATTTAGTTGTTAATGATTTCTTAGGGTTATACTGAGTAGATTAACATGCAATTCAACTTTTTTATGATAATTGTTGATGGTTTGGTCTATATTGAAAAATATGATCCTACATCCCTAACCCTAGGTAGTGATCTTGACCTATATTGTACTGTGATCATTCGATTGAGTTGGTTGTTGATTTGATTACTATCATATGGTGTTATTGTGATTAAATTGAGATGAATTATAGGCCTATAATGCAAGTTCTTGAGATGTGATTTATGTTATGAATTATAATGTTAAATTAGCCTATGTATCTTGTCTCAAGTTGTGATCTAGAGTTGAATTGTGTTATAGAGGTGCAATTGGCCTTGTTATCTTATTGGTCATCATTGTGTGATGATTTTACTCCCGAAACTAGGTTTAGTTATGGGTTGATGGTAAGACCTTGATGGTAGACTATGAGGAAGACTTGGTAAGTCTTAGAACCTCTATCTTTACTTCCAATTGTGATTATTGTTGTTAAGTCATGATATTACATTAGAGTATGCCTTATAATAGGATCATAGGGTGGTATGATGTTGAATTGAAATGTCTCTACTATGTTGTGAGGTTGATTAAGGTGTATGTGATATAAGGATGGTAAAATCTATTAATATTTCTTGATATGCTATGAAATGCTAATGCGTTAACCTCACTTATATGAATTATGATGAAAAGACTTATACTCATACAATTCTTATTGAGCTATTGATGATGATGATTATACAAGGGGTAGATCCTACGACCTAAATTAAGCTATGATTTATAATTAAAGGCTTAAAGACATTTCAAAAAGGGACTGTAGCTTAGCACCAAGTGAACTAGATTGAGCAGTGTCCCTTCCCACATATGGAAGGTAGGAACACTATATTACTCTTGAGATTGGAGACTATAATGCATGACACATAAAGAGGGTCCCAACTATATCTCCTAGTTCTTAAACTATGTTTTCCCGATAGGAATACTAGCTAGTGGATCCACGTAGTTGCTACACTTCATGTTTTGGTACTATCTTGGCAAGTAGTCTTCCTTCTTTCGGTGTAGGGTTTTATGAAACCGAATATTACACTAGCTAATGTGGTCTATGTCGGTTAGCAAAAGATATTCCCAAAGGGTAAAACGAATTAAAGGACTTGAACTCTAACTTGGATAACCTAAAGGGCTCTAGCTTAGTCTAGGTAGGGGTATGAGATTCTACCTAAACTTTGCACTAGTTAGCCTTGAGGGGAGTCTTAGGAGGGGGTTCTTATATATGTTTATGTCATTATATTATATGATGTATATATGATGACCATGGCACGTTGTTGATACTATATGTTGATTAGTTTGTGTATGCATATCCCTTGGGTTAAAATGTTAATATATGATGAAACGTAATCCTAAATGCATGATATATAAAGTTGGACATTGATCATGTTTTCTTGTTGAGGATACTTGATTAAGTAAGGTTATGGGGCTTGGCTTGGTCATTGCACTTGTTGACTTATTAATGACTTGTGAGTAGTTGTCTTGCTTATTATAATATATTTGACTCTTGTTTATTCTTGTGATATTTTTCCTTGATTTTAGGGTTGTAGTAAATCATGGTTTCAAGTATGTCGGGACAAATATTACTTGTTGAGATAGTAAACATGTTTGGTTGGTTGATATGACTTAATTGACTTTACATTAAGTCCCTAAAGGGGTAAAATGGCATGTTTTGACTGAAAAGTCCCTTTTAGCATGTTTTGCTTGTGTATGTGCATAAGATCTCATACTTAGTACATGTGGAGTACTAACCCCATTTTCTTCCAAACATTTTAGGTTCCTGTCGTTGAAGAGCTTGGAAAGCGACATTGTTGAAGGCTTGATTTTTCCTTTCATAGAAGTAGGGTAGGTCCTCATCTTTCGAGGACAATGCCATCCTCTAGCGTACGGATTTTGTAATGAGTATATTGACTCTTTCCTTCCTTTCCTTTTTAATTGAGTATTGTACTTTCGTATGACCTATACATAGTCTTTTTGGATGTATTTTAGGGCTATGCCCATATTGTGATAATCGTTTAGATTGATGAGATGAGACAATCATTGAGACTATTTCTATATTTTTCTTATAGGTATGTGCAATAAAAGTAGAAGGCTATGTAATCTTCCTATACGAAGGGTCTATGTGTACTCGATATGAATATATATTATGTTTATGTAGATGTCTATGTTAACCTCGAAGTAGTGATAATGGAAATTTTAAATATTTCCACATTTTCAACCTATGAATATAATGACATGAGACTAAGAGGCTAGTCTTATTCCTTGAAAAGGATGACGACGCCGATTACGCCTAGGGGGTAAACCCGGATGTGTCAAGGCTACACATTAGGTTCGAAATTTGATGCTCTGTGATAAAAGATGTTGGATTCATGTCCCATCAATTTCTAGCATTAGATGTGTAACGACCTGTTTAGTCATTTTGAGCAGCAGATTTTATTTCTGGAAAAATAGGCTGAGGCGACGGACCCCACGACGGACCGTCATGGGCACGACGGACCGTCGCAGGGTCTCGTTTAAAAACACTTAGAAAATCTACAAATTGGGTACTGGAATCGACTCTCTGAACTTCGTAACGAAATGGCAGGACGGGCCGTCACAGGTGTGACGGACCGTCACAGACCCTTTAGAGAAATTGAGTCTCACGAAAGTCGTGAGGCGGCGGGGCCGGACCGTCGCGGTAGCGACGAACGTCCGCAGTAGCGACGGGCCGTCGCAGGCTGCGCAATCCCAGTCCAGGTCGGATTTCTTTATACGTTTTAAGGGACGTTTTTGACTATTCCTGCTTTAATTATAAAGTTAGAGGGTTAATGTTAATAAGTCTAATTACTTGGGGGTTAAAAGAGGTAACCTTAAGTTAATTAGTGGGTTATTATTGTCATCTTTTATTCTTAATTATATACTAATTAGGGTAAAAGAAAGAGGGTTTGAATAAAGAAAATAGAAAGAACAAGAGAGAGAGGAGAATCGAACGAGGAAGAAAGAAGAACAAAGCTTTGGGAAATTGCTTGCTTGATCACTAGTCTTCGGTGGAGGTAGGTTATGGTTATTTATATGCTATTCGTAGTAAACTCTTAATAGCGAATGATATGTATTGGTAGTATTTTAAACCCTTCTATATGCTTAATTGTATGCTTGCATGAATGTGATTATGTAATTGTGATATAATAAGCATGATGAAGCTATTGAATCCTAAATCTTGAAAATAAACCCTAATCTACTTTGTTAATGATGATGCCTTGGTATAAAAGAAGGCTTGATGAACGAAAGTAGTGAGATTAGGGGATCGGGTGCCACGTTCCGGTACCAGGATAGTATATGAGGATCGGAGTGTCACGTTCCGACACCAGTATAGTATATGGATCGGGTGCCACGTTCCGGTACCAGGATAGTATATGAGGATCGGAGTGTCACGTTCCGACACCAAAATAGTATATGGATCGGGTGCCACGTTCCGGTACCAGGATAGAATATGGATCGGGTGTCACGTTCCGACACCAGGATAGAATGAGGATCGAAGTGTCACGTTCCGACACCAGGATAGTATATGAGGAGCGGAGTGTCACGTACCGACACGAGGGGAATAAAGATAATGAATCTTTAAAGATGATAATATATTCAAATCTAATGAACCTAATTCCCAAATGAGTATGATGAGGATGCGTGAGTCCTCATTGATGTGCTTGGTGTTGTAACCAAGGGTTATGATAACTGTAAATGCTGAATGCTAAGGATATTAGTTGATTTTATGATATTGCTTAATATATACTGTTTTCTATTTTGAGTTGGCCGATGATATCTACTCAGTACCCGTGTTTTGTACTGACCCCTACTTTTATGTTTTCTTCTTGTTTATTTGTGGAGTGCAAAGAACGCGTCATTGTCATCTTCAACTCAACCGCAATTCTAGCCATTCTTCGTCACATCGGATCTTCAGGGTGAGCTAATGCTTCTAGCTTGGACTGGATCTTCTTCTTCAAATCTTGATGCCTTGAACTTCCGGCATGGACTAGCTTCTTATGTATTTTTAGCTTTTAGAATACTCTTTGTTTAGTCATTTGATCGTAGATGTTCTTGTGGTGATGACGTCCAGATTTTGGGGAATAATAGTTATTGATTTGGTTTTTATTAATGAGTTAAGTCTTCCGCATTATTTTCTGTTGATATTATATTAAAATGTTAAGGTTTAGATTGGTTGGTTCGCTCACATAGGAGGGTAAATGTGGGTGCCAGTCGCGGCCCGATTTGGGTCGTGACAAACTTGGTATCAGAGCATTAGGTTCGTTGGTCTCATCACACAGGAACGAGTCTAGTAGAGTCTTAAGGAACGGTAGGGGGACGCCTTTACTTTTCTTTGAGAAGCTATAAGACTTTAGGAAAATTCCATTCTTTCATACTATTACTTGGATCCAATTGGTATCTAGGTGATACAAATTGGTATCTGACCATCTTCACTCTATTTCGCAGATGGTTAGAACTAGAGCAACAATCACACAAGACCAAAGACCGGCGGACAGGTGCGTCTGAACCAGCCACTGGGGCTGTAGCCAGAGGAAGAATAGAGGCAAGAGGCCGTGGGAGAGGTCGTGGGAGGACGTCCTCTAGAGGTAGAGGACGAGCACCTAGCCCATCTGATACTAGGGCAGTGACTCCTCCACCGACTGAAGAGGTAGTGAGAGAGGGTGAGGAATGGGAAACTGAACAAGTACAGAATGAGGGATTGCCTCCCTAACCTACCCCAGACATGATCAATCAGGTTCTTGCTTATCTTAGCGGGTTATCTGATCAGGGTCAGGCACCTCAAGTGTTTTCTGCACCAGCACCTCAGGCTCCGGAGGTACAACGTGCGGCTACTATGGCTCCCCGCATGGATGTTCCATTGGAAATAGGCACATTTCCACGTCTGACTACTGGGCCTATAATGACAAATGATCAGCATGAACTTTTCAAAGAAGTTCTTGAAATTGAAACCTCCAGTCTTCAAAGGGTCGAATCGGAGGATGCTTACGATTTTCTGGTTGACTGTCATGAGCTACTACACAAGATGGGTATAGTGGAATGGTTTGGTGTTGAGTTCGTGAGTTATCAGTTTCAAGGGAACGCCAAAATATGGTGGCGGTCACATGTTGAGTGTCAACCAACAGAGGCACCACCTATGACTTGGGCTTCATTCTCTAGTTTGTTTATAGAGAAGTATATCCCGCGGACTTTGAGGGATAGGAAAAGAGATGAATTCTTAAGTCTAGAGCAAGGTAGGATGTCGGTTACTGCATACGAGGCTAAGTTTCGTGCATTATCCCGGTATGCCACCCAACTATGTTTCAGTCCACAAGAGCGGATTCGCCGTTTTGTGAAGGGGTTGAGATCAGAGTTGCGGATTTCAGCTTTACAGGTAGCGGCTACAGCGAAATCTTTTCAAGAAGTGGTGGACTTCGTGGTAGAGGTGGAAGGAGTGAAGCCAGATGAATTCACCATGGCATCGACATCAAAGAGGTTTCGAAAGGGAGGTGAGTTTAATGGTTCTTACTCTAGAGGACAGGGTTCCGGAGGTTACTCAGTTCGACCCATTCAGTCTTCACTACAGACTGTAGTTGGGGGTCCACCTCCGACCGGTCAACACTTCTCTGAGAGACCTATGCATGAACCCAGAGAGTGCTATGGATGTGGGAGATTGGACATATTAAGAGATATTGTCCAAAACAGAGTTACAGACCTCCAAATGTTAGAGGTAGAGGTGGTCATGGTAGAGGCCGTCATTCTGGAGGACGCGGTGGTCGAGGTAATGGTGGTCACCAAAACGGCTGGGGTGATGGGCAAACTGGAGCCACTACATCACAACATGGTAGGGGCGACGGACAGACAAGTAATGGGGCCCATTGCTACGCTTTTCCTGGGAGATCTGAAGCGGAGACATCATATGCTGTCATCACAGGTAATCTTTTGATTTGTGATTGCATGGCTTCTGTATTGTTTGATCCTGGATCCACATTTTCTTATGTATCTTCCTCATTTGCTAATGGTCTAAATTTACATGTTGAATTACTTGATATGCCTATTCATGTTTCTACTCCGATGGGTGAGTCTGTGGTAGTTGAAAAGGTATATAGGTCTTGTTTGGTGAACTTTGTGGGGAGCAACACTTATGTAGATTTGTTTATCTTAGAAATGGTTGATTTTGATGTAATTCTGGGTATGACTTGGCTTTCTCCGCAATTTGCGATCTTGGATTGTAATGCTAAAACAGTGACGTTAGCCAAGCCTGGGACAGATCCGTTAGTGTTGGAGGGTGACTACACTTCCAGTCCGGTGCGTATCATCTCCTTTCTTCGTGCTAAGAAAATGGTTAGTAAAGGGTGTTTAGCTTTCTTGGCACATCTCAAGGATGACACTACCCAAGTGCCTTCGATTGAGTCGGTTTCGGTGGTCCGTGAGTTTCTGAATGTGTTCCCTGCAGATCTTCCTGGTATGCCACCAGATAGGGACATTGACTTCTGTATTGATCTTGAACCGGGTACTCGCCCCATTTCTATACCCCCTTATAGAATGGCTCCCGCGGAGTTAAGAGAGTTAAAAGCCCAACTTCAAGAGTTGTTGAGCAAAGGCTTCATTAGACCAAGTGCATCTCCTTGGGGTGCTCCGGTTTTGTTTGTAAAGAAGAAGGATGGGAGTTTTCGGATGTGCATAGACTACCGGCAGTTGAACAAGGTAACTATTAAGAACAAGTATCCTCTTCCTCGCATTGATGACTTGTTCGATCAGTTACAAGGTGCTTGTGTCTTCTTTAAGATTGACTTGAGATCCGTTAATATCAATTGAAAATACGGGCAACGGATGTGCCAAAGACTGCTTTTCGAACTAGGTATGGGCATTGCGAATTTGTAGTGATGTCTTTTGGTCTTACGAATGCCCCTGCTGCGTTCATGAGCTTGATGAACGGGATTTTTAAGCCATATCTGGATCTATTTGTGATCGTATTTATTGATGATATATTGGTATACTCAAAGAGTAAGAAGGAACATGAAGAGCATTTGAGAATGGTATTGGAAATGTTGAGGGAGAAAAAGCTTTATGCCAAGTTCTCTAAGTGTGAGTTTTGGCTAGATGCAGTGTCCTTCTTGGGGCACGTGGTTTCTAAGGATGGAGTGATGGTGGATCCTTCTAAGATTGAGACAGTGAAGAATTGGGTAAGACCTACTAATGTGTCAGAAATAAGGAGCTTTGTTGGGTTAGCTAGCTACTACCGCCGATTTGTCAAGGGATTCTCTTCTATTGCTTCCCAATTGGCGAACTTGACTAAGGAGAATGTTCCGTTTGTATGGTCAGGTGAGTGTGAGGAAAGCTTTGAAGCTCAAGACTGCATTGACTCATCGCACCAATTCTCACCTTGCGGTGGAAGGTAAGAATTTCATTGTCTATTGTGATGCATCCTATTCGGGTTGGGGCAGTGCTAATGCAAGAGAAGAGTGTAATTGCTTATGCTTCAAGACAATTAAAAGTGCATGAACGTAACTATCCAACTCATGATTTGGAATTGGCCGCGGTAGTGTTTGCATTAAAGCAATGGAGACACTATTTATATGGGGTTAAGTGTGAGGTCTACACGGATCATCGTAGCCTTCAGTATGTCTTTACTCAGAAAGATTTGAACTTAAGACAGAGGAGATGGATGGAGTTACTAAAGGACTACGATATCACTATCTTGTATCATCCGGGAAAAGCGAATGTTGTGGCAGATTCTTTAAGTAGAAAAGCGGGAAGCATGGGAAGTCTAGCTCACTTGCAAGTTTCTAGACGTCCATTGGCTAGAGAGGTTCAGACTCTGGCTAACGACTTGATGAGGTTAGAAGTAAATGAGAAGGGAGGATTGTTGGCTAGTGTGGAGTCAAGATCTTCTTTTCTTGACAAGATTAAGGGAAAACAGTTCAATGATGAAAAATTGATCCGGATCCGAGATAAAGTGTTGAAAGGAGAGGCTAAAGAAGCGACAATCGATGAGGAAGGTGTTATGAGAATCAAGGGAAGGGTATGTGTACCCCGAGTTGATGATTTGATCAACACTATTTTGACAGAGGCTCATAGTTCAAGGTATTCTATACATCCGGGTGCAACCAAGATGTACCGCGACCTAAAGCAACACTTTTGGTGGAGTAGAATGAAGCGGGATATTGTGGATTTTATTGCCAAATGTCCAAACTGTCAACAAGTAAAATATGAACACCAAAGGCCCGGAGGAACACTTCAGAGAATGCCCATCCCGGAATGGAAGTGGGAAAGGATTGCAATGGATTTCGTGGTTGGTCTTCCAAAGACATTGGGAAAGTTTGATTCTATTTGGGTAATTGTTGATAGGTTAACTAAGTCTGCTCACTTCATTCCGGTCAAGGTGACTTACAATGCAGAGAAGTTAGCCAAACTTTACATCTCGGAAGTGGTGCGATTGCATGGGGTTCCACTCTCCATTATATCAGATAGAGGTACGTAGTTTACTTCTAAGTTTTGGAAAACATTGCATGCAGAATTGGGTACTAGGTTGGACCTTAGTACTGCGTTCTATCCTCAGACCGATGGTCAGTCTGAGCGAACGATTCAAGTGTTGGAGGATATGCTTCGTGCATGTGTGATAGAGTTTGGTGGCCATTGGGATAGCTTTTTGCCCTTAGCGGAGTTTTCATACAATAATAGCTATCACTCAAGTATTGATATGGCCCCATTTGAAGTATTGTATGGGAGGAGATGTAGGTCTCCCATTGGTTGGTTTGATGCATTCGAGGTTAGACCTTGGGGTACTGACCTTTTGAGGGATTCGATAGAGAAAGTGAAGTCTATTCAAGAAAAGCTTCTAGCGGCGCAAAGTAGACAAAAGGAATATGCAGATCGAAAGGTTAGAGACTTAGAGTTCATGGAGGGTGAACAAGTCTTGTTGAAAGTTTCACCAATGAAAGGGGTGATGCGGTTTGGTAAAAGAGGTAAACTAAGCCCAAGGTATATTGGTCCCTTCGAAGTACTTAAACGAGTAGGGGAGGTGGCTTATGAGTTAGCCTTGCCTCCAGGGCTGTCCGGAGTACATCCGGTATTCCATGTGTCTATGTTGAAAAGATATCATGGGGATGGAAACTACATTATCCGTTGGGATTCAGTTTTGCTTGACGAGAATTTGTCTTATGAGGAGGAACCTGTTGCCATTCTAGATAGGGAAATTCGCAAGTTGAGATCAAGGGAGATTGCATCCATCAAGGTGCAATGGAAGAATCGGCCGGTTGAAGAAGCAACTTGGGAGAAGGAGGTCGATATGCGAGAAAGATACCCACACCTGTTTACAGATTCAGGTACTCCTTTTCGCCCTTGTCTTCCTTCTTGTGATCGTTTGGGGACGAACGATGGGTAAATTGGTATCTATTGTAACGACCTGTTTAGTCATTTTGAGCAGCAAATTTTATTTCTGGAAAAATAGGCTGAGGCGACGGACCCCACGACGGACCGTCATGGGCACGACGGACCGTCGCAGGGTCTCGTTTCAAAACACTTAGAAAATCTGCAAATTGGGTACTGGAATCGACTCTCTGAACTTCGTAACGAAATGGCAGGACGGACCGTCATAGGTGTGACGGATCACGCAGAACCAGAGAAATTGAGTCTCCGAAGTCTGTGACGTGGTGGCGAGACGGACCGTCGCGGTAGCGACGACGTCCGTCAGCGCGACAGGCCGTCCGCAGTAGCGACGGGCCATCACGCAGTAGCCGACGGCCGTCGCAGGCTGCGCAATCCTAGTCCGGGTCGGATTTCTTTATACGTTTTAAGGACGTTTTTGACTATTCCTGCTTTAATTATAAAGTTAGAGGGTTAATGTTAATAAGTCTAATTACTTGGGGGTTAAAAGAGGTAACCTTAAGTTAATTAGTGGGTTATTATTGTCATCTTTTATTCATAATTATATACTAATTAGGGTAAAAGAAAGAGGGTTTGAATAAAGAAAATAGAAAGAACAAGAGAGAGAGGAGAATCGAACGAGGAAGAAAGAAGAACAAAGCTTTGGGAAATTGCTTGCTTGATCACTAGTCTTTGGTGGAGGTAGGTTATGGTTATTTTTATGCTATTCGTAGTAAACTCTTAATAGCGAATGATATGTATTGGTAGTATTGTAAACCCTTCTATATGCTTAATTGTATGCTTGCATGAATGTGATTATGTAATTGTGATATAATAAGCATGATGAAGCTATTGAATCCTAAATCTTGAAAATAAACCCTAATCTACTTTGTTAATGATGATGCCTTGGTATAAAAGAAGGCTTGATAAACGAAAGTAGTGAGATTAGGGGATCGGGTGCCACGTTCCGGTACCAGGATAGTATATGAGGATCGGAGTGTCACGTTCCGACACCAGGATAGTATATGGATCGGGTGCCACGTTCCGGTACCAGGATAGTATATGAGGATCGGAGTGTCACGTTCCGACACCAGGATAGTATATGGATCGGGTGCCATGTTACGGTACCAGGATAGAATATGGATCGAGTGTCACGTTCCGACACCAGGATAGAATAAGGATCGGAGTGTCACGTTCTGACACCAGGATAGTATATGAGGAGCGGAGTGTCACGTACCGACACGAGGGGAATAAAGATAATGAATCTTGAAATATGATAATATATTCAAATCTAATGAACCTAATTCTCAAATGAGTATGATGAGGAGGCGTGAGTCCTCATTGATGTGCTTGGTGTTGTAACCAAGGGTTATGATAACTGTAAATGCTGCATGCTAAGGATATTAGTTGATTTTATGATATTGCTTAATATATACTGTTTTCTATTTTGAGTTGGCCGATGATATCTACTTAGTACCCTTGTTTTGTACTGACCCCTACTTTTATGTTTTCTTCTTGTTTATTTGTGGAGTGCAGCAAACGTACCGTCATCTTCAACTCAATCGCAATTCTAGCCAGTCTTCGTCACATCGGATCTTCAGGGTGAGCTAATGTTTCTAGCTTGGACTGGATCTTCTTCTTCAAGTCTTGATGCCTTGAACTTCCGGCATGGACTAGCTTCTTATGTATTTTTAGCTTTAAGAATACTCTTAGTTTAGTCATTTGATCGTAGATGTTCTTGTGGTGATGACTTCCAGATTTTGGGGAACAATAGTTATTGATTTGGTTTTTATTAATGAGTTAAGTCTTCCGCATTATTTTCTGTTGATATTATATTGAAATGATAAGGTTTAGATTGGTTGGTTCGCTCACATAGGAGGGTAAATGTGGGTGCCAGTCGCGGCCCGATTTGGGTCGTGACAAGATGTCTTTATATAGACACAACCATGAATTTGAGTCTCAATGCATCATATTGGTGATATAATGATGACTAAGGCAAAATAATGGTTTTTGATCAAATTAGTCTTTAAATATATCTCGTTAAAGAAGATTCATTTCCTAAAGCAAATGGGATAGTTGTGCATATTATGTATGAAAGAAGACAAGTGATTGATTATCCACATGAATATGGTCACATGTTTGTATTCCATTCATGAAGAATGAGAACTTTTGATAAATACTAAAAATATAGATCCATTCTCGAAAGTGAATGAGGTGTAAGCCACCATGCTTGGCGTGGAAAAGATCAGGACCTTTGATTAAAGATGTGGTTTCACCAAGAATGTCTCTGACAGACATATGTTAAATAAAAGTTTCATACTTTATCTTTTTTTTTATTGGACAAGAATTAGTGCAATTGAGGCACATTCGATACTAAATAAGAAGGTTATCAATTCCAATACTTTCTTAATTTGACATGATTGTCTAGGACATCATTAGTCTATAATGTTGAGATGAATTATGAGAAAATTAAGATGGACATTCTATGAAGAACCTAAAAATTCTTTTAAATGGTGAATTTTTCTTATACTGGTTTTTAGCAAAACAAGTTAATTGTGAGACCATCCGGAAGTTAAGATTGAGTCCCTGTGTTCTAGGAACGTGTACATGAGAATATTTGTGGACCTATTCATTCACCTAGTGGATTATTTAGATACTTGATGGTTTCAATAGATGATCCTTCTATATGGTGTCATGTGCCTGTTGACATCTCGCAACTTGGTGTTTGTAAAATTGCTGGTACAAATAATATGATTATTGACATGATTTTTCGATCAGGTTAAATCCATTCGCCTTGATAATAATTTAGAGTTTTCGTCCCAAGCATTTAAGGATTAATGCCTATCTATTGGGATAGAACAAACTTAATACTAAAGTGAATGTGATAGTGAATAATAAAGTTCATTAACACGAATATGGTATTATTATGATGGAATCACGATTCACCTTCCAAGGTAGATACATTGAGAAGAAATAAATCTAACAACTACTCTTATAGTGATAAATTGAAATTTTCTCATATAATAGTAAATAAGAAATTTACTAAATCAAAAGGCACATGAATAATAAACTTTAAATTTACAAGTACTAATAATTTTATTAGTTGATATGAATAATTTGGTCATCTCACATATGTGCATGCTAGTTTATAAGAAGAATTAGAAGATTCTTCAAGAATTATTTTGGTTGCTTGTTCTCGTGATAAGTTGATTGGATCAACTAATATTGGGATTAAATCCATAAATTCTTTAAAGTATATAAGGTAATATGTGTCCGTTCACCTATCATGTTATTAGATAATCACATGTGCGTTTGTTGTCAACCTGTAGTTTGATGTTCACAAAATTATTTGTGCAATATAATAGTGCTAAGAAAATAACTTTCAGAATATGTAATCAAGAAAATTTATCTTGATAATATTGATAAATATTCAAACTGATGTGTCATTAAATTTCTCAGATATATAGTGAAATGATTGTTTATGAAAATAATGCTTCATGTTTTAATATGAAATATGATATTACATACAAAAGTAGTTGTATGCATCATGCCCATAAATTATGATCAATTTTAATCTTAACTAATTTATAGTCAGGGACCAATGGATTCTCCAAAATAGATTGAGATATATGTTTTTTTCTAACATAGGTGAAGCTAAGAAGCAACACAAGAGTTATAAATGCTCCTATTGAATGTTTCTAAAGATAGAGTCTACGAAATGCATGAAGCCGGATAGACTAATCGAATCTAAGTAAAATAATCCTTAACAGGGGGAGGATCAAAAACTAAAAATGATCATAATAAGGAGATGTGCTTTTGAATATCTTACATCATAACATTTCATAAAACCTCATGAGAGGGGTAGCTACCTAAAAATAATGAAGTCTTGAGATCTCAATAAGTTATGTTCTAGTGTGACTCGATACAAAAAAGGTATATCACTGACGATATCTTTTATACAATAACACGCAATATTGTAAAAGATTATGATGATATACATTCTACGACTATTACAACTACTTGGTGTAGAAATAATTATCAAGTAAAAAGTAAAATGATACTAGCTTATTTGACTTGCGGTCTAGACACTAGAAATGCCACACATTTAATATTCAATAGTTGTCAATCACTTCAAAAAATTAAAATGGGAATTCCTGAAGGATTCAAAATCTAAAGTATGTACAAGTTTTTGAAAAACTTGTTTATAATCCTCATATTTAGATTAAAGCAGTCAAGAATCTTTTGTATTGTTTTGTAAGTTGATGACTTGAATTGAAACTCTTGAAGAGTATTCAAAAGACGATAGATTATTTTCTTACAAAAGTTAAAATGAGGAACTTGTATAATCATTTTGTCCTGAAAGGAAGATTCATAAAAGGAGATAGAAAGAAGCATATTTCATTAATGTTTTTCTACACACACGAGCTCTCAAGAATGGTGATATTAACATGCAACATGTTTGTCCAAGTAATACTATAGTTTATTTATTCACCAAGTCTCTACCAACTACAACTTTCAAGAAGATGGTGCACAAGTTTGAAAAACAAAGATTCAAGTCTATGGATTGATGTTCTCATTAGGGGGAGTTAATACGTGATGTACTCGTTTTTCCTCACAAGTTTTTGTTCAATTGAATTTTCCTTGCAAGGTTTTTAGTAAGGCATCCATAATGCGTATTATTAGATATGTGTAATCTTTTTTCTTCACTAGATTTTTTTCCATTGGATTTTATCTAGTAAAGTTTTAACGTGGCACATAATCTACTGACATTAAAGGGGGATTGTTATAAACATATTTGTATTATAGTGAATGACTAATTATGTAGAATACTTTTATAATATGGTTAGGAATCCTACTTGGGGACCAAGTTAGGTTTTTCCTTTAAATAAAAGGGTTTTCCTTTGTTGTAAATTAGATATGTGAATCCTGAATATACTTCAAGAGGAATAAGAAGTATTTTCTGTTCTCCCTACTTTTATCTTATTCTAAATCTATATAAATTCAGAATATATTTTTAATATTTAATGTAAGTTAATAAACAACCCTGAAATTTTATATAAAACAACTAAAATCAAAATAGGCTCCTTATAGAATTCTTTTTTTTAAAAATTGTTTGATTGTACCCTTTATTTTATATATCTTGTTGTTAGTGTATCATCGCTTGAAACATAAAAATGATGTCACTCTAAGTTAAATTTTCTCTTTTTTCTTTCTTCTTTCCGATCAAGTTATATTAAAGTAAATATACACATTAAAACTAAGTATTATGTAGTTTGATTTGATCTTTTGAGCATTTATTCATAACAGAAATTTAATTATTAATATTACGTAGTTTGATTCTAAATTTTTGGTACACCCATTCATCATTTTTAGGTAATGTAATTTTTGGACACCCTTCGTAAAATTTCTGACTTCACCACTGCTCGACATGATCATGGACCCAAATATAAATGAATTAAAATTTATTTATTAATATATACACCAACCCACAAATTGTCACCCCCTAAAAAACTAAAATCATATTTCTCCTGCTAAATCCGCCACTTCTTCTACTTCTTTCTTCATTTCTCCACAAGAAATAAAGAAATATGTTTATGCCATTTTGAATTTTTATAATTCACATGTATATTAATATTTTGTCTAAGTCGAGGGAAATAATTATCATTGCCCTTAAATTTAATAATTATTTTATCTTTTATTTTAGGTCTAATCCCACAATAGTCCCTTAAAGTTGACATTGATTTTCACTTACACACCTTAAGTAGGCCTTCTTCATTTTGAACATCTATACTAGGTTTCTATTATGTCAAACTGACACTTTTAACTGATTCAGTATTATACGTGTGCGACACGAACTCTGAGTGCTAAGAAGTTTTTTTTGTGAATTAATTACTTTTTCCATTTTTCTTCCTCACTTTTCTCTCTCCTTCCACCATCCATCGTGAATTTTCTTTTTCTCATTCTTCCTCCTTAATTTCTCTCTGCCACTTTCCATCAACCCTAACCATCACATGGTTATTAAAAAATTAGAATTTTTTTGTTGGATATTATACTATTTGATTTCTTTTTCTTCTTATTCCTTGAGAATTAAATTTATTTTTATCCATAATTCAATACACAATACAATACTTAGTTTTTTGGCGGCCATTTTTTTTTATAAAGAGGTTTGCATTAAGAAACATTGTTGTATGGTCTCTTTAAAAGGAAATAAAATCATAATATTATATGATCTCCAGTCAAGTTCGTGCATTGTTTAAACCTATTATTTTGCTTGTTGAAATTTGAATCAAGTCTATTGAATATGGAGAGGAAGATCAGGAGGTTTACAGGGTGGACGAGCAGTTGGGGTTGGGGTGGGCGGTGGTGGAGAGGATGATTGGGTTGGGTGGGGGTAGAGTAGGCTACTGGATTGGGCATAGGGTGATGAATTTTCTTTTAAAAAAATTTATTATTTGAATTTAAAATGCCACATGTCATCAAATTTGTGGCTATTTTTTTACTCAATATATATCACATATCTTCGTTTGATTTATTAATTTCGCACATCATCAAAATTTTACAACTGTCGTTGATAAAACGTTAATGATTTTATTGCAAAAAAGAGAATCATCCCAATAAAAGGAGAAGGCATAAAATGAATAATTTTATAATTTTATTTATTGGTGGATTCGTGATTATATATTTATTTTATTTTTCTGTCAAATTTTGTTTGAGCCTTTTATTAAAGAGGGGAGGTAAGTAATTACAAGTCCAATTGAGCCCATTTCCGAAATACACTAAACAAAACAAAGAAAAATTAAACAAACAAGGGTATATGAGTCCAAACCGTCGGATTCCCATCCCTTAAACATATCCCTAGAATTAAGGTTCCCTAAAACACATCGATCTATTCATTTCATGATTCAGCCTCCTCGCTTCTTTACAACATACCTTGCAATCTGAGTAATGTTCCCACTGTGGTTGAGCAAAGGATTCCGTCTCCTCTTACTATGGATCATCAATATGATTATGTGGATCTTCTTACAAATTTGAATTTTAGTCATTCTATTAAATATTCCTTTCCCTTTTGTTTGTGTCTGACATCTCTGATGTAAGTTGATTCTCCGATATAGTGGAGTGTTCTCTTTTTATTTATCTTCTCAAAGCCACCTGATGGGGGATGAATTATTCACCAGGTAGGGCTTCTTCATTATCCTCTTTTGTTGCCTTGTTCTCTACTTACTTGTTCCACTTATTTTCTTTAGGTGTGCTCAACTGGGTGTGCATGGGTAGCTCCTTTCCACCACTTCCAACTGCTATCCACCAGGTTTAAGCACCTATACACTATAAGTATCATTTTTTTGATTCCTTTTTTGTTGGCTGAGATAGACTAGGCTAGTTATGATCCATGATTATACGATATTAAAATTAAAAAAATATTTTATTTAGTTATGGGGTCCATGATTGCAGGCATTAAAATAATTTAATTTATCATGTTAAATTTACTTCAATGAAAAATGTTGTATAATTATTTGAAAAGATAAAACTTAAAAGTATTAAGTAGTGATTTTAGTGATATAAAATAAAATTTAATATATTAAGAAGATAATTTTCCATAGTTGAGTGACCTTTCAAGATATTAACTCCCTAGAAAGATAGATGGGCATGGGGAGTTTTTGTAAAGTTCTTAGGTGGTATTCATTTTTTATTTATTTTTATTTGTCATCTGATAAATATATTTGGTCCTTCCATAAATTCAAATTTGCATTGTGTAAGGTTCATATAAGTGAGTTAGTTCCTCTGATGTATAGGGGCCTGCCTCTACTCTTTTTCATCATGTTATAATAATTTGTGAATTTTTTAGATTTTTAATTTCTCTTGTCTTACTAGTAATATATATCTCAAACTATCAAAGAATTAAGTTCTCTTGTTTCTTCCTTTGAGATGAATCTCAATATAACTAATCATGATCTTCGTAGGTTAAGACATCCAGAAGGAAAGAAACCAAGCACACAACACTAAGAAGAAAAAAAGATATGATCCCTTAATTAAAGGGATACAAATTTGCACAACCTTGAAATAGTTAAATCAAGTTCATCTTGATTTATTAGAAAATTTGAAGATTAGTAATGTAATCCAAGAATCAAGTAAAGCTGCTTGAAGAAAGAATAACAGGTCCAAGGCTATATTGAATTAAATATGAAGATCAACAATCACAAGAGACAATTAAGTTAAGAATGTCGAATTTATTACAAGAAGGAAGTAGAAGTGATTTTACCATGCACATATCTAATATGAACATAAATTTTCAAATCACCCCAATCAAGGAAAGGGATAGTACTATACACAATTCAATATGGAAATGTCACACCCCGAGAGCACCGCCTAGACGTGACACAAAGTACTTGATGTCGAAGGGGTCTCATACAAGCCCTTAACATATTCATAACATAGGATAATAGAAAGTATGGAGAAAACTTGAAGCTTTTAAACATACAATCGAAGTCATTTTCATAAAATTTAAAACAAAAGTCTTTTCTAACCCTTTGTCTCAAAACCATCTAACTTTACTTGAATAGAATGGTACGTAGACCATAAAATGTCTTAAACATAAAAGAAAAATGACATAAGAAATGTAACAGGTTCGCCCTCAAACTATTAGGACTCACCAAGCCTTTAATATTCCTTAGCTCCTTAGAAACCTATCCCCAAAGTAGCAATTAGTCTTCAAGGACTCCATTTGATTAGAATGTAGGAAATATGCGCTAGTACATAATGTACCAAGTATGAAAGCTACCACACCATCATAAGCTCATCTAAAAATGGTTAGTCAACATGAGGCATAAACATAAGAGACAACAACAAAATCATAAGCATAATTATGATAGTCATAACATAATCTCCATATAAGCCTCATACAAACATAAGTCAACATAAGACATAGTAATGGAGCATAAGGGATACATAATAATCATAATACTCCAATTCTTCATCACAAGCATCATATAAGAACGATTGGCTCTTAGTCATCAATACCTTAATAACACCATTCTAAAGTTACCTCAAAAGCATACAAGTGCAAGGCAAGAATACATCTCATAATACTACCCAAGCCATGTATCCCGTCTTGGTCATCTAAATCATAGGGTATATACATGGTCTATGTCTTTAGGTTTTATACCATAAATGCATCGTACTTCTAGGTACCCTCAAAGCACACTTGTGAAATGCATGAAACACATCCCATAATACCTTCACCCTAAGCATAACTTTGAAGTCATCCTATTCATATTCACCCTACTTTGGTTTCATCATTGACTCAACTTCACATAACTAGGGGAATCTCTCACATTTAGTCATCTATAGAAAGGAAGGCAACTATGATACAATTCCTATCAACTAATTCTCTTTAGTAACTGTAAGTCACACATGTAGAATCCCATCATAACATCTCATAATACTAATCATTCTAAGCATTATAGCTCCACTTACTAATACTTCTTTGTTTAGAAACTAGTTCCTCTCTATATTTTTAGAAAACTATGAGGTACACTCTTAAGCATATCTTAATTCAATTCTAACTTGAACCCTTTGAGATACCACTTTTTGTATGTCTAGTAACTAGCATGAATACTATGACATAATTACTAAAGTATGTCTAAATCCATTATATTTTGATCTCTAGGAGATACTTTCTAAAGTGTGTCTATGTTCCTTCTGTACATGGACCCTACGAGATGCTACCTTAAGCAAGTCTAAAGTCCATCTACACTCTAGAACACTATGAGTTACTCCATTCAGTAAGTCTTAGTTCATTATGCTTTTAACACTATGAGATGCATCTCAAGCATGTCTTAGTTAATTGGATATGGAGATTGCTACTAGGAGCCTTGACTCAACTACTTGAAGGATCCCGTTTCATGAGACCTAACTATAGGAAAACCCACACTCTACTAGGTAAGAGTTCCCCTTTTAACTTGGATATTTCTCACATCAACTAAGTGTGTCTCTCCTATCTACTTGGAGATCATACCCTTTCTTGTGTGACTCTCTATTTCATTGTCAATATCCACTTGGATCCAAGCATACACTCCAAGGTTTACTTGTTAAGACTTGATTAACGCTCAAATCTCATGGAAAGATTTACTTGAAAGTCAATCCATGCTCAAGTGATTCTATCACTTCATAATTTCAAGCATTTATAAGGTAGGTTAGGTGAGTATCGGCCTTTTCACCTTAATGCTACCTATTAGACTTCTAGTCTCTTTTAGACTTTACTCTCAAAACCTTTACATGAATAGTAAATCATGATAACTTTACCCTGACTATCATGATCACAACCTTAATTTCAAGGTTTCTTTCTTAATCACTTCTTTATTCTTTAACTTCGAGGTTTTCTAATCATATTCCTCATTACTAGGTAATTCAAGTCACAATTGACCATAAAGATTCAAACTCAACTTTACATGTTAAGATCAATCATATTCATTTAGGTCTAGTTCAATTCATAATTAGATAATCATAACTTTGATCAATTACTATTCAAGACATAATTGAAGAAGGTCACTCATGAACCTTCAATTTCACATCTAATGACATCAACCCACGAAAAATCACATTCTTCAATTTAAATAAAAATTTACCATGGAAATCACAATAAATCACCATATTATCATTAAAAAAAAATCTATATCAATCATAAATGGGTTAAATCCACTAGATTGGAATCACACCCAAACACTACCCACAATGCAAGCATAATACAAACTAGAATTTAGGTTTTTGACTTTCGATTGGAGGACAACTAAGGGGGAATGGGTGGAAAAACCCATGGATGATTAAGTTTACATACCTTAGACAAAAGCCCTTAAGCAAGATCTCAATAATGGAGGTTGTTCTTGACCCAATCTTCAAGCCCTATCTTCTTATTCAAACCTTAGAGAGAAAATAATTTGAGAAGAGAGGGATTCAGGTTTTTAGTTTCTAATGACTTAAAATGTTGTTTAATTATTTAAAAATATTTATATAGGTATATAAAACCCAAGTAAAACGACCCCACTAAGTACCCATTAAATTGGAATTTTAGAAATTTGATCATCACTAGGCAGCCTTGGTTCTAGGCACCATGCCCCTCTCTACGGATTGTTAAGGGTACCAAGGACCATGAAGATGCCCGTGTACCCTTGAATAGTGTACAAAATCACATACCCAATCTTATCATGCACTAGGGAAAGACCACAGGCCTTCCCACGAGCCGTGGTCTTGACCACATGTCATTAAGTGGTCCATGGTTCCGTAGGCAGTTGCAAGGATTCTTGGACCCTCATTAAATGAATCGAAGAGAACTTCAAAGACCCTTTCACGGTTCGTGTCCATCACCACTTGCCATGAAAGTTCTTGTGGTCCCTGCACAGTCTGTTCCCAAAGTTGCGCAGTCTTGGCCCTTTGTCTTTGCTTGACATTTTTCCTTGTCACATGCCCTTCCATAACTTAACAAAACTCTAAAAGATCTTCTAAGGTAGAGGATCTAACGCGTACCTTAACATTCAACAACTAACCCCTCATTCTAAACATGAAAAGTCTCATCTACGACTCTAATCTTCAATAACACACTCTAGAACCCTAACTCTTGGCTCTAGTTTAGCCTACTAGATTCGGTGCATTACATGAAATAGATCAATAAAACACCTCAATCAAGGAATCCATCAATATATTTGATTGAAATTTTCTTGAATATTCCTTTCAAGAGCATATACCTATCTATATAAACATGCCTTTACATTAGTTGTGAAGTGCACAGTTCATTTGAACTTGTATTATTGTCTTCTGTTTTCTTTCATATAAGCATTGTATTCTTGTGAGTATACAACTCAAAACAAAAAGAGATAAAAGAAAATGAGTGTAGGTTATACAAGTAGAGGTTGTCAAACTAGAAGTTCTGATTTGCACATCAGACATGATTTACAGTCAAAATACCTTGTACTGCCAAGTTCTTTTCTATCTCTTAAGGAAATAGTTGAAACCAAGGGGACTGGAACTAGACATCACATTGGTGTTCCGAACCAGTATAAATTTCTCTATGTTGTTTACTTACTGCATTTACTATTACCTTATAATTATGTTACTAACTTGCAGGTAAGATGACTGACCAATATAAGAAGTCGATTGAAGAAATTTAAATTCACCCCCTTTCTTTACTGTCAATTGATATCAAAGCAAGTCTCACAGGTTAAAAATGTTTAACCACACATGAGCAAAGATGCATGCAAAGTATCATATTCCCAGCACTCTATTTCAAGACGAACATTCCTAAAAAAGATCACTTCACATCAACAGTCAACATTACTTTCATTAGAGAGATATGTTTAAAATATTAATTACCTCAAAAGACCTATAAGCTTGGATTGTAATAAAAAAAGGGTCCAAAACCTATTCTCGAAATTGCTGGAAAAGACGCTACCGACAAATCTTTCGATCCAGAATATTTCAATGTTAGAAAAGAACAACAAAAGGAAATTCAACCTAAAGACCAATAAGTTTATTGTATTGTGCAGTCAGCAGAGCAGAATATGAGAAAAATTCAACATGTGAAACTGCAAAATATGGGACAAACATTAACTAATGTATGAAGGAAATGAGAACGTGGGTCAATGAATATGACTTATTCAAAATGGAAAAAAATGAGAATGTGGAAGACATGTTTTGAAGGTTCAGGAGAATTATTTGCGAACTCAAATCTCTTGAAATTGTATACTATAACGGATTACAAGTCAGGAAACTTATTAGAAGTTCTCCCAAGGCTTGGGAAACTTAAGCTGGTATTCTTGAGGATGGAGATCTGCAAAAAAAAAAAAGACCTATGATGAACTTAATGGAAACTTTATGGCGTATGAACTAGCAAATACAATAAATATATGCAAAAAGAAAATTTCCACCTTTACAGCTGGAACAATTTAAGTCGAGGAAGAAGCTGATGAATATCAATGCGAAAGAATGGCTCTTATAAATAGATGACTTATACAAATACTCAGAAAAACAAGGCATAGACCTCTATCAGACTATAAGAACAACGAATATCAAGGGAATTATGATAGATGCTATTCTTTTGGAAATGTTGGACACATCAAACAGAATTGTTCGGGAGGAAAAAGGAGAAAAAATAAAAAAAATGAAGATCCAACAAGTCTCGGGTCTTGGAGCCAAGGAGAAATATCCGAAGATGATCATAATACTGCGAACATTTCTTTCACGGAATGAGCCGAAACAAGTGTGATAAGAACTTACAATTGTTCAAAATGTAATTGTCACGACCCGAAAGTACCCCTTAGGAGAAGGGAGCACCCATAGGTCGGAACTATTGCGTACTTGACCCTTAGGGGGCCTTGTACTAGCCTAGTAGCTATCATTCATTGCATAAGACATGAAAAGTAGTGTCTAATTAAAACTTTTCACAACATTTATAAAATAAAAAGGAAATATCTTTTATAAATACTAAAGAGTGATCTCATCTTCAAAATCCAACTTAAAAACACGACATAATATCTAAGGGACACGACTCTTTACATCAAATGAAAATACTTAATAAGTCTTAATGATAGAAACTAAGAAATAGAACTATGCCCTCGAATATATGAGGAAATAATTAGTCTTGATAGAGTTGATTCCCAAGCTTTGCCTTCTAAACTTCTTGCTGCCTCCAACCTATACTTCTTGTAGTGAGAAAACTTCTTGTAGTGAGGTTGCTACTGGACACTTCATTTCAACTCACGAATAATATTCACCCTAAAACTCCCCTTAATCACATTTACTAACTTCATTCATTCAAGTGTGAGTGTGTGAGTACATGTTAGCACACCTTGCACATAATCACCATTTCATTAACATTTAATTATATACATTCTTACATCTTCATTCATCATTTCTCACACACTAGCATGATCAACATATACATATACTTCATTTAGGCATAATCTAAGAAAGGCATACAATTCAAGCTTTATAATGCATATCAACATAAACCTCATCATTGTCAGTTCATCTCACACATTAGTCCTTCAAAGCCACACACACACACACACACACACACACACACACACACATATATATATATATATATATATATCAAGTAAACACCGCCACCAAGAAGGTGGACCATACCACTCAAGAGCATTTCATAATAAGAGTTAAACAATATAACCAAATCAACATTTGACCAAGCTTTCACCACCTATAATCAATACCTCAATATTTTATCACAATATGACCCTTGGGCAGTAGCTAAACAACAATATAAAAATGAAGAAACCAAAACTCAAACACTACACAATCATATTCATTTAACCCATTTCTTAAGCTAGAAGTTGGAAATATGCACAAGAATGGGTTCGTTAGGGTTGAAATGAAAATCATCGGTTAATACTAGAAAACACATATTTGAGTCATTAAAACACATTCATATGAATACCCATGCTTAGAGTCAAAGATACAAGAACATAGACTTTGAAAATCCTTTTTAAAATCTTTTAGGAATAACTCCTTGAATGGAAGAGAGTTCAAGGATGAATACCATACCTCAATGAGAACAAAACCCACTAATTTTGATGAAGATACGTTCCCAACCATACCTCCTAGCTCGTCCTTGAGTCTTAGCTCCAATGGTGACTTGAGAGAGTTTTTCTTTAGAGAGAGAGTTTGAATATTTGAAATGGGAGGGGGGGGGGGTGGTCTTGTCTAGGTCTAGGACTTAAAACCAATTTAATATATCTTAAAAACCCTAAAATTATCATACTAGGTTCATAAAATACTTGGGTTGAATTTACAAAACACCCCAAGCCGAGGCAGATTTCATGAAAGCTTTTGCAGGCACCAACCTACGCCATCAAAGACGGACCGTCGCCCCATCGATGCCCCTTCATTGAGGTCCGTTGAATGGGAATGAGGTTCTATAAAGTGCAGGATTTTCTATACTTGCAGGGACAGTCGACGGCAATGGTCATCGGGCCGTTGGTTGACCAACGGTCCGTCCCTTGTGGCCGTCGATGGTCACTTCTTGTCACCATCTTGCCAAATGGATGGAGTCCTCTTCTAGGGATCGTCATGGGTCGTAGGTGGGGTCGTACTTGGAAGTTTAAACCTAAACTAAGTCATGTAGGTCTTAGGAACATCCACATCAATTTTGATAAAACAAACACGTAAAACTTACTAAAACACATGAAGACACACAATCACTTTCTAAGGCACACCTTTCAAACGTCATGGACGTTCTTTAACATTTGACCTCCAAAAGTCACTAATCTTCACACACTGCCTAAGAACATCATTATGAATCATTTTAACTCAAAAATAACTGATAAAACATTTACGAAGATCTAGTTTACCTTAGTTTGTTTTAGGGTGTTACATTCTCCCCCACTTAGAACAACATTCACCCTCGAATGACAGTAAACACTTTTAAGACATCAAGGACTTACTATAAGCATATAACACACCAAATAATGGCTCAAACATTCATATTAAATGCACCAATGTTACAAGGAACAACAACTACACATTGACAAGCATTTGCTATGCAATACAGGCAACTTTTTGAAGTAATGTCCACACTTCAAACACAGTCTTATTTTTCATTCATGGAAGAACTACCTTCTCCAACATTAGACATGCTCATAACCATAATTTTTGAGCACATTAAAACCATTATTCATGAAGATGCAATTTTTCTCAAACCTTGAAAATTTTACAGTGAACATCACTCTCACATGGTGAAACATGCTCACTCTCACATGGTGAAACATGCATGAATTTCAACAATTTCTCTTTTAATCAATTTATCAAGAAATCATGATCATAAAAAGGCAAAATAATATAAACTCATCTTATAACATAACACAACAACCATAAAGGGTTAAGACTTACCGGGACTATCAAATCCGGGTTAGTTCTCCCTCTTAGCTCCCATCCCACAAGGAGGATTCTTCTTTGGAGCATTAGGATCTAGACCACCTTGAGTAGCTTGATTGACCTCTTTCCATCTTGACTTGATGGTAGGGAAGTCCCTCATCTTATGATTCTTACTAGAACATGCAAAGCAACTATCCGTTCCAGCAAGAAACTTACCCAATTGTTGCTTCTACAAGTAGCACACCTAGGCCTCTCAAATATATGGCCACCACCTTGGGAATTTTGGTAGGGGGCCCTATCGTTGTTCCCCATAGAATACCCTTGGTGATAGAAGCTCTTCTTAGGTTTTGGTTGACTAGATTCATCAAACCTAGGCCTCTTACCCTCTTGCCTTATCTCCCTAATTTTGGATTTCTCAATTTGTTGTGCATACACCATAAGTCTAGATATATCCATGTCATTAAAGAGCATTGTCATACGACACTCTTTTTCCACCAATATAGACACTCCCATCACAGATTTGTTCATCCTAGGCCTAGGGTTGGCTACCAACTCTTCCAATATAATCATGATATCATCAAGAGCAAAAAAACATTATACCATCAAAGGAACTCATAACATAAGGAAAAATGCAACTCATACTAATATGTAATACTTTTAATCATTACCAAACTATTAATGATTTTGGTCTCAAGATTGAATAAGGATAGAACAAAAGATAATGATATCAACCACCTTTCTAATCAATTCATTCTCCCCCACTTAGGGTAAAGACATCTTCAAGGTCTCATACTTCAAAGTACCACTAGTCGTCTAACAAGGTAGGAACTCATACTACCCATTAAATCATGCACATCAAGGCTAAACCTCAACCTCACAAGTCAAGCATAACACCCTCCTCTTAGGATTCAATCTAGAACAACACCCTTAAGTATCACCTCACTCAAATCTTAGGCATCTCATATCTCAAATCATGGAATATAGTCCTTTCTTTATCACAACATTACCACACTCTTTCAACACTTCTGAAATTTATACCTTAGTTCTCCTACTATCATTGTACACAATCATAAGATATCTCTTTTTCTAACACACCCGGATATTCTATGACTTATACTAGAGACTTATATGTTGAGTAATGATGGTTATATACCTAAATAAGTATAAATAACTTGGTTGATAAGTATTGGAGCCATAGCATTAAGGAAAAGCCTTAACGTGTGGAAAACTAGAGAAATTTAACTAGTTGACGTCCCTAGGTTTGGTGAAAGTTTCGGAGGGTCATTTGAAGTCCAAAACTTGTAAAATGAATTTAAATAGGTAAAACATAGTATATATGGTTAAAAAGTTCAGGTAAGACCCCCCAAGGATCACCTGAGGGATCCATGAAGGGACCCCTTATTGGACCAAGCAAGCTGCTAAGAGGCAGCAACTTTTATTCTTGGAGGGAACAAGTCCGCGTCGCTGAATTAGTTCACCCAAGGAAAAAAGTGAAGCTCGCATCGCGTTCAGGTTGCAGACTCCAGTATTAAGAAAATTAATTTTTGTAAATCTTGCGAGAAAAGCTCCGCGATGCAGACTTGTTCCTCGATAAAAAAATCTGAAAATAGAATTCGAGTTTGACTTCATTTCATGGTCAATCTAAGTGAGGGGCATGTAAATGAGATGTATGTCTCACCTGGGAGCTATTATTATAAGATGTTTACATAGGGGTTTAAAAGAGACTAATGTGAACTTGTATGATGAAATAATATGATTACTAGAGGGAACAATTGCTTAGCACTGAAAGGGCATGTAAATGAGATGTATGTCTCACCTTAGTAAGTCCGGCCTCCCACATGGGATTCCTCACGTTAATAAGTACGTATTCCCTAATTATGTGTTGTATCATGATATGGAAACCTCCATATTAGTAAGTCATGGTTTCTAGAAACAATCTCCTTGACCCTTAACTATCTGCCTACATAGGACTCTAGCTTAGTAGATCCACCTAGATAGCTACGTACGAATGGTTACACCTTAGGCAAGTGTTAACCTTCTCTTTTTGGTGTGGGAGTAGAGCACCGGATTCTATGTATATCACATGTTGTCATGTAGGTTATTGCACTTCTTTCCCTAATGTAAAAGTAAATAAACAAGTTAAGTATGTAAAATCTTATTAGGGTTATCTCAAAGGCTACTACATAGGGTAAGAGAGAGTATGGAACTTCTCTTATTCATTGAACATGTGGGATCCTAAGGGATGGTCCTAGTAGTATGAAGTGGTTGCTTAATGTGATATTTAGCCTTGGATAGGATTATGGGGTTCTATCTTTGGCATTGCACAAGTATTTCTTGGGTGATCTACATGTTAGGTTACTATTGCGTTGAATTGACTAATTATGCTTCTTATATATGCATTTTGAGTTAAATTGATAAAAATCATGACTTTTTTATTAAATTGTCCTTTTCTCATGCATTGATGATTTTGTGCATAGGAGCCATACTTAGTACATGTGGTTTGTACTAACCCATATTTTCTCTCTTTTTCACAATCATTTTAGGTTCGAGCCATTGAGGAGATTCGTGGTCATTGAAGAAGAAGATTTGGCTTTTTGCTAAGTCAATTGGTGAGTCCTCATGAGTTCCGATGATAAAATTACTCATCAATCCTTAGTAGTTTTGTATATGTTTTGAAGCTATTATTCCATTCTCATGTTGAGACTTTCATTGTAGACAATATGGCATATTTTAATATACTAAGGGCTATGGCCAAACTATTGCGATTCATACTCTTTTAGATGCTTTCTATGTGAGATGAGACTTCTATATGTTTTGATATGCTAAATGAGAAGTCTATGTACACTTCTTATGTGATAAGTATATGTGAACACCATACATAAAGTTTTAAATTATTCTGGAATTTTAACCTATGATGTGCTATGATGTATACTAAGGGCTTGTCTTGGTCCTGTTAGAGGACGACGGCGCCGGTTACGCTAAGGGATACCTTGGGTCGTAATATTTCTCCCCAAAAGGTACTTAATTCAACCATATTTAACTCTTACTATGCTTAGAACTACATCACCATACACCTTCATATCACAATATTTCCAATCTCATAAGTCACTCATAACCATAAATGGCATCACATCTCAATCCTCAAAACTCACCTTCATACCTTCTCTTCTAGCCACAAAACTATCATAAGCATCAAAACTCACTTTTCCCTCCCTCAAACGTAGAAACATCTCGCCTTCCAAGCAATCACATCTAGAAAAATCACCGGACAAGGGAAAAGAAGATAGAGACCTTATGGAATTAAGTTCTATGTCACGATACAAGAGTAATGAAGAAACTAAAACTCTATCATCCTATAGCCTCTCATCCATAAATGTGTTGCGATTCACACCAACAAAAAAGAATCTACTAGACGTGGCTTGTGAGACTTTAGACCTTAAACTATTTCCCTTAAACTTATGTTTTGATACCAAGTTTGTCACCACCCGAAAGTACCTCCTAGAAGAAGGGAGCACCCATAGGTCGGAACAATTGCGTACTTGACCCTTAGGGGGTCTTTTACTAGCCAACTAGCTATCATTCATTGCATAAGACATGAAAAATAGTGCATAATTAAAATTTTCAAGACATTTATAAAATAGAAAGGAAATATCTTTTATAAATACTAAAGAGTGATATCGTCTTCACATTCGAACTTAGAGACACGACATAAATATCTTAGGGACATGGCCCTTTACATCTAATGAAAATACATAATAAGTTTTAATAATACAAACTAAGAAATAGAACTATGCCCTCGAATATACGTGGACATACATAGTCTTGAGAGAGTCTATGTCAAATTTGGGTTTACCCCCCTAGACGCAACTAGCATCGTCGTCCTGCTTTGAGGACAAAGACTAGCCTCTAAGTTTACATCATTACATTCATAGGCAAAATTTAGCAGAAAATTTAAAAACTTATCATTAATTCTACTTGGTTCACATAGACCTCTACATAAACATAATATATATATATATATATATCCATATCGAGTATACATAGACCCTTTGTATAGGAAGGTTACATAGTCTTCTACTTTTATTGCACATACATATATATATAAGATAAAACATAGTCTTAAAGATTGTCTCCTCTCATAACCATCTAACAAGGTTAGTAATTTGGGCATATCCCAACATCAAAGTAAATAAACCACATATAGGCTTATACAATCCGTATTCAAATGAAAAGATATAGAATGTAAGATTCTTGAAACTAAAACAACATAAGCTCGATATTGGCATCGACCTCGGAGAATGAGGACCTACCCCTACTTGGATGATGAAGGATCCAAGTCTTCTTCTAGTCGCCTTCCAAAACACCTCAATGATCGGAGCCTAAAATGTTTGGGAAAAAGGAAGAAATGGGGTTAGTAGGCCACTTGTACTAAGTATGAGACCATATGCACAAATATTATTAAATCATGCTAAGAAAAAGAACATTTCATAAGGTATGCATTTTTTCCATTTAAAAACCCTTATACACATTCAACAAGACCATACTAACCAATATCTCAAATTCGTTAAGTCATAGGCATGTACATTACAGGAACGACAACATCAAGTCTAGTTAAGTCAACCATACATATTATTTAAGTAGATACATACTCAAGGTAACTCTACCATTAAGTCATATTTAACAATAAGAATGAATAAGAGTACCTATCAATACAACCAAAGCAAGTCAACTAATCATGAACCCCTAGCAAGTCAACAAGTGCAATAACCAAGCAAAGCCCCATAAACTTGCTTAATTAAGTAACTCAATAAGGATCATAGCTAGCACCCTACTTCACATAACATGACATTTAGGTGTACATATCATCTTACTTTAACAATATAAACCAACAAATATTCACTAGTGAACTAATCAACATATAGTATCAACAATGTGTAAGTTCGTCATATACATGTCATATAACATTTTAAGCATAGACATACATAAGAACATCCTTCTAAGACTCCCCTAAAGGCTAACTAATGCAATGCTTAGGTAGAGTCTCATACCCCTACCTAGACTAAGCTAGACCCCTTAGGTTATCATAGTTAAAGTTCAATCCTTTAATTCATTTTACCTTTTCAGGAACATCTTGCTCTAATCGACATAAACCACATGAGCTAGTGTGGAATCCCGTGTCATAAAACCCTACACCAAAGAAAGGTGGACTACTTGCCAAGGTAGTACCAAAACATAAAACTTAGCAACTACGTGGATCCACTCGCTAGTATTCCTATGGGGGAAACATAGTTCAAGAACTAGGAGATATAATTTGGACCCTCTTTATGATACATGCATTATAGTCTCCATTCTCAAGAGTACTTTAGTGCTCGTACATTTCCTATGTGGGAAAGGACACTCCTCACTCTAGTTCACTCGGTGCTAAGCTAGAGTCCCTTTTTGAAATGTCTTTTTTAATTATCAATCATTGATTAGTTTAGGGCATAGGTTATAACCCTTGTATAACATCATCATCATCATAGAGCAATAGGAATTGCATGAGTACAATTCCTTTCATTACAATTCATATAAGTGATGTTAGCACATTAATATTTCATATCATAATAAGGCACATTGGTAGTCATCACCACCCTTATAATCTATACACCTTAATCAACCTCACAATATAGTCAAAACATTTCAATTCAACATCATACCACCCTATCAATCCTACTACAAAGCATACTCAAGTGAAAGATAGAGATCATCAGACTTACCAAGTCTCCTTCATAGTTCATCATCACCAATTCTTGGGTATACATCACCATAGGTCATTAATCAACATTATAACATCACTAAAAGAAACACTATATCATAATTCAGTTCTAGATCATAGCTTAAGACAAGACACTTAGGTCAATTCACTTCCTAACCTAGTTCATTTTCTCAAGAACTAGCATGAAAGACTAAAATTCTCTTTAGTTTGTTAATTATATAGAAACATGATCTAATATCAATTCAATCCATAAACAAATTAATTGAGCCAAAATACTGCCTACTTTATATCAAAATCAAACCTAGGGTTAAAGGTCGAAGGGTCATCTTCTACAACTAGACCAAACCATCAACATTTATCATAATTAGGTTAATATAAATGTTATTCAATTCATATTATCCAATAGAAAACATAAACAAACCAATTCATAACATAATTTTCGAGATTGAGAAGAACCCTCATGAAAACCCAACTTTTGAAAATACATTGAAGGAAACCTTTGAGGAAAGAGGTCTCAAAGTTGAATTAGATCCCATACCTTAACATTTCAAGAAGATTTGATGGTGAATTCTTCCCTTTAAAACCCCAAATCCCTCCCCTAGCTAGTTTTCAATGGTGTCTTCCAATAAAAAGAGAAAGAAGAAATAAGCAAGAGGATTTGTTTTGTGAGTTATGTTTAGTCTAATGAGGGTTGGGGTCCTTTATGAGGGGTTAATTAACTTAATTAGACTCCCTTAAACTCCTAATTAACCACTTAAACCCTTAACTAGTTAAATGAAACTTAGTAAAAATGTGTGGGGAAATTCGACCCTCACAGACGAGACCCCGATCGACGGTCCTTCTATCAGTCGACGGTCACTGTGCCCTTCTGTGCTGCACATCCGTCAATTAGTTTATAGACTATGAAATTGAGACTCTTCAATTAAATGGCTAAGTGTTGGTCGATGACTGGAATCGACGCCCCATCGATCAACACACGCCCCGTCGATTGACCCTTTGGGGGTGCACACTGCCTAGGCATTGTTGACACCAACGTGCAACAGTCATCCTCAAGGGCCCTTGGTTAGTCCTTGGGGAGTCATACCCGGAATTTTCTACCATTCATTAACTTAAACACCTATTAACTACCCATCCACCAATTTTCATGGATTTAGGACTCCTAAAAGCTCGTCAAATAGGCTTAGGCATGCTAGCACCTCACCAAAACTAATTTTAGGACATCATAGACGTCCTTGAATGTTTTAGTTCCTAGACTTCCTAAATGACCTATATTCATTAAAAATAAGCCTTAAAAAGTGTTTGGAACTCATGACATTTATGTTAGGCTTTAAGACACGTCTTGAATTTTTGAAGTGTTACAGTCGATTCCCAAGCTTTGCCTTCTAAACTTCTTCTTGTTTCCTACCTATACTTATAGAGTATAGAATAGTATGGGGTTAGTACAAAATAATATACTAACTATGGCATATGCAAAAAATGCGAAGAGGGACATTTTAGTAAAATAAGCTTTCATGCAAAATAAATAGAACCATTATGAATATAGAATTAAAATAGTATAAGAATCATCATTTAGCATATAATAAAAGATTTCCATAATTTTATCACATGGAGTAACTTTACAGTGAACTCCAAAAACATTATAGTGAAACCCGTTTTATAGTGAACCCATTTATACCACAACACAATGATTTCCCTTGAAGTTTCCCTAACCAAGTTAACCTAAGATTCAATGAGGTAATACATAAAGCAACCACTCATACACCATTTCAACACACATCTAAGTGACCCATAAGACTACCAACCATAGGCTTACCTCGCAGGGGAAACAAGTCCATACACTAGACTAGACATTATAAGAACATTTTGTCACATCCCAAAACCACACACTAGAAGTTAGGGGCAATCTCGGATTGCAACCGGCTTACTTGACCTCTCAGAGTTCCTATGCAAGCCCTTACATATCATTCATCGCATAAACATAGTGAAAAGTAGTGTGGAATTAAAAGTTCTCACAAAACATATCATATTCTTTTATAATCTATTCCATATAAAGTCAAAGGAAATACAAAGTCTCAATCTCATCAATATTAAGACATAAGAATACTTGGGACACGGCCCATACTTCAAAAATAGAAATACTTAGTCTATTATAATACTTCAAATGAAAACGTAAAAAACATATATGCCTTCAAGTCAAATGAGGACATACTTCAACTTCTCTTGAACGATGCTACAGTCCAAGTCTTCCTTCCCAAATGCTCCTCGCCTACCAATAACTATCGATATAGATAAAAGCATGGATTAGTACAACCACATGTAAAAAGTATGGCATAATGCATGAAAATCATGAAATGGACATTTAGAAGAAATATGCATCTTTTCATTTAAAAATCATATTATAATCATAAGAACAACATTTAAAAACTTATAAACACATAAGATATCATTTAGCCAATATTTACATTTTTGAGCTCATTTCACAGTAAGCTACTTTCACTGTACAGTGAAGTAATTCACTGTTACAATGAAGTTCTTCTCCTTCCTTCTTAACACTTTTTAACGTGTAGCCTTTTCACTACAAGTTATCCTAAGACCCACTTAATCAACACAAAGAGAGACCGCCCATAAAACCTCCCTAGGCATGCCTAAATGACCCTCAAGAACACTTATAATAAGTCATATACACATTTACAAGACATCTAAGTATCAACACATAGCTAATATGACATTTCCTCATCAAAGACTATCAGAAGACTTACTTACGTAGATCAAGAAGATAACGTCCATGATTGATCTCTTTAAGACTACCTAAATAATCCTTAAGACTTCCTAAGTTTGGATCATGTCTACATAATCAACATCTTCCCTAGCTAGTCATTTTTATGACTCATCTAGGTAAGATACGGAGTTACCATTCCTATGCCCCCTTCAAACCTTAAATAGAAAACCCTTAACTACTCTAGATAAGTACTTATTTCATTTACATACTTCATAACATAAGGCATTAGTTCATTAGTTCATTAAGACTCATATATCACATAAAGGACATTCAAGTAATAGTTTTAGACAAGACCTAGGAACTCCCAATAACACCTTCAAACCCTATTGTGCAATGTCTAGATAGAGTACCATACCACCACCTAAACTTCATAGTACTTCGCTAATTCGAATAGGTATTCCATATGATGAGAATAGGCAATAATCGACAGAGACCATGATAGCTAGATATGGAATCCGGAGTTCTAACCTACTCTGATGAGGGTGTTCTACTTCTCGAGGGTAGAACTAGGACACATCTCATGTAGGCACATGGTTAAGGAGTATGACGGGCTTTTATGCATTCTGTTCTAATTCTCAAGTAGAGGTACATTGTACTCTAGTCTCATTCTCAAGTAGAGGTACTCCCCATAACATAATCACTCAGTGGTAGTCTTTGTTATCATAGAGTAATTGACATTAAAGGATCACATGAAGAGGTTCCTTATTTAGTTCATAACCTAATCACATTAACCCTACCAAAGAGGTCAACTAGGGATACCTTTCAATGGTTACTAAGATAGATCATTATGACTTTCCTAATGATTAATATAATGTCGTTCAACCCAATTAACCTTAAGTCCACCATTCCTTTACATGAAGGATACCATTACGATTCTTGACTTAAACATTCATAACATAACCTTTACCACGTATGCAAACTTCTTAACATCCTCGAAGGTCTACATATCTTTCATTCATACATGACAAGGGTGCACTAATCCTACCTAGTCAACACATATCATAACCTCATATCATTCATACAAATATCAAGCAAGGGACACAAGTCTACAAAAACAAGACACTATATTATTTTACCTTATCCCATAGAGCATATCTTCTTTTAAAGCACTTAGGATGATCCTTACCATATTTATGTCACCTTATACATTACTACAACATCATCAATACAACCATTATAGACTAATATAGTCAAGTAGGAACAATCATGCATCAAATCTAAGACTACACATATAAGCACATAGCCATAGTTGATACGCTAAAATTATACTTTCCGAAAGAAGTATAAGCGTTCGTGTCAAGTAAAGAACCCAAATATTAGGTTGGGGTCGATCCCACGAGGAAAATGGTTTAGACTTAACTTAAATCTATGATTACTTCTATTTAGTCAAATTCTTTCCTAAAACAAACAATCAAAGGGGGGATTTTGTGTAACAAAAGTAATTAATTAAGTCTAAGTAAAGAACTAGCTAGTTAAATTATTTGATGTTTATCAAATGATGAGAGAAACTAGGGTGTAAGTCTTTCCCATAGGTTTGTAACGCAGTAATCCTAGCTGTAACAACTCTGCCCTAGTATCTTCATCTAAAGTGGTAAGTTATGTATCCCTAATTCCTTGGTCCGGCAAGTAGTTAATTTCACTCTGCACCTTAATCCTGCTACGTTTGTTTACTTTACTAAACCTTACCTTTTACCTCATATTAAGCATCATAATCGATGTGTGGTTTAGTTATTACTTCGCACCAATCGACACTAGCCTATTAGATAGTATATACTAAACCTACGTTGATAATTCTTTTCTTATTATCTGCCTCCTTCGTCCGGCAAGTAGCAACAAGGCAAGTTCTAATGCGTGCACTCGTTAAAAAGACTTCTAAACGAAAGAATTATCAATACATGAAAGAAAGTATTCGAGAATTGTTATTTTAGCTAGTTATACTTTGTTAATAACCCATGGTTTGCCACAACCCTAGTTATAGATTTAGTTACCCATGTTCATAATTACACAATTCATATTAATTAGATGAGAATTCGTGTACATTCTTTGATGAGGTTGAAGAAAATCGAAAAAATCACATCACTTTGAGAAAATAGTTTAATAAACGATTCTGAAAAAATGAAGTATTTTCCAAAACCCAATATTCAACAATCAATATTATAAATCAGAAAATAACCAAGAGTCTAACCCCTAAAATGAGTTTTTTTGGTCCTATTTATAATAAAAGAATCCTAAACATAAAGGGAAATCTAAATAAGGAAAATTTTTCCAAGAACGCGTCTCACGTTGACGACCTGACCGACGGACCGTCGAGGTAACGACGGATCCTCGACACATCCGTCTGTCCATACTTCACCTCTACTTTCAGCTGCTTTGTTCTCCAACTCTTTAATACCATAGACGGATTAAGCCAACGTTCCGTTGACAGGAAGACGGTCCGTCGATGGACTTCGTTGCTCCACACTTGGAATTTTTTCAAATGGGGTACTGAGGATACATTTTACTAGCACCAACAGATCACCAGGACGGTCCGTCGATGAGACGACGGACCGTCATCCCTTCCATAGCTTCACACTTAGTAAGAATTCCCCGATCTTTTCTTGGGAGCATAACATCTTCATGGATACGGTTTCCACCTACGGACCGTCGATGGGTAGACAAATCGTCGACGGCTCTGTAGGTCATCTTTTTTTCAATTTTCAGCACATCTTTAGTGTTTTCATTCTGGGTAGTTTTTCCTGCAAACACAAAGAAAAATGCATTAAAACTACTTCAAAGAGGCCTTAGACACACACTAAACTTATGGAAAAAGCATTGAAAGTACCATGAAATCACGGTACATCAACACCCTCAACTTAAATTTGTTGTTTGTCCTCAAGCGACGCACTATGACTCACCACAAAAACCTTTGTGAAAAAGTATCCTTATTTTAGATTTCACAATCATATGGCTATGAATACCGATTATTTTCATTATATTCATGCATAATATTACTATTAGGATCACTCATGTGGATCAGACCATCACAGACTCACCACGCACTGGCACCTCTCCTCATTTACTTCTCACCAAGGTGACAACTTTCCAGTATTGCAACTAGTGCCCTTTCTTCAAACAATATCCTCCTTTTTCACACAGTGATTTCAGTTTGAGTATAAGAATTATTTTTTTCAACACTCACTCTCAGAAAAACTTCTCACCTTATTGGTACTTATCACCATAGGCTTGCCCTTATTTTCACTGCTTTAAGTTCAACGTGTTAGACTCTTAGGATCACGATAGGACTTTCTTAGCTTGTAATGTAGGCTCAGGGTCAGGTAGGGTACATTTTGATGTATTTTAGTGACTTGTTGTCCTCCTTGACATAAAAACTAAGCATCATGCCTTTTCATCGTTTATTCCACCCTGTTTTTTAATTTTCTTATATTATTTTGCCTTGCTTTTCTCCTTTCTTTCTCCTTTTGTGTAAGTGACTCTTCTTTTATTTTTTTAATTTTCTTTTACTTTCAAATTTGGCAATTTTTCACTTGATTTAAAATTTGCTTGAGTCACTTTTCTTTTCTTCTTTCTCTCTCTTTATTCATTCAGCCCCACTTTCCAAAGAATTCCTCATAATAGCTACCCTCAACTCATGGATTTGCCATGAGTAAAGGTACATAATACCCAAGGTTGGGTCAGGGCCACAACAAGGGTGTTTTCTTCATTAGCAACCCTCAACTTATGCTTTTGGTATAATCTGAGGTGCACATGCCTAAGGAGGGACAAGGGCCAACACATTGTTCCCAGAAGATAAGTGGGGTAGAAAAAAAAAGTTCATTTTAAGCTCAAATAATTTTGATCAAGAAGGGATAAATTTCATTCGGTTTTATTTTATCTAGGATTAAGGTTGAATATCTTGAACAAGGGCCTATGATCCTTTCCTAATTGTCTATTATAAATTACTTTTAGTAGGACTAACCGGGCAAGTTCTAGCTCAGTACCAACGGTGGTCTATTCAACTTTCTCACACTCACTTTACACCTCATTACCCTATGAGATTATCAGACACTAAGTTCGAGCTTAAGATTGAGGGTCATGTAGGAGTGTATCTTTAATTTCTTATAGCCACACATTCATCATTCATTATGCCTAATCATGCAAACATTTTCTTTAAATCAGGATATCATTTTATTTAGCCATCATGCTTCAGATTTCCTATCAATACTATGTACACGATACTAACATGTCGGTTAAACAATAAAAAAATAGTCTCTTGGGGAAAAAGAACACGGGCAAGAAAACCCCAAGAGAGGATAGTGAGTTTGGCTAATCAGACTTCACCCTAGCATTCACTTTCCATTTACCCCACCCGCAACAAAAGAGCATGCAATTGTTCCCAATGCATAAAAAAAGATAAAACTGAGTGGTAGGTGAAGCAAACCTGAGGTTCATAACTCTGATGATCAACAATATGGCAGGTTCGGTTTCCCGGAACACGCTCCCTCTGTAGTAGGGACACCATCAGTAGTGTCCGCAGAATTAACAACACCCTCAATAGTGCTCCTCTAAACATCATCAATCCGGGAGCTAGACGCCCCAGCAGCCACCTCCTTATCCCTCATCTACACGGCCTCCTCATCAATCAGTGAGGCTGTCCTCACAGCCTCCAACTCAAGACAATCTCTCTTTCTAGCTCGAGTCTCATCATCGTCTCTACATTGGTGTCTCTTGGTAAGCTCGCATGGATGAGGTGATGGCGCAACAGTGGTGGAGAACAGTGCAGCCATAACTGTATCCTCAACAGGCTTTGCAAATGGAGCCTCAGACTCGGGCACCCAGGCCTCCAGTATGGCATCCATATCTGCTCTCATACTCGCCACAACAGCCTGGAGAGTCATCAAATCACAGTTGGGGTTGGTTGGGAGAGAACCCTCAACTCAAATATGTCAAGGCACTGGTGGACCTCCATAATTTTCCTCTCATCCCGCTGGGCCATCTTTTTCTCGATTCACTTCTCCACCTCAGCAATGGACTTCTGCATCAAAGGATGGATATGATGCAAAAGTGTGGCCATTTAGGCCTCTAACTTCTGGACTCTAGCGATCGGGACCAATGCTGAAGATGGGGTGGAGTGGGAGGAGCTCGAAGTTGTGCTAGTACCCGGGATAGACTCAACCAGAGTGGTGTCAGTAGGCTCTGATCTATCCTGATCAGCCCCTTGGGCTTGCTCTACCGTGGTTGCCAAGCTCTCACCTAGTGGTTGCACCTCTTCTCGGGGCCCTCTATTGGGAGCCATCTCATTTGCCTCATCTCAGATGAGACGATATCTACTATGCCAGTCGGGGTCTTGAGAACATCAATGTGCCACATGGGCATCCTAGCAGACCTGTAAAACTCAAAAATCATGCAAGGGAAGGGGTAAGTAATGGTGGCCTTAAAGGCCCTCTCATGAATGAACGCCTTTAACATCCACGCGAAATCAACCTCTAACCCAGCAACCCTGGCAGCTATCAACACTGCTCTATCCCATGTAACAATATTATCAACAGAAAGTGGGGGAGAGGCAATGACGGACCAAGAGCCATAAGAATTTGTCCGTGAATCTGAGGTTGGCCTTCTTTATACCTCATTTGGTCTCCATCACCCAATCAGCACCCTCGCCATACATTGAGATGTTCTGGGCTATCCACCTCTTGGTGGTCTCTCTCAGCACTAGAAACGGCCGTCCTTTACCAGCTTTCACTGATAGTAAAACTCGGGAGTGAGGGGGGTCCTAGTGGAATCAGTCTCAGCACCATATAAAAATATGCGGATGGCGGGCAAAGAGATATCCACCCGCTTGCCACGGGCACGAACATGCTCAAGTGGTGCGTGTTTGGCGGGGTTAGTCCGCCTGTCCAAACTAGCCTTGAGAGTTGCCACATAAGAGGCGTAAAAATCTTGCACCATCTCCTCGCTGTAACGGCCCAAACTCCTAGCCGTCCATTCTAGGATAAACGGTCCTATCATGTAAAGAACACAAATGTAAGGGTGGGGTTGATCCCACAAGGAAAATGGTTTAGACTTAAGTTAAATATATGATTACTTCTAATTAGTCAACTTCTTTCCGGAAATAAACAATTAAAAGGGGGGATTTTGTATAACAAAAGTAATTAATTAAGTCTAAGTAAACAAGTAGCTAGTTCAAATATTTGATGTTTATCAAATGATGAGAGAAACTAGGGTGTAAGTGTTCCCCATAGGTTCGTAACACAGTAACCCTAGCTATAACAACTCTGTACTAGTATCTTGCATGCAAAGTGGTAAGTTCTGTATCCCTAATTCCTTGGTCGGCAACTAAAAAATTTAACTCCGCACCTTGGTACGGCTACATGTGTGTACTTTACTAACCTTACCTTTGACCTCACATTAAGCATGATAATAGATGTGTGGCTTAGTTATTACTTCTCACTAATTGACACTAGCCTATTAGATAGTATATACCAAATCTACGTTGATAATTCTTTTCTTATTATCTACCTCCCTTGTCGGGCAAGTAGCAACAAAGCGAGTTCTAATGCGTGCCCTCATTAAAAAGACTTCTAAACGAAAGAATTAGCAATACATGCAAGAAACTATTCGAGAATTGTTATTTTTGCTGGTTTTACTTTGTTAATTACCCATGGTTCCCACAAACCTAGTTATGGATTTAGTTACCCATGTTCATAATTACACAATTCATATTGATTACACAAGAATCTATGTACTTACTTTGATGAGATTGAAGAAAATTACGAAATCACTTGAATTCAAGAAAATAGTTTAATAAATGACTCCAGAAAAATGAAGTATTTCCTAAACCCAATATTCAATAACCAATATTTCAAATCAGAAAACTAACCAAGAGTCTAACCCCAAAAATGAGTTTTTTGGTCCTATTTATAATAAAAGAATCCTAAACATAAAGGGATACCTAAATATGGAAAATCTTTCCAAGAATGTGTCTCACATCGACGACTTGACCGATGGACCGTCGAGGTAATGACAGATTGTCGACACCACTGTCGGTCCATACTTCAACTCTATTTTCAGCTTGTTTCTTCTCCATTTCTCTATTACCTTCGACGGACCAAGATGACAGTCCGTTGCAGGACGATGGTCCATCGATGGACTTCGTTGCTCCACAATTGAAATCTTTTCAAATCGAGTATTTAGGCTACATTCTGTTAACACCAAAAGATCACTAGGACGGTCTGTCGATGAGATGATGGACCGTCATCCCTTGCATAGTCTCACACTCAGTCGGAATTCCCCGATCTTTCCTTGGCAGCATAACATCTTCATGGCGATGGCTGCCACCTACGGACCGTTGATGGGTGGACAAATCGTCGATGGCTCCGTAAATTATCTTTTCTGCAATTTTTAGCACATCATCAACGTTTTCATTCTGGATAGGTTTTCCTGCAAACACAAATAAAAATATGTTAAAACTACTTCAAAGAGGCCTTCGACACAAACTAAACTTAAGGAAAAAGCATTGAAAGTACCGTGAAACCACGGTATATCAATACTCTAACATGATCACCTACATAACATCAATAGAACAAATATACTTTCACATTGCTTAACATGTAGATAGATATCATTATACTTCACATAATAAACTAGACAAATAGCCACAGTACTTCAAGTAGTGCCGACAAGGTCATGAACATCATAATACATAAAGTAACACCGACAAGGCCACATCAATTGCAAGTAAAGCACATAATACCGCCACTATAAGTGGACCATAACAATCACAACATCATTTAAGTACAAATAACATCAAAATAAAGGGAATAGGGCACCCCTTCATACCTTAACTAGACAACCCTTAATTACTCTAGATAAGTACTACTGCATTTTAACATACTTTGTTAGCTTAAGTCATTATATTAATTAGTTCATTAAGAGACATTCAACACATAAAACACATTCAAGTAATGGTCTTGAGCAAGGCCTGAGGACTCTCACTAATACCTTTGAAGCCTATTGCGCAATGTCTAGATAACCTCTCATACCACCACCTAAACTTTATAGAACTTCTCTAATGCTAGTAAGTATCACATATGATGAGAATAGTCAATAACCGACATAGACCATGGTAGCAAGTCATGGAATCAGGGGTTCTAACCTACTCCGATGAGGGTGTTCTACTTGCCAAGGGTAGAACTAGGACACATCTCATGTAGGCACATGGTTAAGGAATATGAAGGGAATGCTTTGTAATCTAGTCTTATACTTAACTAGAACTACTCCCCTTACCATACTCACTTGGTGGTAGCCTTTGTTCTCATATAGCAATTCACATTAAAGGTTCACATAAGAGGGTTCCATAACAAGTTCATAACCCAACATTTACTCTACCAAAAAAGGTCCACTAGGGCTACCTCACAATGGCGACAGAAATCTCATGATGACTTTCCTAAAGTTTGATATGATACCGTTCCAGCCAATCAACCTTAATTCCATGACCCTTTACTTGAAAGATACCATTACGGCTTTCGACTTCAACATACATAACCTTACCACTAGGTTCAAGGTTTCACATAAAGAACCCTCTTAACATCATTCAAGGTCATATATTATTCATAGATTAAAGACTAAGAGACTATAGCATCCTAAGTAAAGACATCACATATTCATATTCATACAAGCATCAAGTAAGGGAGACAAGTCAATTAAGACAAGACACCACATACTTCACCTTAACACATATTACTAGTCATTCTACAAGCAGATAGGAATAACCACTATCGTCTTTAAGTCATCCTACATACTACCATATCATCATCAACATAGTTATTATAGACTCATATAGTCAAGTAGGAACAATTATGCACCAACCCTATGACTACACATAGAAGCACATAGTCATAGTTTACTTGATTTCCTAACATACATACAAAGAACATATACTTTCACATTACTTCACATATATATAGATATACTCATATTTCACATAAAAAACTATAAAAAACATCATAGTACTTCAAGTAGTGCCGACAAGGCCATGATCATCATATAGCATAAAGTGCCGACAAGGCCACATCAATTCACATAGCACCGCCATAATAAGTCGATCATACCAATCACAACTTAATTAAAGTCTAATTAACATAAAATAAAAGGAATTAGGACATCATACCCCACTCCATCTTACCACTTCGATTCCAAAGTTGAATCATCCAATTCAATATCATAAGGCCCTTACCCAAGGCCATAACCAACAATCCAATACAATTATATCAATAATCAATTAAACTAGGTCAATTCATTACATAATTATGAATCTAATACAACCTAGATATCAATTGAATATAATTATTGCATCATTAGATAGCCATAGCAACTTACATTAGAAATCATAAGCCTTAAGTCAATATCAATTCAATAAGTCTACCATTTAATAGGCCTAAGAATATTCAATACTTCATTGATAAAATAGAAAAAATCCTATAAACCAATTAACCATAACCTATACATGAATCAAAAGCCCATAACAATTTACACATTAATTCATCAATCTCAAAGCATGATCACTTAACCCATGTTTTAGTCAAATTGAGAGATTTGTGAATGTCAAGGGATCATGGAGAATTTCATTCAAAAACATCAATTATACATCAATTTCATCATATATAAACGTTTGGAAACCATTTATGCAAGAACCCAAGACTTAGAGTAGAAATTGGACTTTTTCATCTTTTTAAAATCTTTGAAAATCATCTTTGAAATTGGATCTAAGGTGATAGCAAGCCCTAGATGAAGAACTCCCATACCTTATTAGAAGAACGCAATGAAAATTGAAGAAGAAACTCCATTGAAGAACCATCTTCAAGCTCCATCTTCACCTCTAACTCACATGGAGGTTTTAGAAGAAACTTTTGGAGGGAATATGTTTTGATTTAGATGCTAGAGTTATTATGAGATTTGAATGATTTACATACTCTTAAAATAACCATAAACACTCAAAACAACTGTCCTCACATTTAATAAGACTTGGGGTGAATTTACAACTTCACCGCTCAAGTTAACAGAAAGCTGGCAGGAAAACAGGCAGCTCATCGACGGGTGCATCGACGGTCCGTGGTCTCACCCATGTTCCGTCAATAGGAGTCTCGTGGGTTACAGCTGCAACTCCTCGATCTGCAGGACAAGTGGCTCCATCGACGATACCTATTGATGGGCCATTTCCTGGTCGACTGGCATCCGTTTGGGTCGTCGACTGCCACTGATTGGCAGTGTTGAACTCCAATGTTGGGGTCCTTCTTTAGGGCCCCTAATGGGTCCTACGTGGAGTCGTACCTAGACATTCCCAACCCAAATATTTTAGTATACGAGTTTAGGACCAACCATATGATTTTCATCCAAAACAAACATGTAAAACTCAACGAAAACATACATAGACACCCAAGGTCGTTTCAAGGCAAGCCTTTCGAACGTCATGGACGTTCTTGGACGTTTGACCTCCAAACTTCACAAAACTTGACACACTGCCTATATACACTATAAAAAATCATTTAAGGACCTTATTAACTCATGAATCACACATAAACACATAAAACCACATATGAGGCACATAGGTCACTTAGTCGTCGAACGTCTTGATCGTCCCTTGACGTTTAACTTCCAATGCACCTAAACTCTTAGACACAGATGAAGTTAATTCTTTACTGTGATGAAGAATATTCACTCAATTCGTCACTCCAAGCTCTACCTTGACTATGGACTTCAATGGAGTCCTAGAGAGAATTCTAAGGGATTTGGAGTTTTTATTTGGAAGAATGAAATCTTCTTAGTGTTTTAGGCTTATAAACACATTCAAATTACCCAAAAGAAACTTAAATAACCACCAATACTCTTATTTTGAAGTGGAGTGAACTTATACTTTCACCCTCGCTTAACACTAACCTGTGCAGGAACATAGATCACCATCGACGGTTGCCCATCGACAGGGTATAGGTCCATACACGGGCCGTCTTGTCCTCTGTCGATGGGTTCAAAGACTTAGAATTATAATCTTAGCTCCTAGTCTAAGTACAAAATGACGCCCACCACCTACGGGCGTCGACCAGGCCACTGGCCATCGATTCCATCCGTAGGTGGATTGCCTTGGGCAGTTTTGGCCACCAACATAGATTCTTCCTCAAGGACCCTTGCATGGTCCTTGGGGATGTTTGCTAGGAAATTTCTAACCCAAACATGACCTTATACAAGTTTATCACCTCTCACATGAATTTCATCCAAAACGAAGACGTAAAACTCAACGAAACATGCCTACACACACAAGGTTGTTTCAAGCTAACACTTTCGAATGTCATGGACATTCTTGGACGTTTGACCTCTAAACTCTACGAAACTTGACACAGTGTCTATATATGTTAAAATAAATCATTTAAAGACCTTAAAACCTCATGAATCAATCATAAAAACATAAAAACACATATAACGCATATAGGTGACTTAGTCGTCGAACGTCTTAGTCGTCCCTTGACGTTTGACTTCCAATGTACCTAAACTCTTATACACTTCCTCAATACCATATAAAAGACTTATTTAGGACCTTAGAACATCGTGATAAACATTTTAGGATTTAATTCACCTAAGTCATTTTCGGAGTCTTACACATTCATACATTAAGGACTTCATGTAAATTCCCTTCTCCAATGGGACTTGTATGTTACACTAAGTGTAATGTGCGGGTAGTATCCCATACAAATAATCTAACTTAGTGATTCCATTGAAGATTTAACCAAGGCATACAATTCAAGATTCATAATGCATATCAACATGAACCTCATCCTTGTCACTTCATTTAACACATTAGGCCTTCAAAGACATACTCACAATACATACGAATACATATTCAGATATATATCAAGTAAACACTGCCACCAAGAGGGTGGATCATACCACTCAAGAACATTTCATAATAATAGTTAAAAAATATAACCAACTCACTATTTGACCAAGAATTCACCACCTATAATTAATCCCTCAATATTTTATCACAATATGGCCCTTAGGGAAGTATCTAAACCACAATATCAACATGAAGAAATGAAAACTCAAACACTACACAATCATAATTATTTAACCCATTACTTAAGCTAGAAATTGGAAATATGCACAAGCATGGGTTCATTAGGGTTTTGATGTTAGAATCATCAATTAATACTAGAAACCACATATTTGAGTCATTAAAAACATATATATGAAGACCCATGCTTAGAGTCAAAGATAGAAGAAGATAGAGTTTGAAAACCCTTTTTGAAATCTTTTAGAAATGACTCCTTGAATGGAAGAGAGTTCAAGGATGACTACCATACCTCAATGAGAAGAAAACCCAGTAATTTTGATTAAGAAATGTTACCAACTAGACCTCATAGATCTTCCTTGAGTCTTAGCTCCAGTGGTGTCTTGAGAGAGTTTGAATATTTTGAATGGGGGGGGGGGGTTTCTTTTCTAGGGATAGGACTTAAAACCAATTTGATATACCTTTAAAACCCTAAAAATTTAATCCTAGGTTCACAAAATACTTGGAGTAAATTTACAAAACATCCGAAGCCAAGGAAGATTTCATGACAGCTTTTGCATGCACCAACCTACAACCTTCACAGACGGACCGTCGCCCCATCGATGCCCCATCGATGGGGTCCGTGGATTAGGAATGAGGCTCTATCATGTGAAGACTTTGCTAGCCATGAAGGTCCAGTCGGCGGGCCGTTGGTTGACCATCGGTCCATCCCTTGTGGTCGTCGATGGTCAATGCTTGGCAGCATCCTGCCAAATGGATGGAGGATAGGGCCCCTCGTGGATCCTAGGTGGGGTCGTACCTTGACGTTTAACCCATATACTAAGTCATATAGGTATTAGGAATATCCCACATCAATTTTAAGTAAAACTAACAAGTAAAACTCACTAAAACACATGAAGACACAGAAGAACTTTCTAAGGCACACCTTCCGAACGTCATGGACGTTCTTGGATGTTTTAGCTCCAAACGTCACCAAACTTCACACACTGCCTAAGAACATCATTATAAATCATTTTAACTCAAAACTAGCACATGAAACATTTGTAAAGCACTAGTTCACCTCAGTTCATTTTAGGGTGTTATAGTAATAAGTTACAAAAATCCTTGGATATGGTTAGTGTCGAATTGCAGAAGTAATAGATGAATACAATAAAATCCCTGAATAAAAGAAGGAATGGAAAATACATTTAGCATAAAGTCAAATTGAAGTTGAATTACTAGAGCATTAACTAGAGTAAGTAAAGCTGAAACCGAATAACATTAGAAGTTCTCCTAGTCATAGCGTTAGTTAGATCTAATAGATCTAACTTAACCTCATCATAATTTCCCTAACCATGGCTCTGTTGTATCTAACAAATATTTCCCCTCAATTCATCATGATGAAACTTTTGTTATACTTGTGCTGACATTGGTCACAAATATTTTAACTGTAGAAAATTTTCTTCTATAAAATGGATATGGAGACCAAAAGTTGTTAATACTAACCGTCAAGGACCCAAAAATACTTGGATACCTAAAAGAAATTAATATAATTATTTTGTAGAAGCATACCAAAATAACCTACAAAAAAGAAATTTTGGTGATAGTCACTGGATGTTCAAGAGATAAGTACGGAATGGCAGAAATTTCAAAACTCTTAACAAAATTTATGGAGGATATATACAATTTGGTGACAACGCAAAAAGAGAAGTAGTAGGAGTCGGATCAATCACTCTTATCTCGTCATGTGATATATCAGAATTATACCTAGTGGAAGGACTTAATAACAACCTTCTTAGCATCAGTCAACTATGCATTATTAAATTCACAGTATCATTCAATGCTACAACTTGCATCATGAGTGTAACAACCCTAAAAATGTATAAGATAAGTAATGCTTAATGTGTCTAGAATGCCTACAATTAGACCGGGTTCACACAGATTGATGAGCGTAGAACCAGGCCTCTGAACCCTTGCAACAGCCAAGCCAACTAATATGGGGAGTTAGTTGAGCTAGGAAAGGTTGAGTCCAGCAATGTAAGGATCCTGAATATGAAGATTTTACCTGGAAGAGTCTTTACCGGACTTAAAAAGGGGAAAATCTTAAGTTTGGAGGGTCTAGGGGTAAAATGGTCTTTTACCAAGCTAAGGGTAATATCGTAATTACCCTAAATATACATTTAATTATTAAATAATAAGATGGAGGGGTATTTTGGGGAGAGAGTGCCGAAAAGGGCTCTAAGAGTAAAGTCTTGCTCCACCCGGGTTCGAACCTAGGTGGAAGCAATGAATTAAATTGTTTTTATTTAAGTGGGTAAATTAATGTAATTAATTAATACTATTTAATTAATGGCTGATTAAAAACTTGAAATCAGATTTTTTGTTATTAATTATTAATTATTAAATTAAATTGACTAAGTCATGCCAACTATCATAGTTTTAAGAGGCACTATCTCACACAAACTCTCTCACACACCTAAACCTCTCTCTCTCTCCCGTCCATTTTGATTTCATTGCTGCAAAAACAGAAAAAAAACATTATAAAACAATCAAAAGTTCTCTACACTGATAGAACTTACAAAAAAATATACAAACAAGCAACCTAACTTAAGAAACGAAAAATTTACATCATCTTCTTGACGGGATCGTGTTGAAGGCTTAGTGGAGGATTTGGGTAGAACTTTGAAGGTGTGAAAAGCTAAAACCAGGTATGTTTTTCTCTCTTGGAATCCTTTCTCCAAGAGAAATTTCTTTCTACAAAATTCAACGCATAAAACTAGGGTTGTCCCCTTAATTGTCGAATTCCTTGTCCCTAGTCTCCTTCCGATTTCAATCTAAATTAGGTTAGAAATCATGTTGTTGGTATGGTTTCTGGTATTTAAGTGTGAAATATGATATTCTTTGTGATTTTGTGGGCGTAAAATGTTTGTTGTTGTCCTCCATTTTGAAGTCTTAAAATGGCTTGTTTGATGATTGCAATTATTGTGCATAAGGTGTGTAAATTGTGATGTTTAAATGAAGTGTAAGGTTGCTGAGCTTAAGTGGAAAAATCTAAGCTGAAACAACAATGAATATACACCTAAAAACACATAAAACAAATTGTGAAAATCCACAAAACGAATGTATGAATGTTGTTAAATAAAGGCTAAAACATATAATAAAATTTCCAGCACATGGTGATGGAGTTTTTAGCCAGAATACTTGAAGTTTGAGAATTTTAAAAATAAATTTTAAACATGTGAGGTCAGTGGGAATTGAACCCAAGACTTCACTACATGAAAGCTGGAAAAAAAAAGAGAGGTGTGGGATTTGAACCCACAACCTCAAGGACAAACAAGAGAGTAAAAGGGAAATTTTAAACTAATAAAAATAAGGGCAAATTTCACATATAGCAAATTAAAATTTCATATTTGTGTACTAAAGAAAAGTTTGCATAATTGCGCTCCATAGCAAACATAGAATCTGTATAATTCGCTATACATATACAGTTGAAGCAAATTGTATAAAACTAAGTGTTTAAAACAAGAAAGAGAAAGACACTTGAGCAGAGAGATGTATAAAACGAAGTGTATAAAATGAATTGTATTATTATAAGTGTATAGAACAATTTATATACAATTTGAATTTATATAAAATGAGAAAAAGAGAAAGACAAAATAGACTTGACAAGGAATATACAATTGAATCGAGTTGTATAAAACAACAAAGAGAGAAATTATATACAATTTGAAAATAGTATAAAACGAGAAAGAGAGAAAGGCAAAATAAACTAGGCAGGGGATTATTTTTATTGTATAATTATAGGTGTATAGGACGAAAATATATGTACTTGCATGTCTATATACAATTTTCTCACGCTTTACACAAACAGAAAGGCAATTTATACATTTCGCTTCTGTTTGTATAAGTGAGAAAGGCGAGGTGGCGAGCGAGATTTGGGAGAGTGGCGAGCAAGATCTGGAAGAGGGGAGAAAGGAGAACAAAAATATATGTATTTACACAATTTTCTTTGCCTTATACAATTAGAAACAATTTTTATACACTTATGTTTGTATAAAAAGTGAGGAAGCGAGCGAGAAATTGGAGGAGAGTGGCGAGCGAGATAATTGAGAGAGAGGCACCTGGAAATATGTTGCAAATGTTTTCTATGAAGAACAATTAAATTAAACTCTAGCTACTCCATTTATTTTAGGTTATTAGTTTGCTATTATATACAATTTTCCCTAAAAATAATGGGAGGAGTGGGATTCAACACCACCTCTTGGATGAAGGAGGAGAGAAGGAGAGAAATTAAAATAATAATAATAATGAGAGGAGTGTGATTCGAACCCACCTCCTCTCGACCAACATGGAAAAACATAGGAAAAAGAGAAATAAATGAATGTTGCTATGGGGGTTCGATCCCGGATCCCCTAATGCTTAAAACACCTAAGGTGAATCGAGGGGAGGTAAAAAGAAAGGAAAAAATAATTTTAGTGAGGGGATTCGAAATCGGGTTCCCGAAGCCGAAATGTAAATCAAAAATTAGGTGAAAGAAAATTAACTAAGTGTTGTCCAAGGGATTCGAAGTCGGGTTTCCTTGCCCAATTCCGTATTTACATATATGTCATGCATAAGTAAATATTTAATGAATGCTGCCTCTAGAAATCAAAATCAATACTTTGGTATATCTACAAGATGCATAAGTCTTGTACCACATAATCTTGGGTAAACATGAATCACTTAGACACACTATGAATGAAGCCCTCATGGCTTGTATGTGTTGACTCATAAGTCTAGCATAAGTTTAAATGTAAGTGAACCTAAGATTTATGTGATGAAATGATGTAAAACCTAGAAGGGGTTAAGTAAGAGTGTGAAATACTCTAAATGGCAAAGTGCATTGGCATATGATGAAATGAACATTCAAGTAAAGGGGTGAGTAATTATGAAGAGAAAATGTACTTAAGTTAAGGAATATGGTGAAAACATGATATGAGGCTAATATTATGATGAAAATAATCTCAAACGAGCCTAAGTAAATGTTACAAAAATGCACACACCTATGACAGTGTAAGATAATGAGGAGACCAGTATCTATGAACACTTTGATGAAAGTATTGAGCTTAACACTCTTAATACTAATGATGATATGAGAAATCATCAAATGAGCTAAAATGTCCTCATACTAGAAGCTATCTTCAATGACGCATGAGATGAATGAAATGGAACTTTATTCTGAGAATCGATAGGCTAGATATGAGCGGTGATGCCTTTTTTCTGGAAGGACGGAGGTTCACGTAACTCTCATGAGATGAGACTATCCGGCTTGTTGGGTATGGGTATCCTTACATCTCTTAGTCTTCAAACCTATACAGCCAATATAGGGATCTGGCGGGGTAAAACTCCCATGTATGCTAGCATGTTTTGGGTCACTTTGGCCAGTGATTCCACCTCTTTTAGGTGTGGGGGAGACACTGGATTTCATGATTCTCACATGATCTATGTCGGTTAAAGTTAAAGTTCCCAATGAAAGAATGAGGCCAACCTCAAATGATGTACATAACGAAATGAATGATACGAAAGATGTTAGGATAGGATAATCAAAAGGTGATTTAGATTAAAGTAATGACATTGGGTCATTCTTGGAAATTGCACAACGAACCTAATGAAATTCTTAAACTACATCCTAGGTATAGCTGGTCTTTTCACTGGCCTATGAATGAAATGAAATGGAGTATGCATGAAGGAACGAAGCAGACTCTGTGTTTGCTAATAAAGACTTCCTAGTTGTTGTCCCATCTGTTGAGCCCTCATTTCTAGGATGTCTTGATGTTAAGTCCATGATTCCAAGGTCTCATGGCATATGAATGAATGATATTAAAGAAGTTATGTGCTACATGCAAAATGAGTTGTATGCTATATGATATATGCTATGTGTAAATGTTATCTGCTGTGTGAAAATATGAAAAGTATGATGATGTATGTTATTCTCATGGCATAACTTTCCTATTCCAAATCTTGAAATCTCAATGACTTTCCTAATCCAAATTTAGAAACCTTCCTAATCTCAAATTGGCAAGTCCACTGACTTGACCTCCAAAAAGTATGTTGTTAGGAAAGAGTTATTCTTTCTCATTCATGTCCTTGGTGTGTGCTTGCATATACCCACACTTGGTACAAGTGTGTACTAACCCTATAAAAACTCTAATATTTTAGGTGTAGGCACAGGTGGACGATAGAGCTACAGGATCTTCGTTGTAGTTATACGGACGTTCAGCATTCATCTAGCTTTGGTAGGTCCTCATGCTTTCGAGGATGCTGTTGTTTTATATTCTAGCTTAGTTTTAGAGTTGAGCTTGTGGAGCATGACCACTAGCGTTTCTTTCCTGTTTTTATTTAGACTATGTATTGGTGTCATTTTGGCAATTATACACTTAATAAGAATTGAACTATTTCTTTTAGTTGCTTATATCTTAATGTTAGATGGTTGATGGTGAACAATTACGTATTAATAAGAAATTTTTTTATAAGTATGTTAAGAAACAAATAGTTTTGAATTTTCCGCTAAAAATTAACCTATGTAAAGTAAGAATGATGTAAGTAGGCTTGTCTGCGACCTTTGAGAGGTCAATGACGCCAGTCTCGTCTGGGGTTTAGATTTCAGTCGTGACAATGAGATATGTGACAAAGGACATCACAATAGTTGGAGATTTTGTTGATAATATATACATGCTAAACAATATGGATTTACCAACACCTGCATGTCTAAATGCAGTATGAAATGATTCTTGGCTATGGCACAAAAAACGCGGTCGTGCAAGCGTGAATGCCTTAGAAAAATTGTCCAAAATATGAATTAATCACTGGACTTCAAAACTTAAAATTTGAAAAGGACCGTATATATGAAGTCTGTAACCTTGGTAAGCAAAGTTGTTTTGCATTCAATATCAAGGATATTGTTAGTACTACTAAAAAGCCTTTGCAACTTTTTCATATGGATATTTATGGTCCTAGTCGAATTTCTAGCATCGGTTGTAAGAAATACGCTTTCGTCATCATTGACGACTTGTGAAGATTCACTTGGATAATGTTTGTATCTCATAAAAACAAAGATTTCTCTAACTTTAAAGTGTTTTGTAAAAAGTACAAAGAGAAGTTGGATACTTCATCTCTACGATACATAGAGATTATGGTGGGGAAGTTTTTGTAAAAGTGTTCTTTAAATTGTTTCATAAAAAAAGAAGTTTTTGTTCAAATAACTCCCGGGATTTAAAAACCTTCTCGCCCTGATTCTTTTTACAAATTTTCCAAAGCGCTTTATGGTCTCAAATAGAATACCAAAGCTTGGGATGAGAGACAAAGTTTCTTTTACTTCAAAATGATTTTCAAAGAGGATAATTGATTCAAATCTTTTTATTCAAATATATGGTATACATATTCATATAGTTCAAATATACGTTGATCCTCGGTCTGTGTGACAACTTTGCAAATCTTATGAAAGGAGAAATTGAAATGAGTCTAATGGGAGAACTCACATTCTTCCTCCGACTAAATATCAAGGAGTCAACAAATGGGAAATTTATCAATAAAACTAAATATACAAAGGAATTGATCAAAAAGTCTGGCCTTCAAAAGGGAAAAATGATTGGCCCTCCAATGATTCCATCCACTTGCCTTGAAACAGAAGCACCAAGTAAAGATGTGGGTGAAAAAATGTATCAAGAAATGGTTAAATCACTACTTTATCATACTGCCAGCAAACCAGATATCATGTACAGTGTATGCAAGTGTGCGAGGTTTCAATCTGTTACAAAGGAGTCACATCTTACTGCAGTAAAGAAGATTATTTGTTATTTGATTGTAAATTTAGACTTAGGTATTTGGTATCCATACTCATCACATTTTGATTTAATTGGCTATTGATATACTGTGGTTTCACGGTATTATTAATACTTTTTCCACAAGTTTAGTGTGTCCAAAAGCCTTTTTGTGCTAATTTGTATATAAGTTTCTCCTTATTTGCAGGAAATCAGTCCAAAGATGAATGCGGAGGTTTTTGAGCAAAGAAATGAAGAAGAGACCACCTACGGAGCTTGTGACGGTCCATCATGCTTGTGACGGTCCGTAGCTGGCAGCGTAGTGCAGCTACTGAAGGAAGATGGGGAATTCTGACCAAGTGTGGGGTTACGGAGTCCATGACGGTCCGTCCTGCAGGTTCGTCATAAAGTTCAGAGAAGTAGTCCCAGTACCCATATTCCAAGAGTTTAAGTGTTTTGGAACGTAGATCCTCGACAGACCGTTGTGCCTGTGACGATCCGTCATACTTGCCGTCGAGGGTAATGATGAGAGCAGTAGAAGAAATTACACAAGTATGGGACGACGGAGTCCGTGATGGTCCGGCGTGACCACGACGATCCGTCGCGAGGTCCGTCGACCCAGATGCATTTTGACAGATTTCCAGAATATAGAATCCTTGTTTACTTAGGTTTTTATTTTCTATAAATAGTTAAAAAAACCTTGTTTTTGGGGTTAGACTCTGTATTATTAGGTTAGACTCTAGGCTATTTGGTTAGGCCTTTGATTATCATTAGACTTTTTGTGAGATTCTTGATTACTTTGAGATTCTTACAAGTGATTGTTGGTGATTTTCGTTGATTAATCAAGCGAACTTTCAGATTTTACTCTTTCTCATTGAAGTAAGTACATGAATTCTTATATCATATATTTGAATATTGCGATTATGACTATGGGTAACTATATCCATAACTAGGGTTGTGGGAACCATAGGCAAATAAGACTAAAATAACAATTCTAGAATGGTGTCTTGCATGTATTATTAATTCTTTCGCTTAGAAGTCTTTTTAACGGATGACCAACGTTAGAACTCGCCTTAATGCTACTTTCCGGACCAATGAGGTAGATAATAGGAAAAGAATTATCAACATAGATTTAGTGTACACTATCTAATAGGCTAGTATTGATTGGTACAAGTTAATAACTTAGTCAAATATCGAATACGATGCTTAATACGAGGTAAAGATAAGGGCTAGGATAGCACCACACGTAAACGGACCAAGGTGTGGAGTGAAATTTTCTAGATGCCTTACCAAGGATTTAGAAATACATAACTTATCACTTTGCATGGAAGATACTACGAAAGAATTGTTATAGTTAGAATTATCAAGTTATGAACCTGTGGGGAACACGTAAACCCTAGTTACTTTGATTAATTGATTAAACTCCAACATTCGAAGCTGTTAAGTGTCTCTTTCAATTTCGCTAGTTAGTTTCATATATTTAGAAATAGAAAACTCCCCTTTTATTGTTTTTGCTTTTAAAGGAAGTTATTGACCGAACAATAGTAATAATAGATTGAAGTTATGCCTAAATTATTTTCCTCGTGGGAACGATCCCAACCTCACTAGTTGGGTTATTCACTTGACACGACCGCTTTACTTCTTATTTGAGAAGTAAGTTTGAGCGTATCAAATTTTGGCACCGCTGCCGGGGAAAGTAGCTTTTAGATTGACTTAAACTTATTACTATAGTTTAGTTGATATTTTCTTGATTTTACTTTGTTTTATTGTTTTTGATTTGTGCACCCAACCTCCTTTTATGCCAAATACACGGAGAGGAAGTGAACCCTTGTTTCCCTACGATCACGAATTAGAGCGTACACTATGCAACATGAATCGAAACTTGGGCATCAATGATGATGATCCAAACCAGAACATCCCAGCTCCGGTTGATGTTCATGGTCAGTTGTTCGATGCTCTGGGTGAACACCAACAGAGGGGACAAAATCCCGCTCCACGGCCCCTAGCATACTATAGAGGCTATGACAATATAGCGGACTCTGATGGGCCACTTCTCTTGCCTCCTTTACCACCAGACCATACTTTGTGGTAACTAGTAGCCTGATGCAAATGCTCACTGCCCGAGGTTTGTTTTCAGGGCTACCTTCTGAGGATCCACATGCCCATATAGCTAAGGTAAGGGCAGTGTGTAATAGCTTTGTAGGGAGGCCTGACTTGGACTTAGATGTAATAGGGCTTAGAGTGTTTTCTCTCTCACTGACAGAAAAGGCTGTTATATGGTTCACTGAGCTCCCTTAAAACTCAATTTTCACCTGGGACCAACTAAGGGATGTATTCTTAGCGCGCTACTATCCGGTCTCCAAGAAACTAAACCACAAAGACAGAGTGAACAACTTTGTGGCACTACCAGGAGAGTTAGTTAGTAGTTCTTGGGATAGATTCATCTCGTTCTTGAGAAGTGTCCCAAATCACCGTATAGATGATGAGTAACTGAAGGAATACTTCTATCGGGGACAAAATGATAACAATAAAGTGGTGTTGGACACTATAGCAGGTGGATCTTATGGGGAGTGTCCTTATGCTGAGATTGCTGAAAAATCAGATAAAATCTCCCCGAATAATAAAGCTTGGAGTATTAGGAAAATAGATACCGGTAGAAGTACCTTCGGAGTACAGTACACTCACAACCTAGCCACAAATGAGATTCGTGAAGAAATGGCTCAGATGAGAACTGATTTTGGGTTGGTACTAAAACATGTCACTGGGGGTGCAGAAAAGATAAGTGCAGTCAACTACTTGTCGAAACCACCGCCACCTAATGATGAATTCTATTATGCAGAGGACACCTATGCAGTAAATGAGTAGACGGGGGTTTCTGACCGAGCGTCCAAGGCTCAAATCAGGATAATTGGCGCAAAGGTCAAGGGAACCAAGGTCGGATCTATGGTAACTACAACCGTGAGGGTCATTATGTCCGAGATGGAAACTACAACCGCAAAAACAACTTCAACAGGGGTAACTACGGTAACAGGAATGATTGGAATGAGCCCTATGTCCCTCCTCAAAATCGTGAAGTTACTCCTAGGGATGGTGGAGATAGTATGGGCCGAGTTGAAGATATGTTGCACAAAATGATGAGGAGGTTCGATGCTAGTGATGAGCACATTAAAGAGTTAAGGTGTTATTTAGCAGGTATTGGGCAAAAAGTCGATACACATGCAATATCGATTAAGCAAATCGAGTTGCAAATGGCTCAATTATCTGTGACTGTGAACACACGGCAACCGGGCACTCTTCCTAGAAACACTGTTCAAGATCCGAAAAATGACTCACACTGTATGGCAATCACCACTCATTGTGGCAAGCAAACCATTGACCCACCTATGCTGTCTAATGAGAAAAAGTGGGAAATGATGATGATAATATGGTAAAGGGTAGTGGTGAAGCAGAAGAGAGCACTGGAAAAGATGCAGAAGTCCCTATGAAGGTAACTCCCATGCCTAGACCACCACCACCCTTCCCACAGTGATTAGTGAAAAAGACCAAGGATGGTAAATATCGGCGTTTTATAACAATGGTGAAGCAGCTTTCTATCAATGTCCCTTCGATAGAAGCTCTTGAACAAATGACCGGTTATGCCAAGTTTATGAAAGATCTGGTTACAAAGAAAAGATCGGTCACTTTCGAGGATGATGATAGACTGCAGCATTGTAGTGCTATTTCTACAAGATCTGTCGTACAAAAGAAAGAAGATCCGGGTGCATTCACTATTCCTTGTACAGTCAGGTCATTACATTTTTCGAAAACATTATGTGATCTGGGGGAAAACATAAATCTCATGACCCTCTTGATTTACAAGAATTTGGGTTTGGGTGACCCAAAACCCACTGCGATGCGGTTACTGATGGCTGATCGAACAGTGAAAAGGCCTATAGGGATACTCCATGATGTGCTAGTAAAAGTGGATTCATTCATATTTCCGACAGATTTTGTTATTATTGATTGTGAAGTCGATTTTGAAGGGCCTATTATTCTTGGGAGGCCATTCCTTGCTACAGGTAGAGCCGTAGTTGATATGGAAAAGGGGCAGATGAAATTTTTGTTGAACAATGAAGAAGCGACCTTCAACGTTTGTAGGACCATGAGGTAGAGTGGTGAGCTCCAATCGGTATCAACCATATCCCACAAAGAAAAGATGAAAGAGAATGAAGAAAAAAGTGCAAAACAAGAGTTTATGGTTGGGGATTTGGTACTTTTAGATAGATCAGGGTTGAGTTGTCTTCCGGCCAAGCTTAAGTCCAAATGAACTGTCCCTTACTTGATCACCCAAGTATTCCCTCATGGAGCAGTTGAGTTAAAAACCAAGGAGGGAGTGCGGTTTAAGGTGAATAGAGAACGAATAAAACTCTATTTTGGGCATACTACATCGGTGAATGAAGTGACAGAGACATACCAACTTGATGAAGGCTGAGTAATCAAGTGTCCTTAGTCGTGCCGCGACGTTAAATCAGGCGCTTATTGGGAGGCAACCTAATACTTATAGTTTTTTTCTTTCTAGTAATGGTAGCATTTTCTACTAATGGGTTTTTAATTTGCAGGCACATCACAAGGAAATTCGGCAGAAAATTACTCTGCAGAAGTCACTGACAGATACAGCGATGGACCGTTTCATTTGTGACGGATCGTCGCATGAATCCATCGTGCCAGTTACGTCTTTCTGTTACTTTCAAATTAGGGCACACGCGACAGAACCAACGATGGACCATCACATATGAGACAGACCGTTGTCGTGGAATCGTCGCGTCCTTAATGAGGCATACCCGACCCGACCCAGCTGGTATTTTTTTAAAAAAGTTCAACATTTAAAACCCCCAACCCTTCATTTCACCCCATTCCTTCACTCTTCCTCCTATTTACCTCCCTTTCCAACTTCCAAAACCATATCTCTCTTCAACTGATCATTTTCCCCATATTTTCCAAAATCCTAAAAGCCATCATCTATTAGTCGGAGAGCTGCTGTTGTGGGTGTCTACGTGATCATCAAGTACCTTTTCCTCTTGTTTGTCTCCAATTCTCAGGTATGTGTCTCTAATTTCTACTCATTTTTATTGCATTTTTGTTTATCAATTATATAAGCCTAGTTCTTCTTGATATGTTCATTTATTTGATATAAAATTCTGTCTAACCTAGGTTAAAAATCTTCGAAATTGCCGTGTTTACAACCCTAGAAATAGGTGCTTTAGCATTGCTAGTTTACTAGGTATTTGGGTTACACAAATGTAGGTTCAAACACTATCAATTCGATTTGGGTCATAGGGAATGAATGGGGCACCCCCACTTCTGTCATTGATTTTACAGAACGAGACCCCAATGACGGACTGTCGTACCCACGACGGACCATCGTAGGGTCCGTTCCAAAAGCCCTTACACCCCGCTGTCCAATTTTATGCAGAAGTCATCCCCACGACGGTCCATCCTGCACAACCGTTCTGGTTGTCAGAGACCCTATTCCTGAGGGTCTCTCACTTTTTCTAAGTGTCCTCCAACTGACACATGTGACGGACCGTCGTCTTTACGACGGTCCGTCCTGCACAATCGTTCTGGTTGTCAGAGACCCTGTTCCTATGGGTCTCTCTCCATTTTTCTATGTGTCCTCAAATGGACAAGTACGACGGACCGTCATACCCACGACGGTCCATCCTGCATGACCGTTATGATGGTCAGGGACCCCTCTCCTAAGGGTGTCCATATTTTTTTTCAAGTGTCCTCTGACGGACACCTACAACGGGCAGTCTTACCTGTGATGGTCCGTCCTGCACATACCGTCATACTTATCAGAGACTCTCCTTTAGGGTACTCCATATAAACAAAGTCTAAGTAAGATACGACGGACCCTATGACAGTCCGTCATAGTCAGGATGATCCGTCACCTTGCCTATCGTTTTTCACTGTTACTATAGAAATGTCATTTAATTTAATTTTTTTGTATGGTTTTGCTTGTCTTGTTTGCTACTTCTAGTACTAATATTGATCCTTTGCAGGTACTATCTACTATGGCACCAAAACAAGATTGAGTCTATGCACGCGGGCAATCGAAGTCTGTCGCCCCCCGTCTGCCCGCCTGGTTATTGGCTCTAATGATGAGCGTGACCTCGAGTACGTGCCCACAGGCACTTCCACCCCTTCTCGTGCTGCACGTGCGTCCAGAGCCATACCCAAAAAGGTTGCTTCCGGCGTAGTCACTGCCTACCAGTCTGATGAGGAGCGTACACTGACCGGCACACCTTCTGGGTTAGTGACCAATGATGAAGGAACATCTAGCTCCTTAGGAGTTTCATGGTCGAACAAAGCCTCCGGCTCTGCTGAGGTTCCCTCACCCACCACCGCTGCAGCGTCGGTCTCGTTTGATGAGGCTGACAGTCTGGAATCCACACCCGGTTCACCAGTTCATGCCCTCACCCCGGCTAGTGACCAGCCCAACCGGTGGTGTGTCGACGGGCAATTTCAAGTCTACCCCGACGCAAAGTTCCTGAATGACAAAGGAGTTATGACTCAAACACTCACATTGGAGCGGAGGGTCCTTATAGGTAGTCTCCCGATGATGCCTGAGATCCACAATCTCTTCACAAGACATCGACTGGAGTGGACAGCACGTCCGTTGGCACGTTATAGTGAAGAGCTGGTCTTAGAGTTCTATGCATCCTACATAGCGACTCTCCAATCACAGATTGATAGGCTGGCTTCCCCTGCCAAACAGGCCCCACTGGAGCAGGTCCGAGTACGGGGCATTCAGGTCGACATTTCCCTTCCTGCCATCCATCGGTTTCTATACATCGAGGGTGTTGATGCAAATCAAACCTCTCTCACTGTCGAGTTTGACTACCGATGACAGATTGTTAAAGATGGCCAATTCCTGCGTAAGACATCACTGAGAGAGACCACCAAGAGGTGGATGGCCCTGCACTTGTCCGTTGATGGAGAGGGTGCCGACTGGGTGATTGAGCCGAAGGGGACCATCAAGAAGGCCAACCTGACTTTCACGGCAAATTTTTTGTGGTTGATTATTCGCCACTGCCTTTCCCCCACAACCGCCGATAATATCATCACATGGGATCGAGAAGTACTGATGGCGGCGATGATAGACGGGTTCGAGGTGGATTTTGTGTGGCTTCTATAGGCAGTCATGCACGAGAGGGCTTTTAAGGTCAGAACTACTTACCCTTTCCCGTGCATGATCTTTTCTCTCTGCAGGTCCGCAGGTGTGCCTATATGGTACTTTGATCAGCTCAAGACCCCTCTGGGCACTGTTGATGTCGGCTTCATCAGAGATGAGGCCAATGAGTTAGCTCTACGCAGAGAGCCATATCCAGAGCTGCCCCCACTTTCTGAAGATCTGGCTAATACGGTAGCCAAGGCCCGCACGGCTACGCAGGCGGCTTCAACTGACACTACCCTGGTCGAGTCTATTCCGAGTAGTAGCACTGCCCCGAGCTCCTCTCGCACAACCCCTTTACCCACTCTGGTCCCGCTTGCTAGGGTCCAAAAATTAGAGGCGCAAATGGCTACACTTCTGCATCATATCCAGTCGTGGATGCAGAGGTCTATTACCGAGGCAGAAGAGCGCTTGGAGCGGAAAATGGTCCAGCACACAGAGCGGAAGATCGCTGAGGTTCACCAGCGCTTGGACGCTTTTGAGTTGCGGGTGCTAGCCCGGCCAGCTCCTCCGATGGATGTGTCAACCTTTCAGGCTGCAATCGACAGTCTTCGCGCATATATTGACATGATCTTAAAGGCTAGGGTGCCTGAGTCTAAGGCCCCTTCTATCGAGCCTTCTGAAGACACAGTGTTGGGGGCTCTATTATCCACCTCAGAGTTTCCACCACCTCCCCCCCGAGAGCATGCCAAGAGGCATAGGGGTCAAGCATAGAATGAGGCACGAGCACGGAAGATGGAGCGTCGTGAGATGGAGGCTGCAAGGAGAGCCTCGCTTGCTGAGGAGGAGGCGCTCCAGATGAGAGCAGGAGAGTTAGTGGCTAAGGCGTCTAGCTCCCGAACTGTTCAGATAGCGGGAGGCACTGCTGATAGTGCTGTTTTTGCTGAGTTCATTACTGAGGGTGTCCATATTAAAGAGGAAGTGGGTTCCGGGGAACCGGACCCACAAGCTTGCTGATCGTCGGCGCTTTGCGCCCCAGGTTTGCTTCACCTACCACTCTAGTATTTTAATTTTTATGCATTGGGGACAATTGCATGTTTTTTTGTTGGGGGTGGGGTAAATGGAAAGTGTGTGCTAGGGTGAACTCTGAGTAGCTTAATTCCATAATCCTTTTTGGGGTTTTCTTGCCTGTGTTCTTTTTCCCCAAAAGACTGATTACTTTTTTCTGTTGAATCGGCATGTCTATATCTTGTGTACATAGTTTAATTCTGGAGCATGATGGCTAAAATGATATCTTGAAAAATGGAAAATGATGCATGACTAGGCATAGTAATTGATAAATGTGTGGCTCTAAGCATGACATAGAGGTACACCACTGCATTACCCTAAGTCTAAAATTCGAACTAGGTGTCTGATAATCTGGTAGAGTGATGAGATGTCAAGTGAGTGTGAGGAAGATTTGAAAGTCCACTATTTGTACTGAGCTAGAACTTGCTTGGTTAGTCTTGCTAAAAGTAAGCTGTAATAGACAATTAGGAAAGGATCATAGGCCCTTATTCAATATAGCCCATTTTTAGCCTAAATAGAAGAAAACCAAATGAAATTTATCCTTCTTTGATCCAAATGATCTGAGCTTAAATTAGACCTTTCTTTTTCATGCCAACTGATCTTTTCTGTGAATAATGTGTTGGCCCTGGTCCCTCCTTGACATGTGCACCTCAGCTTATGCCAAAAGTATAAGTTGAGGGTGGAAAATGCAGTAAACAACCTTCGTTATGGCCCTGACCCAACTTTGGGTATTGTGTACTTTGACTCATGACAAAGCCATGAATTGAGGGTGGATATTATGAGGAATGCTCATGAAAGTGGGGTTGAAAGAACAAAGAGAGAGAAAGAACAAAAGTAAAGTGACACAAGAATTAGTTGAAAGAAAAGTAAATAAAAAGAAAAATATAAAGGAAATACAAGCAAGAAAAGAGAAGAGTCACTTACAGAAATGAAGAAAGAAGAGAAAATAGCAAGGTGACAGAATATGAGAAACAAGGAGAAATAAAATGATAGAAAATGGTATGTTTAGCCGATATATCAAGGAGGGGAAAAAGTCACTAAAGTATACCCAAATATACCCTACCTGACCCTGAGCCTATGTTACAAGCTAAGAAATTCCTATCGTGATCCTAAGGGTTGTATAATGAACTTAAAGCAGTGAAAATAAGGGAAAGCTTATGGCAATAGGTATAAATGAGTGTGAATTTGTTCTGAGAGTGAGTGTTGAAAAGTAATCCTTATACTCAAACTGAAATCATTGTGTGAAAAATGAGGATTTTGTTTTGAAGTGAGGACACTAGTTGCATTACCGGAAATATTAGCACCTCGGTGAGGAATTGAAGAGGATAGGTGTTAGTGCATGGTGACTCTGTGTCATGGTCTGATTCCACATAATCCAAGCCTAATAGTGATATCATGCATAAATATGATGAGATCAATCGGGACTGATAGTCAAATGATTGCAAAGGATAAAACATGGATACTATTGTACAAAGATTGTGTATTGAGTCATAGTGCGTCGCTTGAGGAAAAATAACCAATTTAAGTTGAGTGTGTTTATAAACCATGGTTTCACGGTATTATTAATACTTTTTCCTTAAGTTTAGTGTGTCCAAAAGACTTTTTGTTCTAATTTTTATATAAGTTTCTCCTTATTTGCAGGAAATCTGTCCAAAGATGAATGCGGAGGTTTTTGAGCGAAGAAATGATGAAGAGACCACCTACGGAGCTTGTGACGGTCCGTTATACTTGTGACGGTCCGTAGGTGGCAGCGTACTGTAGCTGCTGAAGGAAGATGGGGAAGTCTGACCAAGTGTGGGGTTACGGAGTCCATGACGGTCCGTCGTGTCTATGACGGTTCGTCATGAAGTTTAGAGAAGTAGTCCCAGTACCCATAGTCGAAGAGTTTAAGTGTTTTGGAACGTAGACCCTTGACGGACCGTTGTGCCTATGACGATCCGTAATATTTGCCTTCGAGGGTAATGAAGAGAGCAGAAGAAGAAATTGCACAAGTATGGGACAACGGAGTCTGTGACGGTTCGTCGTGACCATGAAAATCCTTCACGAGGTCCGTTGACCCAACTGCGTTTTGACAGATTTCCAGCAAATATAATTCTTGTTTACATAGGTTTTTATTTTGTATAAATAGTTTGAAAAACCTCGTTTTTGGTGTTAGACTCTGGATGATTTGGTTAGGCCTTTGATTATCATTAGACTTTTTGTGAGATTCTTTATTACTTTGAGATTCTTGTAAGTGATTGTTGGTGATTTTTGTTGATTAATCAAGCGAACTTTTGGATTTTACTCTTTCTCATTGAAGTAAGTACATAAATTCTTCTATCATATATTTGAATATTGTGATTATGACTATGGGTAACTAAACTCCATAACTAGGGTTGTGGGAACCATAGGCAAATAAGACTAAAATAACAATTCTAGAATAGTGTCTTGCATGTATTAATATTCTTTCGCTTAGAAGTCTTTTTAACGGATGGCCAACGTTAGAACTCGCCTTAATGCTACTTTCCGGACCAAGGAGGTAGATAATAGGAAAAGAATTATCATCATAGATTTAGTGTACACTATCTAATAGGCTAGTATTGATTGGTACGAGTTGATAACTTAGTCAAATATCGAATACGATGCTTAATATGAGGTAAAGATAAGGGTTAGGATAGCAACCCATGTAGCCGGACCAAGGTGCAGAGTGAAATTTTCTAGATGCCGGACCAAGGATTTAGAAATACATAACTTATCACTTTGCATGCAAGATACTAGGAAAGAATTGTTATAGTTAGAAATATCGAATTATGAACCTGTGGAGAACACGTAAACCCTAGTTACTTTGATTCATTGATTAAACTCCAACATTCGAAACTGTTAATTGTCTCTTTCAATTTCACTAGTTAGTTTCATTTATTTAGAAATGGAAATCCCCCCCCCCCCCCCCCCGTTATTGTTTTTGCTTTCAAAGGAAGTAATTGACTGAACAATAGTAATAATAGATTGAAGTTAAGTCTAAACTATTTTCCTCGTGGGAACGATCCCAACCTCACTAGTTGGGTTATTTACTTGACACGAACACTTTTCTTCTTATATGAGAAGTAAGTTTGAGCATATCAGCTATTCAGAGGTTGACTTTCCAGGTGACAATAATGATCATAAAAGTAAAGTGGAACATCCCGAATTTTGGATCAATCGTTGCTATCCTGGCACAACAAAAAACAAACCCCAGTCAAATTATCCACTACTGAATCTGAATATCTGGTCTTAGGAAGTTGTGGTATTCAACTATTATTGATGATTCATCAGTTACTTGATTATGATCTTTCTTATGTAGTTGTTCTTATTTTTTGCAATAATACTAGCGATATTTGACTTTTAAAATGTATTCTGCATCATTCTAGGGCCAAGCATATTAACATTAAGCATCATTTTATTTGTGATCATGTTGAAAATGGTGATTCCTCTTTCAAATTAGTCGATTCTGAAAATCAATTAGTTGACATTTTTACTATACACCCTGATTGAAAAAAAAGTTTTGTTTTCTTCGAAATTGTCTTGGAATTACATACTATAATTGATATCATTTATTTTGCTTTTAATGATTTTAATGTTTGTTTTGGTTTCAAAACTTATTTAATGTTGCTCTGTCCTTTTTTATTCTCCATAACCAACTGTCTTTTCAATATTTACCCGTCTTTTCACCCTTTACTTTTGTCTTCACTTCTTCCTTTCCAAATCTTTCATATTTTAATTCTCTCTCTATTTATTTAAACTCTTCCTTCTATCTCCCTCATTCAACTATGCCTAGAAATTCCATGGCCCCTCTATGGAACTCGAAGGACCTCTGAAGTTCATATTTTGTCCCTCTCCTTTGATTCATATGATGAATTGCTAGAATCATTGTCTCCCTTCTCTAAACAAAGAGCCTCTTCTTCCAAGAATAAGGCTCAAAAAAATCCTCCTCCTAATATGACATAATTCCTTTCTCCTGAAGAGATGCAACGCTTCTAGGGGATTGAGCAAAATAACAAGTATGTTGTCTTCAAAACAAGACCAACATTTCCTGGTCACGTTATCAATATCAGTCAAATGAGGGACTCCAACTGCCCTGTAAGTTCATATCTCAAGGCTAAAACATTATCCTTGTTGTTGAGTCTGTGTGGTCTTGAAATATTTAAAAAAGTTGTTCAACTTATCTATGCAAATCTTTGCATCTTTACTAACAACGGTGAGATGGAAACCCTAGATATTATTGTTAAAGAATTGTTGTTTGATACAAAATTTTCTAGTGTTATTCTTTACATGAACGGGGTTTGGCCCGATGAGATTGAAGTTTCTCTAGAAGGGGCAAAGAATGTTGTGGTAGAAACTGATTCTAACCTATCTAAGTTTTGACCTCTATCTCTTTGCTTCGAACATCACATCTTAGCACACATTCAACCACTCTTATTCGTAGGAAGGGATCTTTGATTAACATCTCCACTCTTGATGTAGTTTTCCTCTACTTTATCCTCAAGAAATACCATATAAACTGGGAGGTTTGGTTCAAAGAACACATGCTAGAAAGTGCTTTACACACTAACGCTTCTGCAAGTCTGCCTTATAGGCTACATCTCACGTATTCTGATTGATCTCCTTGTGGATCTCTATATTTATACTTGTTGTTATCAATGCTACTTATGATTCTCGTACTTTCTCTAGCATGGTGTATGTTCAGGTAGAAGAAAAGTGGGTGAAAAATAACTCTGTAATGGAATGTCATGAAACAATCAAAGCCACAAAAATTTATGCAGAGTCGGTTTCCCTCGTACGATAGGATAATCATGAACTCAAGACTATTATGGCAGTGGAATGGGAACTGGAAGCTTTTCACCAAGCAGTTGAAAGGCATTTCACTTGTAAAAGGAGACTAGTACTAACGTGGATAAGTTTTATATTACTATGGCGGGTTGCAAACAAGAAGGAACCTCCATTGTAAACAAGTTGACGCTCTTAAGAGTGGATTCAACTCCTTTAACACTAATCTTGGAGTCACTCTCAAGACATCCTACTCCAGTCTCTCTCAAAATATGGAATGCTCCTACAACTCCTTTTATGGTAAAGTCATCAACACTCTAAAATACTTCATGATGATTACTAACTCCTAACTTAGGATATTTTTTCTTTTAACTGTTTTTATTGAACTATCTTCCAATGGGGGTTTGTCACTATTTCTTTTCTGTGGAGTGCTTCTGAAGACTCATAGTCTTCTTAACTGTTACTGTTGTATTATCTGCTCCGCTTCTTCTTTGTCATTATTATGTGTGCCCTCTTTTTCCTCTTTTTGATTATGTCAAGGGGGGAGGGGGAGGAACAACTATACCACATTTTTCATATAGCTAGGGGACCTACCTACATAACAAGGAAGCATAAAGATAGGGGTAGTCACACGTAAATATTAGAGAAGTTTCACTATCTTTCAACATTATATTCAATTGTGAATTAATTGTCATTATCAAAAGGGGAAAACTCAACTCCATATAATTAGTTTATTTGATAAACACCACTTAATAATTTATCATGCTCTTCACAGGCAATGAAATCCAAAAAGAATGAAACCAAGCACGCAATACTAAGAAGGAAAAGAGACATGATTCCATTATCAAAGGATACGGATTTGCACAGCCTTTCAACAGTTAAATCGAGTCAATCGTGATTTATAATCAAGTATGAAGATCAGAAATCTAATCCAAGAATCAAGCAAAGTTGTCTCAAGAAAAAAGAATAGGTCCAAAGCTATCTTGAATGAAATATGAAGATCAGCAATCACAAGAGACTATTAAGTTAAGGATCGAGAAGATTATCAATAAAAGGAAGTAGAAGTGATTTTACCATGAACATATCTACTATGGACATGTATCAACAAATCACCCCAATCAAGAAAGCAATTTTACCATACAAATATTCAATATGGACATGGATCAGCAAATCGCCTCAATCAAGGAATCCATCAATATCCCGGGGTTTTCCTTTCAAGAGAGTATACTTATCTATATAACATGCCTTTACATTAGTTGTGAAGTCCGTAATGTTAAAAGTTGTATTACATCAGCCCCTATTGTTTAGATTTACTAAGTGTGCAGTATGAATAGATTTTAGCATTCAGTTGGTAGTTGTTTTCTTTTAACTCGTGATAGTGTTTCTATTGTGTAGTATTTGCATAATTGTGTTTCTAATGTTTAAGTGTGTTGGTTTAGTGGAATTACATTAGTGGTTTAGTGGGAATATGATTCCATAACATGTAAACCTATATAAGGCTACAAAGACTATTGAATGAAATCATTCAGTAACAATCTCTGCAACATAATTTGGTTATCTTTTACTCTTCCTGCTATTTCCTTTTTCAACTATTGGTTTCTCTATCAAGTTGTCTTCATTACGCAATTCACTTGAACTTGTATTGTTGTATTTCATAAAATAATTGTATCCTAGAGAGTATACAACTCGGAAAAAAAAACTAAGTGTAGGCATACAAGTAGAGGTTTTGTCGAAGTAGAAGTTCTGATTCACACATCAAACGTGATTTACGGATGAAATACCTTGTACTTCCTATGTTCTCTTCAACTTCTTAAGGAAACTCTTGAAACCAAAGGAACTGGAAATAGGCGGTGTTTTACGAACTAGTATAAAACTCTATGTGTTGTTTAGTTACTGAATTTAATATTACTTTATAACTGTGTTACTGACTTGCAGGACAAATACAGAAAGTTAACTAAAGGAATTTTAATCCCCCACCACCACTTCTTCACTTTGAAATAGATGGGCAGCAATCGGCCAAAACATGCCGAGCCCCCACCCCCACCCCCACCCCACCCTCTTTAGAAAGCACAACTTGGTAGGTACTCTCTTTTCCCCCTATATATATATATATATATATATATATATATATAAAGAGAGAGAGAGAGAGAGAGAGAGAGAGAGAGAGAGTGAGAGTGAGAGAGAGAGAGAGAAAGAGAGAGAGACGCACATATACTAATTCTTGGAAAAGTGAAACTTCTAATAAAAAAAATTCGAATCATAAAATAGAAAATGCTATCAAGATTATTACCACTTTCATTGTATTTATTTTTTAGAAAAAAAATCATAACAGTAGACCCATGCATTTGTTATTAAAGAACAATATGTGTAGCTAACTAAGATAATATAGCCTCTAATACTATGAATGTGTCAATACCATATAGGTGCGACTTATCCTTTATAATATCGTTTTCAATGCTGTTTGTATTTCACGTAGTAATCTGTAAAGAGATGAAGTGAAGGAAAACAAACTACAATTTGAACAATTAAAAATTACTAGAATTAAAATTACTCGTACTAGTAGGACAACTAAAATTGTAAGAAAAAAAAATACAAACGTGAACACTTAATTTCATTAATAGATAGATTCCTTAATAGAAAGAGACGTTTGGAATATGGAGCGCTCCTTAGCTATTTTTATTTAAGAATATGCAATTTAATATTACAACGGAATGAAAAATCGACATGTGAAAGAAGGAGAATTAGAAAAGGATAAAATGACAAAAATTGAAAAAATACTTCAAGTTTCTCGGCTTCATGATCATTTTGTTAAGAATTCATCACCAATTTAATTATTTGCTTCAGATAAATTAAGGAAAATTTAAAATATTTCGGAGTTTTAGAGAATTGAAGAAATGATAGCTAGGAATATTCTAGAATAGAGTAGTATGTATCTCTCTAGATTATTCCATCACCTCCTATTATTAGAGGTGATCCATTTGTGTTGTAAGCAACTAAGAAAAAAGAAACCAAGCAAGAAAAAAAGTAAAAAACTAATAAAGAAAGTAAGAGAGAAAATAAGAGTGAGTGCTCAAGTAAAGAGTGTTGTTGAAGCAACCAACAATTATAAGTAAGACCGAAGCGGGTTCTTACAAATCAAGAAATATCTAGAAGATTACGATGTTGTAGAGAATTGAAGAAAAATCTTTAGAATGAGTATTCGAAAGATAATAGTCTAGAAATGTTCTAGAAAAGATAGCTAGGAATATTCTAGAATAGTATTAAAGAATGACAAAAGTCCCAAATCGGTGGTTAATGAGATGGGTGGACTCCTTATAAGGCTTGGGCAATCCTCCTCCCTTTGAGCTAGCTTTTGGGGTGTGAGTTAGGTCTAAGACCTAATTTTACATGGTATCAGAGCAGGGTCCATCTCACCCGATGTTGGGGTCCCCAAAATCAAAATTGCCCACGCACCAGATGCTAAGCGCTGGGCGTGAGGTGGGGTGTTAAAGAATGACAAAAGTCCCAAATCGGTGGTTAATGAGATGGGTGGACTCCTTATAAGGCTTGAGCAATCCTCCTCCCTTTGAGCTAGCTTTTGGGGTGTGAGTTAGGCCTAAGACCTAATTTTACAAATAGAGTAGCAGATATTTCTCTATACTCTTCCATCACCACCTATAAATAGAGGTGGTCCATTTTAGTTGTAAGCAACTAATAAAGAAGGAACCAAGAAAGAAACAAAGTAACAAACCAATTAAGAAAGTAAGAGAGTAAACAAAAGTGAGTACTCAAGTAAACTGTGTTGTTGAAGCAAGCTATAAGTGTGAGTAATACCAAAGCGAGTTCTTACTTTGATATAATAAAATTCAAGTAGTGAGTAGTGCCCATAGTCTCCAAACAACAATATTCAACACATTTATCCTCTTCAGGTATGTTTTCGAACCATTTCAAAGGATAACTTGATTCCTCCCTTTTACAACTCCATTCACTACCTGGATGAGAACACTCTGCAGAGAACTGGATCCTTGCATTTGTGAGGATCGTCCAAACACCCGAAAACCCATCAATATGTTAAAGCTATTTTTATCTTCATTTTCTCTAATGCTTGCTATTTTTTAAAAAAAACATTAAAAGTAAATGTTCATTTGATATTAAGAACACAAGTGAAAAAGAAAAACGTTTCTTGTGCATTGGGTAATTAATATTTATTCTAAAAAGAGTATTTTGTATATTAACCTAAAAAATGGAAAGATTGTAATTAAAAAAAGAAGAAGATAGAATTCACAAACAAAATGGTTTAAGTATTGAGAAGGTTAACATTAAGTTAAGAAGATTTCTATTTGACTAAAACTAGAATGTTCAAATTATTATATTTTATGATAAATGATTGTACTCTATATTTGACGAATTAAATATTTTATAATATTTTGATTTTGTATAGAGGTAAAATAGTAAATTAATTTTTAACTTTTTTTGTTTTTGCTTTTAATAATACTAGTTCTTTAATACGTGTGTTGAGGAAAAAAATGAGCAGATACAAGAATTTCAAAGAAGACAAAGAAAAACGAGTCAGCTAATTAATATAAAACAAATCCAAAAATTAAAGATGCAAACAATGAACAACGAAGAGCAATATAAACAAAAATTATTAAAAGCAAAACAGAGGTCTACACAACCTAAAAGGAAAGTTAAATGAAGAAACAAACATAAAAAAATATACATTTACCTAAAATTTTGAGCATTTTAAAGAACAAAGCATGAGAAAATGGTCAATAGCGGATTCACCGTTGAGAACATTAATCCCAAAAGAGCAATATTATGGTGTTCTAACAATGGAATTATCCCTTCTATTTATCTGAATTATGCAACAAGAAAAGTAAGTCTAATTTATATCTGAATTTCAATTACACACTTTAATTTTACGGGAGTTCTATTACCCTTTTGAGTTGTCTAAAACTGAAATTATTACAACCTTAAAAAGCCACAATTCCATCTATACTGATCTGTAAATTTCACCTGTTCGACACATGAAAATTTAATGAACTTGTTTTTTTTTTTAATTTTCTTATAATTTCTTTCCCTTTTTTCTATACTCCCAATTTCTTCAAATCCTAAAACAACTTCTTCTCTCAATTTCTTCAAATTTGTGAAGTAACTTCACCATTACTTTAAACGTCGAAGTCAACAAAATTGGATTATGACGAACAAGAGAGATATGAGAGGACGGGTGGGAGCATTTTTGCTGGTCTTTTGGATTTCGCCAGAGGCTGCGACAATTGTGGCGTTTCAACGGTAGCATTGGAGAGAGGAAAATATAAAAAAAGGGAGGGGAGAGAAAAAGAGAGGAAGAACAAATGTAAATTCTCTTGGGGAAAATGAGGAAAAAACATGTAATTGATTGCTTGAGATTTGAGATTGATAATTAAAGGATCTATAAATTTTAAAAAAAATCTTATTTAGGAGTTCAGTTTGGTTTTATGAAAACCTAATTTGATTTTTTTTTCAAATATAATTCAAATCCCATTTTTGGTTGATATAAATACATCTCATTTTACTTTAATTTGATTTGACTGGTTTATAAAAAATTCTTATATGAGAGTTTGAAAGCTAATGTGAAATGTCTTGCCACGAACCGAGGGTTCTCCCTAACTTTTGGGGGGTACTTTCGGATTGTGACAGACTTGGTATCAGAGCATAAGGTTATGGGAAATAGTTTAAGGTCTAGAAAGTCTCACAAGCCACATCTAGTAGTATCTTCGTTATTAGTGAATCAACAATGGGGAATCCGGTGAAGATGGTGGTGGCAATGACGGTTTAGAGATGGTAAATGGTGGAGGAATTTGATCTTTATTTGCTATGGAAAAGAAGGACAATAAATAAAAAATAAACAAAAAAAACAAAAAATATATATATTTATAAAAAAGACGTATTAAAATAAAGTTTTAATATTTATTTTTTGTGTTCACTCTCTCAAAGAGAGTGAAATACACTCACTTTATCATTTAAGCATTTAGGGAGATAATTATCTTAGTTTGAGATAGTTTTGTTTGTGGGGAGGAGGGAAGTGATAGAACTCCCATAAAATTAAAGTATATAGTTAAAAATTGAATATAAATTTGAAGGCTTTGAACCATTTTCTCAACAAAACATTATAATAAATTGACAATGGACCAAAGGCTAAAGCTATTGATTTTATAGAAGGTAAAAGGATATGCAAATTTTTTTAACATATGGAAGCTAAAAAAAAGTAGAAAACAAAAGAAATTTTTAATATATATGACACCTAAAGAATTAAAGTATAACTCTTAGAATTCAGTTAGTAATATTAAATATTATTATTTGATTAATATTTCATCATTTTAATAATGATAATTTAAATTTAAAATTTTAATCTTCCCACCTTCAATAATATGTATAAATAGATAGATAGATAGCCAACAAGACAAGCCACTATCACATCATTATACAATAATACCAAAAGCAATCTAATTGGTACATTAAATTAGAACTTCTTTCGTTTTCATGGAAACTCATGTCATTCCCATTGCTAAGCATGTGTACAAAGAAAATGTATAAAAAATTAGCTCCAGCCCTTTGCTTCTCAACTGTGTGGAATCAAAGTTCAATTCCTCTCAATTTCTCAAAGACATCGGGTGTGTTTGGTACGAATGTAAAATATTTTGTAGAAAAAGTTTTTGTGAAAAAATAAGAAGTAGATTTCTAACTTATTTTTTCATATTTGATTGGTAAGTAAAAAATATTTTTGTGAAAAGCTTTTTAGTGTTTGATTTATGAATAAAAAATATTTTTGATAAATATTTTGTCACGACCCAAAAAGCGTCGTGAGTGGCACCCACATTTATCCTCCCATGTGAGCGAACCAACCAATCTAAACCCCAACGTTTTAACCATAATAAACAGAAAACAATGCGGAAGACTTAAAACTCATTAAAAATCAGTAATCAACTTCTAAATCTCAAAACTTATTATTATCCCCAAAATCTGGAAGTCATCATCACAAGAACATCTATCCTCAAATTACTAATTCTAAGAGTATCTAGAAAGCTACAATAACTAAAAATCTAGTCCATGCCGGAACTTCAAGGCATCAAGACATGAAGAAGAAGATCCAGTCCAAGCTAGAAGCGTTAGCTCACCCTGAAATCCAGTATAATGAAGACTGGGTAGAGTTGCGGTTGAGTTGAAGACGACGGTATGTTTGCTGCACTCCACAATAACAAGGAAAGAAACATACAAGTAGGGGTCAGTACAACCACAAGTACTGAGTAGATATCATCGGCCAAATCAAAATAGAAAACAGTATATATCAGATAATATCATAAAATCAACTACAATACTCAACATGCGGCATTTACAATTACCATAATCCTTGGTCACAACACCAAGCACATCAACGAGGTCTCACGCCTCCCCATCATACTCATTTGGGAATTAGATTCATTAAATTGAGTATATAACATCTTTCAAGATTCATTATACTTATTTCTCTTGTCTCGGTACGTGACACTCTGATCCCCTAATTTTACGTGTCGGTTCATGACACCTGATCCCCTAATTCTACGTGTCGGTTCGTGACACCCGATTCCTTAATTTATACATGTCGGTTCGTGACACCCGATCCCCTAATTCTATGTGTCAGTTCGTGACACCCGATCCCCTAATTTCTACGTGTCGGTTCGTGACACCTGATCCCCTAATTCTACTTGTCGGTTCGTGACACCCGATCCCCTAATTCTACGTGTCGGTTCGTGACACCCGCTCCACTAATCTCATTCTATTAATTCATCAAGCCTTCTTTTATACCAAGGCATCATCAATCTCATTACTTTAGTTCATCAGGCCTTCTCTTATACCAAGGCATCATCAATCTCATTACTTTAGTTCATCAAGCCTTCTCTTATACCAAGGCATCATCAATCTCATTACTTTAGTTCATCAAGCCTTCTCTTATACCAAGGCATCATCATTAACAAAGTAAATTTAGGATTAGAGATTCAATAGACTCATCATGCTTATTCATCACAATTATATAATCACATCAAGTCAGCACACAATTAAGCATATAGAAGGTTTTATAATACTACCCAACACATATCATTCGCTATTAAGAGTCTACTACGAATAGCATAAAAACCATTACCTACCTCTACCGAAGATTAGTGATCAAGCAAGCAAATTCCCCAAAGCTTTGTTTTCCTCTTCGTTTCTCCTCTCTCTCGATCGTTCTTCTCCCTCTCTCTGTTCTTTCTATTTTTCTTATTCAACCCTCTTTCTTTTACCCTACTTAGCATATAATTAAGTATAAAAGATGGTGAATAAACCCATTAATTAATTCAAGATTATCTCTTTTAACCCTCAAGAAATTGGATTATTAATATTCAACCACTAACTTTATAATTATAAGCAGGAATAGTCCAAAACGTCCCTTAAAACATTCAAAGAAATCCGACCCAGCCTGGGATTATGCAGCATGTGACGGTCCGTCGTGCCTGCGACGGTCCGTCCTGCTGCTTTCGTCACAGAGTTCAGAGACTCAATTCTTTGAAGAGTCTGTGACGGTCCGTCGTGCCCACTACGGTCCGTACTTCCATGTCGTCACGAAGTTCAGAGAGTCTATTTCAGTACCCAAATTTCAGAATTCTAAGTGTTTTGGAACGGGACCCCCTCGACGGTCCGTCGTGCCCATGACGGTCCGTCGTGGGATCCGTCGACCAAGACTGTTTTTCCAGAAATAAAATCTGCTGCTCAAAACGACTAAACAGGTCGTTACAATAGATACCAATTTACCCATCGTTCGTCCTCGAACGATCATAAGAAGAAAAGCAAGAGCGAAAAGGAGTACCTGAGTCATTAAACAGGTGTAGGTATCTTTCTTGCATATCAGCCTCTTTCTCCCAAGTGGATTCTTCAACCGGCCGATTCTTCAATTGAACTTTGATAGATGCAATTTCCCTTGACCTCAACTTGCAAACTTCTCTATCTAAAATAGCAACAGGCTCCTCCTCATAAGACAAATTCTTATCGAGCAGAACTGAATCCCAACGGATAATGTAGTTTCCATCCCCATGGTATCTTTTCAACATAGACACATAAAACACCGGATGCACTCCTTACAGTCCTGGAGGCAAGTCTAATTCATAAGCCACCTCTCCTACTCGCTTAAGTACTTCAAATGGTCCAATATACCTTGGGCTTAGCTTACCTCTTTTACCAAACCGCATCATCCCTTTCATGGGTGAAACCTTCAGCAAGACCTGCTCACCTTCCATATACTCCAAGTCTCTAACCTTTCGATCTGCATATTCCTTTTTGCCTACTTTGCGCCGCTAAAAGCTTTTCTTGAATAGATTTCACTTTCTCTAATGAATCCCTCAAAAGGTCAGTACCCCAAGGTCTAACCTCAAATGCATCAAACCAACCAATGGAGACCTACATCTCCTCCCATACAATGCTTCAAATGGAGCCATAACAATACTTGAGTGATAGCTATTATTGTATGAAAACTCCGATAAGGGTAAGAAGTTATCCCAACGACCACCAAATTCTATCACACATGCACGAAGCATATCCTCCAACACTTGAATCGTTCGCTCAGACTGACCATCGGTCTGAGGGTGAAATGCAGTACTAAGGTCCAACCTAGTACTTAATTCAGCATGCAATGTTCTCCAAAACTTAGAAGTAAACTGCGCACCTCTATCTGATATGATGGAAAGTGGAACTCCATGCAATCGAACAATTTCTGAGATGTAAAGTTTGGCTAACTTCTCTGCATTGTAAGTCACTTTGACTGGAATGAAATGAGCAGACTTAGTTAATCTGTCAACAATTACCCAAATGGAGTCATGCTTACTCATTGTCTTGGGAAGACCAACCACGAAGTCCATTGCAATTCTTTCCCACTTCCATTCAGGAATGGGCATTCTCTGAAGTGTTCCTCCGAGCCTCTGGTGTTCATACTTTACTAGCTGACAATTTGGACATTTGGCTACAAAATCAACAATGTCGCGCTTCATTCTACTCCACCAAAAGTGTTGCTTTAGGTCACGATACATCTTGGTTGCACCAGGATGTATAGAATATCCGGAACTATGAGCCTCTATAAGAATAGTGTGGATCAAATAATCAACATGGGGCACACATACCCTTCCCTTAATTCTCAAAACACCTTCCCCATCGATCGTTGCTTCCTTAGCCTCTCCTCGCAACACCTTATCTCGGATTCGGATCAGTTTCTCATCAGTAGACTGTTTTCCCTTAATCTTGTCAAGAAAAGAAGATCTTGCCTCCACACTGGCCAAAAATCCTCCCTCCTCATTTACTTCTAGCCTCATAAAGTTATTAGCCAGAGTCTGAACTTCTCTAGCCAATGGGCGTCTAGAAACATGCAAGTGAGCTAGACTTCCCATGCTTCCTGCCTTTCTACTTAAGGCGTCTGCCACAACATTAGCCTTTCCTGGATGATACAAGATAGTGATATCATAGTCCTTCAGTAGTTCCATCCATCTCCTCTGTCTCAAATTCAAATCTTTTTGAGTAAAGACATACTGTAGGCTACGATGATCCGTGTATACTTCACACTTAACCCCCTATAGATAGTGTCTCCATTGCTTTAATGCAAACACTACCGCAGCCAACTCCAAATCATGGGTCGGATAATTACGTTCGTGCACCTTTAATTGCCTTGAAGCATAAGCAATTACATTCTTCTCTTGCATTAGCACTGCACCCAAACCCGAATAGGATGCATCACAATAGACAATGAAATTATTGCCTTCCACTGGCAGGGTAAGGATTGGTGCAGTAGTCAACAAAGTCTTGAGCTTCTGAAAGCTTTCCTCACATTCGTCCGACCATACAAATGGAACATTCTGCTTAGTCAAGTTCGTCAATTGGGAAGCAATGAAAGAGAATCCCTTGACAAATCGACGGTAATAGCTAGCTAAACCAACAAAGCTCCTTATTTCTGACACATTAGTAGGTCTTACCCAATTCTTCACTGTCTCAATCTTAGAAGGATCCACCATCACCCCATCCTTAGAAACCACTTGCCCCAAGAAGGACACTGCATCTAGCCAAAACTCACAGTTGGAGAATTTGGCATAAAGCTTTTTCTACCTCAACATTCCCAATACAATTCTCAAGTGCTCCTCATGTTCCTTCTTGCTCTTTGAGTATACCAATATATCATCAATAAATACGATCACAAAGTGATCCAGCTATGGCTTAAAAATCCTGTTCATCAAGCTCATGAAAGCATCAGGGGCATTCGTAAGCCCAAAGGACATTACTAAGAACTCATAATGCCCATACCTGGTCCGAAAAGCAGTCTTTTGCACATCCGTTGCCCGTATTTTCAATTGATGATAACCTAATCTCAAGTCAATCTTAGAGAAGACACAAGCACCTTGTAACTGATCGAAAAGTCATCAATGCGAGGAATGGGATACTTGTTCTTAATAGTTACCTTGTTCAACTACCGGTAGTGTATGCACATCCGAAAACTCCCATCCTTCTTCTTCAAAAATAACACCGGAGCACCCCAAGGAGATGCACTTGGTCTAATGAAGCCTTTGCTCAACAACTCTTGAAGTTGGGACTTTAACTCTCTTAACTCCGCGGGAGCCATTCTATAAGGGGGTATAGAAATGGGGTGAGTACCCGGTTCCAAATCGATGCAAAAATCAATATCTCTATCCGGTGGCATACCAGAAAGATCTGCAGGGAACACATCCAGAAACTCATGGACTACCGAAACCATCTCAATTGAAGGTACTTGGGTAGTATCATCCCTGAGGTGTACCAAGAAAGCTAAACAGCCCTTACTAACCATTCTCTTAGCACGAACAAAGGAGACGATACGAACCGGATTGGAAGTGTAGTCACCCTCCCACACTAACGGATCTGTCCCAGGCTTGGCTAACGTCACAGTTTTAGCATTACAATCCAAGATTGCAAAATTTGGAGAAAGCCAAGTCATACCCAGAATTACATCGAAGTCAACCATTTCTAACATAACCAAGTCTACATGAGTATTGCTCCCCACAAAAGTCACAAGACAAGACCTATACACCTTTTCAACTATCTCAGACTCACCCACCAGAGTAGAAACACGAATAGGCATGTCAAGCAATTCACAATGTAAATTAAGACCATTAGCAAATTGAGGAAGATACATAAGAAAATGTGGATCCAGGATCAAACAATACAGAAGCCATGCAATCACAAACCAAAAGATTACCTGTGATAACAACATCTGATGTCTCCGCTTCCGACCACCCAGGAAAAGCGTAACAATGGGCCCTATCACCTGTTTGCCCGTTGCCCCGGTCGTTTTGGTGACAACCATTACCTCGGCCACCACGTCCTCTAGAATAACGGCCTCTACCATGACCACCTCTACCTCTATATTGGGGGTCTATAACTCTGTTTTGGACAATTCCTCCTAATATGTCCAGTCTCCCCACATCCATAACACTCTCTGGAGTCAAGCATAGGTCTCTCAGAGAAGTGTTGACCGGTCTGAGGTGGACCCCCAACTACAGTCTATAATGAAGACTGAATTGGTCGGACTGAGTAACCTCTTGAACCCTGTCCTCTAGAGTAAGAACCATTAAACTCACCTCCCTTTTGAAACCTTTTTGATGTCGATGCCATGGTGAAGTCATCTGGCTTCACTCCTTCCACCTCTATCACGAAGTCTACCACTTCTTGAAAGGATTTTGCCGTAGCCGCTACCTGTAAGGCTGAAATCCGCAATTCTGACCTCAACCCCTTCACAAAACGGCGAATCCGCTCTTGTGGACTGAAACAAAGTTGGGTGGCATACCTGGATAATGCATGAAACTTAGCCTCATATGCAGTAACTGACATCCTACCTTGCTCTAGGCTCAAGAACTCATCTCTTTTCCTATCCCTCAAAGTCCGGGGGATATACTTCTCCATAAACAAGCTAGAGAATGATGCCCAAGTCATAGGTGGTGCCTCTGTTAGTTGACACTCAAGATGTGACCGCTACCACATTTTGGCGTTTCCTTGAAACAGATAAGTCACAAACTCAACACCAAACCGTTCTACTATACCCATCTTGTGTAGTATCTCATAAAAGTCAACCAGAAAATCGTAGGCATCCTCAGATTCAGCACTCTTGAAGACTGGAGGTTTCAATTTCAAGAACTTACTGAAATGTTCATGCTGATCATTTGTCATTATAGGCGCTGTAGTCAGACGAGGAAACGTGCCTATTTCCAATGAGGGATCCATGCGGGGAGCCACAATAGCTGCATGTTGTACCTCCGGAATAGGAGGTGTTGGTGCAGAAAACACTAGAGGTGTCTGGCCCTGATCAGATAACCAACTAAGATAAGCAAGAACCTGATTGATCATCTCTGGGGTAGGTTGGGGTGGCAAATCCTCATTCTGCACTTGTTCATTCTCCCCATCCTCACCCTCTCTTACCACTTCCTCAGTTGGTGGAGGAGTCACCGCCCTAGTACCAGATGGGCTAGGTGCTCGTCCTCTTCCTCTAGAGGGCGTCCTCCCACGACCTCTTCCATGGCCTCTTGTCACTACTCCTCTTCGAGCTACAGCCCCAGTGGCTGGCTCAGACGCTTCTTGTCTTGCCGATGTTGGTGTTGGCGCAGTCGTTGCTCTAGTTCTAACCATCTGCGAAATACAGTGAAGATGGTCAGATACCAATTTGTATCACCTAGATACCAATTGGATCCAAGTAATAGCACGAAAGAAAGAAAGAATGGAGTTTTCCTAAAGTCTTATAGTCTCTGAAAGATAAGTAAAGGCGTCCCTCTACCGTTCCTTAAGACTCTACTAGACTCGTTCTTGTGTGATGAGACTAATGAACCTAATACTCTGATACCAAGTTTGTCACGACCCAAAAAGCGTCGTGAGTGGCACCCACATTTATCCTCCTATGTGAGCGAACCAACCAATCTAAACCCCAACGTTTTAACCATAATAAACAGAAAACAATGCGGAAGACTTAAAACTCATTAACAAAATCAGTAATCAACTTCTAAATCTCAAAACTTATCATTATCCCTAAAATCTGGAAGTCATCATCACAAGAACATCTATCCTCAAATTACTAATTCTAAGAGTATCTAGAAAGTTAGAATAACTAAAAAGCTAGTCTATGCCGGAACTTCAAGGCATCAAGACATGAAGAAGAAGATCCAATCCAAGCTAGAAGCGTTAGCTCACCCTCAAAATCCGGTATAATAAAGACTGGCTAGAGTTGCGGTTGAGTTGAAGACGACGGTACGTTTGCTGCACTCCACAATAACAAGGAAAGAAACATACAAGTAGGGGTCAGTACAAGACAGTTTTTCCAGAAATAAAATCTGCTGCTCAAAATGACTAAACAGGTCGTTACATATTTTTTCTAACTAGAGTACAAAACTTAATTATTTTTTTGAAGGGGGGGGGGAGAGGGAGGATATAGGGAGGGTAGAGGTGAAAAAATAAAATTTTGAAGTTGAATATATTTTTTTGCGGTAGAGATGAGTGGTGGGGTCGACGGTAGGGTTAAAGAATGAAATTTTAAAGTTGAAAATATTTTTTAAAAGACAAGCTTAATTTTTTTTGGGGGTGGAGAGGGGAGAGGAGGCTGGGGGGATGAGATGTCGAGGGTAGGGGTGAAATAATGAATATTTGAAGTTTAAATATATTTTAAAAACAAACTTAATTTTTGTATTTTGGGAGGTAGGGGGTGGCTGTAGTGGGTGAAGGGTGGAGGATTGAGGTGAAAAAATAATTTTTTGAAGTTGAAAATGTTTTTAAAAAACAAACTTAAGTTGCAAGAGAATTTTAAAAGATATTTTCTTAAGCTTTTAAGGAAAGTCATTTTTCTTAAATTTGAAAAAAATGAATTAATTTAAAAAAAATAATAAAATCAAAAATGAAAAAATAAAAAAAATATTTTTCGAAGAATACTTTCTTTCACACAAACACATCATTTGTCAAAGTGATGTGTATGTCTATCCCCCGGATAATCTCCACGGAAGGCTCTGCACAATTTCCAATAAACATTAGTCTCTTCTACCTTACTTTTTTTTTAAATTTTATTCTTGCTTATATGTTACGTACTAAGGAAAATCCCGTTTCAGTATGGAGTCAATAGTTATTATTTTTTTATAAGATTATTGTACTTAATATTATAATAAAGTTATGTATGTTATAAACAATTTGTATTACAGTGAATGTCTAATTATGTGGAGTCCTAGTAGGATATGGTTAGGAATACTACTTGGGGACCAAGTAAGTTTTTCCCTATAAATAAATGATTTTCCTTCATTGTGAATAAGATTTGTGAAAAATCTATGAATCCTGAATATTTCAAGAGAAATAAGAAGTCTTTTCTCTTCTCCCTACTTTCTTCTTCTTCTAAATTTATATAGTTTCATAACACGTATCAGCACGATTGTTCTATTCTTAAAGAATTATGAAGAAGACGGGAAAAGTGCAAAAAGATATCTTGCATACCTTATGCAATAAAGTTCTTATATCTTCAAGATAGGATTTATCTTTATGTTATAATTATTTATGTAACAAATCTGGAGGTACCATCTAAAGTAAGTATTTAAAGAGACTTGTTGACTCTTTATACGTTTAATTTTAACCGACTGGGAAGAGAATTACATAATTTATTTTAATAATTAAATAATTACAATTTAGTGAAAGATATGTTTTCAATCTTTATATGAGGTACGTGATCTATTAAATTATATCTACTAACTGTTAGTGTTGATTATAACAAATCAATATTCTTAATTTTGTGTGTAATTATAATATGTGATTATATTAATGATCATCAAAAGTGATGAAATTACAATTATTTTAAAGGCTTGAGGTTGAGCCTCATTGTGGGTAAGACGATAAATTTAAGTTTTATCGCACCAAAAGAATAAGACGATGAATTTATGTCCAATCGCACTAAGAGGGTAAGATATCAGGTATCTTGATGATTTGTGATGAAAGATGTTGGATTCAAGTCCCTTATTGATTTATTACATAAGACGTTGGGTTTGAGTCTCAATGCACCATATTGATGATATTATGTTGAATAAGGGAAATAATGAGTTATTGATAAAATTAGCCATGAAATATATCTCGTTAAAACAGATCCATTCCCTAAAATGAATGTTATAGTCATGCATATTACGTCTTAAAGAAGACAAGTGATTGAATAATGCACATAACTATAGAATGAGGTACTAAATCTATCATAATTTGATATGCACATGTTTGTGTTCCATTCATCAAGAATGAGAACTTTTAATAAATGCTAAAAATATAAATTCATCCTTTAAAGGGAATGAGGTGTAAGCCCCCATGCTAGGCATGATAAAGATTGTGACCTTGGTCAATGATGTGGTATCACCAAGAATGTCTCTAAGAAGACATGTATTATAGAAAAATTTCATGTTGAATGTCCAGGCTTGTATTGAACAAGAATTAATGCAATTGAGGCACATTCTATGGTAAATAAGAAGTTTACTTATTCCAATACATTCTTAGTTTGAACGATTGTCTGGGACATCGTTAGTCTATAATGTTAGACGAATTATGGAAAGTTAAAATGGACATCCATAGAATAACCTAAAAATTCTTTTCAATGGTGAATTTTCTTGTAATGATTATTAGCAAGGCAATCTAATTGTGACACCATCATAACGAAAGTTGAGATTGAATTCTCTGCGTTCTAGGAATGTATACAGATATTTGTGGACCTACACATCCACTTAGTGGATTGTTTAGATATTTAATGGTCCTAATAAATGTTTCTTCTATATGGTCTCATGTGTGTCTATCATTATCTCGTAACTTGATGTTTGCAAAAATGTTGGCACAAATAATATATTTACATGCACAATTTTCTTCAGATTAGTTTATTCAAAGATGGAATCACGACTCACCTAAAGGGTAAAATAATTGAGAACGAATAAATCTGAAAATTACTCTTGGAGTAATAAAATTGGAATTTAGTCATATAATAGTAAATCAGAATCTTACTAAAGCAAAAGACACATGACGTAGTAAACTTGGAGTTTACGAGTACCAATAATTTTATTATTTGGCATTAATAATTTGTTCATCCCAAAGATTTGCATACTAAGTAATGGACATACATTGAAAAACTATAAGATTCTTCTAGAATTCTTTACGTTGTTTGTTCTCGTGATAAAGTTGATTGGATCAACTAAAGTTGGGACTAAATCCCTAAATTCTGAAAAGTATAAAAGGTGAATATGGGCCCATTCACCTATCATGTGATATGATAATAAGATGCATCTATAAGATAATCACATGTGTTTTTGTTTTCAACATGTAGTTTGACATTCACAAAATTGTTTATGCAAAAATAATCGAGTTAAGAACACAATTTGAGAATATGTAATCAAGACAATTTATCTTGATAATATTGATAAGTACTCAAGATGATGTGACACAAAATGTCTCAAATAGTAAAATCATTGTTTATGAAAATAAAGTTTCATATGTTGATATGAAATAAGATATTGCATACAAAAGTAATTGTACGCATCGAACTGATAAATTATGATCAAATTTTCTTTCAATTGATTTATGGTCGGGGACCAAATATTTTTCATCTGATTATTCTGACATATGGTATATTATCAATGAATATACAATTATGCACAAATATAAATTCTCCAAAATATTGAGATATATGTTAGTTTGTCTAACATAAGGGGGAGACTAGAAGCAACACAAGAGTTGTAAATACATCTATTGAATGTCCCTTAAGAATAAAGTATATGATATGCATGAAGCATGATAGAATAATCAATTCTAAATAAAATAATCCTTGAAAAATGGGGAGGATCAAAGAATCAAAATGATCATAATAAGGAGGCAATGTGCTCTTGGAGAGCCTACGACATAACACTTTATGAAACCTCATGAGAGGGGTAGCTACCCAAAAATAATGAAGTTATGAGATCTCAATAAGTTTTGTCGTATTGTGAATCAATACAAAATGATATATCGTTGACGATATCTTTGATACAATAGCGCGCAATATTGTAAAAGATTATGAGGATATGGATTCTACATCTATTAAAGCATACTTGTGTAGAAATAATTATCAAGTGAAAAGTGGAATGATGCATCTTGGTAAGCGTAAAGCTTATTTGACTTGCAATCTAGGCACTGGAAGATGTCATACATCTAATATTGAATGTTGTTACTTGACAAATTGATATGAAAATTTACAATGGGTTCAAAATCTAAAGCATATACAAGTTTTTGGAAAACTTGTTTATCATCCTCATAAGGATTAAATAGATTTAAAATGCATAGAGCATATACAAGTATTATTATGCAAGTTGATAACTAGAATTGAAACTCCTGGCAATAGATTATTTGCTTAAAGAAGTTGTAAGGACCATGTAGAAATCTTTGATCTTGAAGGAAAGATTCATAAAAGTAGATAGAAGAAAAAATATTTCGTCAAGGTTTTTCTACTCATGATCTCCCAAGAATGGTGATATCAACATGCAAGAGGTATGTTCAAGTAACATTATTGTTGATTTATTCACCAAGTCTCTATAAACTACAACTTTCAAGAAGATGATGCACAAGCTTGGAAAAAGATTCTCATCTCTGAATTGTTGTTCTCATAAGGGGGAGTTAATACGAGATGTACTCTTTTCCTCTCACAAGGTTTTGTCCCATTGGGTTTTCCTTCTAAGGTTTTTAATGAGGCATCCACAATGCGTATTATTAGATATGTGTAGTCTTTTTTCTTCACTAGATTTTTTTCCCACTGGGTTATATCTAGTAAGGTTTTAATGAGACACATAATTTATCGACATTCAAGAGAGAGTGTTATAAACAATTTGTATTATAGTGAATGTCTAATTATGTGGAGTCCTAGTAGGACATGGTTAGGAATCCTACTTGGGGACCAAGTAAGATTTTCCCTATAAATAAAGGGTTTTCTTTCATTGTAAATAAGATTTGTGAAAAATCTATGAATCCTGAATATTAAAGAGAAATAAGAAGTCTTTTCTTTTCTCCCTACTTTCTTCTTCTTCTAAATTTATACTGTTTCATAACAATGTATAATTTTTATTTTGGTACAAATATATATTATTTGTTGATGTTTTAATTAAATGTTAAAGTTTGAACATTTAATTATCTAAAAGAAAAGTAAATAACAACAAAGATGTATTTAACAATAATTGATTCTCACTCAAGAATAATGACAGAAACCTTCATTGAAAAAGAGTTTAAATTATTATCTTTTTCATTTTTTTATATAATATTATTTTTCGATTATGAATAAAGTTTCATTATTTTTATTTAAAAATAATTAGATGTTAAGTATCTTATTTGATCTATGTTTTGTACATTAAAAACTATAGTTATAATTCCAAATATGTCAATGGAAAAATTATTATTATTTTTCCAGAATTTTTATTTTTGTAATCTTGCTCTATTATTCATAACTCCATCTTAATTATTAAAAAATAATTGAATTATTCTTTAATAAGTGCTCAATCTTTATCCTTACAAGACTCAACAATTTCATTTATTCATTTTTTATTCAACTCTTAAGTTAGAGACTATTCATCAAATATAATCCTTATTTATCTAATTCAATTTGATCCTTAAAGAAAGTGATCATAGCTCATAATACTCTTTATTCGTTGTCACTCACCTTTTTAAAGAGGGACAGAGCTACAATGTTAAATGGGGTTCGGACGAAACTATTAATTTTTGTGTAGGTCCTATATATGTACTAAAAAATCATTTACAAATATATGCAAACCCACAACCAAAAAAGGCGTATGGCAAGCGCGAGCAGCTCTAATTCTTAGGTTTGGGGGTTCGGGCCTCACTAGCAGCTATGCATTTTTTTATGTAATTCAATTTTTTCTAAATTTTTTATTTTAATTTATGTATATATATATATATATATATATATATATATATATATATATATATATATATTTATATTTATAAATCCTATTTCAAACAATGAAATAGAAAATTTATAATTGAAGATAATAATAAAAAAAAGTAGTAGCATACTCCAAAACAACATCTGAAAATGAATTTAAAAATAGAAAACTGTAAGTAACAAAAATATAATGTCATATTCTAAAACAACATCTCATTGTTGATTTCTTTTGAAGCATTCAATATAACATTAAATCCCAAATTTATTTTATAAAGTTAGGGTTCTAAATTTTACTAGCTACTTCATTGCTATTGCTTATGGTCAAAGTGCAGAACTCTGCCCTAGAAAGTACTATTTACCCTTCCCAGTTCCTTTTCGGCTCTCTCTTTTTTTTTTATTTGTCTTTAAATTGTATAACGATTTATTTAAAGATCTTATTTATAATCTTTGATTTTAAGACTATTCCACATATTAATAATTGATTATATTAATTAAGTTATTGTTTGCTTCTCGAAATATAACTTTCAATACAAGAGTGGCTCAAAGATCAACCAAGTAAAACCTTCCATTAAGTCCCAGTAATATTAATCGCGAATTTAATAATTTAAATTTTACTTAAAATAATTTTAAGGTTACAAAAAAAATGCTTTTGTGTGTGTGTAACGATATTGATCTAATATATTGTTCTATTTTAAAATTTTTGAACCCACAAACATCAAATCTTTGCTCCGCCTATACTTTTGAGCTACGAAGATTGTAAATGTTCTATCAATGATGGTGACACACAAAAATACTGAATTTTTGACTACTCAATCATGACAATCACCATATAAAATTTATTTCAAGGAAAATATTATTGAGTATGGAAATAAAATCTCAAGTTGACGAACTTAAATGCTAATTTAATCATTTAAAAATTATATAAATATAAATTTATTAAATGGTTTGAATTATATTAAATTAATAAATATATTAGTCCAAATAAATATTATGGATTAATATAATTGATTTAATTATTTAAATTCAGATAAAAATAAATTTAATTAAAGTCCGCTCCATAAAGCCCATATGATATTTCACTTAAATCTGGTTGCTCGAAGGGATTCCTATTCCAATCGCAACTCCTGTATTCTAAAACAATAAATAGGGGTCTCATAATTCATAAAAGAGAACCAAGAATTCTTCACAAGAAGCTATAGAAAGTTCATGGATCAAAAGTCATAAATTTCTCTACAAGTTCAAGGATTCAAAAATTCAAGTATTCAAGTTCAAGATTTGAAGAAGTCAAGATCAAGTTCAAGAACGATCAAAATCAAGACCACCGGATTCAAGATCAAGCTAAAAACCCTTCAATTCAACTAGAAAGTGAAGATCAATATAAGGTTCAAATCCAAGATCAAGTTCAAGACCACCAGATTCTAGAACAAGCTTCAAGTCCTTGAATTCAACTAGAAAGTCAATATCAAGATAAAGTTCAACTTCAAGTCAAAGATTAAGTTCAAGAACAATCAAGATCAAGACCACTGGATTCAATATTAAGCTCCAAGCCCTTGATTGAACTAGAAAGTCAAGATAAAATTCAAGTTCAAGATCAAGTTCAAGAATGATCAAGATCAAGACCATCGGATTCAAGATCAAGCTCCAAGCCCTTGAATTCAACTAAAAAGTCAAGATCAAGATAAAGTCCAAGTCCAAGAAGAAGTCAACATCAAGATCAAGAACGATCAAGATCAAGACCACCAAATTCAAGATCAAGCTCCAAGCCCTTGTATTCAACTAGAAAGTCAAGATCAAGATAAAGTTCAAGTTCAAGATCAAGTCCAGGTCGAAGATCAAGTTCAACTCCAAGATCAAGATAGAGATCAGGATCTAGATAAATCCCAAGTTCAAGATCAACCTTTAACCCTTGAAATTATATTTGAAAAGGCGAATTTAGAGGAATCATAGAGATTTTAACACTCGCACTTGAAATAATAAATCGATTGTTGCTATAATTTTGCGTTCTTGATTATTGTTTTCTCGACGTGAATTTTATTGTCTAGAAATTCTAACACGCCCTGTGGGACCATCTCTACCTCTCATCTAAACTTTTCAAGAATCAATAAATAGCAAAATGTCTTCCTCTATAGAAGAACAACTAGCAACCTTAACTAAAGCAATTGAAGGTCTGACAAAGTGCACACACGAACAAGATGCTTAACTTTCTAAGCTAACAAATAAGATGTATAACATGATTGAAAGAAGATCAAGTCAATGACCTCTTAAGGTTTCTAAAATTCAAGATGAAGAAGAGTCTTGCGTAAAGCAAACAAAGATCAAAGAGATTCTTTTCTCAGATGAAGGTTTAATTCCAATTGATCTATTAGAGAACTTTATCTTAGAGGCTATCGAAGACAAATATGAGTCTTCGTCCAAATTTTCTTCCATATATGCAAAGTCATATACACAAAGGATTAATAACTTGAAAATGTCTGAGGGTTATCAACCTCCCAAGCTTCAACAATTTGATGTCAAAGGAAATCCCAAACAACATATAGCACACTTTATTGAGACTGGCAATGCCTCTGGGACGTATGGTGATTATCTTGTTAAAGAGTTCGTTCAATCTCTCAAAGAAATTGCCTTGGATTGGTACATAGATCTTCAATCTAATTCTATAGATAGTTGGGAGCGATTAGAGCAAGAGTTCCTTAATCGTTTCTATAGCACGTGACATGTAGTTATTATGATGGAACTTGCAAAGGCTCGTCAAGGTGAGGATGAGTTAGTTGTTGACTTTATTAATCGCTGGAGAAGTCTGAGCCTTAGCTGCAAAGATCGCCTTAGTGAAAATTCTAGCATTAAAATGTGCATCCAAGGTATTAATTGGGGTCTTCACTACATTTTTCAAGGATTAAATCCCAACACATTTGAAGAGTTAGCAACTCGTGCACATGAAATGGAATTAAGCATGACTTTAAGAGAAGATCAACAATCCCTTGTCTATGGACCTCATGAAGATAAAGATATAGAAGAACTCCAAATTAGGGGCAAGTCTGCATCCGAAGATGACTTATGAACAGTCAATGTATATCTAGACGCTCCTTAACGCATGAGCTTAAGCTGCAAGTTACAATGCTCCTTGAAACACGAGCTTATACTATATATCACTTAAGTCTTCAAGTTGAAATGCTCCTTGAAACACGAGCTTAAACTTTATGTCACTTAAATTTTTAAGTTTCATTTAAATCTTCAAGTTGAAATGCTCCTTGAAACACGAGCTCAAACTGTATATCACTTAAATCTTAAAGTTTGACTTAAATCTTTAAGTTGAAATGCTCCTTTAAACACGAGCTTAAACTATATATCACTTAAATCTTCAAGTTGAAATGCGCCTTGAAACACGAGCTTAACTGTATGTCTCTTAAATCTTAAAGTTTGACTTAAATCTTCAAGTTTAAATACTCCTTGAAATACGACTTTAAGTTGTATCTCACTTAAATCTTCAAGTTAGAGTTAATTTTGAAGTTGAAATGCTCATTGAAACACGAGCTTAAAATATAAGTCACTTAAATCTCAAGTTTGAGTAAAATGTTCAAGCTGAAATGATCCTTGAAATACGAGCTTAAACGGTATGTTTCTTAAATCTTCAAGTTTGATTTGAATCATCGAGTTAAAATTCTCCTTGAGACACGAGTCTAAACTATATATCGTCAAGCTCTTTAAATTTGAGCTAAATCTTTGAGTTAAAATGCTCCTTAAGGTACGAGCCTAAACTACATGTCACTCCTGGCCCGCAAGAGTATAAACTGTGTACGACATAACCATTAAAAAAGACACTCAATCCCCCAAAACTACGTTGTGACTTGATCCTCTTCACTTAGGTACGTAGGCTCTTAGAACCATATTATAAGTTCAGTTGCATAAATGTAAAAAAAAAAAAACATGTTCCCACTTAGATGTCACATGATTATTAAAGATATAAGTATTTTATTTTATCTTTTGTCTCATCAAACTTTAGACTTGTACGAAGTATTCATTGGTCAATAGATGGGGGCAAACCCTTGTAAAGTATGAGTTTCTTTAACAACATGCTTGAAGTTTGTTTAAAATTGATGTTTTTTTTAAATCATCTAAGTATACAAGTTGAAGTCTTAAAATCTTCAAAGTAGTGTTTTGATTCTTTAAGTCTAAAATTAAAGTCTTTGAATTCTTTTCTGCAAGATGAAGCCTTATAATTCTTTTCTGCAAGTTGAAGTCATCAGATTCTTCAAGTCTTAAAAGTTGAAGTCTTCAAATCCTTCAAGTATCGTGAGTTGAAATATGTAAATCTACGAGTTGGAGTCCAAAAAAAATCTCATAAGTCTCTAGGTTGAAGTCTTTAAACTCTTCAAGTATGCAAGTTGAAGTCTTCAAATTCTCTAAGTTGAAGTCTTCAAATTCTTCAAGTATTCAAGTCGAAGTCTTCAATTTTTTCAAGTTTACAAGCTGAAGTCTCTAAATTATTTAAGTCTGTAAGTTGAAGTCTTCAAGTTCTTTAAGCGTGCGATTTGAAATCTTAAAGTCTGCAAGTTGAGGTCTTCAAATTTTTCGACAAGTTAAACTCTTTGAATCCTTTAAGTCTGCAAGTTGAAATCTTCAAATTATTCAAGTTTGAAGGTTGAAGTTTAAAAGTCTTGACACCTTTAGATTGCCCTTCTTAAGGGCGGGATTTAAATCTATCCGCTTTTGCCTTAAGAACACCATAAAGTTACCTTTCTTAAGGAGGGGATTTTCATCTATCCGCTTTCGCCTAATGTATACCATAAAGTTACCTTTCTTAAGGCAGGGATTTACATCTATCTATTTTTTCCTTAAGAACACCATGAAGTTACCTTTCTTAAGGTGGGGATTTACATCTATCCACTTTCGCCTTAAGAACACCATGACGTTACCTTTCTTAAGGAGAGGATTTACATCTATCCGCTTTCGCCTTAAAAACACCATGAAGTTACCTTTCTTAAGGAGGGGATTAAAATCTATCCGCCTTCGCCTTAAGAGCACTGTGAAGTTACCCTTCTTAAGGCGGGGATTTACATCTATCCTTTTTCTCCTTAAAAACACCATGAAGTTACCTTTCTTAAGGCATGGATTTACATCTATCAGCCTTTGCCTTAAGAACACCGTAAAGTTACTATTCTTAAGGCGAGTATTTACATCTATCCGCTTTCACCATAAGAAAGTCGTGAAGTTACCCCTCTTAAGATGGTCTTAAGAACACCATGAAATTAGCCTTCTTAAGGCGTGGATTTACATCTGTCCGCTTTCGCCTTAAGAATATCATAAAGTTACCTTTCTTAAGGCAGAGATTTACATCTATCCGCTTTCGCCTTAAGAATACCATAAAGTTACCTTTCTTAAGGCAGGGATTTACATCTATCCGCTTCCACCTTAAGAATACCATGAAGTTAGCTTTCTTATGGAGGGAATTTACATTTATCCGCTTTCGCCATAAGAATGCCATGAAGTTACCTTTCTTAAGGCGGGGATTTACATCTATCCGCTTTCGCCTTAAGAATACCATGAAGTTAAATTTCTTAAGGCGGGATTGATACTTGAAAGTCATGCTAAGCTAACTAGGTTAGACTTAAGACAATATCTTCTTGTTGATAACTAAGCCTTTGAAGAAAATTTCAACCCATCACAACCTTTTTTGGCGACGATGTTATGAGATTGAGATATAAAGTATTTTGTGAGGCAACAAAAATCTTAAATTTTCAGCGTATTAGAGTTTAAAGTTAACTTCAAAAAATCACCTATAAAGATTCTTAAGGTATTAAATCTTGAGTTTTGGACTTGTTGTGGATCATTGTGTCTAGATTCAAAATAATCAATCGTCTTGTGATTTCGTCGTTCCTACATCAAGACACAAAAGTTTTAGTGAAGCCACACAAATCTGAAATTTTCAGCATGACAGAATCTAGAGCTAAATGTAAAAAATCATTAAAAAAAGATTCGGAATGTATTAAATTCTGAATTTTGGATATATTAAAGATCGAGAGTCCTAATTTCAGCAAAATCAAACCGTTCATGATTTTAAAGTTTCTAAAATGAGATATGAATTTTCTACGACAGACGCATCTATCAAGCTGTAGAAAAAGTGATGAACAGAATCTAGAGCTAACTTCAAAAATCATAAAAAAAAAAAAGATACGGAATGTATTAAATTCTGAATTTTGGATATGCTAGAGATAGATAAGTCTAATTTTAAAAAAATCAATCAGTTTATGATTTTGATTTTTTTACAATGAGATATGAATTTTCTACGACAAACGTGTCAAGCTGTAGAAAAAGTGACGAAAATAAGTAAATGGGAAGGAAAATTACCTTGAATTGTGCATCTTTCGTCAATGGCTTGTATCTCACAATCCGTAATTGAAAAAAATTATTGATACAATGCGTCTATTTAAAGATGTCATGTGATGGGAATAAAATTCTTTTCCTAGTCCAATAACAAATCATTTTTGGATAGGACAATAGAAAAGATATATATTTAAAATTGAGTAGGAATACAAGAATTATTAAACAGTTAGTGGATGAGTTTGAATTGGATGATGATACGATTGACTATGTTAGGGGCATTAGGCCATATCCTGGAGACATGGATTGGATACATGCCATGTTTTTGACATGCATATAACATGTCTGAGAGTTTCTACCTAAATTGTTGAAATATAGTGGAATAATAAATCATTTGCTAGAAAAGTTTCTAAATGAACCATGGGATTTAAAGGTCGATTGGATCCCATGGTAAAAAATTAAACTGGAGCGATGTGCGGGTCATATTCCCTTCCATTCATTGAGCATTTGGTTAGGGGGACAAAACTTCAACATCCTAAAACCCTGTTGTGTGACAATCTAGTTGAACGAATGCAATAGGTTTGGGCTTATAGGTTAATGTCTCGGAGCCTAAAGCCTTGAAAATGTGTTTGTAATTAAAGACAATGTTTTATGTTTTCACTTATGCTATTTTATTTATCTTATATTGAGAGCAAAAACATAGTATGTTATAGGGATAGTTCTCATATGTAGAAACATATGACTCAAATGTTCAAACATTGCTATAGAAGGGTCATCTGTAGCGACATTTGAGGCATATGTAGCAACATATGGATCAAATAGTCAAACATTGCTACATAAGGGTCATTTATAGCAACATTTGAGGCCTCTATAGCTGCATATGGATCATATGTAGCAACATATGCCAAAAATGGTCAAACTTTCCTACATAAGGGTCATCTGTAGCGATATATGTAATATATGTAGAAACATATGCCTAAAATCGTCATGCATTTCTTCATAAGGGTCATCTGTAGCTACATATGTGATATATGTAGCAACATATGTCTCAAATTGTCAAACATTGCTACATAAGGGTCATTTATAGCTACATATATGATATATGTAGCAACATATGGATCATATGTAGCAACATATGTCTAAAATGGTCAAACATTGCTACATAACTGTCATCTGTAGTTGCATCTGTGATATATGCAGCAACATATGTCTCAAATCGTCAAACATCTCTACATACGGGTCAGCTGTAGAAACATTTGAGGCATCTGTAGCAACATATGTCTCATATATAGCAACATATGTCTCAAATTGTCAAACATTCCTACATAAGGGTCATCTATAGTGACATTTGAGGCATCTGTAGCAACATATGGATCATATGTAGCAACTTATGTCTGATATGGTCAAATATTAGATCAGGAATTCAAAACTATGTTTATTTATTTCCACAACTATGATAATTTTAATGGTTTACACAACTACATAAGAATTTTCTATCCTCTACAGTATTCTTCTTGCTAATGATTAATAATACAATTAAAAAAACACCAAGATTAGCTTCCACATGGTACGACATTTGGCCTTCTTCTTTTCCTTCATACCCCATTTGTTACCACTTTTAATATGACTTTCATCATCAGTTTCCAACTCCTTAATTTTATTCGCCAATATGAGAAAAATGAACTTGGATCATATATCAACATCTTCATTATCCGTCCATCTAAAGAATATGCATGCATTTTTCGAAAATACACACCACAAAAGAAATTTAATTTTCGAAAAAACAAAAAAAAGAGATCTAAAGTATCCAGAAGACTAAGATTTATAGAAATGAACATACACAATATCATGGACAAGATCAAAATCTTTGACTTGGATTGCCATTTGACCATGAAGTTTTCATCGAAAGTAAGTCTCTATGATTGCAATAGATTTCCACACCCAACATGGTATCATTTTAATCATTACAAATTCGATTTAGTATTGCTTTGATCATTTCAAAAGTAACAAAAACAAACAAAACACATTCATTAGATCTATATTGTAAAGAATAATTTCTTACCAAACCAGATATGGGAAAGTTCTGAAATTTGGTTTAACCAAAGGTCAATCAAATTAGTTATGTGTAAAAAAAATAATATAAAAGATTGACCGATAAAAGACTGAAATAATATCATTATATCCTGAGAGATCCATGCAAAGCGGGAGGTCATATCGAAAGAGAGAGAAAAAGTGCCAAGACCGAAGAGGCAACAGTGAAGAAATTGGAAACCCTATTCTTGAAATGAATATGAAAACCCTAATTTATATGTATATACATCCCTTTTTGAAATGAAATAATTGGTCGATCGGGCCAGTTTTAGTTTTGATTTTAAAGAATTGGGCCAATTTTATAAAGTATTTACACGTTTTATAAGTTGTTGCCACATATGTCAGATCTGTTGTAATTTTGCCAACTGAATAGGCATATGTTGGCACAGATGAAACATTAAGAAGGGACTAATAGACGAATTGATCGATTTAGTAATGGAAAATTGAAAAGTTGGACCAAATTTTATTACTTTAGACCATAATTAAGCAATAAAATAAGGTATAACAATTGGAACAATGATTTACAAGGGTGTTACATAATTATCATATGGATTTACTTTGTTGTTGTATGACGAACTAGTGGGATGATAGTCTTTCAAAATATAATTGATAGAATCAAATTAAGGTTGTTGTATTCTACCATAATTTATTACTTGAAAATATTATAGGACTATATATTAGTGTTACAAATCGAATTAGGTGACCATTTAATTGAATTAACCCCCAAAAGACACATTTTATAATTTGTATGTTGCCTCATATGTAAGATATGTTGCAATTTTGCCCACAGAACCTGAATATGGTGGAACAGATGAAACATAAAGGAGGGACTAATCGATGAATTGATAAATTTAGGTATGGAAAATGAAAAGTTGGATCAAATTTTATTACTTTAGACCATAATTAAACAATAAAGATAAGATATAATACATGGAACAATGATTTACAAGGGTGTTATATAACTATCATGTGGATTTAGTTGATCATTGTATAATGAACTAGTGGGATGATAGTCTTTATAAATATAATTCATAGAAACGAATTAAGGTTGTTGTATTGGACCATAATTTGTTACTTAGACATGTTGTAAGACTATATATTAGTGTTACATATTAAATTAGGTGACCATTTCAGTGAACAAACCCCCAAAGACACATTTTATGATCTGTATATGTCTCCACATATGTCAGATATATTGCCATTTTGGCAACAGAACCTGAATATGTTAGCATAGATAAAACATTAAGGAGGGACTAATTGACTAATTGATTGATTTAAGAATGGAAAAATTAAAAGTTGTAAGTCCTTAATGATGCGAAAAACTTAATTCTAAAATAAGTACATATGTTGCCACATAATTCGAAATAAGTACAAAAGAAAAAAAACATTTTCAGCACATGTCATATGTTGCCACATAATTTGAAAATAAGTATAAAAGACAAAAAGGCAACATTTTCACCATATGTCATATGTTGCAACAAATTTATTTAATCCAACACCGTCGTATGATGAAGAAATTTAACTAGATAATCTAGTTCTAAATCACAACTGCACAATTCACAATGTGTATCATCTTCATCGTCGCCTCCCTAAGGGCAACCATTCTTGCGGGCAATTTGATGGGGTTGATGAACAGTGCAACAAATTGGTTTTCTCCCAACAAATTAGGTTGTAGCACCCACATTTGATTTAAAATTTATTGCAAATTTTGTCAACATTTTCTCACTTTTTGGGCTCATTTTTTTTGTTGGCGATGAACATCAAGCCTTCTCTCATGGATTTACCGCCTTCAAAGATTAAATTACGGAAAGCACATAGGATGCACCAATGTGGCCACCGCCTGCTGCTTGTTTAACCATTCCCAATGAAGTTGGATCATTATGGTTGAAAAATCATACTACAGAATAAATAACACATTTAAAATACAAAATACATTGATAAAAACATGAATACAGACGAAAACGTTAAAATTACCATGCATTTTTCTGTATAAGGCTTATTAGTTCTCCGACGCTATGCACATTTCCATGAAAGAGTTGGCCTGTTGATTCATCGTCCATCTAGGTTCAGGAGGTAAGTTGACCAATGTTACTTTCTGATATACATAATGTTCATTACCGACTTCATTGAGGAACCTGGATTTGAGAAATGAAATAAAAAGGTATGGAAATGAAATTAAATACTAAAAATTGATTAAGACATACATACCTTAATTTTACCCTCATTTAATCTTGTAGGGAGAAGGAAGCAACCCTTTCAACAATAAGAATTACCACTTCAGTCGGAAGGGATTCAATGTAGTTTTTCTAGTTGAAACCATTTTTTAGAAAATTATGTGAAGAAGAGAAGGAAACTTTTGACTTCTCCCTCCATTCTGTTTTGTTCTTATAAAATTCTGAGAAATTTGAAAAATTGCAAGAGAAAAGATGGCTTATCAAAACAGGGGTAAAAAATTGGAGAGACGTAAAATTATTTATTTATTAAAAATGTTTCAGTGGCACTAAATAAATGATTGTTGAAAATACTTACAAGTAATCATTTTTTAAAAATATATAAGGATAGATGCGTAATTATTTTTTAAAAATGTAGTTGACATATATTGCAACATATGCAATACTCTATTGTAATATCTAAAACATAATTGACATATGTTGGTACAGATACGTTATGTTGTAATATCTAACACATAATTGACATATCTTGCGACATATGCAATATTCTGTTGTGTAATGTAACACATAATTGTCATATCTTGAAACATATAAATTTGTTAAAAATTAGTCACACTTTTTATTTAGAGATAAAAATCAAATTCAAAAATCACTGTAAAAAACAAAGAAAGGTAACATTTCTCATCGTGGATTTACAAGTTCTTTACATATGTTGCCACATATGGAAATTTAATTAATTCCTCGTATGACGCAAAAAATTAACTAGATAATCTATTTTTATATCACACCTACACAAATCACAATAACTATCATCTTCATTGTAGGGTCTTCTCTAGGGAAAATCATTCATACGACCAATTCGCTGAAATTGATGAACAATAAAACAAATGGGTCTTCATCCCAATAAATGAGGTCCTGACACATACATTCAACATAAAATATTTTGCAAATTAACTCATGGTTTCACCGCCATTGAAGATTGACATTATGACAAGTACATATTCAGCTCCACTGTACCGCTGTCTACTGGTTGGTTAATCATTTCCAATTCGGTTGGATTGTTACAGTTGAAAGAATCATATTGCAGAAGAAATAACACATTTAAAATGTAAAATTTAGAACAACAGTGAATACAGTAGAAAATATTAAAAATTACCACGCCTTTTCTGTATAAGGCTTCTGAATTCCCTGCTGCTCTGCATATTTTCTGGAAAGAAGCTACTTGTTGAACTCGACCATCTACGATAAAGAAACCGGAGAAAATTTACCTTCTTATATAAAGAACGTTCATTGGCTAATTCATTGAGAAGCGTGGAGTTGAAAAATGAAATAAAATGATTAGGAAATGAAATTAAAGATAAATAATTGATCAATACTAACATACCTAAATTTAACCCTTTGTATGATATCAATTAGTAGTTCCCTCATAAGGGATTCAATGAAGTTTTTTTATTCATGAGATTTTGAAGATTTCTTATTTAACTCCACGCCGTGTCTTAAATCTGTTCTTCGGGGTTTACTTGGATCAACATATGGAGGAGGTATTTCTCCATGTATGATATCCAAAGGGACAATCCCAGAATCTTCAGGTGGTAGAGGGTGAATTTTCTGATAATATGCCATTATGTATTTTCCAACCAAATTATATGGAGAGGAGTACTCATAAATTTCCAAAATCGGCACCAAAAAAAATGTTGGGATCGAAGCGCTACCAAGGCATGTGGGCAAGGTATTTTGTCAAAGTCAAAAATTCTACAAGTACAATTTCTTCTTTTTAGATCCACAGTAGTAACATCACCATGACCAGTGACACTAAGCTTATAGTTAGTGATTTGATGAGCCAACAACTTATTGCTCGCGTTGACATACTCTGACATGTCTTTTTCAATGAAAGGAACAAATATATTAAAGTATAACAATTAAAGTAAACTGGCCCATCAGCAAGGTTACTCTTCAAAACTCCTAATAAGGTCTAATCAAAATTTAAAAATCTGTCATCTCTAAAGAGGACACAAAAAGGAATATGAAGTACTTTTCTAAATAAAGGCTTAACAACAATTTGCACTAAACCAATATGCGAATAATTAAAATTAGATTTATAACAATCTAAATCATTTTATTTAAGGGGATGAATAATTTCTAAAGAATTATTAATAGCAATAGTAGACTCACAAGTATTAATATTACAATGAGTAAGATAACTTAAATTACCTAAGTGATAAATACTTTTGAAAGGTTCTTCTGGAATATTCCTGTTTTGTAAATCATTTTAAATTTTAGCAATCATTGTAGATTGTGAAGACAAATTAATATTGTTTAAAATATTTTGGTTTCTATCCATTTGATTTAGAATATACTTCTATTGGACTTACATGAATAAATTTAATTTAAGAAATAAGAATAATAATTAACATGCTGGAAAATAAATAAAGAATATTAGTATACAATTTAAGATCCAAATAATGTTTCTAAGAGAGGTTTTCTTGGTTTTAGAATTAGTTCTTTTCTTATAGTCGTCTTAGCTACGGGACCACCATCCTAACAGGTCTAAACACCATCCTGGCTACAGCGACCTTTCAGAATCTTTCTTACCAACGTACGCTTCGAAAGAAGATTGACATTCACATTGACATTGAAGTTGACGTTGATGTTGAGTTCACATTCACTTTATCATTGACTTTGATGTTTATGTTGACATTTATGTTGACGTTTATGCTGATGTTTATGTTGATGTTCAGGTTGACGTTTATGATGACGTTAATATTCACGTTGATGTTCAAGTTAACGTTTACGTGAACCTTTTAATTTACATTCACATTGATGTTGACGTTCACATTCAGTTCATGTTGACGTTGATATTGACGTTGACATTGATATTCACGTCAACATTGACATTCATGTTCACATTTACATTCACTTTCGTGTTAGTGTTTATGTTTATGATCACGTTCAAGTTGACGTTGACGTTGAAGTTCACATTGATTTTTACGTTAACGTGTGACATTGACGTTTATATTAAAGTTTACATTGATGCTCACTTTCATGTTCACGCTCACCTGCACGTTAACATTCACATTTACGTTTGCATTGATGTTCACATTGACGTTGACGTTTGCCTTCAAGTTAATGTTCATGTTCAAATTGAGGGTCACATTCACGTTCATGTTGGTGTTCACATTGACATTTATATTTTACTTTGACAATAATTATCATGTTTAAGTTGACATTGACATTCACGTTTATGTTGTCATTGACATTGACCTTCACGTTCAAGTTGACATGTACGTTGATATTCAAATTCACATTGAATTTCATGTATACGTTTATGTGCATGTTCATGTTGACATGCATGTTCATGTTGACGTTCACATTGATGTTTACATTGACTTTCACGTTGACGTTTACATTGACGTTTACCATGACATTGACATTCACGTTCATGTTCACATTCACATTGATGTTGAAGTTCATGTTAATATTCATTTTAAGATTGACGATCATATTCACGTTAACGTTAGCGTTCACATTGACTTTCACATTGATGTTAATGTTATCATTGACGTCACATTAACAATAATTTTCACGTTGACGTTGATGTTGATATTTACGTTGACGTTCACGTTGATGTTTACATTGATATTGACGTTCACGCTGATGTTTTAGTTGCTGTTCAAGCTGACATTACATTGACGTTCACATTGACGGTCACATTAACTTTAACGTTGACATTGACCTTAACGTTGACGTTCATGTTGAAATTGACTATTAATGTTCACGTTAATATTCACGCCCATATTTACGTTGAAATTCATGTTCACGTTTATGTTCATGTTGATGCTTACATTGATGTTCACATTAACGTTCATGTTGATATTGACGTTAACGTTCACGTCTATGTTTAAGTTCGTGTTCACGTTTATATTTACATTATCATTGATTTTAACGTTGACATTTACGTTAATGTTGATGCTTACATTTACATTTTCACTTATGTGGATATAGACTCTCACGACCGGAATCTAGACCTCAGACGAGACTGACGTCGTTGACCTCTCGCAGGTCGCAAACAAGCCAACATACATCATTCTTATTTAATCTAGGTACATTTTAGCAGAAAATTTGAATTTTTTGTTTTCTTATTTCATGCTAAACCTCTTAAACTTAACATCATAGGCGTTCAAAAACAAACCATCTAATATAGAGATAATTAAATGAAAGAAATAGTTCATAATTGCATTAAACGTATTCTTGCCAAAACACACCAATACAAAGTCTAAAATGAAAGTGGAAAGAAACACTAGAGGAACATACTCCACTACATAAAGCCTACATCTAAGCTAGATAATAACAGTAGACATCCTCGAGAGCATGAAGGCCTACCAAGTCCGGATGAAAGATCCACGTCTAGATAGCTACACATCAACATGTATGCTCTAGCGTCCACTTGTGCCTGCACCTAAACTTGTTGAATTTTAGGGGATTAGTACACACTTGTACGATGTATGGGTATATTAAAGCACACACCAAGGTCATGCATGAGTAAGAAGAGCTCTTTCCTAACAACATGATTATGGAAAGTCAAGTTAGTAAACTTGCATGATTTGAATTAGGAAAATTTGTGGACTTGCCAAATTTGGATTGGGAAAGTCATGCCATGAGCGTAAAATGCATCCTCATACTTATCATAGTGAACACAACACATACCATCTTGCACATAGCACATAACATATTGCATATAGCATAACATTTTTCATATCATTCGTTAATATGCCATGAGACCTTAGAACATGGACTTTACATTAAGAATTCCCAAAATGAGGGCTCTACATATGGGACCACAAATAGGGAGACTTCTTTAGACAAACATAGAGTCTGCTTCATTCATTCATACATACTTCATTTCATATCATTCCTAGGCTAGTGTAAACACTAGCTATACCTAGGATGTAGTTTAAGACTTTCATCGCGTTCGTTGTGCAATGATCAAGAATAACCTAGTGTGATTACTTAAGTCTAGCTTGCCTCTTGATCATCATATCCTAACGCCTTTGGTATCATTCATTTCATTAGGTGCATTATTTGACGTTGGCCGGATTCATTCATTGGGAACTTTAACTTTAACTGACATATATCATGTGAGAATCATGAAATCAAGTGTGTCGCCCACACCGAAAAGAGGTTGAATCACCGGGAAAAGTGACCCAAAACATGCTAGCGTACATGGGAATTCAACCCCGCCAGATTCTAATTGCTTAATTTATCCTTGATGTTCTTTCATGCCTAAAGACAAATGTTTGTTCTCATGAATAGGAATAATATTTTTAACTCTATTAGTTGTTCTATATGTAAAGAAGATATGCGTTTACAAAATTGGTTCATCCCTAAAGAACCGGTTAATAAGATTTACCACATAGGTAATTTTAGTTTGTTTAAAAGTTTTAATATAAAAACTTTTTAATCAATTTTTTGCAATTAATAACTCTTTAGAGACTTTTAAATTGTTGATTGCTGCTGACATAGATAGATATAGGAAAGAATTTAAATTTCTTCATATTGGTCTTGTACATGTAGCTGTTACACCTCTTTTTCCGTAAAGGCTTAGATATTCCTATTTATTTAAGGCTTAGAGATGATAGACTTCTCAATGTTGATGATTCGTTGTTAGGAATCTTAGAAAGTAATCTAGCGCAGGGGCCAGTTTATTTCAATTGTTATTCTAATTTCTGTGTAGAGATAGAAGACCCTAACATTCTTTTACCTTGAGACTTAATGTCAAAACCAAGAATATGAATAGAAAATTAGGAACCAGAGATTTAGCTGTAATATATCGTCTATATTACAAGCTAATGAAAACCACTATTGCACCAAAGGCAATTAAATCTCGTCCCAAAGGTGTTACTATGCTTATGGAATCTAACCATGAGCATAGCACTACTTTTGTGCCCAGAATGTTAAAGTGGAATGATATTCTTTCCGATGAAAGTTGGAAATTTGAATCTATCACCGAACCCCTTCCGGTTCAACCTTCTAGGTCTTCCCTATAAAGTATTCTTCAATTTGCAGATGGATCTGTTAACCTTAAGTTTTTTAGATACAATTTTTTTGTCCATGAGTCTTCTAGTAGAAGAATGTTTATCGCTAGACCTTATGATTTGAGGACCCGGGAGGGAGAAGAAGATTTGTATGAAACAACTGACGTTTCAGAACAACAGGGTAAATTCCGTGGGGTAGATTTCACCAAAACCATCCCCAAGGTTTATTATCATTTTTCATTTAAAGGAAGTCCTACTCCTAGCGAAATGAAAGCTCACCCTCATAAGAAAAAAAGAGTCTGCAGGAGTTATTAAGTCAGTCGACAAATTTACTCCTAACATAGAAAAGATTACTAAGTGGTGGATGAGCCCTAAGCATTCTTTAAATAAAGCTTGGTATGTAGATACATACACAACAGATCAGAGGGTCCTGTTCAAAGACAAATTGTTTAAGGATATGAAGAGATTCAAAACAGAAATTAAATCTTCAAATGGTTTGAATCTATAGGACAAATCGGTGTATCCAATTCATCGCTTCAGGTTTTGGTAAACAGATGGCACACCAAAGACAAGGTTGTCGAAAGTGTTACACCTTCTCTTGAAGGTATAAACATTCCTTATAGAAAATATGCTTTGAAAGCAGCGCCTTTAAGAAAACCTACAAAACATAAGGAAAACAGCTTTGTGACTATTGAAGAAAAAACAATATTTTTGAACAAAATAATTATACTAACCAGGTTCTTCATGTTGTTTCCAAACAAATTGAGGATTCAAAGTATAATTATAATGGTACCAGCTAGGTTGGTAACAAACCCAGATCTTCCAAATCAAGTTTAAACTTAGAGACTAATCCTATCTTCAAAATCCATAAATTTTCCCCAGCGGATTTTCCCAAGACAGCAAATTATTTCAACAACTCTCCAGAAATCCTAGAAAGGATTAATGAGAAACTTAAGAGGATTAAGATTTCTAAAGGTGATAAGGTTGGATCTATAAAGGATAGACTTCCTCACTCCAAAAACATTTATTCCAGACCTTCTTTTTCCCTGATATCCAGTTCGAAGAGAACAATATGCATCCCCAGAGTGTTGCAGATGGTACATGTATAATAGAATAGAATATAGATGGTATGGCTGATAGTCAAGTCTATAATAAACTTCAAGAGATGGGCATGAACATCAGAGCCTATAAATGGAAGAGTTCTATTGATAAGCAAGCAGCTAACATGATAATTGTAGGTTTTACAGGTGCTCTAAGAAATTGGTGGGACAATTATCTCATAGAACAAAATAAAAATGAGATCTTCTTGCTGTTGCAAGCAAGAATGTTGTTAAGACTGAAGGAGGTCAAACTACTACATCTTTAGAGGTAGTTGAGGATGCAACTGCAACTCTACTTTACAACATTGCTAAACATTTCATGGGAAAACCACGATTATTTCAAGACAGAAGTTTTGAAACATAAAACAATCTTTACTGCAAGAAAATGACAGATTTCAGATGGTATAAAGATATGTCTATTACAAAGGTCATGCTAAGAGATGACTGCAACAATGATTATTGGAAAGAGAGATTCCTATGTGGATTACCTCCCCATTTTGCGGAAAAGGTTCGCTCCAAAATAAGAGATCGTTGTGAAGGTGAAATTCCATACTCAGAAATGACTTACGGAGCTCTTACTAGTTTGATTCATTTCGTAGTAATGGAGGTATGTACTGATTTAAGGCTAAAGGAACAACTTAGGAAAGATAAAAAAAATTCACGTAATGAACTTTGAAGTTTTTGTTAATACTTTGGTTTCCCAAGACTAAAACCCCCTTAAGCAAGAAAGGTTTCAAAGAAAGAACAATCTAGAATTTCTTCTCCTAAAACAAGATTCTCAAAAGGGAAAGGATATTCTAAAAGAAATAGAAGTAAGAAAACTTCTCGCAACACATCTAACGAAGACAAGTGTTGGACTTGTGGAAAGTCTGGACAGAAGTCTCTTGATTATCTAAGAAACAGAAGAAAAAGGAAGTAGATCAATCTTCTTGATGTAGATGAAGAAACTAAGGAAATGTTTTTTTTCTATATTAAACTAATAAGAATCAGATTCATCTTCCTCTTCAGAAGAAGAAACTGAGGACGAAGAGTTCTTTAATGTTGCTCAAGATAGTGGACAAGAATGAAATTGCAAGGATCATTTTGTCATTGTGATAGCCAATCTGTCAGATACTCTCAGAAGATTCTGCAGAAATCATATTTGCAACTATTGAGCATATCAAAGATAATGATGCTCGAAGAAGGTATCTTTTGGAGCCTCAAAATCATGTCACTAAACAGAAGGAGAAAAAGGTTGCAAGGAATGTAACTCCTTTCACCATGAAGCAAATCATGCAAAGATATACAGATAAGAGAGAAGAACCTTATATCAATGAACTTCGAGCAGAAGTTAACTCCCTCAAAGAAGAAGTTCGAGAAGTTAAGTCAAGACTTAACAAAATTTAAATTGATGCTTTATCAAAACAATTACTTAAGGATGATGAGGTATCTAATAAATGAAAGTAGATATCTACTTCAGATAACGAAGATGAAGATAACAACTCTTCCAATCAATCAGCCCCTTCATCACCTAAAGGTATTTAAGATGTGGGTATTAGTATGATCACTAAGGTGAGACCTCAGAGTTCTAACATTATGATTAAGTTAGAAGTTAATTCTAATTTTTTACTTAACAAAATTAATTTGTTAGACAGTGGTGCATATCGTAATTGCATTGTTTAAGGTTTAATTCCAACCAAGTACCTCCAGAAGGGAACTAATAAGTTATATAGCACGACTGGTGAGTGTATCTGTATAATTATAAACTTTCAAATGCTCATATCTGCAATGACGGTATTTGTCTTGCTAATGGTTTTGGCATAACTAAAAACATTAATGAGGAGATTATTTTGGGTATACCTTTTATTACCCAAATAAAACTTTATATTTCGATTTGGAATCAATCAGAACAGAAATTTTAGGAAAAGAAATTTCATTTACTTTTATCAAGACAATTTTCTTGAAGAAAGTAAATTTTTGCATAAACAAACTGCATTTAAAATCAATCAGATTTGTTTTTTAAAAGAAGATATTAAAATTAAGAAAATTGAGAAAATTTTAAAAACACCGAGAATGGTTGCTAAAATTGCCAATCTTCAAAAGAATTTTGAAAGTTAAATTTGCTAAGAATTTCCGAACACTTTTTGGAATAGAAAATCTCATATTATAGATTAACCATATATTGATGGATTTGATGAAAAGGCCATCTCTACGAAACTAGGCCTATTCAGATGAATCATGAATTAATGGAAATCTGTAAGAAACAAATTCATACTCTTTTGAGTAATAAAATTATTCGTCCTTCAAAATTACCTTGGAGTTGTTCAGCATTTTATGTTAACAATGCAGGTGAACAAGAATGAGGTTCACCAAGACTTGTTATTAATTATAAACCTTTAAACTCAGTTTTAAAATGGATTCGTTATCCGATTCCGAACAAACGTGATCTTTTAAGATGAACTTTTAAAGCAAATGTTTATAGTAAATTTGATTTAAAATCAGGATTCTAGCAAATTCAAATTGGTGAATATGATAAATATAAAACAGCTTTCAATGTCCCGTTTGGACAATATGAATGGAATGTCAGGGCCTCTTGGGCTTAAAAATACCCCATCAGAATTTCAAAATATTTTGAATTCAATATTCCATCATATTAGTAATACTTCAATTGTTTATATGTGTAATGTATTAATCTTTTTCCGAGGACATTGATTCTCATTTCAAACATTTAAACGTTTTCTTTAAATTTGTTAAGCAAAATTGATTAGTTATTATTGCTAAAAACATTAAATTGTTTCAAACAAAAATCAGATTTCTAGGACATGATCTTTGTCAAGGTTCCCCAATGTCATTTTGGATAAAACTCAGTTGCAAAGATGGAAATCTCAACTATGTAGCTAATTTTATTCCCAAAGTTGGGCATATTTGCAAACCTCTCTTTGATAGGTTATGGAAGAATCCTTCACCCTGGAGTGTTGAACAAACCAATGCAGTTATTCTTTGAAAGAATATGGTTAAAAATCTTCCATGCCTTCGTATTTCTAACAATGACTACTTTGTGATCGTTGAGACTGATGCATCTGACATTGGATATGGTGGTATTCTTAAACAAAGAAAAAATTCCAATTCTTCAAAAAAATTTGTCCGTTATACTTCTAGAATCTGGAATTCTTCTCAAAGAAATTATAGCACGATTAAAAAGGAAATCCTCAATATTGTTGTTCGTATAACTAATTTTAAAGATGACTTAATCAATAATGAATTCTTGCTTTGAGTAGATTGTAAATCTGCTAATGAAATCCTCCAAACGGATGTTAAGAATATTATTTCTAAACAAATTTTTTCTAGTTGGTAAGCCTTATTATCAAGTTTTCATTTCCAAATTGAATTTATTAAAGGCTAAAACAATTCGTTGCCAGATTTCCTAACTCCTGAATTTTTGCTAAGGAAAACATGAGCAGACCGCAAGTTAGGCCCATAGCGGGCAGAAAATAGCCAGGTCCAATCAAAGTGGACAAACAAGAGAGTCAGGACAATTTTTTATAAGGCGTGAAATAAACCATGTTAGGCCTGATATAAACAGGTATTTAGTATTGGCCCAATTGCCTCCAATTGTTCATCCTGAGCTGCCATAGAATAGTTGATCAAAGATGTTAGTCTTGAAAAAGCCCTTCAAAAAGGAGAAAGAACCCAATTCATCCTCATCCCAAAGCGGAGAACTTAGACTATCCCAAAAACAGACAAGTGAATGTTACACCATAAAATAGCCAGCCAGTTTTGCTAAAGCAGTTTCTCCAGCAGGAACAATGTCTCCTTCCCAAGAGAAGGAAAAATTTGAAATGATTTATTTGCAGGTTTTCCCAATACTTGCTTTAGATAAAGAATATGAAGGTTATGAGATTAAACATCTTTTAAAACCTATCTATACCAACAGGAATTATGTTGAAACAGGTAATTCCTTAAAAACTAGAAAATATTATGAATTTATCCTGGTTGACACATGATTAGTAGATATTGAACATGAGTTAAGTGGTAAGTCTTACCAAGATAGTATAGCATACTGTAAGTTTACTATAAGAAAAATTTTATCACCTTTTAATTGTCCTGTTGGCCATTTACAAACCCCTATTAATCTTTCTAAAAGATTTAATCCTCAAATCTATAATTGGTATGCCTACAAAGAAGCCTGGGTGAACTTCTTGTATGTTAGACGAACAACACATACATGGTTTGTTAAATATTGTCCAGAAGTTGCAGCTTATTCTATCCCTAGATGGTTCTACGAATGGTGGAGTCGGTTTGGTGGAAATTAGCAAGTAATGCCTCGAAGCTTTGCTGAAAAATATACTCAGTTCCTAATCGATGAAGGCATACCAACATTACCAAAGAATATAAAACTCTGTAAGTATTTTATTAAGAAAAGTTTATCTTATATTATAAGTTGGACATTTGTTATTGCAGATTTCGATAGGATTAAATTCTTATCAAAAGAAATCAGGATTAAGGGTCGGTCGCCTGCCAAGAAAGATGGTCCTTATCCTTCTAAGAAGAAGAGTTCATCAAGTCCTTCAACCTCTAAGATATAATTGAAGAAAAGGTTAGAAAAGGCCTTGTCTGAATTGGAGGATGAACCAGATCAAAAATCAATTAACAGACTTCTTGACAAAGATTCATCACAAAGTGATGATAATGGCGAGATGTTAAAACCTAAAGCCTTGGCAAGGTCCTATCTAAATCAATTTTATGAATGTCTAATTGAGATATTAAAATCATAATAATTAGTCTTTCAGATAGAGATTATAAAAGATCAGAATTATATTGAAAGAGATAAAGTAGTCTCAAAGAGTCAAAATCTTTATCATATTAATAAGATTGACATAGATAACCGACAAGCATGGCCGACTTGATTGGCTAAAGCATTATCAGCAGTGACCGACAAAGCAAAAGGTCCCTAAAGTCAATGATGCTTTTCAAAAAGTAACAACTAACAGCGGCAAAGTAAAAGACAGTTGTAAAAGCTAATGTTTTCCCGAAAACAAAGACAAGGAACAGATCAAGCAATCCTCTGCAACCAATCGGAAGAAGGCTTTGAGATTCCTTATATTTTTTGAAAGTCTATATAAGATGTTGTATTTTTACCATTGAAGGCATTAGAAATATACATACACTAAATTTTCTTGAATGCTCTCTCTCACTGTAAACATTATGCAATATATGGAATAAAGTTTTCAATTTTGTATGTTCTTTTGTTCTTCTATTATTTTTCGTACTTCTATCCGCAAAATAGTATCAGAGCCATGTTAATGGCGTTAATTGTTAGCTTGAGTAGCTAAATCCTTAGGTTTTCCAGGCTGTTAGAAATAATGTGATTATTAAGATAATAAAATAATCTTAACTTAGTAATTATCAAACTTATGAAAATTTAACTATGATTCTTGTAAATCTAAAAAGTTTAAAGCTGTGATTATTCCAAACTACTATAAGGTTTTTGGGATATGATCTTTTTCAAGGAACTTATAAACCTATTTTCAGGGCCTTAGAGTTATCTTCTAAATTTCCTGATGAAATTCCTCACAAAACCAAGCTTCAGAGATTTTTAGGAAGTTTAAATTATGTAGCTTATTTTATTCAACAAATCAGACAGGTTTGTGAACCTTAATATAAAAGACTTAGGAAAAACCCTGTTTTTTCGAGTATTGAGCAAACTCAAGCCATTATCCAAGTTAAAAATCTTGTTCAAATTATTCCTTATTTAGGAATCCCCAACCCTGATGCTTTCATGATTGTTGAAACTGATGCTTCTGATGCAGGATGTGGAGGAATCCCTACAAAAAAAGTAGATCCATAAAATACAGAGTAATTAGTTTATTTCACATCAGGAATCTGGAATTCCTCACAAAAAAAACTATTCTACTGTCAAAAAAGAGATTTTATCTTTTGTGTTAAGTATTACAAAATTCAAAGATGATCTTATCAACAACGATTTTTTATTAAGAGTATATTATAAATCTGCTAAAGAGGTTTTACAAAAATATGATAAAAACATTTTTTTAAAACAAATCTTTACTAGATGGAAAGCTCTACTATCTAGTTTTGATTTTGAAATTTAATTTATTAAAGGGGAAAATAATTCTCTACCAAAATTTTCTAACCCGCAATTTTTTGAAGAATAAAACATGAGACCTTTTAGACCAATTGCTCCTTCTAAAGGAGATAACAATCCTCCAAAACTAAAAATGGCAAGACCATTTTTTCTTCCGCCTCTCACTCCAACAAAAGCTGAATTTACAGCAAAGTTTGATCTAACCTTCAAAAACGAATTCACAGCTTTAGCTGATTACACAAAGTTACCTAGCCTTTTCCAACCAAATCTTCTAAAGACTCTTTGTCCACCACAACCAAAGTTTATCAAGCTTTGACCAACAAAAACTTCAGCTCAAGAAGCTGCTTCAAGTGTTATTCAAACAAGAGCAAATTATGCTATGAAAACACCGGATTCTTTTGCCCAATCAGCTAATCTAGAATTAATTAAACTATCCCTTCAAAAATCCTTCCAAAAGAAGAGACATTTGATTTTATTGTTTCACAGGTATAGCGTCTTATGTATCTCAACAAGGAATGCGCAAATATGGATATTCATTCATTGATCAGACCTTGTTACAAAGATAACAATTGTGTGGATACAGAAAATCCATTAAAAACTAGAAGATTTTATGAAGCTATCCAGGTAGATACTGACTCCATAGAAATCGAGCATTCAAGAGATGCGAATAATTATATTCATTATTCAAGATTTACTATCAAGAAGATCTTGGATCCTTTTGAATGGTTTACAGACCATTTACATACTCCTATTGTGTTGACAATGTCTCATATACCACAGATTTATAATTGGTATGACTATTAGGCAGGATGAATTTTCTCTATTTAAGACGAAGACAGACTTGGTTTGTGAAATACAGTCCAATAATCACTAAGACTATCATTCACAGATGGTTTTATGAATTGTGGAATTTACTTGGAGGAACTGAAAAGATTCTTCAACAACAATTTCTCAACAGGTTTGAAAAACTACAAACCAAAGAAGAAATTACGACTTTACTAAGGCATATTAAATTATGCAAGTATTATATCAAGAAAAGGATCTCTTATTTTATTAATTGGAATTTTTCCAGCATGTTAATTATTATTCTTATTTGTTAAATTTAATTTTGTTCTGTAAGTCCAATAGACAGTGTATTCTAAATCAAATGGAGAGAAACATAAAAATTTTAAATAATATAAATTTGTCTTCACAATCTACAAAAACTGCTAAAAAATTAAAATGATTTACAAAACTATAGTATTCCAGAAGAACCTTTCAAAAAAATTTATCACTTAGGTAATTTCAGTTATCTTACTCGTTGTAATATTAAGACTTGTGAGTCAACTATTGCTATTAATCATTCTTCAGTAATTATTCATCTCCTTAAAGAAAATTATTTAGATCGTTATAAATCTAATTTTAATTATTTGCATATTGGTTTAATGCAAATTGTTTTTAAGACTTTCTTAGAAAAGGACATGATATTCCTTTTTGTGTCCTCCTTAGAGATGATCGATTTTTAAATTTTGTTGATTCCTTATTAGGAGTTTTGCAGAGTAACCTTGATGATGGGCCAGTTTACTTTAATTGTTATCCTAACTTCTTTGTTGACATTAATGATCCTAATGTTATAAATACTTTGACACTCAATGTCAAAACCAAAAATCTTAACAGTAAAATCAATACTCAGGAAATAGCTATTATTTACCTTGTTGATTACCGTCTTATGAAAACTCAACTTGCTCCTAGAGCTCGTCATGGGAGCATAAGGGGTGAGACTACGCTTATGGAAGCCAAACATGAATTAGTTCTATCTTTGTTCCTAGAACTTTGCAATAGAAAGTATACTTTCCAATAATAATTGGCATTTTGAGAATATAACTCAACCCTTTGCTTCACACTCTCATATAAAAAAAGTTATTCAGTTTCCTTATGGGTCTATTGATCTCAAATTCATTGATAATCCATCAATGAGATATTTATCGACCCGAAGGTCATTTTGGTCTCTTTCTAATTCTGTCCTTGAGGATGGTTCCCAGACAACCTTCTTCTTAAAAAACCTAGGACGAGGAAGATGATATCATCTCTGTTGCAGACAACAATAAAGGTAAAGTCACATGTGTAGACTTTTCAGGTAATATAGCTAAAGAGTTTTACCAAGATATTTCATTAAGTCCAACCGCAAGCGAGATGGAACCTCCTAATGAGAAGCCATCTTGGCTAGGAATGTTTAAGGTAAACAAGCCTTTTAAACCTAACCCTGATATTCTACAGGAACAATGTACTCATCCAGATAATCAGGTAAAGAGAAAATGGTATGTCTTTTCCTACACTTTGTACCAAAGAAAATATTTGAGATATATATGGATGAAAGATATGAGATGAGTAGGTTGTCAAATTGAATTCTTCAAATGGTTTGAAATGACTGGTAGAATTGAAAATTGTACTAAGTGATTAAAAGTTATCATTAACAAATGGTATACTGCTTCTATCAAGGTTGTTAAATCATTTACTCCCTCTCTTGAAGGAATTAATATTCCTGTTGCAGGTACAGTGATAAAAGCTTCTCCATTCAAAGACAAAACTGATAAGACAGGTGTTTTACTCACATCTGCAGATATTCATAAAGTAGTTGAACAAAACAACCATTCAAACCAAATTTGTCATGTATTCTCTAGACAAATAGAATGTAACAAACAAAATCTCAGTGGAAAACCAAGTCCGGATTTGACTTCATCCAATAATAATACTGAAACCTACCAAGGATTCATAATCCACGAATTTTCCAAAGAAAAATTCCCAAAAGTTTATGATACTTTTAAGTAACAGGAAATGGCATTGAGAAAATTAATGCCCAACTCAATAACTTTAATATCTCTGTTAAAGTAGATAAAATACCCAAAAAGGTTTCTATTATTCAAAAAGAAACCAATTTTAAATCCAAAGAGAAATCCATTCTTCTTCAAAAATTTGCCAATAGTCGTTTTAATTATTTGAAAAACTACCATAGCAAACCATCTTTTCCACATTTGCAGTATGAGGAAAATACTTTCTTGTCTACTTCATCTCATGAAGCAAGTAGCATAAGTGAATGGAATATTGATGGACTTACAGAGCATCAAGTTTATAATAAGCTCCATTAAATAGGTGTTGCTATCACTGCGTATACAATGTGTGGATTAGTGGATAAAGATGCTGCTAATATGATCATTGTAGGTTTCACAGGAATGTTGAAACATTAGTGGGATAACTATTGTACTGATGAAGTCAATAAATTTATTATCAATGCCACTGCAAATGACGCTGTTGTAAAGATGGAAAGTAAGATGCAGTCAACTTTTTCAGTCACAGGAGAAGATGCTTGTGCTACTTTACTTTACCATATTGCTAAATATTTTATTGGAGAACCAAAGTTGTTTCAAGACAGAAGTCTCCAAATTTTGAGCAATCTAAGTTGTCCAAATTTAGACTGCTTTATTCATTAAAAGCATGCCTTTCTTCGTAAGGTTATGATTCGTCCAAATTGCAATTTCGATTTCTGGAAATAAGATTTTATCAGTGCTCTACCTCCTCTCTCTGCAGATAAGGTAAGGTAAAAAATTCAAGATCGGAATAATGGAAGTATTCCTTATGGTAATCTTACTTATGGTGATTTTGTAAGCACCACTAATGTTGTATCCCTAGAGCTATGAACAAATATTAATCTTAAGCATCAACATAAAAAAGAACAATATTCATCCCAAAAGGAACTTGGATGTTTTTGCAAAGACTTTGGATTTATCGCCCCTCCTGATAGAATAAAAAAACAAAAAGGAGAAGTTGTACAAGCGAAAATCTCAAAGAATAGATGATTCTACCAGACCAAAGAAATATAGATCTATAATATCTAAAAACAAAACAGAAGTTTGTTGGACTTATGGTTAAACTTGTCATAAGGCAAATGAATGTCGTTTCAAGACTAAGGAAAAGAAGATTAATCTTCTAAACATTGATGAAGAAACTAAAGGTACGCTTCTTGCTATTCTTGATGAACCATTTTCTAAATCTTCCGGTACATCTGATGAATATAGAGATGATGAAGAGATTGATCTTGATTATGACTTAGATGTTATCCATTCAGGAAAACATTGTACATGTACTGGACCTTTATGTACTTGCAATAGGACACCTCAAATTCAAGTTCTTTCAGATCATTCTAAAGAAGCTCTTTTCGATGTTATTCAAAACATCACTTGTGACAAGGCTAGAAATTCTTTTCTCCTAGAACTTAAAAATATTATTCTCAATACGGACAAAACAAAACTCGTTCGACCATTGAACCCTTCAGCATGAAATAAATCATGAATTGCTCAGATAAACATTCTGAATCCTCTATTTCTAATCTTCGTCATGAAGTTTCTAGTCTCAAAGAATAAATTAGAAATATCAAATCTCGATTTTCTATCATAGAAACTGATTTTCCAGTCAATCAGGATTCTAAAAAGTCACCGTTCAAAGATTTGGAGTCTAACCGAAATTCTTCTAGCAATGATTCTGATGACGATGTTGATATTAATCTTCCTAATATCAATAATGATCATTTAGTTGAAAATCCTATTCTTAATATAGGTAATGACACTTCCACTTCTGCAGCACCAGGAGTAATGGTAATTACTTCTATAAGACCGCAGAGTCATCATCATATACCTGGTAAGATGTTGTTAGTAAATATTTTGTTATTAACAAAATTTCTTTGCTTGACAGTGGAGCAGATAGGAATTACACTATGAAAGGTATTGTTTCAACTATGTATTTGCAAAAAAGTACTTCAAAATTATACTCCGCTACAGGAGCACTTTTGAAAATAAATATAAGCTTTCTAAAGCTCATATTTGCAATAATAACATTTGTTTAAAATGAGGATATTAATGAAGATATTATTCTTGGTCTACCTTTTATCAGGCAGATAAAACATTATTTTACCGATCTTGATGGTATCACTACAACCATTTTATTTAAAGATTAACATTTTTCATTTGTCAAAACTCTTTGACAAAATGAAAGTGATTTTGCAAGAGAAAATATTATTTTCAAAATAAACAAACTTTCTAAACATCTCACCTTTTTAAAAGACAAAATACATGTTAAGATAATCAAACATATTTTTAAAAAAACCGGGAGATTGTTAGTAAAATAGCTAATCTACATGAAAAAATCATCAAATAAATATGTTTCGATTTTCCTAATGCTTTTTGGAATCGTAAAAAGCATATTGTTGATTTACCATACATTGAAGGATTCAATGAACATGCCATTTTCACTAAGGCAAGACCTATTCAAATAAAATAATGAAATGATGGAATTTTTTAAAAAGGAGATTTGTAATCTTTTAAAAAATAAAATTATTAGGACTTCTAAATCTCCTTGGAGTTGTTATGCTTTCTATGTTAACAAAAATGTTGAGAAAGAAAGAGGAGCATCAAGACATGTAATTAATTACAAACCCTTAAATTCTAATTTAAAATGGATTAGGTATCCCATACCTAACAAATGAGATTTTTTAAAATTAACTTTTAATGATAATTTATATAGCAAATTTGATATGAAATCTGAATTTTTGCAAATTCCCATTTCAAAGAAAGATAAATATAAAACAGATTTTAATGATCCATTTGGTCAATATAAATGGAATGTTATTCCTTTTGGGTTCAAGAATACCCCTTCAGAATTTCAAAACATCATGAATTCCATTTTTAATGATTATTCTTATATGTCAATTATTTACATTGATGATGTGTTAATTTTTCAAAGAACATCGATTCTCATTTTAAATATCTTAACACATTTTTTAATGTTATACAAAAAATGGTTTAGTTATCAGTGTCAAGAAAATGGTTTTATTCCAAACTACTATTAGGTTTTTGGGACATGATCTATTTCAAGGAACTTATAAACCTTTTTTCTAGGCCTTAGAGTTCTCTTCTAAATTTGCTAATGAAATTCCTTATAAAACCCAGCTTCAGAATTTTTTTGGATGTTTAAATTATGTAGCTGATTTTATCCAAAAAATCAAACAAGTTTGTGAACCTTTGTATAAAAGACATAGGAAAAAACTCCGTTCCTTGGAGAATTGAGCAAACTCAAGCCGTTATTCAAGTTAAAAATCTTGTTCAAATTATTCCTTGTTTAGGAATTCCCGACCCTGATGCTTTCATGATTGTTGAAACTTATGTTTCTTATGCAGGATGTGGACGATTCCTTAAGCAAAAAGTACTTCCTGAATCAACAAAGTAATTAGTTCATTTCACATCAAGAATCTTGAATTCCTCAAAAAAATGTATTCTACTGTCAAAAAAGCGATTTTATCTATTGTGTTATGCATTACAAAATTCCAAGGTGATTTTATCAACAATTTTTTAAATAAAAGTATACTGTTAATCTGCTAAAGAAGTTGACAAAAAAATGTTTAAAACATTGTTTCTAAACAAATATTTGCTTGTTGGCAAGCTCTACTATTTAGTTTTGATTTTGAAATTGAATTTATTAAAGGGGAAAATACTTTTTTACAAGATTTTCTAACCTGCTTATTTTTGCAGGGAAAACAAGAGGTTGTTTAGACCAATTGCTCCTTCCAAAGGAGATAACAATCCTTCAAAACCAAAAATGGCTAGACCATTTTTTCTTCCACCTCTCATTCCAGCAAAAGATGAATCTTCCGTAAGGCCTTATCTAACCTTCCAAAACAAATTTACAGCTTTAGATGATTACCCAAAGTTACCTATCCTTTTCAAACCAAAGCTTCTAAAGCCTCTTTGTCCAACTCAACAAAAGTTTATCAATCTTAGACCAACAAAAACTTCATATCAAGAAGCTTCTTCAAGTGTTATTCAAACAAGAACAAATTATGCTATGAAAACACCAGAATCTTTTGCCCAATCAGTTAATCAATAATTAAGTAAAACTATCCCTTCCAAAATCCTTCCAGAAGAAGAGACTTTTGATTTTATTGTTTCACTGGTATTGCGTCTTATGTATCTCAACATGGAATGCGTAAATATGGATATTCATTCATTGATTAGACCTTGTTACAAAGATAACAATTGTGTGGATACAGAAAATTCATTAAAAAACCCAAGAGATTTTATGAAGCTATCTAGGTAGATACTGACTCCATAGAAAACAAGCATTCGAAAGATGCGAATAATTATATTCAATATTCAAGATTTACAATAAAAAGATCTTGGATCCTTTTGAATGGCTTGCAGCCTATTTACATACTCCTATTGTGTTGACAATGGCTCATAAATCAAAGACTTATAATTGGTAAGATTATAAGGCAACATGGATTAATTTTCTCTATTTAAGACCAAGACAAACACTGGTTTGTGAAATACATGCCAACAATAAGTAAGACTATCATTCCTAGATGGCTATATGAATGGTGGAATTTTTTCGGTGGAATTGAAAAGATTCTTCCACAACAATTTCTCAACATGTTTGAAGAATTCCAAACAAAAGAACAATTACGACTTTACCAAGGCATATTAAATTATGCAAGTATCATATAAGGAAAAGGATCTCTTATATTATTAATTAGAATTTTTCAAAGATTTATATAGATCGAATTCTGTACTTGTGCAAACAAGTTTAAATTAAAGGTTGGGTTCCTAAACAACCAAATTCAAAGGTTCACGAGAAGACTAGATCTTCCTCGAAGAAACTATCCAAAGCAACCCTCAAACAAAAACTGAAAGAGGCGCTGGATAACGTTGATGATTATAGAGAAGACCAAATCATGAAGATTGTTAAAGATGTTGCTTCAATAGAAGATAGTAGTGAATACAATGGAGATATGTGTAATCCAAAAGGTTTACTCTTAACTTACATGGAATCTTATTATGAATAGGAAATAACCCTTGGTGGAATATAGAGGCAAAGCCGGAATTATTTTCCCACCTAGTGGCATTTCACTATTCTTGATAAGCATCCAATGAGATGCTACAACATAAAACACATTTGGAATAACAACAATATATAAAATCTCTTTTTTGACGGTAGAGTAGTTTTTTTGAGGAATTCCAGATTCCTAATGTGAAATGAACTAATTGTTCTGTAGATTCAGGATCTACTTTTTGTTTAAGGATTCCTCCATATCCTGCATCAGAAACATAAGTTTCAACAATCATGAAAGCATCAGGGTTGGGGATTCCTAAACAAGGAATAATTTCCATCAGATTTTTAACACAAATAGCGGCTTGAGTTTTCTCAATTCTCCAGATAATGGGGTTTTTCCTAAATCTTTTTTACAAAGGTTCACAAACTTGTCTTATTTTTTGAATAAAATCAACTACATAATTTAAACTTCCTAAAAATCTTTGAAGTTGGGGTTTTTCAAGAATTTCATTCGGAAATTTAGAAGAGAACTCTAAGTCCCTTCAAATAGGTTTATAAGTTCTTTGAAAAAGATCATGTCCCAAAAACCTAATAGTATTTTGGAATAAAACCATTTTCTTGGCACTAATAACAAAACCGTTGTTATTTTATAATATTAAAAAATGTGTTAATATGTTTAAAATAGGAATCGATGTTCTGTGAAAAAATTAACACATCATCAATGTAAACAATTCACATATAAGAATAATCATTAAAAATGATATTCATGATGTTTTGAAATTTTGAAGCGGCATTCTTGAGGCCAAAAGGCATAACATTCCATTCATATAGACCAAATGGAACATTAACAGCTGTTTTATATTTATCTTTCTCTTAAATCTGACTTTGACAAAATACTAATTTCATATCAAATTTGCAATATAAATTAGCATTAAAAGTCCTTTTCAATAGATCTCGTTTTTAGGTATGGGGTACCTGATCCATTTTTAAATAAAATTTATGGGTTTGTAATTAATTACAGGTCTTGGTGCTCCTCTTTCTTTCTCAGCATTTTTGTTAACATAGAACGCAGAGCAACTCTAAGAAGATTTAGAAGTCCTTATAATTTTATTTTTTAATAGAGTATTAATCTCCTTTTTACAAATTTCCATCATTTCATGATTCATTTAAATAGGTCTTGCCTTAGTGGAAATTCCTTGTTCGTTGAATCTTTCATTGTATGGTAAATCAACAATATGTCTTTTCCGTTTCCAAAAAGCATTAGGAAAATTGGAACATGTTACCTTTTTTAAATATTTCTTGAAGATTAGCTATTTTAGTAACTATCTTCGGGGTTTTTAAAATCTGTTCGATTTTCTTAACACGAATTTCATCTTTTAAAAAGGTGAGATGTTGAGAAAGTTTGTATATTTTAAAAGAAGTATTTTCTCTTACAAAATCACTTACATTTTGTAAAAGAGTTTTGACAAATGGCAAATGTAAATCTTTCCTAAAATGGTTGTAGCGATATCATCAAGATTTGTAAAATAAGGTTTTATTTGCGTGATAAAAGGTATAACAAGAATAATTATCTTCATTAATATTTTCGATTATGAAAAAATCATTTGTTAAACAAATGTTATTATTGCAAATATGAGCTTTAGAAATCTTATAATTTATTTTCAAAAGTTCTCCGGTAGCGGAGTATATTATTGAAGTACTTTTTTGCGAATACTTAGTTGGAACAAAGCCTTTCATATTACGATTCCTATCTCCTCCACTGTCAAGCAACACAATTTTGTTAATAACAAAATGTTTACTAAAATCAATCTTAACAGGTATATTATGGCTCTATGGTCTAATAGAAGTAGTTACAGTTACTCCTGGTGCTGCACACGTGGAAGTGTCATTACCAGTATTGGGAACAAGATTTTCAACTAAATGATCATTATTGATATTAGGGAGATTAATATAAACATCATCATCAGAATCATTACTGGAAGAATTTTTTTTATACTCAAATTATTGGAAGGCTGATTTTTTAGAGTCCTTATTGACTAGAAAATTAGTTTCGATGATAGAAAGACGAGTTTTGATATTTCTAATTTCTTCTTTGAGACTAGAAACTTCATGATGAAGATCAGAAATAGAGGGTTCAGGTTGGTTATCAAAGCGGTTCATGATTTATTTCATGCTGAAGGGTTCAATGATTGGAAGAGTTTTGGGTTTGTCCGTATTTAGAAGAATATTTTTGAGTTCTAGGAAAAAATAATTCCTAGCCTTGTCATAAGCAATGTGTTGAATAACATTGAAAATAGCTTCATTAGAATGATCTGAAAGAAGTTGAATCTGAGGTGTACTATTGCAAATATAGTAAACTCCAGTACAAGTACAATTTTTCCTGATAAACTAACATCTGAATCATAATCAATATCAATGTCTTAATCGTCTCTATATTCATCATATGTACCTGAAGATTAAGAAAATGGTTCATCAAGAATAGCAAGAAGCTTACCTTTAGTTTGTTCATCAATATTAAGATGATTAAACTTCTTTGCCTTAGTCTTGGAACGACATTCATTTGCCGTATCACAAGTTTAACGACAAGTCCAACAAACATCTGGTTTGTTTTTAGGTCTTTTAGACCTATATCTCTTTTTCTTTGGTCAGGTAGAATCATCTCTTCTTCGAGATTTTTTCCAGTAGGAATTTTCCTTTTTATCAATTTTTATTCTATTTGGAGGGGTGATAAACCCAATGTCTTTGCAAAAACATCAAAGTTCCTTTCAATTAGAAGATTGTACCTTTTTAAGATGACGCTTAAGCTTAATATTTGTGCATAGGTCTAGGGCTACAACATTAATGGTGCTTACTAAATCACTATAAGTAAGATTACTATAAAGAATACTCCCATTATTCCGATCTTTAATTTTTTACCTTACCGTATCTGCAAAGAGAGGAGGTAGACTACTGATGAAAAGTTCTTTCCAAAAATCCAAATTGCAATATGGACGAATCATAACCTTACTAAGAAAGGCATGCTTGTAATGAAAAAAATTATCTAAATTTGGACAACTTAGATTGCTCAAAATTTTGAGTCTTCTGTCTTCAAATAACTTCAGTTCCCCAATAAAATGTCTAGCAACATGGTTAAGTAAAGTAGCACAAGCATCTTCTCTTGTGACAGAAGAAGTTTATTGTATATTACCTTCCGTTTTTACAAGATTCTAATTTGCAGCGGCATTGATAATAAATTGTTTGATTTCATCAGTACAATAATTATCCCACCAATGTTTCAACATTCCTGTGAAACATGTAATAATCATATTAGCAACATCTCTGGCCGCTGATCAACACATTTTATATGCAACGGTAGCAACACCCATTTCATGGAGCTTATTCTAAACTTGATGCTTTACAAGGCCATCAATATTTTTTTCAGCGACGCTCCTTCCTTCATGAGATGAAGTAGATAAGAAAGCATTTTCCTCCTACGGCATATCTGAAAAGGATAGTTTGCGATGGTAGTTTTTCAAATTATCAAAACGATTATTGGTAAGTTTTTGGAGAAAATTGGATTTCACTTTGGATTGGAAATTGGTTTCTTTTTGAATGGTAGAAACGTTTTTGGGTGTTTTATCTTATCTAAAAGACATATTAAAGTTATTTAGTTTTGCATTGATTTTCTCAATGATATTTCCTGTTACTTCAAAAGTATCAGACATTTTTGCGAACTTTTCTTTAGAAAATTTGGGGATTATGAATCCTAAGTAGGTTTCAATAATTTGATTGGATGAACTAGAAGTCGGTCTTCCACTAATATTTAGTTTGGTATCTTCTATTTGTCTAGAGATAACATGATGAATTTTGTTTGAATAGTTGTTTTGTTCAACAACTCTATCAATATCAACAGATGTAAGTAAAGAACCTGTCTTATTACTTTTCTCTCTGAAAGGAGAAGCTTTGATCATTGTACCTGCAACAGGATTATTAATTCCTTCAAGAGATGGAGTAACAGATTCATAAACCTTGTTAGAAACAGTTACCATTTGTTAATGATTAATTGTAATGACTCAGTACAATTTTCAATTCTTCCAGTCATTTGAAACCATTTGAAGAATTAAATTTCACAACGTATTCTTCTCATATCTTTCATCCATATATCTATAAAATATTCTCTTTAGTGGAAATTATAGGAAGAGACATACCATTTTCTCGTTACCTGATTATCAGGATGAGTCCATTGTTCATGTAGAATATAATGGTTAGGTTTAAAAGGCTTGTTTACCTTATGAAATCCTAGCCAAGCTGGCTTCTCATTAGGAATTTCCATCTCACTTGCGGTTGGACTTCCCCAAATATCTTGCTAAACACATTAGGTATATTACCTAAAAAGTCTACACCTTTGACTTTACCATTACTGTTGTCTGCAACAGAAATGATATCATCATCATCCTCCTTGGTTGTTGAATAAGAAGCGAGTCCTGGAACCATCCTCGAGGGACACGAAGTAGAAGGAGGCAAATAATGACCTTCAGGTCAATAAAGATCTTATTGGTGGATTATTAAGAACTATGTGATGAATAGACCCATCGGGAAACTGAATAACTCTTTCTATCTGAGATTGTTGAGAGTGTGAAGCAATGGTTTGAGATATATTCTCAAAATACAAATCATTATTGGAGAGTATATCTTTCCATTGCAAATTTCTAGGAACTAATATAGAACTATGTTCATGGTTAGCTTTCATAAGCAAGTTTAAATTGCATAAACCAAGTATGTCTTGGTCTTAAATAGAGAAAATTCATCCATGCTGCCTTATTATCATACAAATTATAAGTCTCTGTTTATGCGCCATTATAAACTCAATAGGTGTATGTAAATGGTCTTCAAACCATTCAAAAGGATCCAAGATCTTCTTATAAGTAAATCTTGAATATTTAATATAATTATTCATATCTCTGGAATGCTCAATTTCTATGGAGTCAGTATATACAAGGATAGCTTCATAAAATCTCCTGGTTTTCAACGGATTTTTTGTATCCACATAATTGTTATCTGTGTAACAAGGTCTGATCAATGAATGAATATCCATATTTTCATATCCTTGTTGATATCCATAAGAGGCAATACATTTGAAACAATAAAATCAAAAGTCTCTTTGTTTCGAATGATTTTGGAAGGGATAGTTTTAGTTAATTATAGATTAACTGCTTGGGAAAAGATTCCAGTGTTTTCATTGCATAATTTGCTTTTGTTTGAATAAAACTTGGAGAAGCTTCTTGATCTAAAGTTTTTCTTGGTCTCAGATTGATCAACTTTTGTTGAGGAAAACAAAGAGGCTTTAGAAGCTTTGGTTTGGAAGGGCTAGGTAACTTTGGGTAATAAGCTAAAGCTATGAATTTGTTTTGGAATGTTAGATCAAGCCTTGCCGAAGATTCATCTTTTGCTGGAGTGAGAGATGGAAGAATAAATGGTCTAGCCATTTTTGGTTTTGGAGGATTGTTATCTCCTTTGGAAGGATCAATTTGTCTAAATGAACTCATGTTTTCCCAGCGAAAATTCGCGGATTAGAAGATCTGGTAGAGAATTATTTCCCCTTAAATAAATTCAATTTCAAAATCAAAAGTAGATACTAGAGCTTGCCATCTAGCAAAGATTTGTTTAGAAACAATGTCTTTAAAATCTTTTTATAAAATTTCTTTAGCTGATTTCCAATCTACTATTAGTAAAAAATCTTGGTTGATAAGATCATCTCGAAATTATTTAATGCATAACACAATAGATAAAATCTCTTTTTTGACAGTAGAATAGTTTTTCTATGAGGAATTTCAGATTCCTGATGTGAAACGAACTAATTGCTTTGTAGATTCAGGATCTACTTTTTGTTTAAGGATTCCTTAATTTCCTGCATCGGAAGCATCAATTTCAACAATCAGGAAAGCATCAGGGTTGGGGATTCCTAAACAAGGAATAATTTGAACAAGATTTTAACTTGGATAAAGGCTTGAGTTTTCTCAATACTCCAAGTAACGAGGTTTTTCCTTATGTTTTTTTATACAAAGGTTCACAAACTTGTCTGATTTTTGGGATAAAATCAGCTACATAATTTAGACTTCCTAAAAATCTTTGAAGCTAGGTTTTATAAGGAATTTCATCAGTTAATTTAGAAGAGAACTCTAAGGCCTAGCAAATCTTATAAGTTCCTTGAAAGAGATCATGTCCCAAAAACCTAATAGTAGTTTGGAATAAAAGCATTATAGGCACTGATAACCAAATCATTTTTTATAACATTGAAAAATGTGTTAAGATGTTTAAAATGAGAATTGATGTTCTTTGAAAAAATTAACACATCATCAATGTAAACAATTGACAAATAAGAATAATCATTAAAAATGGAATTCATGATGTTTTCAAATTCTGAAGGGGCATTCTTTAGCCCAAAAGGCATAACATACCAGTCATATTGACCAAATGGAACAGTAAAAATTGTCTTATCTTTATCTTTCTCTGATATCAAAATTTTCCGAAATCCCGATTTCATATCAAATTTACCATACAAATAAACATTAAAAGTTATTTTCAAAAGATCTCGTTTGTTAGGTATCGGATACCTGATCAATTTTAAAACAGAATTTAATGATTTGTAATTAATTACAAGTCTTAGTACTCCCCTTTCTTTCTCAGCATTTTTTTAACATAGAAAGCAGAGAAACTCCAACGAGATTTTGAAGTCCTTATAATTTTATATTTTAAAAGAGTATTAATCTCATTTTGCAAAATTCCATCATTTTATGATTTATTTGAATAGGTCTAGTCTTAGTTGAAATGGCATGTTCATTGAATCCTTCAATGTATGTTAAATCAACAATGAAATTTTTACTATTCCAAAGAGCATTACGAAAATCCGAACATATTTCTTGGATAAATTTTTCTTAAAGATTATCTATTTTAGTAACTATCTCCGAGGTTTTCAAAATCTGGTCAATTTTCACTACACGAATTTCGTCTTTTAAAAGGTGAGATGTTTAGAAGGTTTGTTTATTTAAAAAGCATTATTTGATCTTACAAAATCACTTTCATTTCGTGAAAGAGTTTTTATAAATGGAAAACGTAAATCGTTTCCTAAAATGGTTGTAGTGATACCATTAAGGTCGGTAAAATAAGGTTTTATCTACGTGATAAAAGGTATACCAAGAATAATATCTTCATTAATATCCTAAGTTAAGACAAAATTATTTGTTAAAAAAATGTTATAATTGAAAATATGAGCTTTAGAATGCGTATAATATAATTTCAAATGTTCTCCTATAGCGGAGTATAATTTTGAAGTAATTTTTTCCAAATACTTAGTTGGAACAATGCCTTTCATAATGTAGTTCCTATCTTCACCACTGTTAAGCAAAGCAATTTTTTTAATAACAAAATATTTACTAACAACTATCTTAACATGTATATGATGACTATGCGGTCTTAAAGAAGCAATTACGGTTACTCCTGTGCTGCAAAAGTTAAAGTGTCATTACTTGTATCGGGAACAAGATTTTCAACTAAATTATCATTATTGATATTAGCAAGATTAAGATCAACATCCTCTTCAGAATCATTGCTAGAAGAAATTTTGTTAGACTCCAATTCTTGGAAGGCTGATTTTTTAGAATCCTGATTGACTTGTAAATCAATTTCTATGATAGAAAGTCGTGATTAGATATTCTTAATTTCTTCTTTGAGAATAGAAACTTCATGACGAAGATCAGAAATAGAGGGCTTAGAATGGTTAACTGAGCGATTCATGATTTTTCTCATGATGAAGGGTTCAATGGTCGGACGAGTTTTGGGTTAGTCCGTATTGAGAAGAATATTTTTGAGTTCTAGGAGAAAATGATTACTAGCCTCGTCATTAGTGATGTGTTGAATAACATCGAAAAGAGCTTCTTTATGATCTGAAAGAACTTGAATCTGAGGTGTACTATCGCAAGTACAAAAAAGCTCCAGTATAAGTACAATTTTTTCCTCATTGTCTAACATCTTAATCATAATCAGGAACAATATCTTCACCATCGCTATATTCATCAGATGTACCTGAAGATTCAGAAAATCATTCATCAAGAATAGGAAGAAGCTTACATTTAGTTTCTTCATCACTGTTAAGAAGATTAATCTTCTTTACCTTACCCTTGGAACTACATTCATTTTCCTTATGACCAGTTTTACCACAGGTCCAACAAAGTTCTGTTTTGTTTTTATGACTTTTAAACCTATATTTCTTTGGTCTGGTAGAATCATCTCTTCTTCGAGACTTTCTCCGGTAGGACTTCTCCTTTATGTCTTTTTTGATTCTATTTGGAGGGGAGATAAATCCAAAGTCTTTGCAAAAACATCCAACTTCCTTTTGAGAAGAATATTGTTCTTTCTTAAGTTGATTCTTAAGCTTAATATATGAACATAGCTCTAGGGATACAACATTAATGGTGCTTACTAAATCAACATAAGTAAGATTACCATAAGGAATACTTCCATTATTCCGATCTTGAAATTTTTACCTTTCCTTATATGCAAAGAGAGGAGGTTGACCACTGATGAAATGTTCTTTTAAAAAGATCCAAATTGTAATCTCATCGAATTATACTCTTACTTATAAATGAATGCTTGTAATGAACAAAGCTATCTAAATTTTGATAACTTAGATTGCTCAAAATTTGGAGACTTTTGTATTGAAACAACTTCGGTTCTCCAATAAAATGTTTAACAATATGGTAAAGTAAAGTAGCACAATCACCTTCTCTTGCGACAAAAGAAGTTGATTGTATATTACCTTCCATATTTACAACAGTTTTATTTGAAGTGGCATTGATAATCCATTATTATATTTCATCAGTACAATAATTATCCAACCAATGTTTTAACATTCACGTGAAACCTGCAATGATCATATTAGCACCATCTCTGTCCGCTGATCCACGCATTTTATACGAAGTGATAGCAACACCCATTTCATGGAGATTATTATAAACTTGATGTTTGCACGACCATCAATTCCATTTAGTGATGCTCCTTACTTAATGAGATGAACTATATAAGAAATCATTTTCCTCATACTGCATATCTGAAAAAGATGGTTTGCTATTGTAGTTTTTTAAATTATGAAAATGATTATTGACAAGTTTTTGAAGAAGATTGGATTTCACTGTTGATTTGAAAATTATTTCTTTTTTAATGGTATAAACCTTTTTGAGGATTTTATCTTATCTAAAATAGATATTAAAGTTATTGAATTGTGCATTGATTTTCTCAATGATATTTCCTGTTACTTCAAAAGTATCCAAAAGTTTTGGGAATTTTTCTTTGGAAAATTCGGTGATTCTTAATCCTGGGTAGGTTTCAATATTATGATTGGATGAAGTAGAAGCTGGAGTTGGTCTTCCACTAAAATTTGGTTTGGTATCTTCTATTAGTCTAGAGATAGCATGGAGAATTTTGTTTGAATAATTTTTTTATTCAAAAACTTTATCAATATATGCAGATGTGAGTAACGCACCTGTCTTATCACTTTTTTCTTTGAAAGGAGAAGCTTTGATCATTGTACCTGCAACAAGGATATCAATTCTTTCAAGAGGAGGGGTAACTGATTCAATAACCTTGGTAGAAGCAATATACAATTTATTAATGATAAGTTGTAATGACTTGGGACAATTTTCAATTCTACCAGTCATTTTAAACAATTAGAAAAATTCAATTTCACAACCTATTTTTCTCATATTTTTCATACATATATCTCTAAAATATTCTCTTTGTTGGAGAGTATAGGAAGAGACACAACATTTTCTCTTTACCTGATTATCAGGATGACTCCATTATTCCTGTAGAATATCAAGGTTAGGTTTAAAAGTCTTGTTAATTTAAGCATTCCTAGCAAAACTAGCTTCTCATTAGGAGGTTCTATCTCGCTTGCGGTTGGACTTAATGAAATATCTTGGTAAAACACTTTATATTGCTTGAAAAGTCTACACCTGTGACTTTACCTTTACTGTTGTTTGCAACAGAGATGATATCATTTTCCTCCTCCAGGGTTTTTGAAAAACAAGGTGGTCTGGGAACCATCCTTGAGGGACACGAAGTAGAAGGAAACCATGATGACCTTCGGGTTGATGAAGATCCCATTAATGGATTATCAAGTAATTCAAGATTAATAGACCCATTAGGAAACTGAATAACTCTTTCGATCTGAGATCGTTGAGAGTGTGAAGCAAAGGGTTGAGTTATATTCTCAAAATGCCAATAATTATTGGAGAGTATATATTTCCATTACAATGTTCTAGGAACAAAGATAGAACAATGTTCATGGTTGGATTCCATAAGCATAGTCTCACACCTTATGCTCTCATGACGTGCTTTAGGAGTAAGTTGAGTTTTCATAAGATGGTAATACACTTGGTAAATAATAGCTATTTCACGAGTATTGATTTTTCTATTAAGATTTATGGTTTTGAAATTGAGTGTCAAAGTATTTATGATATTAGGATCATTAATGTCAACAAAGAAGTTAGGATAACAATTAAAGTAAACTGGCCCATCAGCAAGGTTACTCTTCAAAACTCCTAATAAGGTATCATCAAAATTTAAATATCTGTCATCTCTAAAGAGGACACAAACAGGAATATGAAGTCCTTTTCTAAATAAAGGCTTAAAAACAATTTGCACTAAACCAATATGCGAATAATTAAAATTAGATTTATAACAATCTAAATCATTTTTTTAAGAAGATGAATAATTTCTAAAGAATTATTAATAGAAATAGTAGATTCACAAGTCTTAATATTACAATGAGTAAGATAACTGAAATTACCTAAGTTATAAATTCTTTTGAGAGGTTCTTCTTGAATACTCCTGTTTTGTAAATCATTTATAATTTTAGCAATCTTTGTAGATTGTGAAGACAAATGAATATTGTTTAAAATATTTTGGTTTCTATCCATTTGATTTAGAATATACTTCTATTGGACATACATGACAAAAATAAATTTAACCAATATAAATTATACTTAACATGCTGGAAAATAAATAAAGAATATTAGTATACAATTCTAGATCCAAATAAAGTTTCTAATAGAGGTTTTCTTTGTTTTACAATCAGTTATTTTCTTTGATTCGTTTTAGCTACGGGACCACTATCCTAACAGGTCTAAATGCCCTACTACCTTTTGCTTTAAAGGTTTATTGGATGAGGAACTTGGAGACAATGGTGGAAATGGAGATATTGATAATTCTAAATTTATTGGTGGCAAGCTTGCTAGTGCCGAAAACTGGTTGAGGTCATTTACAGATGGCTTTAATGCAATTGGTTTGGCTGAAGAATTTCCTTTCAGGATTCTTTTCCTTATTTTTGAAGGGACTCCCAGTCATTGATCCTGCTGAGGGCATCATACTTTTCCCTGAAAGAATTCTCGTGTTAGGAAATCTGGCAAAAACTTTTCTCTCTTTTAAGGAATTCGATTTAAAAATCAATGCTGGATAATAAGGCTTGCCACCTTGCAAATATTTGTTTGGAAACAAGATTTTTGACATCCTTTTGGAGAATGTCTTTAGCATATTCACAATATACTCTTAGCAAGAATTCTTTATTAATAAGATCATCTTGAAATTTAGAAATACAAAGAACTATAGAAAGAACTTCTTTCTTAACAGTATTATTATTCTTTTGTGCTGAATTCCAGATTCTTGAGGTATAATGAACTAATTGTTCTGATGAATCTGGGGGTTTTCTCTGTTTATGGATACCACCAAATCCTATATCAGATGCATCAGTGTCGACGATCATAAAATAGTCTGGGTTAGAAATACCTAGACAAGAAATGCATTTAATCATAGATTTAAGAAGAACAACGGATTTAGTATGCTAATTAGTCTAGGGAGACAAATTCTTTTTTGAAGATTAGTAATTTTAGCAACCATTCCCTGGGTTTTTAAATTTTCTCTATTTTCTTAATTTTGATATATTCTTTACGAAAAAAATCTGGTTTATTTTGAACGAAATTTGTTTGTGTAAAATTTTAATTTCTTCAAGAGAAAGTGTTTCAATAAAGGGAAATGAAATTTCTTTTACAAATATTTTTGTTTTGATAGAATCAAAATCTAAAATATATAGTTTTATCTTAGTGATAAAAGGAATTCCTAAAATGATTTCTTCGTTATTATTTTTAGTAATAACGAAATCATTAGAAAGAAAAATACCATAATTGTAAATATGGTCATTCGATAATTTATAACTTATACAGATACTCTCACCAGTTGCGTTGTATAGATTAGTAGATCCCTTTCGGAGATATTTAGTAGGAATGAGCCCTTCTACTATGCAATTTCTATTTGCACAACCGTCTAACAAGGCAATTTTGTTAAGCACAATATTATTATTAATAACTAATTTTATTTTTATATGAGAACTCGGAGAATCATTTTTTGTGATCATATTTACACCTTCTTCAGTTTCATCCATTGGTGATGAGGAATCCTCGGAACTACTATCTTCATTATCTGAGAAGGCTAGTTCTTTTCCATTAGATGTCTGTTTAGCGTCCTTTAGGATTTGCTTTGCGAGGGCATCTATTTCAATCCTGTAAATTCTAGATTTAATATTTCTGACTTCTTCCTTTAGAAGGTTAACTTCGGACCAAGTTCATTGATAGAAGGTTCTTCCTTTTTGTTGTATAATTTGTTCATGATTTGCATCATGCTTAAAGGAGTTACACTTGTCGTAACCTCTTTTTTTCGGTTACTAACAAGTTTTTGGAGTTCCAATAAATAACTTCTTCGAGCATCATCATCCTTGATATTCTCAATTGTGGCAAATAAGATTTCAGTTGAAACTTCAGAGATAACTCTTATAGACTAATTGTCGCATAGGCAAAATGCTCCTTGACAGTTGCACTCTAGGATACTGTCATCTGTGTTTTGAACTACATTGAGAAACTCTTCGTCTTCAGTTTCATTATCAAAAGACGATTCAGAATCTGACTCTTCTTCATCTTAGATAGAGAGAAACTGTTTCTTAGTTTCTTTGTCTACTTCAATAAGATTGATTTTCTTCTTTTTCCTTTTGTTTCTAGGACAATTAGGAGACTAATTACCTCTCTAGCCACAATTCAAACATTTATCTTCTTCAAAAGTTCTTTTACTTCTCTTTCCTTTTTAATGAGTTTTGTTTGTAGAGGATTTTTATAATCTTGCGATTCTCCAGATCGCTCTTTCTTAGAAACCTTTCTTACTGAAGGTGGTTTGAGTTCCGAAACTGAAAAATTTTGATCCTTCTTAAGATGTTCTTTTAGCTTAGGATCAGTGCAAAGCTCCAAGGTTAGAAAATTTATTAAACTAATTAGATCACCATGATAGAGTTGTGAGTAAGGAATTTTACCTTCTCATCGGTCTCTTATTTTTTACCTTACTTTCTCATCAAAGTGGGGAGGCAAAAAATTCAGCAAACGTTCTTTCCAATAGTCGTTGTTGCAGTCTTCTCTTATCATCACTTTGGTTATAAATATGTCTTTATACAACCTGAAATCAGTTAATTTCTTGCACTAAAGATTGTTTTGAATTTCTAAACTTCTATCTTGGAAAAGACATGGTTCTTCCACGAAATGTTAGCAATAGAGTAGATAAGAGCAGCCATTATATCTTCTACTGTTTCTATAGATGTAAAGGTTTGTCCTCCTTCAGTTTTGACAACTTATTTGTTTGCTACTGCATCAAGAATGTCAGCTCTATTTTGATCTTTGATATAATTGTCCCACCAATGTCTAAGTGTTCGTGTGAAGCCTTCTACTAACCTGTTAGCAGGTTGTTTGTCTGTGAAATTTTTCAATTTATAAGTTGTAACATTCATGCCTATCTCTTGAAGTTTGTTGATATCTTTCCATCCGCTATTCAATCAATATTCCATTCTGTAATTCCCGTGCCATCTGCAAATCCTTTAGTATGCATATGGTTTTCTTCGAATTGAACATCGAGAAAAGAGGGTCTAGGATAATAGTTTTGGAATAGGGGAGCCTATCCTTAAGAGCGATGATTTTTTTGCACTGAGTTATTCTGAGCTTCGAGAGCTGGACATTGATCCTTTCAAGGATCTCAGGAGAGTTAGTGAACTAATTTGAAGCATTAGAAAAAGCTTCATGAGAGAATTCATGGACTTTAAAAATAGTACTGGTTTCTAAATTAAAACCATTTTTTGAAGAACTGGGTTTATTACCAATCTGACTTACAACTGTAATTATAATTGAAGTCTTCTATCTGTTTAGAAAGAACATGAAAACTTGGTTAGTATAATTATTCTGTTCGAATGCTTTGTAGATTTCTGCAACAGTTACTGTGCTGGTGTCTTTTTCTGAAGGCTTCTTGAAAGGAGCAACATTCAGGACTTCTTTCCTATATGGAATGCTAATACGTTCAAGAGGAGGAGTTATACTCTCAACAACCTTTTCTTTGGTATGCCACTTGTTTATCAAAACCTGAAAGGATGAATTAGTTTCATCAATTTTGCCGGAATATTCAAACCACTTGAAGAATTCATGTCTTTGAACCATTTCTCTCTGAATGAGATTCTTAGACTTTTTGTATATGTATCAACATACCATGATTTTTTAAGAGCATGCTTAGGGTTGTTCCACCTTTGGTGATCTTTTTTTTGTGTGGAGTAATGTTCTCCGCAGATTTGATAACATCATTGAATCTTTCCTTTTATTAAAAGATGGCTCCATTTCTCTAGGAGAGGGACTTCTTTGATCTGAAGGGGATTCATAATAAACCTTAGGAATAGTGTTGGTAAAGTCAACGCCAAGGAACTTACTTTGTTTTAAAACCTCAGAGGATTCAGAATCTTCATCATCCCCTCGGGTTTTTGAAGAAGATGTTGTAGCCGAAGACATTCTTCTACTTAAAGAAGCTTGGGTAAAGGAGTTGGATTTTAAAAACATATGTTTAATAGATCCGTCTGAAAATTGGGTAAAATATCCCAGTCATCAGAGCCATGTTTGCATTTTCTTGACCCTGTTTGCATGAATAGCTAAATTTATTAGTCGTCTGGTAATTTTAATTCATGTGATAACCGTGTAAAAAGTTTTGACATCAAATATCTCATTCATGTATTTATTAACTTCGGTTAACAAATTTATAGGTTAAATTTCCTTTTTAATCATGTTGAGGTTTCAAACATTGTCTAAGTATGAGTGTGCCGATTAATTTCCGGCATAGAGACTTGGTAAGACTGAAATGTTGTCGAGTAAGCCTAGGGTGGCAATGAAAGACAACTTGGTGTTCCGTCCAACAAGATGACTTGAAAAAGTTTGAGTAATATCCAATACGTGTGGTAAATAAAGTTGAGAAATATCTTATATCTATATATTTTCCTATATCATTGTTAATATTTACATTAATATGTTAATCTCTATCAAAGCTATATTATATGATAATCACTGTTTATGAACTAGCCTAAAGAAAACGTCTCTACTTTCATGAATAATCATATTGCTAGCAGTGTTAATATTTCTATTTTTTAAAAAGAAAATAGACTTTAAAATTGGTCTATCCCCAAAGAAACTTTTGAAAATTATACCAAATGGGTACTTGTAATTTTTTAAAAAGTTATAATATCAACACTTGTGAGTCTAATTCTGCTATTAATAATTCTTTAGAAATAATGGAAATAGCTTTTCCAGAAGTGTTTTGTTTTGTAGCTTCTCATTGAATGCTAATTAAGAATAGTAAAATGCCACTGTGTGGGAAAATAATTCTGGCTTTGCCTCTAATTCCCCCCAAGGGTTGTTTTCCTATTCATAATCATATTATATGTAAGCCAAGGCTAAACCTTGTGTATTACACATATCTCCATTGTCTTCACTAGTACTTTCTTTTGAAGTAGCATCTACGACCATTATCATTATTTGGTCTTCACTATAATCATCAATGTTATCCATTGCCTCTTTCCATTTTTGTTTGAGGGCTGCTTTGGATATTTTTTTCAAGGAAGATCTAATCTTCTCTTGAACCTTTGCATTTGGTTGTTTGGGAATCCAACCATTACTTTGAACTTGTTTTCACAAGTAAAGAATTTGATCTATATCAATCTTTGAGAAATTCCAAGTAATAATATAAGAGATCTTTTTTCTTGATATAATATTTGCATAATTTAATATGACTTGGTAAAGTCATAATTTCTTCTTTAATTTGGAATTCATAAAACCTATTGAGAAATTGTTGTGGAAGAATCTTTTCAGTTCCTCCGAATAAATTCCACAATTCATAAAACCATCTGGGAATGATAGTATTAGTGATTGTTGGATTGTATTTCATAAACTAAGTATTTATTGGTCTTAAATAGAGAAAATTCGTCCATGATGCTTTATCATCATTCCAATTATAAGTCTGTGTTTATGAGCCATTAGAAAGTCAATAGGAGTATGTAATGGTCTACAAACCATTCAAAAGGATCCAATATCTTCTTAACATTAAATCTTGAATATATAATATAATTATTCGCATCTCTGGAATGGTAGATTTCTATGTACTAAGTAAGTATCTACCAGGATAGCTTCATAAAATCTCCTGGTTTTCAATGGATTTTCTGTATCCACATAATTGTTGTCTATGTAACAAGGTCTGATTAATGAATCAATATCCATTTATGCATATTTTTGTTGAGACCCATAAGAGGCAATACCTGTGAAACTATAAAATTAAAAGTCTCTTCTTTTGGAAGGATTTTGGAAGGGATAGTTTTAGTTAATTTTAGATTAATTGCTTGAGCAAAAGATTCAGGTGTTTTGATAGCATAATTTTCTTTGGCTTGAATAACACTTGAAGAAGCTTCTTGATCTTTAGTTTTTGTTGATCTAAGATTGATCAAATTTTGTTGAGGTGGAGAAAGAGGCTTTAGAAGCTTTGGTTGGGAAGGGCTAGGTAACTTTGAGTAATCATCTAAAGATGTGAATTTGTTTTGGAAGGTTAGATCAGGCCTTACCGAAGATTTATTTTTTGCAAGAGTGAGAGTTGTAAGAACAAATGGTCTAACAATTTTTGGTTTTTAAGGATTGTTATCTCCTTTAGAAGGAGCAACTGGTCTAAACCGCCTCATGAATTCCCTGAAAAAATTTATGGGTTAGAAAATCTGGTAGAGAATTAATTTCCCCTTTAAAAAATTCAATTTCAAAATCATAACTAGATAGTAGATCTTGCCATCTAGAAAATATTTTTTTAGAAACAATGTTTTTAAAAACTTTTTGTAAATTTTTTTTTATCAGATTATTAATCTACTCTTAATAAAAAAAAATTCTCTTGTAGGACTTCTTCTTTTTGGCTATTTTGATTCATTCTAAAGGGGTGATAAATTCAAAGTCTTTGAAAAAACTTCCAAAATCCCTACGAGAAGAAGATTGTTCTTTCTTAAGCTGATGCTTAAGTTTAATATCTGTTCATAGCTCTAGGGTTACAACATTAATTGTGCTTACTAAATTACCATCAGTAAGATTACCATAAGGAATACTTCCTTTATTCCGATCTTGAATTCTTGACCTTACCTTATATCTAAAGAAAGGAGGTAGACCACTTATGAAACGTTCTTTCCAAAATTCCTAATTGCAATCTGGAGGTATACCACTGATGACACGTTCTTTCAAAAAATCCAAATCGCAATATGGACGAATCACAACCTTACTTAGAAAGGCATGCTTGTAATGAATAAAGTTATCTAAAATTGGACAACTTAGATTGCTCTAAATTTGGAAACTTCTGTCTTCAAACAACTTTGGTTCTCCAATAAAATGTTTAGCAATATGGTAAAGTAAAGTAGCACAAGCATCTTCTCTTGTGAAAGAAGAAGTTGAGTGTATATTACCTTCCATCTTTACAACAATCTCATTTGCAGTAGCATCGATAATCAATTGTTCGATTTCATCAGTACAATAATTATCCCACCAATGTTTCAACATTCCTCTGAAACATGCAATGATCATATTAGCAGCATCTCTGTCCACATATCCACTCATTTTATACGCAGTGATAGCAAAACCCATTTCATGGAGCTAATTATAAATTTGATGCTCTGCAAGGTCATCAATATTCCATTTAGTGATGCTCCTTCCTTCTTGAGATGAAGAAGATAAAAAAGCATTTTCCTTATTGATACGCTCAAACTTACTTCTCAAATGAGAAGTAAAGCGGTCGTGTCAAGTAAATAACCCAACTAGTGAGGTTGGGATCGTTCCCACGAGGAAAATAGTCTAGACTTAACTTTAACCTAGTATTACTATCGTTTGGTCAATAACTTTCTTGGAATGTAGGAATATAAAAGGGGGGTTTGTATTACCTAATGAGTAAAAATAACTAATGTAATTGAAAGAGACAGTTGACAGCTTTTAATATTGGGTTTTAATCAATGAATTAAGGTAACTAGGGTTTACGTGTTCCCCACAGGTTCGTAACTCGATAATTCTAACTATAACAATTCTTTCCTAGTATCTTGCATGCAAAGTGACAAGTTATGTATTTCTAAATCCTTGGTCCAGCATCTAGAAAATCTCACTCCGCACCTTGGTCCGGCTACGTGTGTTGCTTTCCTAACCCTTATCTTTACCTCATATTAAGCATCATATTCGATATTTGACTAAGTTATACCTCGTACCAATCAATACTAGCCTATTAGATAGCATCCACTAAATCTATGTTAATAATTCTCTTCCTATTATCTACCTCCTTGGTCCGGCAAGTAGCATTAAGGCGAGTTCTAACGTTGATCATCCGTTAAAAAGACTTCTAAGCGAAAGAATTATTAATACATGCAAGACACTGTTCTAGAATTGTTATTTTAGTTAGGGTTTATCTCATTATTTGCCTATGGTTCCCACAACCCTAGTTATGGAATTTAGTTGCTCATAGCCATAAACACAACATTCAAATCTGTTAAATTAGAATTCATGTACTTACTTCAATGAGAAAGAATAAAGTCCGAAAATATCCTTGATTAATCACCAAAAATCACTTGTATCAATCTCCAATAATCGAACACTCAAAAACACCAAGTATTATAATCACAAAGTCTAACTATATGGAATTTGAATATCAAAGAGTCTAACCCCAAAAACGAGGTTTTTCGAACTATTTATAAAAAATATGAAAACCTAATTAAATAAGGATTCTAATTTCTGGAAATCTGCCAAAACGCGGCTGGGTCGACGGACCACGGGACGGACCGTCGTAGTCATGACGGACCGTCGTGGGTTCCGTCGTCCCACACTTGTCCAATTTCTTCTATTGCTTCTTCATTCCTCGACGGAAAGTGTGACGGACCGTCATAGGCACGACGGTCCGTCGAGGGTCTTCGTTCAAAATACTTCAACTCCACGGAATGCAGATCGGGATCACTTCTGCGATCTTCACGACGGACTGCGGGACGGACCGTCATGGCCATGACGGACCGTCACAAGCTTCGTAATCCCACACTTGGTCGACTTCCCATCTTCCTTCAGGCTACTCTACGCTGCCACCTACGGACCGTCACAAGCACGATGGACCGTCATAAGCTCCGTAGGTTGTCTCTTCTGCAATTTTCCCTCAAAATCTCCGCATTCGACTTTGGGATGATTTCCGCAAAACAAAGAGAAACTTATATCAAAATTAGCACAAAAGGCTTTTGGACACACTAAACTTAAGGAAAAAGCATTAATTATACCGTGAAACCACGGTATATCAACACCCTGAACTTAAGTTCGTTGTCTGTCCTCAAGCGTCGCACTATGACTCACTACACAATCTTTGTACAATAGTATTCACGTTTTATCCTTTGCAATCATTTGGCTATCAATCCCGATTAATCCCATCAAATCTATGCATGCTATCACTATTAGGCTTGAATTTTGTGGGATTGAACATGACTGGACTCACCATGCACCAACACCCATTCCTCTTCAATTTCTCACCGAAGTGCTAACAATTCCGGTATTGCAACTAGTGTCCTCACTTTAGAACAAAATCCTCATTTTTCACACAATGATTTAAGTTTGAGTATAAGGATTACATTTCAACACTCGCTCTCGTAACAAAGTCACACTCATTCATACCTATTGCCATAAGCTTGCCCTTATTTTCACTGCCTTAAGTTCACTATACAACCCTTAGGATCACGATAGGACTTTCTTTAGCTTGTAACGTAGGCTCAGAGTCAGGTAAGGTATATTTAGGTATACTTTAGTGACTTTTTGCCCTCCTTGACATATCGGCTAAACCTTCCACCCTATATCACTCTATCTCACCCAGTTCCTCCTATTCTTTCACCTTACTGTTTCCCTTCTTTCTTCATTTGCGTAAGTGACTCTTTTCTTTTCTTGTTTGTAATTCTTGAATATACTTTTTTTTTTTTTTCAACGAGTTCTTGAGTCACTTTACTTTTGTTCTTTCTCTCTCTTTGTTCTTTCAACCCCACTTTCCAGGGCATTCCTCAAAACAGCCACCCTCAACTCATGGCTTTGCCATGAGTCAAAACACTGATACCCAAAATCGGGTCAGGGCCATAACGAAGGTTATTTATACATTAGCCACCCTCAACTTATGCTTTTGGCATAAGCTGAGGTGCACATGTCCAAGGAGGGACCAGGGCCAACATATTGTTCCCAGAAAAGGTCAGTTGGGGTGAAAAAGAAAGGTCTACTTTTAAGCTCAAATTGTTTGGATCAAAGAAGGATAACTTTTATTTGGTTTCTTTATTTAGGCTAGAAATGGGCTATATTTAATAAGGGCCTATGATCATTTCCTAATTTTTTTATTCTGACTTACTTTTAGCAGACTAACCAGGCAAGTTCTAGCTCAGTACCAATAGTGGACTATTTAACTTTCCTCACACTCACTTGACATTTCATCACTATACCAGATTATCAGACACCTAGTTTGACTTGAAGATTTAGGGTAATGCAATGGTGTAACTCTATTTCATGTTTAGAGCCACACAATTATCATTTACTACGCCTAGTCATGCAACATTTTCCAGATTTATCGGGATATCATTTTAGCCATCATGCTTGAGTTAAACTTACGTACAAAAGATATAACGTGCGGTTCAGCGAGAAAAATAATCAGTCTTTTGGGGAAAAAGAACACAGGCAAGAAAACCCCAAAGAGGATAGTGAGTTGGGCTACTCGGACTTCACCCTAACACTCACTTTCCATTTACCCCACCCCAACAAAAAGCATGCAATTGTCCCCAATGCATAAAAGAAAACTAAGGATTAGAGGGTTAGGTGAAGCAAACTGTGGCGCATAGCGCCGTCGATCAAGCCGGTGGGTCCGGTTTCCGGAACCCACAAACCTCTGCGAGTTGGACACCCTCGGTGGTGTCCTCGCAATCTGGACACCCTCGGTGGTGTCTCGGCAACAACCGCTCCTCGGTGCCTCCGTGATCTCTACGGTATGGGAGCTAGAGGCCCGGCCGCTATCTGTGATGCTCGGATCGGTGTGCCTCCTCTCAAGCAATGGAGGCTCTCTCGCAGCCTTCAACTCGCGGCGCTCCTTCTTCGCTCGCGCCTCATCCTCTCCTCGATCCCTACGCCTCTTGGCACTCTGCGGAGGGGATGGTGGAATATCGTGAGTCGGAAGCAGGGCCGCCCGATGCTGATGTCTCGGCGGGATCGGCGACCTCCGGTACTCGTGTCGCTAGGATTGTGTCGATATCTGCCCGAAGACTGGAGACTGCAGCCTGAAGAGTCGACACATCTACCGGAGGGGCTGGTCGAGCTAATACTCTTAATTCAAAGGCATCGAGGCGCTGGTGCACCTCAGCTACCTTCCGCTGCATCTGCCTCTCCATGCGCGCTTCAGACTCGGCAATAGACTTCTGCATCCACGGCTGGATATGATGCAGAAGAGTGGCCATTTGTGCCTCCAGCTTTTGGACTCGAGCAAGCGGGGCCGGTGTCGGTAGAGGGGCCGTGCTACTACCCGGGATAGACTCGACCGGGGTAGTGTCCGTGGATGCCTGTGTAGCTGTGCGGGCCTGGGCCACCGTGTACGCAAGATCATCCGATAGTGGTGGCGACTCGATGGGGCCCTCGGCGTGGGGCCAACTCATTGGCCTCGTCTCGATGAGGCCGACGTCAACGGTACCGGCGGAGTCCTCAATCGATCTATGTGCCACACGGGCACACTGCAAAGAGCAAAGATCATGCGGAAAGGGTAGGTGGTGGTGACCTTGAACGCCCTCTCGTGCATGACCGCTGGAGAAGCCATGCATGGTCTACCTCGAAGCCGGCCACCATCGCCGCTTATCCGACCTTGCGATCCCAGGTGACTATGTTGTCGGCAGCTGTGGGGGAAAGGCAGTGACGCACGAGCAGCCACAAGAACTTGGCGACGAATGTGAGGTTGGCCTTCTTGATGGCCCCCTTTGGCTCAGTGACCCAGTCGGCACCCTCTCCGTCGACTGATAGGTGCAGGGCCATCCACCTCTTGGTGGTCTCTCTCAGTGTCCGCTCGCGCATGAAGTGGCCCTCCTTGACTATCTGCCAGCGATAGTCAAACTCTGCAGTGGTCGGGGTCCGAGTGGCATCTGCACTCTCGCCGTATAGGAACCGGCGGATGGCGGGCAGGGAAATGTCAACCTGCACGCCTCGGACTAACACCTGCTCTAAGGGGGCCTGTTTCGCGGGAGCAGCCCGCCTGTCGATCTGTGATCGGAGAGTCACTACGTAGGACGCGTAGAACTCTCGGACCATCTCCTCACTGTAGCGTCCCAATGGACGGGCTGTCCACTCTAGGCGATGCCGGGTGAAGATGTTGTGGATGTCCGGCATCGAAGGGAGACTCCCTGTAAGTACCCGCCGCTCCAGGGTGAGTGTCCGAGCCATGACCCCCTTATCAGTAAGGAATTTGGCATCGGAGTATACTTGAAACTGGCCCTCGACGCACCACCGGTTTGGCTGGTGCAGTCTTTGGAGTGGGGGCCGGTCTTGCGCCGGATGTGGAGTCTGAGCTGTCGGCCTCATCGACGAGGCCGACGCCAGCGGCGATGGGCTGGTGCGGGAACCTCGGCCAGATCCTGGCTTCCTGACCAGATACGCCTAAGGAGCCAGACGCTCCTTCTTCGTTGGTGGCCGACCCAGAGGGTGTGTCGGTCAGTGTGCGCTCCTCATCAGGCTGCGAGGCAGTGACTACGCCGGACGCCACCGTCTTCTTGGGTGTGGCTCGGGGCACGTCTGACGGGAAGAAGCGGAGGTGCCTGGGGCATGTATTCGGTCCCGCTCATCATCAGACCTGATGATCAAGCGTGCAGACGGGGCCACAGACTTGGATCGCCCGCGTGCGTAAGCTCGGTCTTGCTTGGGTGCCATGGTCGATAGTACCTGAAAAGGATCACTATTAGTACGAGTAATATCAAACAAGAAAAGCAAGCCCATACAACATAAAACATTTAAAATAGTATGTTAGTGATAGTGCAACTGTAGCACACGACGGGACCGACGACGGCTCGTCGTGGCTACGACGGACCGTCATGAGGTCCGTCGTGTTGTACTTGGTCGAAATTCATAGAAAGAACCCTGAAAGAGGGTCTCTGACCATCATGACGGTCATGCAGGACGGACCGTCGTGGGTGTGACGGTCCGTCGTTAGTGTCTGTCGTTGGACACTTGGAAAATTTTTTTAGAGACCCTTAGAAACAGGGTCTTTGACAACCATGACGGTCGTGCAGGACGGACCGTCGTGAGTGTGATGATCCGTCGTAAGTGTCAGTCGTTGGACACTTGGAATATTTTTAGAGACCCTTAGAAACAGGGTCTCTGACAACCATGACGGTCGTGCAGGACGGACCGTCGTGGGTGTGACGGTCTGTCGTAAGTGTCCGTCGTTGGACACTTGGAAAAATTTTGGAGACCCTTTGTAGAGGGGTCTCTCACCATTACGACGGTCGTGCAGGACGGACCGTCGTGGGTGTGACGGTCCGTCGTAAGTGTGCGTCGTTGGACACTTGGAAAAATTTTGGAGACCCTTTGTAGAGGGGTCTCTGACCATTACGACGGTCGTGCAGGACGGACCGTCGTGAAGACAACGGTCCGTCACAGGCGTCGTTGGGGAGGGTGCTAGGGCTTATGCGACGGACCCTCGGACGGTCCGTCGTGTACACGACGAACCGTCATCGGGGTCTCGTTCTGTCTAACAGAGACAGAACTGTAAGTACCCTAAGCAACCCCAATGAACCCACGTGGTCTTGTAGTGTTGTGGACCTATATGTGTCTATCCCAACTACGTAGGAAACGAATAATGTGAAATCACCTATGTCTAGGGTTATAATCATGGCAAATTCAAACATTTAGAGCCTAGGTCTAGATATAAGCATATCAAGGGAACAGGATACGACTAAGAACAAGTCTAAAACTAACTAATAACTAAAAATACAAGAGAAATGAGTATAAATTTAGGGACACATACCTTGGAAATGGAGAAAACACAAGTGTGGAATGAGTCAGGTAGCAAGGTGGATACCAAACACAGCAGCACCGACAAGTAACTGATAGTGATAAAGTATTGGGGAGATTGTGGAGGCAATGATCAGTGGGGGGAAGTTGAAAAGAGAGTGGGGATGAGAGGAATGAGGAAATAATGGGAGAAATATGGAGGGGCGGGAGTATAAACGGTCAGAATTTGAAAAGGGTCAGTCCGGGTCGGGTCGGGTTAATTTCATTAAACGCGCGACGGGTCCCCGACGACGGACCGTCGCGCTTGCGACGCCCCGTCGTAGTGTCCGTCGTGTGTGCCCTAATTTCAAAAGATGACAGTTATACGTACCTGGTGTGACGGATGATACGACGGTCCTTCACGTTTGCGACGGTCCGTCGATGTATCCGTCAGTGGCTGCTGCAGAGTAGTTTTCTGCAGAATTTCCTGGTGATGTGCCTTCAAATTTAAAACCCATTAATAGAAAAATGCTACTATTAAAAAGACAATAAGTACTGGGTTGCCTCCCAACAAGCGCCTGATTTAATGTCGCGGCACGGCGGGACCACTTGATTACTCGGACTTCATCAAGATGGTATGCCTCTATCACTTCATTCGCCGATTCAAAGCATGCCCGAGATAGATTTTTATACGCTGTCCATTCACCTTGAACCGCACACCCTCCTTAGTTTCCAATTCAAGCTGCTCCATGAGGGAATAGTTGGGTAGCAGTGTAAGGACCGATCCATTTGGACTTGAGTTTGCACTGAAACAAGCGTAATCTGGAATTGAATAGAAGCACTAAATCCCCGACCATAAACTCTCGTTTTTCAATTTTGTTATCATGATACTTCTTCATCTTTTCTTTATATAGGGCTGAGCTTTCATAAGCTTTCAAGCGAAATTCATCAAGTTCATTTAACCCATTTAACCGTTGCTCTGCAGCTTCGCTCCAATCCATTTTTAACTTCTTCATAGCCTACATGGCTTTATGCTCTAACTCAACCGGAAGATGACAAGCTTTCCCATATACAAGTTGGTATGGAGACATACCAATGGGGGTCTTATAGGCTGTCCGGTAGGCCCACAGAGCATCATCAAGCCTCCTTGACCAATCTATTCGACTAGCATTCACTGTTTTGGACAATATCTGTTTGATCTCCCGATTCGATACCTCAACTTGCCCACTAGTTTGAGGGTGGTAAGGCGTGGCCACATTATGGCGAACACCGTATTTCTCCAATAACCCCTTGAACAATCATTGCGTAAGTGGGAACCCCATCACTAATAATGGCCCTTGGAGTGCCAAAGCGGGAGAATATATTCTTTTTCAAGAATGCATTGACACTCTTCCCTTCATTGTTTGCGAGAGCTATGGCCCGACCCATTTAGATACATAATCAATCGCTACAAGAATGTACTTCATCCCATGAGAACTCACAAAAGGGCCCATAAAGTCAATACCCCACACATCAAATAACTCAATCACAAGAATGGGGTTGAGAGGGAGCTCTTGCTTTCTTGAAATACCACCATCTCGTTGACATTTGTCACATGATTTAGCAAACCCATGAGCATCTTGATGAAGAGTTGGCCAATAATAACCACATTGCAATATCTTGTGAGCGGTTCGGATACCACTGTGATGTCTCGCCAACAGTGAAGAATGGCATGCCTCCAAGACACTCAACATTTCACATTCGGCACACAACGCCGAATAAGCCCGTCGGCACAACTTCTATACAAGTATGGTTCATCCCAAAGAACTTCTTCACATCATACATGAACTTTTTCCTTTGATGAAAGGACAAGTCCGATGGAACAATATCACTAGCCGATAGTTCGCAAAGTCTGCAAACCATGGAATCAAGTCTTGTGAAGCGACCAATACATGTTCATCGGGAAAGTATCATCAATGTCAGTCTTATCCCCTAACTCTCTCATAGCTTCATCCTCTAGACGGGACAAATGATCAAAGAACTTGATTTTCAGTCCCTTTTCTATCCAAAGACTTCAAAGTCAAATTCTTGCAAAGAAGAATACCCAACGAATCACCTTGGTTTCGCATCCTTTTTCGCCATCAATTATCTCACATTGAATGGTCAAGATGCACTATGACTCTAGTACCTAGCAAGTAGGAGCGAAATTTCTCAAAAGCAAAGACTACTGCGAGGAGTTCTTGCTCGATCCTTTGTGTAGTTCTTCTGGGCTTCATTTAGGGCTTTACTAGCATAGTAAATTGGGTGAAGGATTTTGTTTCTTCTCTGTCCCAATACTACACCAAGAGCCACCCCACTAGCATCGCACATTACCTCAAATGGACTGTTCCAATTCGGAGAAATAATAATAGGTGCAGACACTAACTTCTCTTTTAGCTCACCGAATGCTTTAAGACAGGACTCATCAAAACAAAATTTACATTCTTTTTCCAGTAATTTGCACAATGGGTGTGCAATCTTTGAAAAGTCTTTGATGAATCTCCGATAAAAACCTGCATGCCCAAGAAAGCTTCTCACACCTTTCACAGAGATCGGTGGAGGAAGTCTCTCTATTACCTCAACTTTAGCTCGATCAACCTCTATACCCTTTTCTGAAATGCGATGACCCAACACAATACCTTCTTTCACCATGAAATGACACTTTTCCCAGTTTAGTACCAGATTGCAGTCTTCACATCTCTTAAGAACCTCTGATAAATTGGTCAAGCATCGCTCAAATGAATCACCAACCACAGAAAAATCATCCATAAAAACCTCTATAGTATCCTCCACCATGTCAGAAAATATTGACATCATACATCTCTGAAAGGTTGCGGGTGCATTGCACAACCCAAACGGCATTCTTCTGAACGCAAAAGTCCCATATGGACAAGTGAAAGTGGTTTTCTCTTGATCTTCCGGTGCGATAGAAATCTGATTATACCCAGAATACCCATCAAGAAAACAATACCACCCTTTTCCGGCAAGTCTATCCAACATCTGGTCCAGGAAGGGCATAGGAAAATGGTCTTTTTCAGTCCATGAGTTCAGTTTACGGTAATCCATACACACCCTCTATCCAGTAACCGGTCTCATTGGGACAAGTTCATTCTTTTCATTAGGGACCACAGTCATTCCCCCTTTCTTAGGTACACACTGAACCGGGCATACCCAACTACTATCAGCGATTGGATATATGACTCCAGCATCCAACCACTTGATGATTTCCTTCTTCACAACCTCTTGCATAGGAGGGTTCAAGCGTCTCTGGTGCTCAACACTCGGCTTATGATCAGGCATGAGTTGGATTTTATGAGAGCAAATACCGAGGGGGGTCCCAATAATGTCCGCAATAGTCCACCCAATAGCTCTTTTGAACCTTTTTAGTACCGTCACCAAACTCTGAACCTGTTGTGCATTCAAGTCTGACGCAATGATTACAGGCAAAGTGTCACCCTTTCCTAAGAATTCATACCTGAGATGAGGTGGGAGAGCTTTTAGTTCTAATTTTGGAGCTTCCTCTATAGATGGTTTCGCGGGTGGGGACTCGCGATTCTTCATATCAAGCTCAAATTTCTTTGGTTTAAATCGAATATCACCTCGGTCAAGAGCAGCGACTAATGACTCATACTCTTCAATGCAATCGCTATCAAAGTTCATTATCACTGCCGCTAATGCTTCGACACCTAGACGTTCTTCAATTTGTGTCTCAAATGTCTCACCCATGTTGTAGGATATTGCAGATGCCGATTGGAGCTCACCACTCTGCTTCATGGACCTACAAATATTAAAGGTTACTTCCTCATTGTTCAACCGAAATTTCATCTGCCCCTTTTCCATGTCTACTAAGGCTCTTCCTGTAGCAAGGAATGGCCTCCCAAGAATAATGGGCACTTCAAAATCGACTTCACAATCAAGAATAACAAAATCTGCTGGAAATATGAACGACTCCACTTTCACCAACACATCGTGGAGTATCCCTATAGGTCGTTTTACTGTTTGATCGGCCATCAGTAGCCGCATCGCAGTGGGTTTTGGGTCACCCAAACCCAACTTCTTGTAAATCGAGAGGGGCATGAGATTTATGCTTGCCCCCAGATCACATAATGCTTTCGCAAAATGTAATAGCCCGATTGTACAAGGAATGGTGAACGCACCCGAATCTTCTTTCTTTTGGACCAGAGATCTTGTAGCAATAGCACTACAATGCGCGATTCACATCATCCTCAAAAGTAACCGATCTTTTCTTTGTGACCAGATCTTTCATAAACTTGGCGTAACCGGGCATTTGTTCTAAAGCTTCTACCAAAGGGACATTGATAGAAAGTTGCTTCAACATTGTTATAAAACGCCGATATTTGCCATCCTCGGTCTTTTTCACTAATATTTGAGGAAATGGGGGTGGTGGCCTAGGCATAGGGATTACCTTTTTGGGCACTTCAGCATCTTTCTCAGTCTCATCCTCTAATTCAGCATCAACATCTACCACTTTATCAGATTCTGTTGTCACCTTATTTTCATCAGATGGCATAGGTGGATCAATGGTTTGCTTGCCACCGCGAGTAGTAATTGCCATACAATGTCCATCATTTTTCGGATTTTGGACAGTGTTGCTAGGAAGAGTGCCCGGTTGCCGTGTGTTCACGATTCTGCGGATAATTGGGCCAATTGTAACTCAAGTTGCTTAATTGATATTGCATGGGTATCAACTTTTTGCCCAATACACCGCTAGATCATTCCTCAACTCTTTATTTTGCTCATCACTAGCATCGAACCTCCTCATCATTTTATGCAACATATCCTCAACTCGCGACATACTACCTCCACCATCCCTAGGAGTAACTTCACGATTTTGAGGAGGAACATAAGGTCCATTTCTGCTGTTTACATTACCATAGCTACCCCTGTTGAAGTTGTTGTCGCGATTGTAGTTTCCATCTCGGACATAATGACCCTCACGATTGTAGTGACCATAGTTCCGACCTTGGTTCCCTTGACCTTGGCGCCAATTTTCCTGATTAGAACCTTGGGCACTTGGTCGGAAACCCCCCATCTGTTCATTTACTGCATAGGAATCCTCCTCATAATAACACTCATCGATTGGAGGTGGTGGTTTAGCCAAATAGTTGACTGCATTTACCTTTTCTGCACCCCCAACGACATGTTTTAGTACCAACCCAAGCTCAGTTCTCATCTGAGCCATTTCTTCACGAATATCATCTGTGGCTGGGTTGTGAGTGGACTGCACTGCGAAGGTGTTTCTCCCTGTATCGGACTTCCTAGTACTCCAAGCTTTGTTGTTACGGGAGATTTTCTCTAATTTCTCAGCAATCTCAGCATAAGGGCATTCTCCATAAGATCCACCTGCTATAGTGTCCAACACTGCTTTATTGTTTTCATCTTGTCCCCGATAGAAGTATTCTTTCAGTGACTCATCATCAATGCGGTGGTTTGGAACACTTCTCAAGAATGAGGTGAATCGATCCCAAGAACTACTAACTGACTCTCCTGGTAGTGCCACAAAGTTGTTCACCCTGTCTTTGTGGTTTAATTTCTTGGAGACCGGATAGTAGCGTGCTAAGAAGACATCCCGTAGTTGATTCCATGAAAAGATGGAGTTGTATGGGAGCTCAGTGAACCACATAGCAGCCTCTCCCGTCAGTGAGAGAGGAAATACTCTAAGACCTATTACATCAAGATCCAAATCAGGCCTCCCCACACAACTCTTACACACTGCCCTTACCTTAGCTATATGGGCATGTGGATCCTCAGAAGGTAGCCCTGAAAACAAACCTCTGGCAGTGAGCATTTGCATCAGACTACTAGTTACCACAAATGTGTGGCCTGTAGGTAGAGGAGGAAAAACCAGTGGCCCGTCCGAATCTGCTATGTTATCATAGCCTCTGTAGTATGCTTGGGGCCGTGGAGCGGGATTCTGTCCCCTCTGTTGATGTTCACCCGGAGCATCGGGTAACATCTGACCATGAACATCAGCCAGAGCTGGGATGTTCTGGTTTGGATCCTCATCGTTGATTCCCAGGTTACGATTCATGTTTCGCAGTGTGCGTTCTAGCTCGTGATCGTAGGGGAACAACGTTCTCTTCCTCTCCGTGTATTTGGCATACAAGGAGGATAATTCTGCAAGGAAATCAAAAACAATAAAACAAAGTAAAATCAAGAAAATATCAACTAAACTATAGTAATAAGTTCAAGTTAATCTAAAAGCTAAATTCCCCGGCAACGGCGCCAAAATTTGATACGCTCAAACTTACTTCTCAAATGAGAAGTAAAGCGGTCGTGTCAAGTAAATAACCCAACTAGTGAGGTTGGGATCGTTCCCACGAGGAAAATAGTCTAGACTTAACTTTAACCTAGTATTACTATCGTTTGGTCAATAACTTTCTTGGAAAGTAGGAATATAAAAGGGGGGTTTGTATTACCTAATGAGTAAAAATAACTAATGTAATTGAAAGAGACAGTTGACAGCTTTTAATATTGGGTTTTAATCAATGAATTAAGGTAACTAGGGTTTACGTGTTCCCCACAGGTTCGTAACTCGATAATTCTAACTATAACAATTCTTTCCTAGTATCTTGCATGCAAAGTGACAAGTTATGTATTTCTAAATCCTTGGTCCGGCATCTAGAAAATCTCACTCCGCACCTTGGTCCGGCTCCGTGTGTTGCTTTCCTAACCCTTATCTTTACCTCATATTAAGCATCATATTCGATATTTGACTAAGTTATACCTCGTACCAATCAATAATAGCCTATTAGATAGCATCCACTAAATCTATGTTAATAATTCTCTTCCTATTATCTACCTCCTTGGTCCGACAGTAGCATTTAAGGCGAGTTCTAACGTTGATCATCCGTTAAAAAGACTTCTAAGCGAAAGAATTATTAATACATGCAAGACACTGTTCTAGAATTGTTATTTTAGTTAGGGTTTATCTCATTATTTGCCTATGGTTCCCACAACCCTAGTTATGGAATTTAGTTGCTCATAGCCATAAACACAACATTCAAATCTGTTAAATTAGAATTCATGTACTTACTTCAATGAGAAAGAATAAAGTCCGAAAATATCCTTGATTAATCACCAAAAATCACTTGTATCAATCTCCAATAATCGAACACTCAAAAACACCAAGTATTATAATCACAAAGTCTAACTATATGGAATTTGAATATCAAAGAGTCTAACCCCAAAAACGAGGTTTTTCGAACTATTTATAAAAAATATGAAAACCTAATTAAATAAGGATTCTAATTTCTGGAAATCTGCCAAAACGCGGCTGGGTCGACGGACCACGGGACGGACCGTCGTAGTCATGACGGACCGTCGTGGGTTCCGTCGTCCCACACTTGTCCAATTTCTTCTGTTGCTTCTTCATTCCCCTCGACGGCAAGTGTGACGGACCGTCATAGGCACGACGGTCCGTCGAGGGTCTTCGTTTCAAAATACTTCAACTCCTGGAATCTGGGTACTGGGATCACTTCTCTGATCTTCACGACGGACCTGCAGGACGGACCGTCATGGCCATGACGGACCGTCACAAGCTTCGTAATCCCACACTTGGTCAGACTTCCCCATCTTCCTTCAGCAGCTACTCTACGCTGCCACCTACGGACCGTCACAAGCACGACGGACCGTCATAAGCTCCGTAGGTGGTCTCTTCTGCAATTTTCGCTCAAAATCTCCGCATTCAGCTTTGGACAGATTTCCTGCAAAACAAAGAGAAACTTATATCAAAATTAGCACAAAAAGGCTTTTGGACACACTAAACTTAAGGAAAAAGCATTAATTATACCGTGAAACCACGGTATATCACTTATATAGAAAATCTGGAAAGGATGGTTTGCTATTGTAGTTTTTGAAATTATGAAAACGATTATTGGGATGTTTTTGAAGAAGATTGGATTTCACATTGGATTGGAAATTGGTTTCTTTTTGAATGGTAGAAATCTTTTTGGGTGTTTTATCTTCTCTAACAGAGATATAAAAGTGATTCAGTTGGGCATTGATTTTTTCAATGATATTTCCTGTTACTTCAAACGTATCAGAATGTTTTGGGAATTTTCTTTAGAAAATTTGGAGATTCTTAATCCTAAGTAGGTTTCAATATTATGATTTGATGAAGTAGTAGTCGGAGTTGGTCTTCCACTAAGATTTGGTTTGGTATCTTCTATTTGTCTACAGATAACATGAAGAATTTGGTTTAAATAGTTTTTTTGTTCAACAACTCTATCAATATATGCAGATGTGAGTAAATCACCAATTTTTTTTATAACTTTTCTCTTTGAAAGGAGAAGCTTTGATCACTCTGCCTGCAACTGGAATATTAATTCCTTCAAGAGGAGGAGCAACAGATTCAACAACCTTGTTAGAAGTAGTATACCATTTGTTAGTGATAAATGTTAATGAATCAGTACAATTTTCAATTCTTCAAGTCATTTCAAAAAATTTGAAGGATTAAATTTTACAACCTATTCTTCTCATATCTTTCATTCATATATCTCTAAAATATTCTCTTTGGGGGATAGTATTTGAAGAGAAATACCATTCTCTCTTTATTTTATTATCAAGATGAGTTTATTGTTCCTGTAGAATATCAGGGTTAGGTTTAAAAGGCTTATTTACCTTAACCATTCCTAGCAAAGATAGCTTCTCATTAGGAGAATCAATCTCGCTTGCAGATGGACTTCCTGAAATATCTTTGTAAAATACATTAGTATTACCTGAAAGTCTACACTTGTGACTTTACCTTTATTGTTGTCTGCAACTGAGATGATATCATCCTCCTCCTCTTGGGTTTTTGAAGAAGAAGGTGGTCTAGGAACCATCCTCGAAGGACACGAAGTAGAGGGAGACCAAGATGACCTTCGGTTAGATAAAGATCTCATTGATTGATTATCAAGAAATTTGAGATCAGTAGAACCATTAGGAAACTGAATAACTCTTTCGATCTGAGATCTTTGAGAGTGTGAAGAAAAGGGTTGAGTTATATTCTCAAAATACCAATTATTATTGTAGAGTATATCTTTCCATTGCAAAGTTCTAGGAACAAAGATAGAACTATGTTCATGGTTGGCTTCCATAAGCGTAGTCTCATTCCTTATGATCTCATGATGAGCTTTAGGAGCAAGTTGAGTTTTCTTAAGACGATAATAAACATGGTAAAGAATGGCTATTTCACGAGTATTGATTTTGCTGTTCAGATTTTTGGTTTTTACATTGAGTGTAAAAGTATTTATAACATTAGGATCATTAATGTCAATCGAGAAGTTAAGATAACAATTAATGTAAACTAGCTTATCAGCATGGTTACTCTGCAAAACACCTAATAAGTAATCATCAAAATTTAAAAATCTGTAATCTCTAAGGAGGACACAAACATGAATTTTATGTCCTTTTGTAAATAGAGGATTAATAGCAATTTGTCCTAAACCAATATGCAAATAATTAAAATTAGATTTATAACGATCTAAAACTTTTACTTTAAGGAGATGAATAATTTTTGAAGAATTATTAATAGCATTAGTAGACTCACACCTATTAATATTACAACGAGTAAGATAATAGAAATTACCTAAGCGATAAATATTTTGGAATGGTTCTTCTAGAACACTACCATTTTTAAATCATTTTCAATTTTAGCAATCTTTGTAGATTTTGTAGACAAATTAGTATTATTTAAAATATTTTTGTTTTTATCCATTTGATTTAAAATAAACTGTCTATTGGACTTACAGAACAAAATTAAATTTAACAATTAAGAATAATAATTAACATGCTGAAAAATAAATAAAGAATATTAGTATACAATTCAAACTTATAAATGTGAACGTGAATGTAAACATAAAAATTAAGTGAACGTTAATGTCAACGTCAACATTAACGTCAACGCTAATGTGAACATCAATGTTAAGGTTAACATGAACGTCAATTTACACGTTACCATGAATGTTAACGTCAACCTGAATGTTAACACAAACATTAGTGTGAACGTCAATATGAAAGTCAACGTCAATGTAAACATGCATGTGAACGTCAATGTCAATCTTAATTTTAATGTCAATGTGAACATCAATTTTAACGTCAATGTGAACGTCATAATGAACGTGAACGTCATGGTTAACGTGCACCTTAACATCAACGTGAATGTTAATGTAAATATGAACGTCATAGTGAATGTGAATGTGAACGTCAACATCAACATGTATGTAATGTAAACGTTAACATAAACATCAATGTCCATATTAATGTGAATATGAACACCACGTCAATGTGAAATTCAATGTTAATGTGAACGTCAATGAGCACGTCAACGTGAACTTGAATGTCAATGTAAACGTGAATATCAACGTGAACGTAAACATGAATTTCAATGTCAACCTAACTGTGAACATCAATGTGAACGTAAACGTCAACATTAATATAAATTTCAATATTAACGACAACGTGAACATGAATGTTAACGTCAACGTCAACATAAATGTCAACATAATAGTTAATGTCAACTTGAATATTAACGTGAAGGTTAACGACAATGTCAACGTCAACATCAACATAAACATGAGCTTGACCATCAATAAAAATTTCAGTGTCAACGTCACTGTTAACGTGAATGTCAACGTAAATGTCAATGTAAACTAGAAAATCAATGTTAGTGTCAACGTGAATATAAATGTAAACATCAACATGAACGTCAATGTGAACATGAACGTCAATGTGAATGTCAACGTGAATACCAATTTGAATGGCAACATGAAGAACAACGTGAACGCTAAGGTGAACATGAATATGACCGTCAACGTGAACGTGAATGTCAACATTAATGTAAACTTCAACATAAACGTGAATGTGATTGATAACGTGAACGTGAACATAACATAAATGTAAATGTCAATGTCAACATCAACATTAATATGAACGTGAACGTCAATGTGAACTTCAATGAAAATATCAACGGAAATATGAATGTCAATGTGTATGTCAACGTAAATGTAAACTTAAATGTGATCATCAATGTTAATGTAAATGTGAACATTAACGTGATTGCCAATGTCAATGTAAACTTGAACATCAACGTCAACATGAATGTGAATGTAAACGTGAATGTGAACTTAAATATGAACGTGAATGGGAATTTGAACATTAACATAAACATAAAATTGAACGAGAAGGTGAACATAAACGTCAAAGTGAACGTCATTGTGTAAGTGAATGTCAACTTGAACATCAACATATATATCAATCTGAACATTAACGTGAATGTCAACATAAATTTCAACGTCAATATCAACGTTACGGTGCACGTCAACAGAAACATCAATGTAAATGTCAACATGAACGCATATGTTAATGTAAACGTCATTGTGAACATAAACATCAACATCGACATAAGTGTAAACGTAAATGTTAACATCAACATCAACGTGAATGTCAACTTAAATGTGAATGCAATCGTCAATGTCAAAATGAACATCAACGTTAATGTCAATATCAACATTAACATGAACGTTAATAAATGTGAACCTAAATGTGAATGTTAATGTAAATGTGAATATAAACGTGAATGTCAACATCAATGTGAACGTCAACATGAACATCAATTTAAATGTTAATGTCAATGTTAACATGAATGTTAATGTCAACATCAATGTCAATGTTAATGTTAACGTCAATGTGAAGGTTAATGTGAACGTGAACATTAACATAAAAGTCACCATCAACGTGAATGTGAATGTTAATGTTAACGCCAATGTAAACGCCAACATAAACGTCAGCGTTAATGTAAACATAAATGTGAACGTGAATGTGAACGTCCACATGAACGTGAACGTGTACATGAATGACAATGTTAATGTCAACATCAATACGAACTTCAATGTGAACATCAACATGTACGTCTATGTGAACATCAATGTAAACGTTAACGTCAATGTCAACTTGAATATGATCGTTATTTTCAACATAAATATGAACGCTGACATCAACATCAAAGTGTACATCAACATGAATGTTAATGTGAACGTCAACGTGAACATCAATTTGAACTTCATCATGAACATGAACATCAACGTGAATGTCAAAGTCAACATTAATGTGAACGTCAATGTGAATGTGAATGAAAAACGTTAATGTAAATGTGAACATAAAGGTAAATGCCAATGTGAACGTTAATGTCAATGTGAACGTGAATGTCAACATAAACTTTAATGTAAATATAAATATAAATGTGAATGTCAATATGTATGTTAATGTCAAGTTGAACGTTATTGTCAACATTAATGTATATGTGAATGTTAACGTAAATGTCAATGTAAACATCAATTTTAATTTCAATGTGAACATCAGCGTCAATGTCTATGTCAACGTAATCGTAAACGTGAAGGTTAAGTTGAACATCAACTTGAATGTTAACATCAATGTAATCTTCAACCTGAACATCAACGTAAACATCAGCATGAACAAATTCGTAAACATTAATATCAATGTCAACACAAATATCAACGTCAATGTCATTGTCAAAGTCAACTTCAATGTCAACGTGAAGGTCAAAATCAAGGAGAACGTGCACATGAATATCAACGTTAACATCAATGTGAATGTCAACATGAACGTGAACTTCAAGGATGACGTGCACGAACGTCAACGTTAATTTCAATATAAATATGAATATCAACAAGAACGTGAATATGAACGTCAATGTCAATGTGAATATTATGTCAATATTAACGTAAACATCAATGTCAATGTCAACGTAAACGTGAACGTCAACTCCAATGTGAACATCAATGTGAAGGCAAACATGAACATGAACATGGACTAGAACGTGAACGTGAATGTAAAAATGAACGTCAACATCAACTTGAACGTCAATGTAAACATCAACGTGAATTTCATTGTCAATGTTAATTTTAATGTAAACATGAACGTGAACGTCAACCGGAACAATCCATGTTAACATGAACGTGAATGTGAACTGGAATGTGAACGTCAATTTGAAAATCAAAGTTAAAGTGAACGTCAATGTAACCGTGTACTTAAATGTTAACGTCATCGTGTACGCAACGTGAACGTCAATGGGAACATAAACGTGATTGCCAACGTGAATATGTTTGTGATTGTCTACGTGAACGTCAATGTCAACGTCAATGTCAATGTAAACATCAATGTAAATGTGAGTGTGAACTTTAACGTGAATGTTAGCGTGAATGTGAACATGAACATTAACTTAAATGTGAACCTCAACGTTAACGTTAACGTCAACATTAATGTGAACATCAATCTGATCTTCAATGTAAATGCCAACATAAATGGGAACGTCAATTTGAATTGAATGTCAACGTTAATTTGAAAGTTATTGTCAATGTCAATGCAAATGTGTATGTTAACGTGAACGTCAATATGAACATCAATATCAATGTCAATGTGAACGTCAACATTAATACGAACATCAACTTAAATGTCAAAGTCCACATCAACTTCAATATCAACGTGAACATGAACATCAAGGAGAACTTGCACGTGAATGTCAACGTCAACGTCAATGTGAATGTCAACACGAATGATAACATCAAGGAGAACGTGTACGTTAACATCAACATTAATGTCAATGTAAATGTGAATATCAACATGAACGTGAATGTGAACGTCAATAACAACGCGAATGTAATACCTATATTAACATTAATGTCAATGTGAACATCAATGTGAACATGAACGTCAATGCCAATGTGAACGTCAACGTGAAGGTAAACGTGAATGTCAACATGAACGTGAAAGTCAACTAGAACTTGAATGTGAACATGAATTTCATTATGAATGCCTACATCAAGTTGAACGTCAATTTAAACATCAATTTTAATTTCAATGTCAATGTCAACGTCATTGTCAACATCAATGTAAACGTGAACGTCAACGTGAATATCCATGTTAACGTGAACGTGAATATGAACTTCAATGTGAACGTCAATTTGAAGGACAAAGTAAATGTGAATGTCAATGTGAACGTGAGCTTAAATGTGAACATCAACATGTACGCAAACGTGAAAATTAATGTGAATGTCAACGTGAATGTAAATATGATTGTCAACGTGAATCTCAACATGAACGTCAATTTCAACGTTAACGTAAACATCAATGTGAACGTCAATGTAAATCTGATTGTGAATGTTAACATGAACATGAACATGAAGTTGAACTTTAACGTGAACCTTAATGTTAACGTGAATGTCAACGTGAATGTGAACATCAATGTGAGCTTCAATGTAAATTTTAACGTATATGTGAACGTCAATGTTAATTCAATGTGAACGTCAACTTGAACGTGATCATCAATGTCAACGTTATTATGAATGTTAATATGAACGTTAATGTGAACATCAATGTCAATGTCAACATGAAAGTCATCTTCGATGTGAACATCAACTTTAATGTGAAGATGACCTTCAACATGAAAGTGAAGGAGACCGTAAACCCCAACATAATCTTGAACGTCTATGTGAACATGAATTTAATAGTTAACATCAACGTCAATTTTAACATAAATGTAAATGTCAGCTTGAATGTCTTACATAAACAATAGCGTGAGTCAACGTCAATTTTAACATCAACGTACACATTAACATAAATGTAAATATTAACGTCCCCATGAACGCAATCAACATTGAAAAATGTGAACATTAACGTGAATGTAAACATGAACATAAATATAAACATGAACATCAACATGAATGTAAATGTCCATATCCATATAAGTGTAAACATAAATGTTACCATCAATATTAACGTAAATGTCCATGTAATCGTCAATGTGAATGCCAATGTCAACGTCAATGTTAACGTAGAACGTCTATTTCAACTTGAAAATACACATCAAGTAAATATTAACATCAACATCAAAATAAATGTGAACGTGACCGTCAACAGGAATGCCAATGTAAACATCATCATGAACATTAATGTGAACATGAACATCAACGTAAATGTCGGTGTGAACATGAACATGAATGTCAACGGTAATGTCAACGTCAATGTAAACACTAATGTTAACGTTAACATCCATATCAACATGAACGTTAATGTCAACGTCAATTTGACAATGAACGTCAACGTCAATCCTACGATCTACATTAACGTCAATGTTAACGTCAATGTGAATGTGAATGTCAACCTTACCGTGATTGTTAATGTAAACGTGAACATCAACCTGTGCATCAATGTAAACTTCAACATGATCGTCATTGTTAATGTAAGTGAACATAAACGTGAACATTAATGTCAATGTCAATATGAATGCGAATGTAAATATAGACCTGAATGGTAACGTCAACGTCAATGTGATCATCAACGTGAATGTGAACGTCAAAGTAAACGTCAACGTGAACGTCGACTTGAATGTCAACGTGAACATCAACGTGAATGTCAACGTAAACATAAACATAAAAGTCACCGTAAACATGAAGGTCAACATAAAGGTGGGCATGAATGTGAATGTGTACGTCAATGTCAATAAGAACGTCAATGATAACATTAATGTCAATGTGAAAGTTAATGTCAACGTCAACATAAATAATAACATGAATGTCAATGTAAACATCGACATGAACGTCAATGTCAACATCAACATCAACGTCAATGTGACATTGAATGATAACGTCAATGTGACATTGAATGTCAACGTTAATGTAAACATGAAAATCAACGTGTACATCAATGTCAACTTGAACGTGATCGTCATTGTCAACATAAATGTGAACGTAAATATGGACATAAATGTCAACATGAACGTGAACGTCAATGTGACCGTACACGTAAAATCCAACATGAACATGAATGTGAATGTCAACGTGAAAATGAATGTGAACGTTAACATGAATCTGAAGGTCAATGTTAAAGTCAACATAAACATCAATGTAAACTTAAATGTCAATGTAAACATGAACGTTAACATGAATGTAAACATGAACATGCACGTGAACGTATACGTGAACATCAAAGCGAATGTGAACATCAATATGAACGTCAACTTGAACGTGAACGTCAACATAAACTTGTACGTCAACGTAAACTTGAATGTGGTTATCATAATCGACGTAAATATGAACGTAAATGTGAGCATAAATGTAAACGTCAATGTTAATATAAACATTAACGTGAACGTGAACGTCAACATCAAAGTGAACTTCAATGTGAAGGTGAATATGAATTTAAACGTGAATGTAAGCATGAATGTGATAGTTAATGTGAACGTCAACTTGAACCTCAATGTGAACGTCAATGTAAACATCAATATGAGCATCAATCTAAATACGAACGTCAACATAAACGTGGGTGTGAACGTGAATGTGAATATCAATGTCAACATGAATGTCAATGTTAATGTCAACGTTAATGAGAAGGTCTATGTGAAGGTCAATTAAAAAATTAACAAAAACGTCAATGTCAATATCAACATAAACGTCAAAGTCAACGTCAATGTGACATTGAATGGCAACATTAATTTAAATGTGAGCATCGATGTCAACTTGTACGTGATCGTCATTGTCAACGTAAATATAAATGTAAACATGAACATAAACGTCAACATCAAAGTCAATGTCAATGTGAACGTCAGTGTGAATGCCAATGTGAAAGTGAATGTGAACATTAACGTGAATGTGAACGTTAATGTCAATATGAACGTAAACGTAACCATCAACGTGAATTTTAATGTGAACGTTAATGTAGAGTGAATGCAAATGACAATGTGAACATCAAGTTGAGCGTAAACGTTAATGTTAATGTGAATGTCAACATGAACGTCAATGTGAACATCAAGGTGGACATAAATATAAGCATCCACATAAGTGTAAAGGTAAAAGTAAACATCAACATCATCATTAATTTTAATGTAAATGTCTACATGAACACCAATGTAAATGTCAACGTGAACATTTACGTCAATGTCAATGTCAACAACAATGTAAATATAAACGTCAACATAACATTAACGTCAACTCAAATGTAAACTTCAACATAAACATCATCTTGAACGTCAACTAAAACATCAGGGTGAATGTTAACGTCCACGTCAACATCAACGTGAACATTAATGTCAACGTAAATGTCAATGTACACTTGAAATCAACATTAATATCAATATGAACGTAAAGGTAAACAACAACAAAAGAAGTCAACATAAACATTAACGTTAATATGGATGTCAATATGAATGCCAACGTGAACGTGAATTTCATCGTCAACATGAACTTGAGAATCAACATTAACATCAATGACAATGTGTTGAGCCTTAACATGAGTAAGATCGTGAATGTGAACGTCAACGAAAACGTCAACATGAACGTCAATGTTAATGTCAACATAAAGGTCACGTGAAAGTTAATATAAACGTTAATCTGAACATCAACATTAACGTGCACGTCAACATGAACATGCACGTGAACGTATATGTAAACATCAACGTCAATGTAAATATCAACGTGACTGTGAACATCAACGTAAATGTAAATGTCAATGTAAACATCAACATGAATGTCAACGTGAATGCCAACGTCATCATAAACATTAAAAGTAACATGAATGTCAATGTCAACATCAATGTCAACGAATTGTAAATGCAACAACCCTTAAAACAGATATACTAAATAATGATTGATGTGGCTAGAATGCCTATGATTAGACCGGGTTCGCAAGGATTGATGCGCATAGAACAAGACCTTTGAACCCTTACTACAACCAAGCCAACTAACTTGGAGAGTTATTTGAGCTAGAAAAGGTTGGGTCCAGCCAGGTAGGTCTCCCGAATATGAAGATTTACCCGGATGAGTCTTTAATGGATTTTAAAAAGGGAAATCTTAAGTTTGGAGGGTTTAGAGGTAAATTTCTTTTTTTTAGGATAAGGGTAGTATCGTATTTACCTTAATTATATGTTTAATTATTTGATTAATAAGGTGGAGCGGCATTTTGGGGAGAGAGGGCCGAAAATTTGCTCTTAGAGTGAAATCTTGCTCCACCCGGGTTTAAACCTAGATGGAGCTGATGATTTAACTTCTTTTTTTTTAATGTCGTAAATTAATATAATTAATTAATATTTATTATTTATTTGATGATTTAAAATAAAAGGGAAATCAGATTTTAATTTTTTTAATCAATCAAAACTTATTTTACTAAGTCCTAAACTAGACTCCTAAGCCTAAGGTAACTCTCTCCTCTCACGTCTATCTCACTTTCATGTTCAATCTCTCTTCTCCAATTCATGTTTCTCTCTGTCAAATAGCATTTAAGAACAGAACATTTACCATGTTTCTTCACCCTTGAAGAACTCACACAAAAATATGAGAAAAACACACATTAATCAATTACATAGGCAAAGATAAGGTTTTCCGTTGAGTGAGGTATTGATCTTTTTGTGTTGGACGTGTTTTTGGAGAATTTTTTGGGCAGCAAGTCGAGGTTTGAACGTCAAAAAGGTATGGGTTCTATTCTCGCTTCGTCCCTTTCCCAAGGGACCCCTAAGGTTTAGACGAATCTATTCTGAAAACTAGGGTTGTTCCTTGTTGCATGTCCCTTTCACTAGCTCCCAATGATTCGTAGGTTGGGTGTTTTTTCTGGTAGATATTAGGCATGTGTTGAGTTTTCGTGATGAATATATTCATGTATGTGTGTTTGAAATCGTATGAATGACAACCTATGTGTTCTGCGATTATGTTCATGTGTGCAAAAATGTGACCGTGACTAGGTATTCTCGGGTTAAGCTTATAAAATTATAATGTTATGCTTTTGATTTTACGTGCACAAACTTATGTAAATCGTGATGTTCATATGAAGTTTAATGTGGGTGGGTGAGTGAGAAACTCTTGTCTAATCGAATTGATGAAAATACACCAAAAACGTTCTAAATGAACTATGGAATTCCCTAAGAACTAATGTGTAACTTGACGAAAAGATTCTGAGAAAAACAACAAAATTTCCAGTTTCAAATGATTAGTTTCGGCCAAGTTAAGAGGGTTAAAAATGTTGTGAAAAAATGAATTAAAACAAGTGAGGTCATGGAGGATTAAACCCGTGACGTCACCATGTTAAAAACCATGAAAATAAAGAAGTAAAAAAGAATGTGGTGATGGGATTCGAACCATGGTATTTGTAGGAAAATAAAGTATGAAAATAAGAAATGAGAGGAGTGGGATTTGAACCTACAATCTCTCGGTCAAGCTTAAGGATAAATTAAAATAAAATAAGGATGAGGTGTGGGGATCGAACCCGCGACCTCTAGGCGGAAAAGAAGAGTTTAATGAAAAATAAAGGGAGGTTGTGGGTCTTTGATCCCACAACCTCATGGTCAACTTGAAGAATCCATGGAAAAAGGAATTAATATAAAAGGGACTGTGGAGGTTCGATCCCACAACCCCTCGGCCAAGAAAGAGAAAATCTAAATAAAAGAAATTAAAATAAAATGAAGGCGTTGGGGCTTGATCGTGGGTCCCAAATTCGTGTGTTCCAAAGTAAAATAATTGAAAAATGTAAGTGTTATCTAGTGGATACGAATCCGGGTTCCCTTACTCAAATTCCATATTGATAGATAAGTTATATGTGAATTAAATATTAAGGAATAATGTTGCATACTTAGATCGAAATAAAGATCTTGGCACACACACAATATGCATAAGTCTTGTACCACATAATCTTAAGTATATATGAATCACTTAAATGAACTATGAATGAAGACTTATGGCTTGTATGTAGAGACCCAGAAGTCTTGCATACGTTTAAAAATAAGTGAATTGAAGATGTATGTAATGAAATGATGTAACCCTACAAGGGTTAAGTAATAGTGTAAATTATACTTAATTGCCAAGTGCATTGGAACATGATGAAATGAACAATGAAATGATAAAACCCTAGAATGGTTAAGTAAGAGTGTGAAACACACTAAATGTCCCTGTGCATTCAGATATGATGAAATGAACATTCACGTACAAAAAGGAGTGTAATTTTAAAGAGTAAATGTGCAAATGTTAATGAATGTTGTTAAAACATGATATCAAGCTAATGTAAAATATATTAGAGCAATCTCAAATTAGCCTTGGTAAATGTTACCAAAATGTACTCACCTATGAGAGTGTAAAGTTAATGAAGAGACTAGTCTCTATGAACACTCTAATGAAAGTATTGAGATTAACACACTTAATACTAATGATGAGATGAGAAATCATATATTGATATATGATGTCCTCATACTAGAAGTTAGCTTCCGTGACGCATGAGTTGAGTGTAATGGATCTTTATATTTTAACACAGATAGACTAGCTATGAACAGTGATGCCTTTTTTGGGAAGGGCGGAGGTTCACGTTACTCTCATGAGATGAGACTGTCCAGCATGCCGGGTATGGGTATCATTTAATCTCCTAGTCTTCGAACCTACACTGCCAATATAGGGATCTGGCGGGGTTCAACTCCCATGTACGCTAGAATATTTTGGGTCACTTTTGCCAGTGATTTCACCTCTTTTCGGTGTGGGGGAGACACTTGATTACACGATGCTCACAAAATCTATGTCAGTTAAAGTTAAAGTTCCCAATGGCGGAATGAGGCCAACCTCAAATGATGCACGTAATGAAATGAATGATACGAATGATGTTGGGATATGATGATCAAGAGGTGAGCTAGACTTAAGTAATGACACTAGGTCATTCTTGATCATTGCGCAACTAAACCGATTAAAGTCTTAAACTACATCCTAGGTATACCTTATGTTTACACTTGCCTATGAAACAAATGAAATGAAGAACATATGAATGAATGAAGCAGACTCTATGTTTACTAAAAAAAGGATCCATAGATGAGGTCCCATATGTTGAGCCCTCATTTTGGGAACTCGTATTGACAAGTCCATGATTCCAAGGTCTCATTGCAAATAAACAAATGATATGATAAATGCTATGTGCTATATGCATTATGTTATGTGCTATATGCAAGATGTTATGTGTTGTGTGCAATATGATAAGTCTGATGATGGAAGTTACTCTCTTGGCATGACTTTCCTAATCCAAATTTGGCAAGTCCGCTGATATTCCTAATCCAAATCTTGCAAGTCCACTAACTTGACTTTCCATAATCATGTTGTTAGGAAAGAGATGTTTTTACTCATGCATATCCTTGGTGTTTGCTTGCATATACCCATACATAGTACAAGTGTGTACTAATCCCATAAAATTCTACAAGTTTAGGTGCAGGAACAAGTGGACGCTAGAGCTTACAGGTTGACGTTGCAGCGATCTGGACATGGAGCTTTCATCCGATCTTCGTAGGACCTCATGATTTCGAGGATGACTACCGTTATTATTTAGCATAGATGTAGGCTTTAGCTAGTGCAGTATGTTCCGCTAGTGTTTCCTTCCACTTTCATTTTAAGACTTTGTATTGGTGCCGTTTTGGCATGATACATTTAATGTAATTATGAACTATTTCTTTCATTTGATTATCTCTATATTAGATGGTTGATTTTTGAATGCCTATGACTTTAAGTTTAAGATGTTTAGCATTAAATATGAAAAAAAAAAGTTCAAATTTTATGCTAAAATTAACCTAGATGAAGTAAGAATGACGTATGAAGGCTTGTCTACGACCTCTGAGAGGTCAACGGTGACGGTTTCGTCTGGGGTCTAGATTCTTGTCGTGATAGTCAATATCCACATAAGTACAAACGTAAATGTAAACATCAATGTTAACATAAATGTCAACGTAATCGTAAATGTGAATGTCAATATTAAAATCAATGTTAATGTGAACGTAAATGTGAGCACTAACATAATCATCGACGTGAACGTTAACATCAATATAAACATGAATGTGAACGTGAACCTTAATATAAACATCAACATGAACATAAATTTAAACTTAAACATGGTCATGAATATGAACGTGGACATTAAAAGTAAATGTCAACATGAACGTCAACGTGAACATCAATGTCAACGTGAAAGTTGATGTGAACGTCGACGTGAATGTTAATGTGAACGTTAGCTTGAATGTCAACTAAAACATCTGTGCTATCATCATCATCAACATCAATGTAAACATCAACGTTAATATAAACGTGAAAGTAAATGTAAACATCAACATGAACGTCAATGTGAATATTAATATCAGTGTGAACGTCAATGATAGTATTAACATCACTGTGAACACCAACATGAACGTGAATATGATCATCAACGTTAACATGAATATCAACATGAACTTCAACATCTATATCAACATCAATGTGAACATAAACAGTAACGTAAATGTCAATGTCCCCGTGAACGTCAATATAAATGTCAATTTGAAAGTCAATGTAAACGTCAACATAAACATGCATATCAATGTGAACATGCACATAAACGTATACATTGAAGTCAATGTGAATGTGAATATTAACGTGTATGTCAACTTGAATGTGAAGGTCAATAAGAATAACAACATAAACGTGAATGTCAATGTCAACTTGAACATGATCATTAATGTCAAAGTAAATGTGAACGTAAACATCAATATCAATGTGAATGCTAACATGAATGTGAATGTGACCCTCAATTTGAACATAAACGTCAATGTGAACGTGCACGTCAATGTCTCTCTGAATGTCAGTGTAAACGTGAATGTAAATGTTAATGTGAATGTGAGCGTGAACATGAAAGTGAACGTCAATGTGAACTTCAATATAAACATAGATATCAAATGTTAACGTAAAAATCAATATGAACTTCAACGTCAATGTAAATGTGAATATGAACTACAATATTGACGTGAACATCAATGTCAACGTCAACTTGAACGTCAATATCAATGTCAACATGAAAGTGAATGTGAACGTCAACATTAATGCGAATGCCAATGTGAAGTTTAACATGAACGTCAACTTGAACATCAACATCAATGTTAACGTCAACCTGAACGTGAACATAAATATCAGCATAAATGTCAACATCAATGTCAACATGAACATCAACGTCAATGATAAAGTGAACATGAACTCAACATCAATGTCAACTTGAACGTCAATGTGTACGTCAATGTTAATGTCAATATAAACATCAATATGAACGTAAACATCAAGGAGAACGTGAATATCAATGTTAACGTCAATATAAACATCATTGTGAACATGAACATGAACGTCAACATCAATATCATGTGTATGTAATGTCAACATTAATTGAAATGTCAATGTCACTGTTAACATGAACGTCAACGTCAACATCAACGCCAATGCCAATGTAAATGTCAACATGAAAGTTAACATGAACGTGAATGTGAACGTCAACTAGAATGTCAATATGAATGTGAATGTGAATATTAATGTCAAAATCAATGTAAATGTCAACTTTTTCATGACCAGAATCTAGACCCAAATAAGACCGGCGTTGTTGACCTCTCAAAGGTAGCAGACAAGCCAACATACATCATAGTTACTTCATCAAGGTTAATTATATTAGAAAATTTGAACTTTTTGTTACTTAAAATTTATGTAAAACATTCTACTTAAACACATAAACGTTCACAATCAACCATCTAATATTAAGATTATCAAATGAAAGAAGAAGTTCATAATTGAATGAAACATATTTTTCCCAAAACAACACCAATACAGAGTCTGAAATGAAAGTGGAAATGTAACACTAGTGGAACATGCTTCTCTAGCTAAAGACTACATCTATTCTAGATAATAATTGTAGACATCCTCGAAAGCATGAGGGCCTACCAAATTTGGATGAAAGCTCAAAATCTTTATAGCTGCAACATTGTAATGTAAGATTTAATGTCCACTTGTTCCTGCACCTAAAAGTAGATATTTTATGGGGTTAGTACACACTTGTAATAAGTATGGGTATATTCAAGAACACACCAAGGACATGCATGAGTAAGAATAGCTCTTTCCTAACAACATGGTTTATGGAAAGTCAATTCAGTGGACTTGCCTGATTTTAATTAGAAAATTCGTTGGACTAGCTAAATTTGGATTTAAGGAACTCATGAGAGTAACATGCATCATTATACATATCATATTGCACACATCACATAACATATTACATATACCACAAAACATATTGCATATAGTACTTAACATATTTCATATCATTCGATCATATGTCATGAGACCTTGGAATCATGAAATTGACATTAAGACTTCCCAAAATGAGGGTTTAACAAAAGGGATCTCAACTAGGGAGCTTTATTTAGCATACATAGAGTTTGCTTTATTCGTTCATACATAATTAATTTCATTTATTCATATACTGGTTCAAACACTAGATATACCTAAGATGTAGTTTCATGACTCTCACCGGGTTTGTTTTGCAATGATCAAGAATAACCTAGTGTAATAACATAAGTCTAGGTCCCCTCCTGATTATCCTATCCTATCACCTTTAATATCTTTCATTTCTTTATGTGCATTAATTGGGGCTGGCTTTATTCTTTCTTTGGGAACTTTAACCTTAGCCGACATAGATAATGCGAGAATCATGAAATCCAGTGTTTAAGCCCACACTGAAAAGAAGTGGAATCACCTTCCAAATTGAACCAAAACATGCTAGTGTATATAGGGAGTCGAACCCTACTAGAACCCGATATTGGAATTATAGGTTGAAATATTCGGAGATATAAAGAGACACATATCCGGCATGCCGGACAGTCTCATCTCATGAAAGTTACGTGAACCTCCGCTTTTCTTGAAACAAGGCATCACCCCTCATAGCTAGCCTATCGGTGCTCATTATTAAGTTCCATTACATTAAACTCATACATCATGGAAGCTGGCTTCTAGTATGAGGACATCATAACTCTATAAATGATTTGTAATCTCATCATTAGTATTATGTATACATTTATCTCCATATTTTAATTAGAGTGTTCATAGAGACTGACCTCTTTATTAACTTTACACACTCATAGGTTAGTACGTTTTGGTAATATTTACTTAGGCTCGTATGAGATTTCTCTGATCTTTCACATTAGCCTCTTATCATGTTGTCACCACATTCATTAACTTTCGCATATTTGATTTTCATAATTTCTCACCCTTTTTCGTGAATGTTCATTTCATCATATGCCAATGTGCTTGGCTACTGAATGTGTTTTAAACTCTTACTTAACCCTTCTAGAGATACATCTTTTCATTAAATATATCTTAGGTTCACTTACTTTTATACATATACTATACTTATGGGTCTATACATACAAGCCATAAGGCTTCATTCATAGTTCGTTTAAGTGATTCGTATCTTCCTAAGATTTTGTGATACAAGACTTAGACATTTTGTATGTAAGCCAAGATCGTGAATTTCGGTCTATGTTGGAAGAATTATTTTAAACATTTATCCATGTATGAATTATGTATCAATAAGGAAATTGGGCAAGGGAACCCGATTTCGAATCCCTTGGACAACACTTACATTTTTTTATTTTAGTTTAATCCACTCGGTTTAGGGACCCAAGATCTTGACCGAACACTTTCTCTTAATTTTCCCTAAATTTCTTTATTTTCTTTTCATTTGTGACCAAGAGGATGTGGAATTAAATCCCCACAACCTCATTTTCTTTTATTCTCTATTTCCTTAAACCATTTTTCTTTGACCGAGAGGGTGTGGGATCGAAACACCACAACCCCACTTTAATTTTCTCTTTAATTCCTTTTATTCTGCCTAGAGGTCATGGGTTTGATTCCCACACTCCTCAACCTTTCTTTTTATTTCAAGCTTTTCCTTAAATCTGACCGAGAGGTGGTGGGTTTGAATCCCACTCCTCTCATTTCTTTTATTCTGTTTTTTTGGTTAATTGCTAAGGGCACTCGGGTTCGAATCCCGTGTGCCTCACTCATTTTTATTTTACCTAATTATTGCTTTCTTATAGTGAGCTCTTGGATTCAACCCCTAATGAAGTCACACGTTTTAAACATTATTTCTAGACTCTCCTAAACACCAAACATTATCCAAAACTAAGCTAACATAATGCTAGAATTTGGGTCATGATTTCCAAATCCTTTTCATCAACATTTACACGTTAGTTTTTTAGGATAATTCATTGATCATTTCGGACATGATTAGGTGCATTTTGATGGATTCATTCAGCTAATAACTATCACTCAAATCATCCACACTACACTTCATATGAACATCACGATTTATGTACGTTCGTGCACATAAAATACTATGATTTTAACATACCATTTCATGCTCTTATCCATGACCAATAGTCACAACAATGCACCCACACAACAATATCACACATTTCCGGAAAACATCTTTCATTATTGACATAATTCCAAACATACATACATACACAAAATTATCACAAAAACATGTCACGTCCCTAAATTCTACCAGCAAACATATCCAATCTACAAATCAATGGGAACTAATGACAGGGACATGCAACGGGGAACAACCCTAGTTTTCGGATTAGAATTGACTCAATCTTAAGGGTCTCTTGGTAAAAGCACCAAGAGTAAGAAAACCTATACCTTATTTTGACGTTTATTCAATGCATGAACTGATGTCCAACACCCTCTCCAAATCACGTTCAAGTCCGAAATTTCAACACCAAACTAGACGGAAAAACTTCCCTTATTGCCTAACGTTATTGCTTATTTTTTATTATATTTTTCATATGGGTTCTTCAGGTGTGAAAATTTTGGAAATTATCTTTTTTTCTCTTGTACATTTTTTGGCAAAAAAAACGTGAGAAGAGTGGAGAAATGTGAGAGCGATAAGCGTGGGAGAGTAATTTAGGATTAGGTATTTAAGTTTGGGAATTAGGTACACTAGGACTCCTTATTAACTTAATAAAAATCTTATTTATTTAGCTTAGTGAAATGACCATGAAGCCCTCAAAAAATTAGATTATAAACCTCAATTTAAATACATTTAATTGATGCTTCCGTTGAGGTTCAAACCCAGGTGGAGTGAACACCGCGAAACGGGTCATTTCGGGTCGACCCGACCCAAATAGTCCACTTAATTAAATAAATTAATCAATTCCTTAGGGTAATTAGAATATTAACCTTAGCCTTGGAAAGACCATTTTAACCCTAGACCCTCCAAATCTAAGATTTTCCGTTTTTAAGTCCGGTAAAGACTCATCCTAGTATATCATTGTGTTTGTCACGACTGCAGTCTAGACCCCAGACGAGACCGGCGTCGTTGACCTCTCGAAGGACGTAGACAAGCCCACATACGTCATTGTTACTTCATCTAGGTTAATTTAAGTGGAAAATTTGAACTTTGTTGTTATTTGTAATTCATTTAAAACATTCTCTAAACTCATAAAGGTTCACAATCAACCATCTAATATTATGATCATTAAATGAAAGACACAGTTCCATACTGCAGTAAGTGTATACTTCCCAAAATGGCACCAATACAATGTCTGAAATAAAATGGGAAAGAAATGCTAGTGGAGCCTACTCCACTAAATCAAACCTATATCTATGCTAGATCATAATGGGCAAGCGTCCTTGAAAGAATGAGGTCCTACCAAATCCGGATGAATACTTCACATCCGGACAGCTGCAACGTCGTACTGTATGCTCTAACATCCACCTGTTTTTCCACCTAAGAGTAGATATTGCATGGGATAATACATACTTGTATTATGTATGGGTATATGCAAGCACACAACAATTTACATGCATGAGTAAGAATATCTCTTCCGTAAAACATGATTTATGGAAAGTCAACTCAATGGACTTGAAAATTTTGGATTAGAAAAGTCATCCCACGAGAGTAACATGCATCAATCATACTTATCATTTTGCAAGCAGCACAAAACGTATTGCACATATCATATCTTGTAGTTCACTTCATTCTTTCATATGCCATGAGACAATGGAATCATGGACATGACATTAGGTCTTTTTAAATTGAGGGCTCAACGTATAGGACCTCCAGAAACAAGCCTTCTTTAACAAACACAGAGTCTGCTTGAATCATTCATACATACTTTATTTTCATTCTTTCATATTCTAGTATAACCACTAGTCATACCTACGATGTAGTTTAAGACACTCATCGGGTTTGTTGTGCAATGACCATGAATAACCTAGTGATATTAATTAAGTCTAACTTACCTCTTGATTATCCTATCCTAAGACTTTTTGAATCGTTCATTTCATTAGGTGCATTCGTTGAATTTGGCCTCATTCTTTCTCTAGTAACTTTAACCTTAACTAACATAGATTATGTAAGCATCATGAAATCGTGTGTGTAATCCCTACACCAAAAAGAGGTTGAATCACTGGCCAAGTTGAACATAAACATGCTAGAGTATATAGGAAATCGAACCGAGCTAGATCCCTATATAGGCTGTATAGGTTCAAAGACTAGGAGATATAAGGAGAGACCCATACCCGATATACTAGACAATCTTATCTCATGAGAATTAAGTGAACCTCCTCTCTTCCACAAGGAAGGCCTCACTGCTCATAGCTAGCCTATCAGTGCTCAGTATTAAGTTCCCTTACATTCAACTCATACAACATGGAAACTAGATTCTAGCATGAGGACATCATAAAACATTATATTATTTCTCATCTAATCATAAGTATTAAGTATGCATTAACTTTAATACTTTCATTAGAGTGTGCATAGAGACTGGTCTCTTTATTAGCATTACACTCTTATAGGTGAGTACGTTTTGATTAAATTTGCATAGGCTAATTTGAGATTGCTCTCATCTTTCACATTAACCTTTTGTCATTTTGTGACTTCATTCATTAACTTTAACACCTTTTCTTTTCATAATTACTCACCCCTTAACGTGAGTGTTCATTTCAACATATGCCAATGCTCTTGGCCATTTAGTATGTTTCACACTCTTACTTAATCCTTCTAAGGTTAAATCATTTTATCACATACATGTTAGGCTCGTCTACTTTTAAACGTATGCTAGACTTATTAGTCCATATATACAAGCCATGAGGCTTCATTCATAGTTTTTCTAAGTGATTCATGTTTACCCAAGATTATGTCAAACAAGACTTATGCTTCTAGTTGATATTCCAAGATATTGATTTCGATCTTTAGAGGCAGCATTCATTAAGTATTTACTTATGTATGACTTATGTGTCAATACCGAATTTCGCAATGGAACCCGATTTCAAATCCCTTGAACAACACTTAATCTTATTTTAAACTTCATAATTGCATTTAATAAGATTTGGGAGACCGTTGTTGGATCCCCATCAACCCCATGATATTTCATTTCTTTTTCTCCTCTCCTTTTTTGTTTAAGTCAAGTAGTTTGTGGGTTCAATTCCCCACACGCTTATTATTTTTGTTTTAGTTTATTTATTAACTTTCTCACTTATCCAAGAGGTTCTGGGTTCATTCCCCACACTTGACATTTATTTTCTCCTTTACTTTTTTCCTAACTCTCTCATCCATTAAAGAGTTGGTGGGTTTAATCCCCACTAAACAAATCTATTTTTCCTTGAATTTTTCTCACAAAATTTTTATGAAATTTTTATTTGGTGAGGTCATGGGTTCAATCTCCAATGACCCCACATTTAAAAGAAATTTTAAACGAAGTGCATTTTTTTAAATGTTGTCCGAGACTATAATTTCCAGGAAGCTGGAAATTTAGTCTCCTTCAATTCATTTTTGTCTTAATCTTTTGTTAATTTTTTTTGTAGTTTTCATATAATATTGGGAAAATACCCAAGTATCCCCTCAACCTATGCCCGAAATCCCAGAGACACACTTATTCTATATTAAGGTCCTATTACCCCCCTGAACTTATTTTATATGTAATTTTCTACCCCTTTTTAGCCTACGTGGCACTAGATCAAAAAAAAGTCATCCATCGTTGGTCCCACAAGATGGTGCCACGTAAGCTAAAAAGTGGTAAAAAATTATTAATAAAATAAGTTCAAGGGGGTAATAGGACCTTAGTATAGTAGAAGTGTGTCTGTGAGATTTCGGGCATAGGTTGAGAGGGTACTTGGGCATTATCCCTATAATATGTATTGGGTTCAATACTTAGTTATTTTACTTATTTCACATTCATTTTTCATTGCATTTTATACCACTTTGATTGGGCGAACCCAACCTACCAAAAGCTGGAAATTTGTTCACTATTTTCAACTTCTTTTTTATCATTATTCATACATTAATTCTTAAGGAATTTTGTGTATCATTTGGTGCATCTTTAAGTGTAATATTTGTATGATTATATTCAGCATAGAATTACCATTACATCCAGAAACATTACACATCTTTTACACCTCAAGATTTATAAAACATTCGCACATAAAATTCAAACATAAAAACATATCATATTTCACATACTTTCGGTTGACATAACTTAACATGATTGTAATTCGAAACACATTATAACGAAAATCACATTTCATACATTAAATACCAGCAAACATACCAACAACATGATATATAACCTATTTCACATTGAAATCAAAGAGATACATGGAACAAGGAGTTCGATAAGAACGAGAACAACCCTAGTTTCAAGATTCGTTGAATCAATGGGAAAGAAAATTCTCTTGGAGAAAAGTGTCCTGGAGATAAACCCATACCTGATTTTAAATTTAATCAACACTTGAAATTGTTGCCCAAAACCCACAACCAATTCACGTCAACCAACAAATCTCACACCTTACCCTACTAGAAATTTTGGTAACTTTTCATTTCTTAGATTAGCTTGTTCTCTTGTTTTTTGTAAGATCTTCAAGTGTGAGGAAATTTTATTTTGTTTTATGTTTAGTAAAGTAGAGAGAAAACGTGAAGTTGAGAGAGAGGCTGACTTGCGAGATAGATCGGTAGGCGTGAAAGAGAGAAGTGTGAGGTAGTGTCCCCTTAGAACTAGCACTTGTTGGCAAGACTTAGTAAAATTAAATAATAATTAATACTTAATAAATAAAATCTGATTTTCCCCCTTTTAAAATCATCCATTAATTATTAATTTATTAAATTATTCTATCAATTTAAAAATAACAAATGAAATCATTGCTCCCACCTAGGTTCAAACCCAGGTGGAGCCATATTTTGCTAAAAGGGAAATTTCGTCCCTTTCTACCAAAAAAGTCCCTCGCCCTTATTAATTAAAAAATTAATTACATATTTAGGGTAACTACGATACCACGCTTGGCCTGGAAAAAGACTATTTTACCTCTAGACCCTCCAAACATAAGATTTCCCTTTTTTTATGTCTGGTAAGACTCATACGGGTAAATCTTCAAATTCAAGAGCCTTACATGGCTGGACCCAACCTTTTGTAGCTCAACTAACTCACCAAGTTAGGTAGCATGGCTGTAGAAATTTTTCAGAGGTCTAGTTCTACGTGCATTAATCATTGTTAACCCGGTCTAATCGTAGGCATTCTAGAAACATTAATCATTATTTACCACAACCATTTTAGGTTTTGTTACAAACTTGAACGTTAACGTAAACATCAATGTGAATTTTAATGTCAACGTAAACGTCAATGTGAAAATGTAGGTCAATGTCAATGTGAATATCAACATTAACGTCAACGCGAATTTGAACGTCAATATTAATATGAATATCAATGTGAACATTAACTTAAACTTGAATGTCAGTGTGTACGTCAACGTCAATATCAACTTGAACGTGACTATTATTGTCAATGTAAATGTCAACGTACACGTAAATGTGACTTCAACTTCAACATCTATGTGATCAGCAACATGAACGCCAAGTGAACATAAATATGAACGTCACTGTCAATATGAATATCGATGAAAACGTAATGTAAACGTTAACATGAATGTGAGCATGAACGTGAACATAAATGTGAAACGGTAACCTCAACATCAACTTGAACGTGAATGTCAATGTGAACATGAATAACAATGTGAACTTCAATATAAAAGTCAACATAAATATGAACGTCAATGTGTACGACAACGTAAATATGAATGTCAATGTGTACATAAACATAAACGTCAACTTGTGATCGTCAACATCAACTTAAATATGAACATTAAGTTGAATGAATGTGAACGTCAATGTCAATGTCAATGTGAACATGAACGGCAACATCAACATAAACGTGAATGTGGACGTGAACTTAAACATGAAAATAAATGGGAACGTATATTTTAACGTCAACCAACATAACAACGAATGTCAATGTAAATTTTAACGTGAATGTGAACATCAATGTCAACGTCAATATCAACGTCAACATCAATATCAATGTCATTGTTATCATTAATGTTCACGTTAACATCGATATGAACATCAACGTAAATGTTAACTTAAATATTAACTTAAATGTAAACGTGAACGTTAACGTCTATATAAACATCAACTGAACATCAACACAAACAACAACGTGAACATCAACTTCAAAGTCAATATGAACATCAACGTCAACATCAACATGAGCGCCAACGTCAATATAAACGTACACGTGAACGTTAATTTCAATGTCCACTTCAATGTAAATGTGAACATCAATGTTAACGTCAATTGGAATGTCAACGTTAACGTGAACGTCAAGAAGAACATGGACGTGAACATCAATATGAATGTCTATACGAATGTGAACGTAAACATGAATGTGAATGTGAACGTGAACGTTTACATGTTTGTAATGTCAATGTTAACATTAACATGAATGCTAACATCAACGTGAATGTGAATGTCGCATTAACCTGTAAGTCAAGATTAATGTAAACGCCAATATGCACATCTATGTAAACGTAAACGCGAATGTTAATGTGAACTTGAACGTCAATGTGTAAGTCAATATTAATATCAATGTGAACGTAAATGTGAACGTCAGTGTGAACATAAACGTCTACATCCATATTAGTGTGAACGTAATCATCAACATAAACATCAATATAAATTTTAACATATACATTAATGTGAAGGTAAATGTCAACGTCAACGTCAACGTAAACATCAACATAAACATCAATATAAATTTTAACATATACAACAATGTGAGGGTAAATGTCAACATCAACGTCAACGTAAACATCAACATAAAAGTTAATGTCAACTTGAATATCAACGTGAATGTAAATGACAATGTCAACGTCAACATCAACATAAACGTGAGTTTGAACGTTAACTAAAATATCAGCGTCAATTTCAACATCCACATCAATGTGAACGTGAATGTCAATGTAAACATTATTGTAAACTTGAACATTAACGTCAATGTCAATGTGAACATAAAAGTAAACATCAACATGAAACATCAATGTAAAAATCAGCATTAACGTCAACGTAAATGTCAATGTAAACTTGAACTTCCACGTGAACATAATCGTAAACATCAACATTAACGTCAACGTGAATATTACCATCAATGTGAACATCAACGTGAACATGAACATCAACGTGATTATGAACGTCAACGTCAATGTGTATGCCTACATCAATGTCAACTTGAATGTGATCATCAATTTCAATGTAAATATGAACGTGAACGTGAACGTCAATGTGAACATCATTGTCAATGTCCACTTGAACGTCAATATCAATTTAAACATCAACTTGAACATTAACATCAACGTGAATGCCAACATGAACGTGAATGTGAACGTCAATGTGAGGGTGAACGTGAACATCAACTTCAATGTGAATGTCAACGTGAATGTGAAAGTCAACATAAATATCAATGTGAACGTCAACATGAAAATCAAATGTGAATGTGAACGTGAATGTTTGACTTTAACATTAACTAGAACATGAGTGTTAATGTGAACGTTAATTTTAATGTCAAACTGAATGTGAATGTCAATGTCAATTTAAACGTCAACATCCATATTTGTGTAAACGTAAACATCAACCTGAAAAAAATAATATGTTAATAGAAATTTCAAAGTCAACGTCAATATGAACATCAATGTGTATGCCAACATCAAGGTCAATTTTAACGTGATCGTCAATGTCAACGTAAATGTGGATGTGAATGTAAACATCAATGTCAATATCAACGTGAACATCAACATCAATGGGAACATCAAGTTGAACGTTAACGTCAATGGTAACGTGAATGTGAACGTCAAAGTGAGCGTAAACATGAACGTCAACATCAATGTGAACGTCAACGTGAAAATCAACATAAACATGAATATGAACGTTAATATGAATGTGAGAGTGAATGTGAACATCAAGGTGAACAACAACGTGAATGTCGACTTGAACGTCAACTTGAACATGAGCGTGAATGTGAACAAGAACGTGATCATCAACATGAATGTGAACGTCAATGTCAACGTAAACGTGAACATCCATATTAGTGTAAATGTAATCATCAACATCAATATCAACATAAATTTCAATGCACAAAAAATCAGACGACGTCGAGCATGGTATTCCTTCATTGCATTTGGATAACACATACAGTCGGATGATGATGGGCATTATATGCCATCATTGCCCTTGGGCATCACACACTATCGGAATACGTCGGGTGTGGCATGCAGGATGGCCCTTGGGCAGCACACATGGTCAGACGACATCAAGTGTGGCATGCCATAATTACCCATGGACCACACACAAGATTGAACTACATCAGGCATGGCATGCCATCATTGCCCTTGGGTAGTACACACGGTCGGACGACGTTGAGCGTGGAATACCATCATCGCCCTTGGACATCAAACATGACCAGACAACGTCGAGCGTGACATGACATCATAGCCCTTGAGCAGGACATACAGTCTGACAACATCGGGCGTGGCATTCCATTATCCCTCTTTAATAGCATGCATGGTCGGACAACTTCGGGCGTGGCATGTTATCGTCTCCCTTGTATAGCACACAGTATCGAAACAACGTCGGGCATGGAATGGCCGCATGACCCTTTGGAAGTACACATGGTCGGATGATGTCGAGCGTGGCGTGTCATGATCACCTTTGGGTAGCACATACGGTTGGAGGACGTCAAGTGTGACATGCCATCATCGCCCTTGGTCAACGCACACGTTTATATGACATCGTGCTTAGCATGCCAAATAGCCCCTAGGTAGTAAGCACAGTCTAAGGACGTCGGGCATGGCATTACATCATCGCACTTGGATTGCACACACGGTCGGACGATGTCGTGTATGACATGTGATCATTGGCCTTGTGCAACACACACGGTCGTACGACATCAGGCATGACATGACATCATTGACCTTGGGTAGCACACAAGGTCGTCCTACATTGGGCGTGACATTGCATCATCTCCATTGAACAACACACAGGTCGAATGACGTTGGGCATATAATCCCATCAACGCCCCTTGGACACCATACATGAATAGACGACGTCGGGCGTGGCATGTTATTATAGCTCTTCGAAAGAATACATGATCGGACTACGTCAGGCGTGGTATGCCTGCATGGTCAATGGGACACATGATCGGACACTATTGGGTGTGATATGATATCATTGGCCTTGGACAACACACACGTTCGGACTACGTCGGGAGTGTCATAACCGCATGGCTCTTGGGCAACACAAACGATTAGACAACATTGGGCGTTGTATTCCATCATGGACCTTGGGCAACACACAAAGTTGGATTATGTTGGTCGTGACATGCCGTCATCGTTATTGGGCAACACACATGGTCGGACTACGTCGGGCGTGGTATGCTTGCATGGCCCTTAGGTAGCACACACGGTTTGATCACGTCGGGCGTGGCATGACATCATTGCCTTTGGACATCACACACGGAAAGACGACATCTTGGATGGCATGCTATTATCGCCCTTGGAATGCACACACGGTCGGATGACATAAGGCGTGGCATGCCATAATCTCCCTTGGACAACACACATGATCGGACTACGTTGGGCGTGGCATGTCATCATGGCCCTGGATAGCACACACGGTTTGATAATGTCGGGCGTGGCATGCAATCATCGCTGTTAGAATGCATACACGGTGAGAGGATGTCAAGCTTAGCATGCCATTATCGCCCTTGGATATTGCAGACAAATAAGGAATGTTGGGCATGGCATAGCATAATTACCCTTACACAGCACACACGGTCGGATGACGTTGGGCGTGGCATGCTCGTATGGTTCTTGAGAAACGCACACGGTCAGACGACTTCGATCACCACATGCCATCATCTCCATTGGATAATACACACGATTGGACTACGTCGGGCGTGGCATGCTCTCATTTCCCTTGCAATACACACACGGTAGGACGGCGTCGGGCGTGGCATGCTCTCATCGCCCTTGGACAACACACAGACAAACGACGTCGGGTATGGAATGTCATCATCGCCCTTTGACAGCACACACAGTCAGATGATGTCGAGCGTGGCATGACCCCATGGTCCTTGGGCATCACACACGATCGTGTGATGTCGATCATCGTATCCCATCATATCCATTGGACCACACATATGATCAGACTATCTAAGGCGTGGCATGCCATCGTCGCCCTATAAAAGAACACACGGTAAGATTATGTTTGGTGTGGCATGCCATCATCGCCCTCAAAGAACACGCATGGTCGGACGATGTCACGCGTGGGATGCCATGATCGCCCTTGGACTGAACAAACAGTCAAACTAAGTAGGGTATGGCATGCCCGCATGGGCCTTGGGCAACTTAAATTGTCTAACGACGTCAGGCGTGACATGCCATTATCACCCTAGGACAGAACACACGGTCGAACATCGTAGGGAGTAACACGCTTGCATGGTCCTTAGGCAACACAAATGGTCAGACGAAGTCGAGCGTCGCATGCCATCATCGCCCTTGCGAAGCACACCCAGTCCAACGACTTCGGGCGCGGCATGCTATCATTGCCCTCGGGAAGCACACAAGGTAGGAAAACATCGGGCATGGCATGCCATCACTGCCCTTGGAAAGCGTACACGATCAAACAATGTTGGGCATGGCATGTTATCACTGACCTTTGAAATCACACATGATCGGATAACGTTGGACGTGGTATGCCTGCATAGCGCTTTGGTAGCACTTTCGGTCGGATTATATCGGGCGTGGCATGCCATCATCGCCCTTGGGAAGCCCACACGATCGGACAACATTGGGAGTGTTATGCAATAATCGCCCTTGGGTAGCACACACTGTCGAACAACATCGAGCGTCACATGCCATCATCACCCTTGGATAGCTCACACTGTTGGACTACGTTGGTCCTGGCATGACATTATTTCCCTTTGGCCGCACTAATAATGGGATGACGTCGGGCGTGGCATGCCATCATCTCTCTTGGACTGCATACATGGTCACACAACGTTGGGCGTGGCATGACCGCATAATCCTTTGGCAGCACACATGGTCGAACGACCCCGGGCGTGGCATGCCATCATCACCCTATGACAGCATACACGGTCGGATGATGTCGGGCGTGGCATTTTATCATCGCCCTTTGACTGAACACACAGTTGGATGACGTAGAGCATGAAATTCCATCATCGTCATTGGTAAGCACACATCATCGTTCTACATCGTCTATGCCATGATATCATTACCCTTGTGCTTCGCACAGGGTCGAATGACGTCGGGAGTTAGATGCAGTCGTTGCCTTTGGGTAACACACACGGTCGGACAATGTCGGGCGTGGCATGCCATCTCGCCCTTGGACAACATACATGGTTGGACGATGTCGGGCGTGGCGTTCCTTCATCGCCTTTAGACAACACACACAAACGATCGACATTGGATGTGGAATGCTATCATTGACCTTCGATAACTCAAATTGTCGAACGACGTCGGGCGTGGCATGCCACCATAGTCCTTGGGAAGCACACATAATCATATGACATCCAGCATGGCCTTAGCACCCTTGGAAAGCTCAAACAGTTGAAATACGTTGATTGTGGCATGACATGATCGCCCTTTATAAGCACACACGGTCGGACGACGTCGGGCGTATAATGCTATCATCACCCTTGGACAGCATACGTGGTCAGACTATGTCGGGCGTGCCATGTTATCATTGCTCTTGGTCAGCACACACGATCAAACGACGTCAAGCGTGGCATGCTCGCCTGGCCCTTGGGCAACACAAAAGTTTGTACAATGCGAGGCGTGGCAATTCAATCAAAGCCCTAGGGAAGCACACGAGGTCGAACAACATTGGGTGTTACATGTAATCATCAACCTTGGGCAGCACACACAGATGGACTATGTCAAACGTGGAATGCCACATGGGCTTTGCGCAGCTCATACGGTTAGATGATGTCGGGAGTGGTATTCCCTCATCGCCATTAGACAGCATACATGGACAGGCGATGTCGGGCGTGGCATGCCATTATCGCGCTTGGAATGCACCCATAATCGAACAATGTTAGGCATTGCATTCCATCATCACCCTTGGGCAGCATACAAGGTCGGATGACCTTGAGTGTTACATGCCATCATTTCCCTTAGGCAGCATACATGGTAACACAACGTGGAGCGTGGCATTCCATCAACGCCCTTCGGCAACACTAACAATCGTACAATGTCTGATGTGACATGTCATTATATCTTTGGACAATACACATGGATGAACTATGTTGGGACTGGCATGCCATCATCGCCCTTGGACTGCACATACAGTTGGATGACCTAGGGCATAGAATGCCATCATCTTGCTAGGGCAGCACGTACAACAGAACGACATCTGGCGTTACATAACATCATTGCCCTTGGACAGCTCACGCGGTCAGATGATTTAAGGCATGGCATGCCCTCATATCCTTTGGACAACACACATGATCGGATGATGTCAATTGTGGCATGCCATCATCACCCATGAACAACTCACACGATCAAATGACGTCAGGAGTGGCATTCCATCATTGCCTTCGAAAGAATACATGGTCAGACTATGTAGGGTGTGGCATGCCTGTATGGACCTTGGCCAGCACACACGGTCTGATGATGTAGAGCATTGCGTGCCATCATCACCCTTGGATAATCGGACTACGTCGGGAGTGGCACACAATCATCGAACATGGTAACATGGAATCAGACATGGCATGCCATTATCTCCCTTAGACAGAAATAACGATCGAACGACTTCGAGCGTGGCATGTTATCATCTCCATAAGACAGAACACATGGTCAAACAATGTACGACATGGCATTACTGCATGGCCCTTGGGAAGCACACACGATCGTAGGACGCCTGTTGGCATGGCATGCAATCATCTCCCTTGGGCAACACACACGGTCAGACGATGTCGTACTTGGAATATCATCATCACCCTTGACAACATGCACAGTAAGTCTACGTCTTGCGTCACATGTTATCATTGCAATTAGTCAGCACATACGATCGTATGAAGTGAAGCGTCGCATGCCCTCATGGACCTTGACACACACAGTCGCACGACATCAGTCAAGACATGCAATCACAGCTCTTAGGCAGCACACACGGTCGGATGATGTCGGCCATGAAATACCATCATCACGCTTGGATAGCAATCAAGGTCGAACAACACCGGGCATGGCATGTTATAATATCCTGTGGAAAGAATAAACGGTCGTACAACGTCGGGTGTGGCAATGCCCAAATGTCTCTTGGGCAGAACACAAGATTGGAGGATGCCTGTCGGCATGGCATGCCATCATCTCGCTTGGGATGCACACATGGTCTGAAGACATCGGGCGTGGAATGTCATGATTACCCTTGGACAACATACATGAATGGACTACGACGGGTGTGCCATCTTAAAATCTCCCTTAGTAAGCACATACGGTCAGACGACATGAATCGTGGATGCCTGCATGGACTTTGGACAATACACACGGTCACACGACGTCGGGCGTGGCATGACATCATAGCCCTTTGGAAGAACACATGGTCGGACGATGTCGGGTGTGAAATGCCATCATATCATTTGGGTAGTACTTACGTTCGTACTACGTCGGGAATGGCATGCCACATGGCCCTTGGGCAGCACACATAGATAGATAATGTCCGGAGTTGCATGCCATCAACGCCATTGAAAAACACACACGATCGGACTACATCGGGAGTGGAATGTAATCATCGCCTTTAGGAAGCACACACGCACGGATGACATAGGGAATGTCATGCTATCATCGGCGTTGGACTACACACATTGTCAGACGACGTAGGGCGTGGCATTCCATCATCGCCCTGAGGAAGTAAAAATTGTTGGACGACGTATGGCATTACATGTCATCATTTCCCAAGGGAAGCATACATAATTGGAGTACATTAAGCGTGTCATATAATCATCTCTTTTGAAAACACGCACGGTCAGATGATTTTGAGCATCACATGCCATAATCACCCTTAGGCAACACACATGATCGGACTACGTCGGGAGTGTCATGTCCACATGGCCCTTCTGTAACAAACATGATCAGACAATGTCGGGCGTTGCATGGCATTATCGCCGTTGGAATGCACACACAGTTGGAAGACGTCTTGTGTAGCATGTTATTTTCTCCCTTAGACAACATATTTAGTTTGACGACATCAGGCGTGGAATTCCCACATGGCCTCTTGGAAGTACACACAGTCGGACGACGTCGGGCGTGGAGTGCCATCATTGCCCTTGGAGAGCTGTAACACCTTGAAGATTCTAGATGCATTTTAAATCTTAAGAACAATATCATAAAGTCCAAACACTTTTTCTAAGTCCATTTTTAATGAATATAGGTCATTCAGGAGGTTTAAGAACCAAAACATCCAAAAATGTCCATGACATCCGGGAAGTTGGTTCAAAGGGATGTTAGTATGCCTTAGCAAGTTTGACTAACTTTTAGGAGTCATAAATATACAAAAATTGGTGGAAAAGTATCTAATAGGTATTTGAGTTGTTTTATCATTGAAATGTCTTGGTACGACTCCCCAAGGACCAACCTAGGGCCCATGAGGAGGACCCTTTTAGTTTTATGCAGCATTGCATGACATTGTTCAGTAACGTGATAGAAGACGGACCATGTGGATTGATGGGGGATCGATGACACATTCGTCCCACTCTTAGGCTGGTGGAGATGGTCCCTTCATCTTCACAACCTCTGAACTCATCGATGAAGTGCAGAGGTGCAGGCTACTGTCTATGTATGGATTGACAGGGTGTCGATGCCATTGTTGTCCCACACAAAGACAATTTGGAGGAAGCCCTCGCCTGCAATGTCTCTGACCAAGACGACAGGGTGTAGGACGGAGGGGGATTGTTCGTCGACTCATATATGTCCCGTAAATTGGGGTGTCGTCTTAGTGGGTCGAGTTATAATGCAAAATTTTAAATGATTTCATTAAATTAATTAAGTGGTTTAGGGGTTAGTTTTAGATTAAAGGGAAACTAATTAAGTTTATTAAGTCCCACTATAAATACCCTCAACCCTCATTAATCTACACAAAACTCTCAAATAAACTCTTTTCATTCTGTGTTCTCTTTCTAATTGGAAGACTCCATAGAAACGTACCTTGGAAAATGAATTTTGGGCTAAAAAGGGTGGATTTATCCTCAATTCTCAACAAAACATTAAGGTATGGGTTATTTTTACCTTTGATACTCTTTCCTCAAAAGGTTCCTTCAACACAGATTTCAAAAGGTTGAGTTTTCTTATTGGTTTCATTCAATTACGAAATTGAAATTATGAATTAAGTTTTTAATGAATTCATAGGGTTAATTTGAGTAGATTAATATGTATATCAATTCGATTATGGTAATTGATGATTGTAATTGTCTAAATTTAAGAATATGATCCTTTATCCCAAACTCTAGGTAGTGATGTTAACCTATAATATATTTTGATCATTCAAGTGAGTTGGTTGTTGATTAGAATACTATCCTGTAGAGTTCGTACGCTTAAATTAATATAAATTATTTGCCTATAATGCTAGCTCTTGAGATGTTATCTAGGTTATGAATAATAATGTGAAATTACCCTATCAATCTAATCTCAAGTTGTGATCTAAAGAAAAATTGTGTTATAGAGATGAAATTGTCCTTGTTATTTGTATTGGTTATCATTACGTAATCATGTTACTCTCCAACTTGCATTGAATTATGAGTTGATGTTAACACCTTGGTGATTATAGGGTTGAATGATGTTGAATTGAAATATCTTGAGTATGTAGTGAGGTTGATTAAGGTTTATGTGATATAAAGATGGTGAAACTATAAATTTTCCTTAATATGCTATGAAATGCTAATATGTCAACCTCATTTATATAAATTGTGATGAAAGGAATTATACACATACAATTCTTATTGAGATATTGATGATGATGAGTATACAAGGGGTAGACCCTATGGCCAATATTAAGCTAGATAGAGAAGTGTCCCTTCCCACATAGGATGGTAGGAACACTAAATTACTCTTTAGATTAAAGAGTATAATGCATGGCACATAAAGAGTGTACTAACTAAATCTCCTAGTTCTTGAACTATGTTCCCCCATAAGAATACTAGCTAGTGGATCCATGTAATTGCAATGTTTCATGCTTTGGTACTACCTTGGCAAGTAGTCCTTGTTCTTTCGGTGTAGGATTTTCTTACACCAGATTGCACCCTAGCTCATGTGGTTTATGTCGGTTAGGGAAAGATGTTCCCACAATGTAAAAAGAATTAAAGGACTTGAACTCTATCATAGATAATCTAAGGGGTCTAGCATAGTATAAGTAGGGGTATGGGACTATACCTACACATTGCACTACTTATCCTTGAGGGGAGTCTTAAGAGGAGGTTCTTATATATGGTTATGTTATGATAATATATGATGTATATATGATGACAATGGCACATTATTGATACTATATGTTGATTAGTTCATTTATAAATATGACTTGGGTCATAATATTAATATATGATGAAATGTAAACCTAAATGCCATGATATGTAAAGTTGGACATTGGACATGTTTTCATGGTTAGGATACTTGATTGAGTAAGGTTATGGGGCTTTGCTTGGTCATTGCACTTGTTGACTTGATAAAGACTTGTGAGTAGTTGTGTTGCTTATTATGATATGTTTGACTCTTATTCATTATTGTGATATTATTCCTTGATGTTATGGTTAAGTTAAATAATGTTTTCATGTATGTTGGGATAAGTATTACTTGTTGAGATAGTAAGCATGTTTGGTTGAGTGATATGACTAGACTTTGCATGAAGTCCCTAAAAAGGTAAATGACATGTTTTGACTAAAAAGTCCCTCTTAGCATGTTTTGCTTGTGTACGTGCATAAGATCTCATACTTAGTACATGTTGAGTATTAACCCCATTTTCTTCTCTTTTCCCAAACATTTTAGGTTCCAGTTGTTGATGATTTTTGCAGGTAACATTCTTGAAGGCTTATTCTTCCTTTCATCCAAGTACGATAGGTCCTCAACTTTATAGGGCAACGCCATCATCTAGCTTACATATTTTGTTATGAGATTAGTGTCTCTATTGTTCCTTTATTTTTTATTTGACTATTGTACTTTCGTATGACCTACACATGGTCCTGTTGAATTTATGTAGGGTTATGCCCATATTGTTATTATCGTTCATATGGTATGAGATGAGACAATAATTGATTCTAATTATATATATATATATATATATATATATATATATATATATATATATATATATATATATATATATATATATATATATATATATACATGCAATAAAAGTAGAAGGCTGTGTAACATTCCTTTACAAATGGTCTATATATACTCAATATGAATATATATTAGGTGTATGAAGAGTTCTATGTAAACCTCCCCGTATTGATGATTAATGTTTTAAATGTTTCCGCATTATTCAACCTTTAATGTAATGACATGAGACAAAGAGGATAGTCTTAGTCCTTGAATAGGACGACGATGCCAGTTACGTCTAGGGGGTAAACCTAAATGTTACAATCTTAGTATCAGAGCATGAGGTTGAATATTGTTGAGTTATGTCTCTCTCTATACAATGCTTATGTAGGTTTGTATTCATAATTCTGAAGCACGTCATACTTATGAGTAGGAACCTATATAATTCGTAGGAATCTCTCTATCTTAGCAATCTTATATTGTGAAAATAGAGTATACTTATGGTGTGCTTTTGCATCTAATCCTATTGTTTTGATTAAAGGAAACATGAACACTCGAAGGAATGCAACTGGAAGACTTGAGGAGGAAGTTGCTAATGCGGGAGCTCCTCCCAATGATGACAAACTTTCTCCACTTGAGGAAAATGCAAATATTTATCAAGCCCTGGCTAACCGTCCACCTATGAGGAAGGAGGAGATGAGGGCTATTCTTGATCAAATGGACAAAGCCATGACTACTCAAGTACAAGCCGTGAGAGTTCATGCCCAAGCTATGACAACCCAAGCCAATCGAGATATTTCTCTCGATCCTCATCAATAAATCACTACTATGGATTCCCGTCTAAGGGATTTCTCTCAAATGAAACCTCCTACTTTCTAAAGGTAAAAAATTAATGAGCACCCCGAAGACTTCATCGATTAGGTTTACAAGATACTATATGCTATGGGGGTGTCTTCAAGATAGAAGACCGAGTTTTCCACATACAAACTCAAGGATGTGTCTCAAACCTTGTATGTGTATTGGAGGGATATTAGGCTGTGAGGGGTGGTCAAGTAACTTTGGAGATCTTTAAGGTGACCTTTCATGAATGGTTATTCCCTAGAGAGATGAAGGCGGAGAATGTGACAGAGTTCATCAATCTTTGCGAAGGAGGAAAAAGAGTCCATGAGTACTCTTTGGAATTCATTAAGTTTTTCAAATATGCTCCTTCTATTATCTCAGATCCTAGAGACCAAATGAGGCGTTTTTTGATGGGGGTGTTGAAAGACATACAAAAGGAGTGACAATCGGCCATGACAACATAAACATTTCACGTGTTATGGTGTATAAAAGAAGGGTTGAGGAGACAAGGGCTAAGAGAAAAAGTAGAGATGCTAAGAGAGCAAGGTGATTTGATGGAGGTTCTTCAAAGAATATGCTTGAGATACAAGACAAGCTTGGATTTAAATAGCGGCTTTCTAATCAAATGCCTATCAAATTCTTAAGATCTTGTGATGATAGGGTGTATAACACTAAATTCAAGAAGGTAAAAGGTATTAATTTATTAAATAAGAAGCCAACTTGTGGAAATTGTGGATTATGGTGATTTCATTAAGGGGACAGATAATTGATTTAGTTGAGGGATGAGTGGTCACAAGATGAGAGATTGCCCAAACATGAAGATTCAAGACAAAGGTAGTGGTAAAGCTCAAGGAGTGGTTCTAGTGATGCTCCGAAGAAGAACCGCTTCTATGCTCTCCGCTCTAGGGGTGAGTAAGAGACTTATCCAGACGTGGAGATTGGTATGTTGAAAGTTTTCTTTCTTAATGTATATGCCTTACTTGATCCACGATGCTACTTTATCATTTGTTACACCTCTAGTTGCTAAAAGTTTTAAAATTTCACCTGATGTTCTACATAAGCCTTTTATAGTGTCTACTCCGGTGGAAGAGTCGGTTGTTGAAAAAAGGGTGGATAGAAACTGTCCTATAATGTTGTCCAATAGAGTTTATGATGTTGATCTAGTAGAACTCGATATGTTTGATTTCGATATTATATTGGTTATGGATTGTTTGCATGTATGTTTTGCATGTATTAATTGTAGGACAAGAGTGGTGAGATTAAACTTCCCAAATGAAACCCTTGTTTAGTGGAAAGAGGGATATTCTTTTCCTAGAGGTCGTATTATTTATTTTCTAAAACATGCAAAATGATCTCAAAATGTTTTCTTTATCATATAGTAAGAGTACAAGATTTAGACTCCGAAATTCCTCCCATCGAGTTGTTACACATAGTTAGTGAATTCCCGGAGGTCTTAACTCATGACCTTCCCGATATTCCTCCCAAACAGGAAATTTTACTTTGGCGTTTATATTCTACCGGATACAAATCCCATATCAATTCCTCCTTATCGGATGGCTTTGGCCGAGTTGAAAGAGTTTAACGCTTAACTCAAGGATTTACTAGATAAGGGTTCTACAAGGCCTAGTATTTCACTATGAGGTGCTCCACTTTCCTTTGACAAGAAGAAAAATTGATCCTTGAGAATGTGTATGGATTACCGCAAACTCCAGAAGGTCACCATTAGGAATAAGTACCCTCTCCCTATGATGATGACTTATTAGACCAATTCCAAGGGGCAAGTTACTTTTCAAAGATAGACTTGAGGTCATGGTATCAAAAACTTAGGGTGAGAGGGGAGGATATACAGAAGACGGCCTTTTGGACAAGGTATGGGTGGTATTAGTTCTTGGCCGTGTCTTTCAGTCTCATCAATGCTCTGGCAGCATTTATGCATTTTATGAATAGATTGTTTTGAACATAACTACGTTCATTTGTCATTGTATTTATTTGATGATATCTCAGTATATTCGAAGAATGAGGATGATCATATGGGTAATTTGAGGGTAGTATTGCAAAACCTTAAAGAACATCAACTATACGCAAAATATAGTAAGTGTGAGTTTTGGTTGAGGTCGATGACTTTTCTTGGGCACATAATCTTTATTGAGGGAGTTGAGGAAGACCCAAGCAAAACAGATGTGGTCAAAAACATGCATGGACCATTGACTCCGACTGATATTAGGAGTTTATTGGGTTTAGCGGGTTACTATAGGAGGTTCATAGATGGTTTCACATCCATTGCTTCTCCTTTGATTACTTTGACTTAAAAGAGCAAGAAGTTCTAGTGGGTTGAGTCATGTGAGAAAAGTTTTTAATTATCAAAAGATAGTCTCACGTCATCTCCGGTGTTTACTTTACCGGAGGGTACAAAGGGTTTTGTGGTGTATTGTGACGCATCCTGAGTGGATTTTGGGTGTGTGCGTATGCAACACGAGAATGTGATAGCCTATGCCTCTAGGAAACTAAACGTAGATTAGAGAAATTACCCTACACTTGACCTTGAATAAAGAGGCCGTGGTGTTTTTTTTTTAAATTTTTGAGGCATTACCTGTGTGGGGTTCATACTTATGTTTTTGCCTACCATAAGATCCTCCAATATGTATTTACACAAAAGGAGTTGAATGTACGACAAAGATAATGTTTATAGTTGTTGAAAGTTTATGATATGAGTGTCCTTTATCACCCCGGGAAGGCTAATGTAGATGCGGATTCCCTAAGTAAGAAGACTATGGGTAGTATATATGTCTTCACGAAGCCAAAAAGTACCTAGCAAGAGAAGTACATAGGTTGGCTAGTCTAGGGGGTGAAGTTTGAGAGTTATTCGGATGGGGGTGCTATAGTTAATCATAACTCCGAGTCATTTTTAGTTGTTAAGGAAAGTCCAAACAACACCTTGAATTAACCTTGATGGAGTTGAAAGAATCGGTCTTGGCAAGTTGAATGAATCATTCTCCTTAGGGGGAGATGGTGTTTTAAGGTACCATGGAAGATTATGTGTTCCCAATGTAGATGGGTTGAGGGATCAGATCCTATAAGAAGCACATGGGTCCCACTACTCAATTCATCCGGGGTAGACAAAAATGTACCATGACCTAAGAGAGGTATATTGGTGGGAAGGTCTAAAAAGGGACATAGCAAAGTTTGTCATTAAGTGTCTGAATTGCCAACAAGTAAAGGCCGAACACCTAAAGACTGGTGGCTTTCTATAAGAGATCAAAATCTCCTACTTGGATGTGGGATGACATCAATATGGAGTTTGTACTAGCTTTACCTCAGACCTAAAAGACGTACGATTCCATATGGGTGGTTGTGGATCGAATGACTAAGCCCGTTTGCTTTATTCTTGTTAAGTCTTCATATTCAAAAGAGGATTATGCAAGAATTATAATAGATGAGATTGTGTGCCGCATGGCATTATGTTATCCGTCATATCATATTAGGGCGCATAATTCACATCTAGATTTTAGAGGTCGTTCAAAAAAGGGTTAGGTACTATAGTGAAGTTGAGCACCACTTTTCATCCCTAAACGAATGGTCAAGTGGAGAGTACGTTACGAACCCTTGAACATATGCTTAGGCATGCATCATTGATTTTATAGGGAGTTGGAGTAGACATTTACCTTTGGTGGATTTTACCTACCACAATAGTTTTCATTCATCTATTTCAATTTCTACCTACGAAGCCTTGTTTGGTAGGAGGTAAAGGTTTCCTATTGGATGGTTTGAAGTGGGTGAGCCATTCGCTTGTTGGTTTCAGGTTAACTTATACGACTTTGTAAAAGGTTCATATTATAAGGAACCGTTTGCAAATGGCCTTTAGTACACAAAAGTTTATGCCGATCATAGGAGAAGGGATTTGGAATTTGAAGAAGGTGATAAGGTATATTTGAAAATTTCATCAATGAAAAGGGTGGTTAGATTTGTCAATAATGGGAAATTGAGTCCTCTCTATGTGGGGTCCCTATGAAATCTTGCAAAGTGTTGGTAAGGTTGCCTATGAATTTAAAATTCCTAGTGAGTTGTCTTTGGTTCATCCGATTTTCCATGTTTCTCTGTTGAAAAAGTGTATCGGTGATCCTGAGTCCATTCTTCCTATTGAGGGTCTTTGTGTCAAAGATAACCTCTCTTATGAGGATGTTTCGGCTCAAATTCTTGATAGGTAAGTCAAGAGGTTGAGGAACAAAGTGGTTGTTTTCGTAAAGGTGTTATCGAAAAATCCTCTAGTTTAGGGTGCAACATGGGAGGACGAGGCCGACAGGAAGTCTAGTTACCCTCATCCTTTAGAAAATAAAGGTAAGTCGTTCTTTTTAATTATATAAATATGGATATAATTGAACTTTCTTGATTTTTGCGTGAAGGTTTGCAGATTATGCATTTTCGAAAAACATATGGAGAATTTATTGTAGTATTTCTCTTAAGAACTTGAAATTTTGCTTTTTGCTTGTTTTGAGTTATGATGTGCATTTTGATGTGGTGTGTGTTTTTGTAAAATGATAGGTAGCATGTTGTTAAGTTTAACTTTGTCCTAACTGACTCATTTAATGTATGTTGAGCTCATAAGTGTTGTGAGAAGGAAATGCCTCATGATGATGTGTTTTCAGCATTATGTGTGGTAATATGAGTTTTGATATTCGCCTTGTTTAAATGACATGATTAATGTTGATTTGACATTATTGATTGTTTTTTATAGATTAAAGAATATGATCCTCTATTCCTAACCCTAGGTAGAGATCTTGACCTATAATATATTGTGATCATTTAATTGAGTTGGTTGTTGATTATATTACTATCCTATGGTTTTATTATGCTTAAATTAATATAAATTATATGCCTAATATTCTAGTTCTTGAGATGTGATTGAGGTTATGAATTATAATGTAAAATTAGCCTATGTAACTTATCTCATAGTCTGATCTAAAGATGAATTGTGTTAGCGAGATGAAATTGGCCTTGTTATTCTTATTGGTTATCATCGTGTGATGAAGTTACTCCCCAACTTGGGTTGAGTTATTGGTGATTGTATAACCTTGATGATAGACTATGAGAAAGACTTGGTAAGTCATATAATCTCTATCATTACTTCCAATTATGATTTATTGTTGTTAAGTCGTGATATTACATTGGAGCACGCCTTATACTAGGATTATAGGGTGGTATGATGTTGAGTTGAAATGTCTTTACTATGTAGTGAGGTTGATTTAGGTGTACGTGATATTTGGATGGTCAAAACTATCAATGTGCCATAATATGTTATGAAATGCTAATGTGTTAACCTCACTTGTATGAATTGTGATGAAAGGACTTATACTCATACAATTCTCACTGTGATATTGATGATGATGATTATACAAGGGGTAGACCCTATCGCCTAAATTATGCTATGATTGATAATTACATTTTTAAATACATTTAAAAAAGGGACTCTAGCTTAGAACCGAGTAAACTAGATAGAGGAGTGTCCCTTCCCACATAAGGAAGGTAGGAACACTACATTACTCTAGAGGTTGGAGATTATAATGCATGGAGCATAAACAGGTTCCCAACTAAATCTCCTAGTTCTTTGAATATGTTGACCCCATAGGAATACTAGCTAGTGGATCCACATAGTTGCTATGTTTAATGTTTTGGTACTATGTTGGTAAGTAGTCCGCCTTCATTCGGTGTTGAGTTTTATGAAACCGGATTCCAAACTAGATCAAGTGCTCGATGTTTGTTAGGGAAAGATGTTCCCAAGAGGTAAAACGAATTAAAGGAGTTTAACTGTAACTTGAATAACCTAAGGGGTCTCTAGATGAAAATTGCACTAGTTAGACTTCAAGGGAGTCTTACGAGGAGATTCTTATGTATGTTTATGTTATGATAATATATGATGTATATATGATCACCATGGCACGTTGTTCGTACTATATGTTCATTTGTTCATATATGAATATGCCTTGGGTCGTAATGTTTATATATGATGAAATGTAAACCTAAATGCATGATATGTAAAGTTGGACATTTGTCCTGTTTTCTTTTTGAGGATGTTTGACTTAGTAAGGTTATGGGGATTTGCTTTGTCATTGCACTTGTTGACTTGATAAGGACTTGTGAGTATTGTTCTTGATTATTATGAAATGTTTGACTCTTATTCATTCTTGTGATATTATTCGTTGTTGTAAGTGTTGTAGTAAATCATGCTTTAAGGTATGTTAGGATAAGTAGTACTTGTTGAGATAGTAAGCATGTTCTGTGAATTGATATGACTTACATGACCTTGCACTAATTCCCTAAATGGGTAAAATTACATGTTTTGACTAAAAAGTCTCTTTTAGTATGCTTTTCTTGTGTATGTGCATAAGATCTCATACATAGTACTTGTTAAGTATTAACCCCATTGTTTTCCCTTTTCTGAAACATTTTAGGTCCCGGTCGTTGAAGTGTTTGAAAGGCAACATTGTTGAAGGCTTGGATTCTTCCTTTCATCAAAGTAGGGTAGGTCGTCAAATTTCGAGGGCAATTCCATCATCTAGCTTATGGATTTTGTTATGAGCATATTAACTCTATCGTTCGTTTCCTTTTAATTGACAATTATACTTTTGTATGACCTATACATGGTGTTCTTGAATTGATGTAAGGGTTATGCCCATATTGTGATAATCGTTTAGATGGTATGAGATGAGACAACCATTGAGACTAATTCTATATTTTTATATATGAATGTGCTATAAAAGTACAGGGCTATGTAACCTTCATATACTAAGGGTCTATGTATACTCGATATGAATATACATTATGTGTATGTAGAGGTCTATGTAAACCTCCAAGTAGTGATAATAAAATTTTGAAATTTTTCCACATTATTCCACCTATGAATGTAATGACATCACTCTAAGAGGCTAGTCTTAGTCCTTGATACGGACGACGACGCCGATTACGTCTAAGGGATAAACATGGATGTGAAAGCAGCACACACGGTTGGACTATGTAAGGAGTGGCATGCTTGCATGGTCCTTGAGTAGCACGCATGGTAAGACGACATCGAGGATTGAATACCAACATTTTCATTGGACAACATACAAGATCGGACTACGTCGGGTATGGCAAGCCATCATCTCTCTTGGGCAGTACACACGGTCGGATTGCGTCGGGCATGGAATGCCATAATTTTCCTTGGGCAACACACACAGTCGGACGATGTTGAGTGTTGCATGCCATCATTGCCCTTGTACAACACAAAATGACTAAAGCATGTCCGGCATGGCATGCCATCATCGCTCTTGGGCAGGACGCACATCGGACGATGTCGAGCGTGGCATGCCATCATCTCCCTTTGACAACATACACGATCTGATGACGTCAGGCGTGGCTTGTTATCATCGCCCTTGTGCAGCACTAACAATCGAATGACGTCGGATGTGGCATGCCATTACTACACTTGTGCACCATATATGGTCGAATGACATCGGGCGTGGCATAGCATCACCGCCATTGGACATCATACACAGTTGGATGACATTGAGCGTGGCATTCCATAATCTCCCTTGGAATGAACACACGATCGGACAATATCGGGCGTGGCATGCTATCATCGGTCTTGGATAGCATGCACAGGGTCGGACGATGTCCGGCATGCATTCAATTATAGCCCTTGGACAGCATACATGGTCAGACGACATCGACATTGCATGCCATCATCGCCTTTGGACTACAGATACGGAAAGAATGTCGAGCGTGGCATGCCATCATGACCCTTGTGTAGCACACACGATCAGACGACGTTGGGTGTTTATATGACATCATTTCCCTTGGGCAGCACTCACGATCGGACTCCGTCAGGCGTGGCATTCCATCATCTCCTTTGGACAACACACACGTACGAACTACATTGGACATGGTATGTACCATCGCCCTTGGACAACACACACGGTCGGAAGATGTCGGGCGTGACATGCTAGCATTGTACTTGGGAAGAAACCACGGTCGAACGATGTCGGGTGTTACATTCCATGATTGCCCTTGGGCAGCTCACACGATCGTTCAACGTCGGGCATGGCATGCCGTAATCTCATATGGACAACACATATGGTCGTACGATGTTGGGCATGGAATGTCATCATCCGTTTGGACAACACACACGGACGAACGATGTTGGGTATGACATGCAATAATCATCCTTCGACTGCACATATGGTGGACGACACCGGCCGTGGCATGACCACATGGCCCTTGGGAAGCACACTGAGTTGGACGACGTCGGTGTGGCTTGACATCATCGCCTTTGGGCAGCACACACAGTTGGACGACGTCGGGCATAACATGCCATCATCGCCCTTTGGAAGCACACACGGTCGGACTACATCGAGCGTATCATAACCGCATTGACCTTGGGCTTCGCACATGGTCAGACGACATCGAGCGTGACATTCCATCATCTCCCTTGGAAAGCACATAAGATCGGACTACGTCGAGAATGGTAGGCAATCATTTCCCTTAGGCACACACGGTCGAATGACGTCGAGTGTGTCATTCCATCATCGCCCTTGGGCCGCACACAACGTCCTACGACGTCGGGCATGGAATGCCATCATCCACTTGTGGAGAAAACATGATAAGACAACGTTGGGCGTTAGATGCCATTATTTCCATTGGGCGGTACACAAGGTCAGACTACCTGAGACGTGGCATGCCATATCGGCCTTGGATTGCATACACGATCAGACAACGTCGGGCATAACATGCCATCATCGCCTTTAGACAACACACACTAACGAACGACATCGAATGATGCATGCCATCATCGCCCTTGGAAAACACACACGGTTAGACGACGTCAAGCGTGGCATGCCAGCATCGTCTTCGGGCAGCACAAAAGATCGGAAGACGTAGAGTGTGGCAGGCCATCATTGCCCTTGGACAACACACACGATTGGACTATGTTGGAGTGGCATGCCATCATTGCCCTTGAACAACACACTATCAGACCATGTAGGGTGTGGCATGCCCACATGGCGCTTCGGTAGCACACACCATCAGACTATGTCGGGCGTGGCATGTCATCATCACCATTGGGCATCACACACAGTCGTACAACGCCGGGCATTGCATGTCATCATCCTTTTGGACAACACATATAGACGAACGACGTTGGGCATGGCATGCAATCATTGCTCTTGGACATCATATACGGTTGGATGACGTCAGGCGTGGCATGTTATCCTCGCTGTTGGACAGAACAAACGGTCGAACGACGTCAAGCGATGTATGCCATCACAACCCTAGGGCAGCACACAACGTCCTGCAACATCGGGTGTGGCATGCCATCATTGCCCTTATCCAGCACACGTGATCGAAAAATGTCGGGCGTTAGATTCCATCATTGCCCTTGGGCAGCATACACGGTCGGACTACGTCAAGCGTGGCATGATATACCACCCTTTGACAACATACACGGTCAGACAATGTCGGACGTGGCATTCCATCATTGCCTTTGGACAACACACATGAACGAACAACATCGGACCTGGATGCCATCATCACCCTTGGACAACACACCCGGTCGAACAATGTCAGACGTGGCATGTCAGCATGGTCTTAGGAAAGAACACCAAAATGGAAGACGTCGAGCGTGGTATGACATCGTCGCTCTTATACAACACATGCGGCCGAACAACATCGGGTGTGGATTGCCATCATCGCCCTTGGAAAACATATACGGTCAAACAACATTGGGCGTGGCATGTTATCATCACCCTTGGACAACACACACAAGTGGACCACGTTGGGCATGGCATGCCCTCATGGCCCTTTAATTGCACACACTGTTGGAGTACGTCGGGCATGAAATGCCATCATCGCCATTGGGTAGCACACACAGTCATACAATGTCGGGAATGGCATGTCATCATCCCTTTGGACAACACACACAGACGAACAACATCGAGCGTGGCATTCCATCATCGTCGTTAGACTGCACAAATGGTTGGACAAAATCGGGAATGGCATACCTACATGGCCCTAGGGTAGCACACATAGACGGTCCATGTCGTATGGGCATGCAATCATCACCCTGGGGCTGAACACACGGTCAAACGACATCAGGCATAAGAGTCCATCATCGCCCTTCGACAGCACAGATGGTGCGACTATGTTGGGCGTGGCATGACAACATGGCCCTTGGGCAGCACACATGGTCATACAAAATCGAGCGTGACATGCAATCATCTCCCTTGGAAAACACACAAAATTGTAATACATCGGGCATGTAATGCCATCTTCGCCCTTGGGCACATACGGTCTGAGGGCGTCGGATGTGGTCCTTGGGTAGCGCAAACGGTCGGAGGATGTCGGGCGTGGCATGCCATCATCACACTTGGATAGCATACACGGTTGGACGATTTTGGCCCCTGCATGTTATAATCTCCCTTGGACAGAACACATGGTTGAACGACGTCGAACGTGTTATGCCATCATCATCCATGAGAAGCACACAGCGTAGTACGACGTCGGGCGTGGCATGCCATCATTGAATTTGTGCAGCACACATAATCGGACCACGTCGAACATTAGATTACATCATTGCCCTTGGGCAGCAAACACGGTCGGTATACGTCAGGCGTGTCATACTATATTTACCTTGGATAGCACACACGGTCGGACAATGTTGGGCGTGGCATGTCATCGCCTTTGTACAACGTACATGGACGAACGACATCGGATGTGTCATGCTATCATCGCCTTTTGACAACACAGACGGTCGGACATGGCGTGCCAACATGGTGTTTAGGCAGCACACACGGTTGGAAGACATTGAGTGTGGCATGACATCATCGTTCTTGGACAACACACACGATCGGACTATGTCGGCGTTGCATGCCATCAAAACCCTTCGATAGAACACACGATCGTATGTTGTCGGGACTGGAATGCCATCATCGTCATTGGGAAGCACACATGGTCGGACGAAGTGGGCGTGACATGCCATCATCGCCCTTGGGCAACACATATGGTTGGACGACATCGGGCGTGGCATGCCATCATCGCCCTAGGACAACATACACGGTCGAATGATGTCGGGTGTGTAATGTTATCATTGCATTTTCTCAGAACACACGATCGGACGATGTAAAGCGTGACATGCCTCCATGGCCATTGGGTAGCACGCACGGTCGAACAACGTCGGGCGTGGCATACCATCATCGCCCTTGGTCACACACGATCAATGGCATCAGGTGTGATATGACATCATGGTCTTAGGGAAGCACAAATGGTTGGACGATGTTGGACGTGGCATCTCATCATCGCCCTTGGGCAAACACTGTCGGACGACATCGGGCGTTACATGTCATCATTGCCCCTCGTAAGCTCACACGGTCATACTACGTTGGGATTGACATACCATCATTACCTTTAGACAGAACACACGATCAGACGACGTCGGGTTTGGCGTGCCGGCATGGCTTTTCTGCAACACACATACTCAGACGATGTCGGCAGGACATGCCACCATCATCATTAGGAAGCAAACAGTGTCGAACGACGTCGGTCATGGCATGCCACCATTGCCCTTAACCACATGGTCTGACGACGTCGGGCGTGGCATGCCATCATGATCCTTGGGTAGCACAAACGGTTGGACGATGTTGGGCATGGCATGCCGTCATAACCCTTGGTCACACACGGTCGCATGGCGTCGAACGTTACTTGCCATCATTGACCATGGGCAGCTGACGGAGTCGTACTACGTCAGCCGTGGCATACCATCATTGCCCATGGATAGCACAGATGGTCGTACGACGTTAGGAATGGCATGTTATCATCCCTTTGGTCAACACACACGGACGAACGACATTAAGCATGGAAGGCCATAATTGCTTTTGGAAAGTATACACGGTTGGACGACGTCGTGTGTGGTATGGTATCATCGCATTCGGACAGAACACGCGATCAACAATTTTGAGCGTGGCATGCCATTATTGCCCTTTTGGAGCACACATGATCGGAAGATGTCAGGCTTTAGATTCCATCATTTCCCTAGAGCAGCATACACGGTTTGACAACATCACTCATGGCATGCCATATTGCCCTTGGAAAGAAGACAAAGGTCGAACGACATCGGGCGTGGCATGACATCATTGCCTTAAGACAACACACTCGAAAAACTGACACCGGACATGGCAAGCTATCATCGCCCTTAGGCAGCACACATGGTCGAACGACATCGGGCGTGGCATGACATCGTCGCCCTTGGGAATCATACATGGTAAGATGACGTTGGTCGTTGCATGTTATCATCGCCCATGGAGAGCACACACGATCTGACCATGTCGGGCGTTGCATGCCTGCATGGATATTTGGCAGCACACACGATCGAATGACCTCAGCGTGGCATGCCATCATCGCCATTGGGATGCACACAAGGTCGGACGACGTCGGGCATCACATACCATCATATCCATTGCGAATCACAAATTGTAGGGCAACGTCGGGCGTGACATGGCATCATCCCCCTAGAACAACATACACGGTCTATTGACGTTAGTCGTGGCATGTTATCATCGCCCTTAGACAGAACACATGGTCAGATGACATCGCGCATTGCATGCCTGCTTGGCCCTTAGGCAGCAGACACGGTCGCACGACGTAAGCGTGGGATGCCACCATCTCTCTTGGGAAGCGCACATGGTTTGACAAAACCAGGCGTGTCATGACGTCATCGCCCTTTTGCATATATGGTCGAATGACGTCGGGCATGACATGCCATCATGGTCCTTGGGCAACACAAATGGTTGGAGAATGTCGGGCGTGGCATTCCATCATAACCCTTGGACAACATAAAATGTCGGACGACGTCAGGCATGGCATGTTATTATCGCCCTAAGACAAAACACACGATCGAACAACGTCGAGTGTGGAATGCCATCATCACCCTTAGGATGAAAAAAGTGTCGTACAACGTCAGGCTTTCCATGCTATCATCGCCCTTGTTCAGCACACATGATAAGATGACGTAGAGCGTTAGATGCAACCATTGCCCTTTGGTAGCACATATGGTAGAGTTCATCAGGAGTGACATGCCATATCACACTTGGACAACACACACGGTAGGACAATGTTAGGTGTGGTATGCCATCATCTCCTTTGGACAAAACACTAGAACGAAGAACATCGTACGTGGCATGCCATCATCGCCCTTGGACAACACACACGGTCGGAAGACGTCGAGCGCGGCATGGCATCATCGCCCTTTGAAATCACAAACGATCGGACTTCATCGACGTAGTATGCCATCATCGCCCATGGGTAGCACACATGGTTGGATGACATCAGGCGTGGAATGCCGTCATCTCCCTTGGAAAGAATACATGGTCGAATGACGTCTTGCGTGGCATGTTAACACAGTTCTTAGACAGCACACACAATAAGACTATGTCGGGGTTAGCATGCCCGTATGGACCTTCGGCAGCACACATAGTGGGATGACGTCAGACAAGGAAGATCATACTCGCCATTGGGCAGCACACATGGTTTGACGATGTCTTGAGGGACATGCCATCATCGCCCCTGGGTAGGTAACATGGTCAGACGATGTCGGGCGTGGTATGCCATCATCGCCCTAAGAAAACATACACGACCGGACGAAGTCGAGCGTGGCATGTTATCATCGCCCTTGGAGGGAACACACGGTCGGATAACGTCGGGCGTGGCATGCCGACATGGCCCTAAATCAGCACACACGGTCGCATGATGTCGGGCATCGCATGTCATCATCGCCTTTGGACTGCACACAGGAACGGACGACGTTCGTCGTGGCATGCCCAGATGGCCCTTGGGTAGCACATACAATCGAAAAACGTCGGGTGTGGTATGCCATTATAACACTTGCGTAGAACACAAGGTTGGACAATGATAGGCGTTACATGTCATCATTGCCCTTGGAAACACACAGACAAATGTCGTCGGGCATGGCATGTCATCATCGCCCTTGGACAGCACACACTATTGGACGACGTCAGGCGTGGCATGCCATCATCGCCCATGGGAAACACAGACAGTCGGACGATGTCGTGAATGTAATGCCATCATCGCCCTTGGACAACATACTCCTGATGACGTCGGGCGTGGCATGTTCTCATCTCTCTTGGACAGAACACACGACCGAATGACCTCGGACATAGAATGTCATCATCGCCCTTGGGCAACAAAAACGGTCAGACTACGTCTGGCGTGTAATTCCTGCATGGCCCTTGAAAAGCACACACGGTCGGATAACATCAGGCGTGGCATTGCCACCATCTCGTTTTGATAGTACACATGATCAGATGACCTCAGACATGGCATGACATCATCGCCCTTGAAAAGAACACACTACCGAACTACGTAGGGCGTGGCATGACAACATGGCCCTTGGTTAGCATATACAGTCAGACAACGTTGAGCATGGAATGCCATCATTGCTCTTGGATATCACACACTATTGGACTACGTCGGGAGTGTCTTGCAATCATCTCCCTTGGTCAGCACCCGTAGTCAGACGACGTTGGGTGGCACATACTATCATCTCCCTTGGAAAGCATACACAGGATGAAGACGTCGGGCGTGACATGTAGTCATCGCCCTTGGACAACACACATGAACGGATGACGTCTGGCATGACAAGCAATCATCGCCTTTGTATAGCAAACACGGACGGACAATGTCGAATATGGCATAGCATCATCCTCATTTGACTAAACACAGTTGGACGACCTATGGAATTACATGCTATCAATGCCCTTGGGCAGCACACATGGTTGGACTACGTCGGGCTTGGCATGCCACATGTCCCATGCGCATCACACACGGTTAGACAGTGTCGGGCGTGGCATGTTATCATCTTTTTTAGAAAGCACATATGGTTGGATGATGCAGGTAATGGCATGCCATCATCGCACTTGGGAAGCAGACACGGTTGGACGACGTTGATAATTACATGCCATCATTGCCTTTGGTAAGCACACACGTACGAATGATGTCAGACATTGTATGTCATCATCACCCTCTAACTGCATATATCGATGGACTACATCGAGCGTGGCATGGTCAGATTGACCTTGGGCATCACACACAGTCCGACAACATCGGGCGTGGTATGCGATCATCGCCCTTGGGCAGTACACACGGTTGGACGATGTCAGGCGTTACATGTCATCATTGCCTTTTGAAACACACAAACACAAATGAAGTCGGGCGTGGAATGCTATCATCGCCCATGGAATCACACACAGACAAATAACGTCGGGCATGGAATGTCATCATCGCCCTTGGACCGCACACACGGTTGGACGACATCGGGCGTGGCATGCAATCATCGCCTTAGGGAAGCACACACGGTCGAACGATGTCGGGCGTGGCATACTTTCATATTCCTAGTGTAGCACACACATCTAACGATGTTAAGCGTGGAATTCCATCATCGCCCTTGGAAAACACACATGAACGGGCTACATTGGGCGTGGCATGCCATCATTGCCCTTGAGCAGGACACACGGTGGAATTACGTCGGGCGTAGAATTCCATCATCGCCCTTGGACAACATATACGTTAAGACAACATTGTGCATGGCATGTTATCTTCTCCCTTAGTCAGCACCCACGATCAGACAACGTAGGGTGTGGCATGCTATCATCTCCTTTGGAAAGCATACACAGTCTAATGACGTTGTGCGTGACATGTTATCATCGCCCTTGGACAACACACATAATGGATGACGTCGGGCCTAACATTCCAACTTCGCCTTTGAATAGAAAACATGGACAAACGACGTCAAGTATGACATGGCATCATCGTCATTGGACTGAACACACTATCGACGATGTCTGGCATTCTATGCAATCATGGCCCTTGGGCAACACATATAGTCGGATGACATCAAGTGAGACTTACCATCATAACCCTTGGACAACATAGATAATCGGACAACATGCGGCATGGCATGTTATCATAGACCATACAGTAAAAATATGGTCACACAACGTCGGGCGTGGCATGTTTCCATGGTCCTTGGGCAGCATACCCATCAGACTACAGCGGGCATGTAATTCCATCATCGCCTTTGGATAACACATACTCTCGAACGACATAGACGAGGCATGTAATGATCGCCTTTGGATTACACACATGGAAGGACGATGTCGGTAGTGGAATGCCATCATTTCTTTTGTACAACACACACGTTCCGACAACGTCAGGAATTAATTTCCAACACTTACCTTGGGAAGCACACACAGTCGAAATACGTCGTTTGTGGTATTACATTGTCGCCTTTGAAAAAACACATAGAAACGAATGATATCGGACATGGCATGCTATCATCGCCTTTGGTCAGCACACGCGGCTGGACAACATCGGGCGTGGCATGCCCGCATGACCCTTTGGCAGTAAACCCGTCAGACGACGTCGGGCATGGCATGCCATTGTCGCCCTTGGCTAGCACACACAGTCGGGTTACATCGGATGTGCAATGCCCGCATGGACCTTGGGCACCACACACGATTGGATGATATCAAGCGTGGCATTCCATAACCGCCTATGGACACCACACACGATCGGATGACGTCAGGCGTGCCATGCCATCATCGCTCTTGGACATATCACACGGTCGGACATGTAGGGCGTGGAATGACCACATGGCCCTTGGGCAGCCACACGATCGGACGACGTCAACCATGGCATGCGATCAACTCCGTTAGACAACAGACACGATTGGACTACGTAGAGAGTGGCTTGTAATCATTGCCCTATTAAAACACAAACGGTTGGACGACGTCGGGCATGGCATACCATCATCACCCTTAGAAAATAGATACGGTCGAACGGTATCGAGCATTGCATTCCATCATCTCCCTTGGACAACACACAAGATTGGACTACGTCAGGCATGGAATGTCATCTTCGCACTTGAGCAGCACACACGGTAGGATGGCGTCAGGCGTTGCATACCATCATGTTTAAGTAGAAGCACACACGTCGGACGACATTGAGCGTGGCAAGCTATCACACACGAACGGACCACGTAACGCATGGCATGCCATCATTGCCCTTGGTAAGGACACACGGTCAAATGGAATTGGATGGGCATGCCATCATATCCCTTGGACAACATAAACGTTAAGAAGACATTGTGCGTTGCATGTTGTCATCGCCCTGGAAAAACACACAATCGGACGACATAGGGCTTGGCATGCCCGTATGTTACTTGCGCGACACACTAGTCATCCGACGTCAAGCGTGACATGCCATAGCCTTTGGGAAGAAAACACGGTCGGGCGATGTCGGGTGTGGCATGCCATCATCTCCCTTGGAGAACATACTCTGTCGTACAACATCGGTCGTGGCATTTTGTCATTGCCCTTGGACAGAATAAACGATCGAACAACGTCGGGTGTTGTATGCAAATATCGCCCTTGGGCAACACACATGGTTGAACTACGTTTGGCGTGCAATGCCTGAATGGCCCTTCTGAAGCACACATGGTCGGATGATGTAAGGCGTGGCATTGCCATCATCACCTTTGGATAACACACACAATTGGATGATGTCAGGCGTGACATGTCATCATCACCCTTGGAAACTCACACAGACAAATGACGTCGGTCATGGCATGTCATTATCGCCCTTGGACAACACACACAATCAGACGATGTCGGGCGTGGCATGCTATTAGTCCCCTTGGGAAGCACACACGGTCGGAAAATGTCGAGCATGGCATGCCATCATCGCACTTAGATAGCATACTCGGTCGGACAACGTCGGGCATGGAATATTGTCATCGCCCTAGGATATAACAAATGATTGAACGACGTCGGGCATGGCATGCGATCATCGCCCTTGGACAACACACACGGTCGGACTATGTATGGCGTGCAATACCCGTATGGACCTTGGGAAGCACACACGGTCGGATGACGTCAGGCATGGAATCGCCATCATTGCCTTTTGATATCACACACGATTAGATGATGTCAGGTGTGGCATGCCATCATCGCCCTTGGACAGAACACACAGTCGAACAACGTAAGGCGTGGCATTCCCGCATGGCCCTTGTGAAGCGCACACAATCGAACAATGTAGGGCGTGGCATTCCCACACGGCCCTTGTGAAGAGCACACGGTTGAACGACGTCGAGCGTGGCATGCTATAATGGCCTTTGGAAATCATACACAATTAGACTACGTCGGGGGTGGCTTCCAATCGTCTCCCTTTGTCAGCACCCACGGTCAGACGACGTCAAGCGTGGCATGCCATCATCTCCTTTGGAAAGCATACTCGGTCAGACGACGTTGGATATGAAAATATAATCATCTCCCTTGGACAACACACACGAACATATTTGGTTAGTCATGACATGCCATCATTGCCTTTGGAAAGAAAACCCAGATGGACGACATCGGGTATGGCATGGCATGGTCATCATTAAACTGAACACACGGTCGAATGACATTTGGAATTGCATGCCATCATAGTCCTAGGTCAGCACACATGGTCGAACGACATTGGGTGTAATATGACATCATCACCCTTTGAGAACATACATGGTCGGAAAACGTCGGGCATGGAATGTTTTCATCGCCCTTACACTAAACACACGGTCGGACGATGTCCAGCATGGCATGACTTCATGGCCCTTAGGCAAGATTCCAGTTAGACGACGTCGGGCGTGGCATTCCATCATCGCCCTTCGACAACACACACGGTTGGACAATGTCGATGAGGCATGCCATCGTCGCCTTTTGACTACACAAAGGGAAAGACAATGTTGGGCGTGGCATGGAATCATCTCCCTTGTATAGCGCACACATTAGTACAACGTCGAACGTTAAATTTCATCATTTCCCTTGGGCAGCACAAACTGTCGGACTACGTCGTGTGTTGCATTCCATCATCATCTTTGGACAACACTAACGTACGAACGACATTAGACATGGCATGCTATCATCACTCTAGGACAGCACACATGGCTGGACGACGTCAACATTTGTATGCCTGCATGGCTAGTGGGCAGCACATGAGTTGGACGATGTCGATGTGGCATAACATCGTCGGCCTTGGCAAGCACACGATTGGACTACGTCAGGCATGCAATGCCTTCATGGCTCTTGGACAGCACACACGGTCCGATGACGTCTGTAGTGCCATGCCATCATTGCTCTTGGAGTCGGACAATGCAGGGCATGTCATGCCGGCTTGAACCTTGGGCAGCCACACGGTCAGACTACGTCAACCTTGGCATGCGATCATCTCCCTTGGACAACACACTCGATCGGACTACGTGGAGAGTGGCTTGCAATCATCGCACTTGGGCAGCAACACGACGGATGACGTCTGGCGTGGCATGACATTATCAACCTTAGACAATACACACGAACGGATGATGTCATGCATGGCATGTAATCATCTCCCTTTGAGTGAACACACGGTCGGACGACCTCTGGCGTTGCATGCCATAATCACTATTAAATAGCATAGACGTTGGATGACGTCGGAAGTTTCATGATGTCATTGCCCTTGGGCAGCACACAGGATTCAATGTCAGACGTAACATGTGATCATTGCCCTTGGGTAGCTCACATGGTTGGATAAATTCGGGTATGGCATGCCATCATCACCCTTGGACAACACACAGACAAATGGCATGTTATCATCTCCCTTGGACACCTTACACGGACAGACGACGCCGAGCGTGGTATGCCATCATCGCCCTTGGACAACACACATGATCAGATTACAAAGGGTGTGGCATGCCATCATGTCCCTTGGGCAACACACACGATCAAACAATGTCAGGAGTGACATGACATCATCACCCATGGAATGCACACACGGTCGGACGATATCGGGCATGACGTGCAATCATCGCCCTTGGTCAACACACACGATCGAATTATGTCATGCATGGCATGCCCGCATGGTGCTTGGGAAACACACATGGTGGGATGACATCGAGCAGGGAATGCAATCATATTTCTTGGACAACACACAAGATTGGACTACGTCAAGCATGGTATGACATCATCGCCTTTGGGAAGCACACACACAGTTGGATGGTATTGCACATGGTATGCCATTATGTTCCTTGGGCAGTACACACGGCCCGACGACGTTGAGCGTGGCATGCCATAATCGCCTTTGGACAACACACATGAATGGACTACGTCGGGCGTCGCATGACATCATTGCCCTTGGGATGGACACATGGTCGAATGATGTCAGACGTGGCATGCCATGATCGCCCATGGACAGAATACACGTTAAGACGATGTTGTGAATGACATGTTGTCATCGCCCTTGGAAAACACACACGATAAAATGATATCGTTCGTGGCATGCCAATATGGACCTTGGGCAGCACAATAGTTCGACGACATCAGGCGTGGCATGCCGTCATCTCCCTTGGGTAGAAAACACGGTCGAACGATGTTGGGCGTAGCATGCTATCATCGACCTCGGGCATCACATATGGTTGGGCAACGTCGGGTTTGACATGCCATCATCACCCTTGGACAGCATACACGGTTGGACGACATCAGGCAGGGCATGTTATCATCACCCTTTGACTAAACACAAGGTCGGTCGACGTCGGGCGTGGCATGCCCGCATGGCCCTTGGGGTACATGCAAGTAGAACGACGTAGAGCGTTGCATGCTCATCGCTTTGGATAGCACACACAGTCGGATGTTGTCGACGTGGCATGCCATCATCGCCTTTGGACTACACACATGGAAGAACGACGTCGTGCGTGCATTTTATCATCGCCCTTGTAAGGCACACATGGTCAGACGACATCAGATGTTAAATTACATCATTGCCCTTTGACAGCACACACGGTTGGACTACATCGTGCATCACATGCCCTCATTGCCTTTGGACAACACATATGGACGAATAACATCGGACGTGGAATACTATTTTCGCCCTTGGACAGCACACACGGTCCAACGACATTAGGTGTTGCACGCAAGCATGGTCCTTGGGAAGCAAAAATGGTAAGACGATGTAGAGCGTGGCATGCCATCATATCCCATGGAAAACACAAATGATTAGACTACATCGAGCATGGCATGCTATTATCTCCCTTATGCAGCACACACAGTAGGACAACATCGGCCGTCACATGCCATCATCACCCTTGGAAGACATACATAATAAAACAACGTCAGGCGTGGCATGTTATTGTCGACTTTGGACAACACACACGATCGGTCCATGTCGGGCGTGGCATGCCCGCATGGTCCTTGGGAAGCACACACGGACGGGATGAGGTCAGATGTGGCATGCCATCATCGTCATTGGGAGTCACACACGATAAGACGATGTTAGGCGTGACATGTCATCACCTCCGTTGGGAAGCACAAGCGGTCAAACAACCTCGACCGTGGCATGCCATCTCGCCCTTGGAAAGAATAAACGGTCGGACGACGTTGGGCTTGGCATTCCATCATCGCCCTTGGAATGAACACATGATTGAATGACATTGGTCATGGCATGTCATAATTGCCCTTGGATAGCATACGAAAGGACTAACAACGTCTGGCGTGGCATGCCATCATCTCTCTTGAACAACATACATAATCAAATAATGTCGGGCCTGACATGTTATCATCTCCTTGGACTGCACACACGGTCGAATGATTTTGAAAGTAGCATGTTATCAACGCCCTTTGGAAGCATACATAGTTGAACGACGTCGGGCGTTAGATGCCTTCATTGCCCTTGGACATCATACACGATCGGACTACATCACGCTTGGAATGCTATCATCGCCCATGGTCACCACATACGGTCGGACGACGTCAACCGTTGCATAACTTCTTTGCCCTTGGGAAACACACACATCGCACAACATCGTGCGTGGCATGCCATCATAGCACTTGCGAAGCACACACGATCGGACGGTATCGGGCGTGACATGACATCATCGCACTTAGGCAGCACACACGGTCGGACTACATCGGGCTTGGCATGCTGTAGAGACTTGAAAGTACCCCCTACAAGTTTGGAGGAACCCTCATTACATAACCGAGCGTACATGACATACAATCCCTTTAACTAGGATTCATTTCATAAGACATGAAAAGTAGTGCGGAATTGAAACTTTTAACGATTAAATTAATAAAAAGGAAATCTTACATAAGTACTTAAGAAATCTCATCGTTATATGCCAAACTTAAGACAGGACATATAATATCTTTTGGACACAACCCTTTACATTAAAATGAAACACATAAAAAGTCTCTAACCATGAATTTATGAAAATTATTATGCCCTAGAATATATGAGGACATACTTTGCCTTGAGAGAAACTTTCCCAAGCTCTTCCTTCTAGCCTTCAACCTTCAAAATGCTTCAAACCTATATTTATAGTATAGAAACGTATGGGGTTAGTACAAAATAAAGTATTTAGTATGACATATGCAAAAACATGCAAAAAGGGACATTTTAGTAAAATAACATTTTATGCCATTTAAGTAAAACATCAAAGAATATAAAAGTAAAAAATCATAACAATCATCATCGAACACTTAGAGAAGAATTTTCATAATCTAAACTCAAAGGATCACATTACAGTAACTTAAAAAATATTACACTAAGCTCATCTAACAATTACAGTGAAATCCTAAAAAAATTAAAGTGAATTCATTCTATTCTAAGCAGTGAACTTCTAAAGCCAAGTAAAGAGGAAGTAAACTCATTTCCGTAGAAATTTCCCTAACTAAGGATTATCGTAAGACTTACCAAAGATAAGACATGAAGGAAGTACGCATATGCCTCCTTTAATACACACCAAAGCAATCCTCAAGACTACCCCTTTCGGATTACTCACCATGGGAAAACAACCACCGATTCAATGATAATATACTAGAATAACATCCAAAAACCCACCAAAGTCTTCCCTTTCGGAATGCCTATTTAGTTCAATGAGTAGATAGAGTCCCATACCACCACCTATACTAAGTAGAACACTTTTATAGAAGGTTTGGCACCAAGTCATTCCTTTTGGAAGGTCCTACATAGTGCAATGGATCGATAGAGTCCCATACCACCACCAACCCTAAGAAGTACATTTTTTTGGAAGACTTAGTTCATCCAATTCAAATAAGACTCGTCAAGATTCCCCTTTCAGAAGGTCCTACTTAGTGCAATGGACAAATATCATCCCATACTACCACCTACCCTAAGTAGTAAGTACTTTTAGAAAACTTAGATCATTGAATTCAAATTAAACTCACCAAGACTCCCCTTTTAGAAGGTCCTACTTAGTGCAATGGATAAATAGCATCCCATACCACTACCTACACTAAGTATCTTTTTTTTTTGAGACTTAGTAATTTGATTACTTTTGTGGGTGTTAGCTTAACAGACACAGACTATGAGAGCTAGACATATAATCCCGATATTAACCCCTATTTGATGAGGGATCCTCACTAGCCTAGAATCATTCTCTATGCTTTAACATGGCTATCCCAATAGCTTTACCTATGCGGGCGCATAGTTAAGATTTAAGGAGATTGCTATTAAGCAACTCATTCTCTACGAACGAGGAATATCATCTCAAGAGGTACATTGGAATAAAACATCTCAATTCACGAAGTGTAACCATAATTTAAACTACAAGGATCACGTTACAGTAACTTACCAAATATTTAAGTAAGCTAATCTAACAATTACAGTGAACTCCTATGAACATAACAATGAATTCATCGTATTCTAAAGAGTGAAATTCTAAAGCAAAGAAAAGTGGAAGTGAACAAAACTTCACACACTGCCTAAGAACACTAAAGTTACTCATTTTAACTTCAAATTAACTCAAGAAACCGTATTGAGAGTCTAGTTTGCTTTAGTTTACTTGGGGCATTACACATGTCACATGGTCCTTGGGCAGTAAACACGCTCGGATGACGTCATGCATGGAATGCCATCATCTATTGTGGACAATACACAAGGCGAACGACGTCGAGTGTGGCATGTCATTATCGCCCTTGGAATGCACACATGGTCGTACGACATGGAGCGTGGCATTCCATGATCTCCATTGTGCAGCGAACACGGTCGGATGACTTCGTGCGTTAAAATCCATCAATTCCCTTTGGAAGTACACACAGTTAAATTACATCGAGCGTGGTATTCCATCATCGCCCTTGGACAGCACAAAAGGTTGTACGATGTCGGGTTTGGCATGTCATTATCTCTTTGGACAACAAATACAGACGAACCACGTCAGGCTTGGCATGCCATTATTGCCCTTGGACTGCACATATTGTTGGACGAAGTCAGGCGTGGTGTCACATCCGGGTTTTCCCCCTAGACGTAACTATTGTCGTCGTCCTTTTGAAGGACTAACACTACACTCTTAGTCCCATGTCATTACATTCATAGGTTGAAAAATGCAAAAAAAATTAAAAATTTCATTATCACAACTTTGAGGTTTACATAGACGTCTACATACATATAATATATATTCATACCGAGTACACATAGACCCTTCATATAGGGGAGTTACATGGTCTTCTACTTTTATTGCACGTACATATACATAAATTATAGAAATAGTCTTAGTGATTGTCTCATCTCATTCAATCTAAACGAATATCACAATATGGGCATAACCCTTACATCAATTAAACAAGACCATGAATAGGTCATACAAAAGTACAAAACTCTATTAAAAAAAGAAAGGAATGATAGAGTCAATAAGCTCATAAAAAAATCCATGAGATAGATAATGGCATTTCCCTCGAATGTTGAGGACCTATGCTACTTGGATGAAAGGAGGAATCCAAGCCTTAATAAATGTTACTTTCCAAACTTTTTCAATGACCGGAACCTAAATTGGTTCGGAAAATTGAAGAAAATGGGGTTAGAAATCCACATGTACTTAGTATGAGATGTGATTCACATACACAAGAAAGACGTGCTAAAAGCGACTTATTAGTCAAAACATGTCATTTTATTCCATTAGGTAATGCAAAGTCAAGTAAGTCATATGAATCAACCAAACATCCTTACCATCTTAAAAAGTAATACTTATCCCAATATACTTTAAAGCATGATTTAGTACAACCCTAACATCAATGAATAATATCATAAGAATGAATAAGAGTCAAAAAAATCATAATAAGCAAAACAACTATTCACAAGTCCTTAAAAAGTAAACAAGTGCAATGACCAAGCAAAGCCCTATAACCTTACTCAATCAAGTATCCTCAACAAGAAAACATGACCAAGATCAAACATTACGATCATGGCAATTAGGTTTATATTTCATTATATATTAACATTACGAACCAAGTCATATTCACAAATGAACTAATCAACCTATAGTATCAACAATTTTCCATGGTCATCATATATACATCATTTATTATCATATTATTAACATATATAAGAACCTTCTACTAAGACTCCCATCAAGGCTTACTAGTGCAATGTCTTGGTAGAATTCCATACCCCTACCTACACTAAGCTAGACCTCTTAGGTTATCCGAGTTTGAGTTCAAGTCCTTTAATTAATTTTAAATTTTGGGAACATCTTGCCTTAACGAACATAGACCACTTGATCTGGTGTGGAATCCGATGTCATAAAACCCTACACTTAAAGAAGGCAGACTACCTTCAAAGGGAGAACCAAAACATGAAACATAGCAACCACGTGGATCCACTAGCTATTATTTCAATGGGGAAACATAGTTCAAGAACGAGGAGATTTAGTTTGGACCCACTTTATACGCCATGCATTATAATCTCCAATCTCAAGGGTAATGTAGTGTTTCTACCTTCCCTATGTGGGAGGGGACACTTCTCTATCTAATTCACTCGGTGCTAAGCTAGGGTCCATTTTTGATATGTCTTTAAACCTTAATGATCAATCATAGCTTAATTTAGGCCGTAGGGTCTACCCTTTGTATAATAATCATCATCAATAGCTCAATAAGAATTGTATGAGTATAAATTCTTTAATCACAATTCATATAAGTGAGGTTAACACGTTAGCATTTCATAGCACATTAAGGCACATTAATTGTTTTCACCATCCTTATATCACATACACCTTAATCAACCTCACAACAGAGTCAAGGCATTTCAATTTAACATCATAACACCCAATAATCCTAGCATAAGGCATACTCAAATTTAATATCATGACTTAACAATAATTATTAACAATTGGAAGTAAAGATACAGATTGTAAGACTTACCAAGTCTTCCTCATAGTCTATGATCAAGGTCTTACCATCAACCCACAACTCAACCCAACATGAAGAACATCATGATCACACAATGATAATCAATAGAAAGACAAGGAAAATCTCATCTCTATAACACAATTAATCTTTAGATCACAACATGAGACAAGATACGTAGACTAATTTCACATTATAATTCATACCCTAAATACTAGCATGATAGGCCTATAATTCATATTAATTTAATCATACGAAACATATAGTATAGTAATCGAATCACCAACCAACTCAATTAAATGATCACAATACAATATAGGTCAAAATCACTTCCTAGAGTTAGGGATAAAGGAAAATATTCTTCATTTTACATCAAGCAATTAAAAATTACCATAAACAAGTTGAATTACATGTTAATATACTCAATACAACCCGAAGAATTCATTAAAAACTCAATCCATAACTTCAATTTCGTAATTGAATGAAATCCATAAGAAAATTCAACTTTATGAAATCTATTTTGAAGGAACCCTTTGAAGAAAGAGTCTCACAGGTGAATTGAGTCCATACATTAATATTTCGTTGAGAATTGAAGACGAATCCACGAATTTTAATCCCCCAATAAATATCCCAAGGTAAGCTTCTATGAAGTCTTCCAATTAGAGAGAGAAAGAAGAGAGAAGGAAGAGAGTTTATTTGAGAATTGTGTTTAGATTAATGAGGGTTGAGGGTATTTATAGTGGGACTTAATCCATTTATTTAGTCACTCTTTAATCCCCAACTAACCTCTAAACCATTTAATAAATTATATGAAATTATTTAATTTATGGAAGTACCACTAGACCCTCTTAGACGAGACCCTGATTGATGGGTCATATGTGAGTCGATGGACAACCCCCCCTCCGTCCTGCACTCCGTCTTCTTGGTCAGAGATTGTGTAGACGAGGGCTTCTCCCCGTCGATCCACACACGAACCATAGCTTGCACCTCTACATTGCGGTGATGAGTTTAGAGGCTGTGCAGGTGAAGGGAACTTCTCCACCAGTCTATGTCTAGGAAAACGGTTCCATGGACACACTGTAGATCCACACATGGGCCTTCTTTTGTCTCGTCGATGCACACTACAAGGCATTGTCTCATTAAACTACAGGGTCCTCCTCAAGGGCCCCTGGTTGGTCCATGGGGAGAAGTACCTAATCATTTGTACGATGAAACAACTCAAAACCTATTAGTTACCTTTCCATAAATTTTCGTACATTTCCGACTACTAAAAGTTAGTCAAATAGGCTAAGGCACACTAAAATCTCTTTTGACCAACTTGCCGGACGTCATGGATATTTTTTGACCTATTGATTCTTAAAACCACATTAATGACCTATATTCATTAAAAATGGACTTAAAAACAGTTCTTAGATTTTATGACACATATGTTAGGCTTTACAATGTCGCTAGGATTTTCAAGGTGTTAGATTTTCCCCTCTTAGGAACATTAATCCCCGAATGACACTAAAATTCTTTTTAAGGAAGGAATAGACTCAACACTAGCAGCCCAACCAATCAAAAATATTAAATAAACATAAATCATGTCATTTAAACAAGTCAAATATCCAAACTCATATTACCACACATAAGGCTCAAAACACTTCATCATGAGGCATTTTCTTCTCACAACACTTATGAGCTCAACGTACATTACTTGACTCAATTAGCACAAAGTTCAACTTAACAACATGCTACCTATCATTTCATAAAGACTAACCACATCAAAATTCACATCATAACTCAAAACAAACATAAAGTAAAATTTTATTTTTTTAAGAGAAATACTACAATAACTTCATTGTGAGTTTTTTGAAAATGCATAATGTGCAAAACTTCAGCAAAAAATGAAGAAACTTCAATTTGTAGGCATATTTGTATTATTAAAAAGAATGACTAACCTTAATTTTAAAATATATGACTGTAACGGGACTTCATGTCGGCCTCGACCTCCTCTGTTGCACCCTCAACTAGATGATTTTTTCGTAACACCTTTACGCAAACCACCTCTTTATTTCTCAACTTCTTGACTTGCCTATCATGAATTTGAGCCAAAAAATCCTTATAAGAGAGATTATGTTTTACACAAACACCCTCAATAGGAAGAATGGACTCGGGATCACCAATACACTTTTTCAACATAGAAACATGGAAAACCGGATAAACCAAAGCCAATTCATTAGGAAGTTTCAAGTCATAGGCAACCTTACCAACCGTTCGATAGAATTTATAGGGACCCACATAACGAGGACTCAATTGTCACTTCTTTCTAAATCTAACCACCCTTTTCAGTGGTGAAATTTTGTAATACCCCTTATCAGGTTCTTAAAACTCCAAATCCCTTCTCCTACGATCGGCATAAGACTTTTGTCGACTATAGGCCATTTGTACCGATTCCTCATGATAAGAACCTTTACCCAATTCTTATAAATCATCTCTGGAACAAGAAGCGATGGCTCACTTACTTCAAACATTAAATAGGAGACCTACACAACCTACCATACAAGGCATTTAAGGGAGCCATGGAAATGGATGAATGAAAACTATTGTTGTAGTTAAACTGCACCAAAGGTAAATGTCTATCCCAACTCCCTTTATAATCAATGATGCATGCCCTACGAATATATTCAGGGGTTTGTATCGTACCCTATGCTTTACCATCTCTTTGGGATGAAAAGTTGTGCTCAACTTCACCGTAGTACCTAACCCTTTTCGGAATGACCTCCAAAATCTAGATGTGAATTGTGCGACCCAATCCGATATGATGGATAACGAAATTCCATGGCGTTACACAATATCATATAGGAATATTTTGGCATAATCCTCCGCTGAATATGAATACTTGACGGGAATAAAGCAAGCGGACTTAGTCAATAGATCCACAACCACCCATATGGAATCATAGGACTTTTGGGTACGAGGTAAACCTATAACAGAGTTCATATTTATGTCTTACCACTTCCAAGTAGGAATTTGGATCTCTTGTAGTAAGCCACCCAACTTTAGGTTTTTTTCCTTTAATTGTTGTTAATTTAAACACTTAACGACAAAATACACTATGTCCCTTTTAGACCTTCCCACCAATATATCTCCCTTAGGTCATGGTACATTTTTTCGACCGCGGATGAATTGAGTAGTGGGACCCATGTGCTTGTTCTGGAATCTAATCCCTAAACCCATCTACATTGGAAACACATAATCTCCCTTGGAACCTTAAACACCATTCCCCCTAAGGATAATCGTTCATTCCACTTGCCGAGAATCGATTCTTTAAAATCAATCAAGTCTAAATAAAGGTGTTGTTTAGACTTCACCTCAACCACTAAAACTGACTCGGTGTTATGATGAACTATATTACCCCCATCCGGAGAACTCTCCAACCTCACCCACAACCTAGCCAACCTATGTACTTCTCTTGCTAGGTACTATTTTTGCTTCGTCAAGTTGGGATACACTACCCATAGACATCCGATATAGGGCATCAACAACTACATTAGTCTTCTCAAGGTGATAAAGGACACTCATATCATAATCTTTCAACAACTATATCTACCTTTATTGTCTGAGATTCAATTCTTTTTGGGTAAACTCATATTGAAGTCTTTTATGATTGGTAAAAACATCAACATGAACCCCATACAAGTAATGCTTCAAATTTTCAAAGCAAACACCATAACCTCTAATTCAAGGTTATGAGTGGGATAATTTGTGTCATGTAACTTTAGATTCCTAGAGGCTTAGGATATCACTTTCCCGTGTTGCATAAGCACATAAACCAAACCCACTCGGGATGCTATACAATACACCACAAAACCCTTTGTACACTATGGTAAAGTAAATATCGGAGCGAAAGTGAGCCTATCTTTCAACAATTGGAAACTTTTTTCACATGCCTCCAACCACTCGAACTTCTTACTCTTTTGAGACAAAGTAGTCGAAGGAGATGCAATGTACGCGAAACCATCCGCTAACTTCCGATAGAAACCCGCTAAACCCAAGAAACTCCTAATGTCGGTCAGAGTCAAAGGTATAGGCTAGTATTTCACCCCTTTCAATTTTCCTTGGGTCTACCTGAATTCCCTCAGGTTATCCAGGTAAGAGTTCAAGTTCTTTAATTTGTTTTACCTTTTGGTAGCATCTTTCCCTAACAGACAAAGACCACATGATCTAGTTTGGTATCCGGTGTCATAAAATTGTACACGAAAAGAAGGTGGACTACTTGCGAAGGTAGTACCAAAGCATGAAATGTAGTAACTATGTGTATCCATTAGCCAGTATTCCTATGGGGGAAACATAGTTCAAGAACTAGGATATTTAGTTGGGATCCTCTCTATGCGCCATTCATTATAGTCTGCAAGCTCAAGAGTAATGTAGTTTTCCCACCTTCCCTATGTAGGAAGGGATACTCCTTTATCTAGTTCACTCAGTTCTAAGCTTGAGTCCCTTTTTGGAATGTCTTTAAGACTTTACTTATCAATCATAGCTTAATTTAGGCTATAGGGTCTACCCCTTGTATAATAATCATCAATAGATCAATAAGAATTGTATGAGTATAAGTTCATCACAATTCATATAAGTGAGGCTAAACCGTTAGAATTTAAAAGTATATTAAGGCACATTGATAGTTTTCACCGTCCTTATATCAGTTACACCTTAACAAACCTCACAACATTGTAAAGACATTACAATTCAATATAATACCATCCTATAATCCTAGTATAAGGTATTCTCCAATGTAATATCATGACTTCACAATAATTAATTCCAATTGGAACTAAAGATAGAGATTTTAAGACTTACCAAGTCTTCCTCATAGTCTATCATCAAGGTCTACCATCAATCCATAGCCAATAAGATAACAAGGCCAAATGCATCTCTATAACACAATTCTACTCTAGATCACAAATTGAGACAACATACATAGGCTAATTTCACATTACAATTTGTAACCTAAATCACATCTCAAGAATTAGCAAGATAGGCCTATAGTTAATCATAATTTGATCATAATAAAACCATAGGATAGAATTCTAACGAACAACAAACTCAATTGAATGATCATAATATAATATAGGTCAAGATCACTACAAAGTGTCAAGGATAGATGATTATATTCTTCAATTTTGACCAAACCATCAACAATTACCATAAACAAGTTGATTACATATTAATCTACTCAATATAACCCTAAGAATTCATTAATAACTCAATCCATCACATAAATTTCATAATTTAATGAAGCCCAAAAGAGAAGTCAATGAAATCTATTTTGAAGGAAGCCATTGGTGAAAGAGTCTCAATGGTGAATAGAATTCATACATTAATGTTTTGTTGAGAATTGAAGATGAATACACACTTTTTCATCTCCAAAATGATCTCCCAGGATAAGATCTTATGGAGCCTTACAATCAGATAGAGGAAGAAGAGAGAAGGAATAGAGTTTATTTGAGAGTTGTGTTTAGATTAATAAGGGTTTAGGGTATTTATTGTGGGTCTTAATCAAATTATTGAGTCTTCCATTAATACCTAACTAACACCTAAACCAATTAATTCATTAAATGAAATCATTTTAAATTTGGCAATGAAACTAGACCCTCATAGACGAGACCCCGATCGACGGTCCATCTATGAGTCGACGGACAACCCCCTCCCCCCCGGTCGTGCACTCGATCATCTCAATTAGAGACTTTGAAGGCAAGCGATTCCTCCAATTTGTCTAAGTGTGGGACGACGGTGGCATCGACGCGTTGTCGATCCACACACGGATCGTAGCCTGCACATTTAAACTCTGTCGACTATTTAAGAGTGTGTGCAAGCGTAGTGACTTTCTCCACCAGCCTAAGTGTTGGAATAAGGTGGCATCGACGCCCCGTCGATCCACACACGGGTTGTCTTCTGTCTCGTCGATGCACACCGCCATGCAATGTTTACTAAACCATAGGGGTCCTCCTCAAAGGCCCTTGGTTTGTCCTTTGGGAGTCGTAGCCAAACGTTTCAACCATGAAACAACTAAAAAACCTATTATTTACCTTTCCACAAATTTTCGTACATTTTTGACTCCTAAAAGTTAATCAAATAGGATAAGGCACATTAATATCCCTTTGAAACAAATTCCTTGACGTCATGGACATTTTTGGATATTTTTGTTCTTAAACCTCCTAAATGACCTATATTAGTAAGAAATGGACTTAGAAACAATTCTTAGACTTTATGACACCTATATTAGGCTCTAGTATGTGTCTAGGATATTCAAGGTGTTACACACATAGTTGGACAACATTGGGGGTGGCATGCCATAATTGCCCTTAGGCAACACATACGGTTGGACGACGTCTGACATGACATACCATCATTGCCCTTCGGTAGCACACAGGGTCGGACTACTAGGGCGTGGTATGACCGCATGGGGAAACACACATAGTCGGATGACGTTGAGCGTGGCATGCCATCATCTCCCTTGGATTACACATAAGATAACACTACAGCGGGCATTACATGTTATCATTGCCCTTTACCAAAAAACACGGTAGGACGGCGTCAGGCGTGGCATGCAATCGTGGTCTTTGGACAGAGCACACTTTGGGATTACGTCAGGCGTAGCATACTAATACTTTGGACAGAACACATGATTAGACGATGTCGAGCATGGCATGCCATCATTGCCCGTGGGAAGCACACATAATCGTAAAATGTCGGGCGTGGCATGCCATCATCTCCCTTGTGTAGCACACACGATCGAATAACGTTGGGTGTTAGATGCTATCATTGCCTTATGACAGCACACATGGTCGGACTACGTCAGGCGTGGCATGATATCTCTCCCTCATATAGCACACACGGTCGGAAAATGTTGGGCGTGGCATGCCATTATAACCTTTAGATAGCACACAATGTCGGACAATGATTACATGAAATGTCATCGTCCCCTTTCGACTTCACACACAAACGGACGACATCGGGCGTGGCATGAAATCATTGGCCATGTGTAGCAAACATGTTCGGAAGATGGCAAGCGTTAGATGACATCATTGCCCTTCACAGCACACATGGTAAGACTATGTCTGGCGTGGCATTCCATCTCACCCTTGGACAATAGACACGGTTGGACGATATCGGGCATTGCATGTCATGACTACCTTTGGACAACACACAAAGACTTACGACATAGGGTGTGGCATGCCATCATCGCCCTTGGAAAGAACACATGGTCGTACGATGTCGGGCGTGTCATGACAGCCTGGTCCTTGGGAAGCACAAACGGTTGGACAACACCGAGCGTGGCATGTAATCATCGCCCTTGGACTGTGTAAGACTTCGATAATGACTTAGGTTAAATAGAGCCTAAAATTTTGTTCTTGGTGGTATAAGGTACTAAATAGGTATATTATATTGTATTGAGGCAGTTTCTAAAGTATAAGTTGCAGTGGAAGTCAAATTAGAAGGGACGACTAAGACGTTCAACGACTAAGTCACCTATGTGTCTGATATGTGGTTTTTTTTGTTTATCTATGATTCCTGAGTTTTTAATGTCCATAAATGATTTATTATAGAATGTATAGAAAGTGTTTCATTTTTCTTGGAGTTCGAAGGTTAAACGTCCTAGAACCTCCATGATGTTCGAATGATGTGCCTAGAAATAATCTTGTGTGTCTACACATATTTCGTTGATTTTTAAGTGTTCATTTTTTTATGAAATTCATATGGAGAGGTGATAAAATTGTAGACTATCATGTTTGGGTAATAAATGTCTAGGCAAAAATCCCCACGGATCAACCAAGGGTCCTTGAGGAAGGACCCATGTTAGTGGCCAAGACTGCCCAAAGACAGTCAACCTACGGATGGCAATCGATGGCCAGTGGCCTTGTCGACGACCCATTTTTAGTGGGTGTCCTTTGGAAATTAGCCTGGGGAGATAAGATCCTAGTTCCAAGTTTCTGAACACATTGACGGTGGACAACACTATCATGACTTGGATTCTTGAATCCCAATCGCAAACGGCGTCATTTACCTCTTAGAAGTCGCAGACAAGCCTCTTCTTGCAATCACCACATTCATCTAGTTAAATTTCAAGAAAATTTAAAATTTTTTAAACGTATGATGTATGCATAGTCTTCATATAATTATTAACTAGTCACAATATATACTAAGCTCAAATTAAAGAACATCCATCTATCATAAAGAATCAATTCGAAACAGAAGATGAACATATCATAATTATGTTTTCCAAACACAACTTTATTACAAAGCTTCGAAATGAAAGCATGAAAGAGACACTAGGGATAACATCCACTAGATATTTATACTACTTTGATAGACTAAAAATGTAGCATTCTCGAAATTAAGAAGACCTACCAAAAGGTTTGGAAAACACTGATGTCCAAACTGCTGCAATGAATCTTCAATCTGCTTTCAGACCTACACCTATACAAATATTAAATTGTATAGGGTTAGTAAACCACTTTTACTAAGTATGGGTGTATGCACACATACACATAAGGCTATGCATGATCAAGGAAAGCTCTTCCTAAATAACATGCCATTTCTTGAAAGTATAATCACTAGACTTTCCTAAATCGCTAGTTGTGATTTGAGGAATGAATATGATGTATTTTAATTCATTCAAAGCACAACTCATTTTCGAAATGATTACCAGACATTAGTATAATTAATATAATTTTAGAAAAACTTAGGCGAAGATTTGAGATTTTGATCCTCATGAACACGAGAGCTCCTCTTTGTATACTTAGTTTATTTTTTAGCCTTTTTCTTCTTGTTGTTGTGTATTTAAATAATTCCTTTGGTTCTTTGTTTTACTTACAAGTTAAATGATACATTGTAGTCCATACCCACAATGAATCAAGTAAGTAATTCAATAGATTAAGGAAATGATTTAACTACAATTCGAGGCATGAAATATTAATAAACCAATCTTTAGTGACTATTCCTATTATTGTATTATTGTCCTTGTATAAGAAGTTATTATAAGTCAATCTTATTTGGATAATATCCTTTGACAATTATATAAAGTCATTATAAGCCAATTTATTTGGCTTTATCATTTTCATAACATGAGAATTCATAATTATATATACCCTTTTCTTATTGTAAACTTCATTGGACATAAATTGAATATTCATACAACAAGTCATTCATTACATCAAGTATTCATTAATACTTCTTAAGCCAATATCTATTTGCTATGCCACTTACTTTATCATTTTCATGTTAGAAAAGTTATGATGTTTTGAGTTGCTATTATGTCTCTACTCCCTTTATTGGCATCACATAAGAAGTCATGATAAGCCAATTTTGTTTTGCTTTGCCAATTATTTGCTGAAGCTTCATTGGTAATAATGTTGGCAACTGACATTCTCAAGCTCTTACTTTAATAGCTCAATTTGAACGTACGTTCCATCATCTTTCTTGCTTGCTTTCTAAGAGACATCTTTAAAAGTTAGATCATGAGAGATGACATGAATTTCACTGTCTTCCCCATACCAAAAAGAGGTGATTCACCGGTTAAAATTAATCTAGATCATGTAATCTACTCATGAAATCCAATGTCCGTCGCACACAAAAAATGGGTAATTCTTGCATAAGGCGAAACCATATGAAGTATTCACTCCATGTCAAAAATGAGTAACTCGCGGCTATAATGAAACAAGAAGATATTTTGAACATTAACCGACATAGATCATGTGAGATAAACATGAAATCTGGTGTCTACCCCACACCGAAAAGAGGTGATCTCACTGGCCAAGGTGAGATCAAAACATACCTGGCTCCCTTAGGTGGAAACCACAGGCTGGCTCTTATGTTGGCTAGACATAGTTCGAAGACTAAGAACTTACGGAGTTTATTTACCCACTTCGATGATAGACTCATCTCATGAGACTTACACGTGCAAGCACATGCTCATAACTAGTCTATCGGTGCTTTACTAACTTTCATTATCTTCTTATCTTTTAGAGTTGACGCAAACATTATGGAAGCTTGCTTCTAGATAGAGATTTACTTACTCTGTTCGTGACTTGTAATCCTTTTCTTTACATTGCTGAAATGTGAATTTTCCTACATAACATCTTTGGTGTTATTGAGATTTGTCTCACATGGTCTAACACCTTCATTCGTGAGTATTTTTTACATAGTATCTTAGGTGTAAGTGAGGCTTATATAACTTCATTTAGCACCTCATTCTTGTAACTTTATTAACTTAGACATCTTTAGTGATGTTAATACTCACGTTACTTGCTTAGTTTCGCTTAGTAAATTAATATCATCGTTTATGGATGATGGGCACTTTATTCAATAAGTTGGATATGTTCATACTTCAATCTTTTAGAGCGTGTGGGGAGTTGTCCCAATGAATGGAAAACCCTTTGATATGGGTTCATTGAATTAGTTTAGAAGTTCTTGAGTTGTAATTTCATTATTTTGGCTACACAAGATTGGTATATGATTATTATTGGCCTAAACAATTTTGGAAAGGATTACATAACCATCTTTGTTGGCATAAGCACATTTCCATGTTCATCATGCTTAAGTTTTTATATATTATACATTAGAGAATCTTTTAGTTATTTTAATACAACATTAAAGCCAATTCAATTCGTCATTCCTAGACAATGTATTCTTAGCCATTTTATTGGCATAATATAATCAATACATTCAAATGTGATTTCATGAATATCTTTTAAGCCAATCTTAGTTCATGACATTAAATATAACGTTTTGAAACATCATGGACAGCGTCATATTAACATTTGATGAATATAACATCTTCATAAAATCGCATTAACAATAAGTATGCATCAAGATGTCACATATAAACACTTAAGCATTTTATAACATAACTTAACAATACACCATTCTTTAATTCACGTAAGAAACAAACATTTTTTTAAAATAACTTAACAATACATCATTCATTAATTCACATAAGAAACCCTTAGCATCATACGAGTTCAGTTCATAGTTCATTCAACATTTAACAATTAAGAACCCTGCAATTTAATAACAGTCTGCACCACATACAAAAAATATTATCAATACTAATCTACACTACATAGAAATCGTAACAAGGATACTAGGAAATGGGGAAGTTCGACGAGCAATTTGGGAAAACAGCGCTAGTTTTGAGATCTCATGGATTACGACAATGGAAAGTACTCTTGGAGAAATAATTCCAGGAGATAAACTCATACCATAAGTACAACTTAATCTACGAAGACCACCTTGAAAGAAAACATGGAGAAACATTGAAATCGCGTAGAACCTCTATGAGCTTTTATATCTTTCTTTCGTTCGTTTTAACATTGTGTTCTCTGAGTGTTTTGATCGTGAGGTTTAGGATTAGGATATTATATTGAATCGTTCAACTATGTCTTAATTATTTAATTAAATAAATTAATTAATTAACTACTAAAAAGACCCTCCTAGATTGGCTAGAAATAGGAAAACACATCACTTAGTCAAATCTAAAAATTTTCCTATGAATTTGGTGTTGCTCCTTTAAATTAATTAATTAAAAGGATAATTTAATTAATTAAGGGACCTGGGTTAATTAAAAAAGGGCCCCAAAATCATTGGAAACATAATTAACCCTTTTGGACCATCCTAGGTTAAGTACAATGATGTTTCTGGAGTTGTACTAGGTTAGTGTAAGAATTTCGATTTGACTTCTTTAATTTATTTAATTAAATGGCTGATTTAATTAATTGACCTAGGGTAATTTTTAAATTATCCCTAAGTATTTATAGCCATAACTAACTCTTTGGACACTCCTAGGTTAGGTACTAGGTTGTGTCCTTAACTATTTACTAGGTTAGTGTCACCCAATTAAGTCTTACGTTATCGGATGTACTACATAATATATTTTCGTTTTTACTAGGTTAGTTATTTTTTGAGAATTAGTTTAGAGTCTATAATTAGTTAGAGATCTAGGCCCCACATGGTTCAACCCATGTGCACGCATCCCCCTTAACTACCCTAACAAATTTCGGTTAGGGTGGTCCCCTCTTTGCCGATTCTCACCCATGTTCTTGCACATGGGTTGATACTAATTTCTTAACTGAATATTATTTATGGTTAATTTGGTAATATTTACTTACCGTCCTATGTATCCTCACTATGTCCTTGGGCACTGTTTAGTCTACATGATTATTTTAAATGATCATGTGTTGTGGTACCTAAGCTTGACACTTGAATGCCTCTTCCCTAATTTTTGAGTTATAGGAAAAAGAATTTTAGCCTAGGGTCTTTATTGCAGGTATATTTCTTTAACAAGTTTGTTATTACTTAGAAAATTGGCTATTACCCTATTACGCCAATATTTTCTACTATGCCCATAATTTTCTAATATGCCAAATATTTCTAAATATTGGGCATTAGGATGCATATTCAACCCCAAAATATGTTCTTAGAACTTAATAGTCCCTTCACTTGATGGTTATATTTTCTGGAATGTTACAAGCACGACCCGTATGTGGACCTTCGCCCCGTCGATGGGAAGTCATCAATAGTGGCTTGTGCCTTCACGCAGCTAAGTGTTAAGTTAAGGGGTGATGGTGTCATTTCACCCAACTTCTAGATGGATGTATTGGATGTTTATTAAGGGTCTTTTGGTTATTTTAAACAAGTGTATAAGTGTTTAACACTTAGAATATTTCATTATTCCAAATCAAAATCCCAAAATCCCTTAAGAACTCACAAAAGATTCCATTGAAGTCCAAAATCAAGGAAGTGCTTGGTGTGACGAATTGAGTGTAGATTCTTCATCAAAGTGAATAATTAGATTCATAAAGGTATGACATTTGGTCCTTGTAACTTGTTTCGTCAAGGATCCCAACTCTGAAGATGTTTTTTAATATTTTCAAAGTTGAATTGTCAAATTTTATAATTCTACCATGGGTTCTTTAATCAATTGTTTCTACACGTCTATTAAGGATTATATTAATGTTGTATTGATTATTTTAACCTAAAATACCTATGAACACATGAATTTTGATGAACACTAGTTTTTTACTTAGTTGTGGGTTATTTCATATTAATCTAATGTTGATGAATTTTTATGTAGTTTATATGGGCTAAACATAGATGTAATAATTGTAGTAAAGTAATATCTAGTTTATATTATATCGATGAATTTACATTGATTGAGATCTAGTTACTTGATTATTGTAGGTTTTTATGTTGAATAGTTAGTTATGTCCTTGGGTAAGGTTCTTGTGCTATCGAATTGAGTAAGTTTACTTTGGTTTTAAGTGTTGAGGATAATACGAGGGTATGCTGAGCTATTCACTTTAATTTTATGTTATTTATACGTAGATTCGATTGTTTTGTATATGGTCCACTTATGGTGGCGGTGTTATGTGTTTTACTTGAAATTGATGTGCCCTTGTCGGCGTTACTTTATGCAATATGACGATCATGGACTTGTCGTCACTACTTGAAATGATGTGGATATTTGTGTAGTTTATTATGTGAAGTATGATGATATCTATATACATTTTAAGCAATGTGAAAGTTTATGTGTTTTATTAATGTTATGTTGGTGGTCATGTTAGACTAAGACTATGTGCATATATGTATAATTTTAGATGTTGATACATCATTGATCCTACTTGACTATATGAGTTATTATGGTTATATTTATAATGATATAATAATATATAGGATTACATTAGGATGATAATGGTCGTTCCTAAGTGCTTAAAAGAATGATATGCTAGATGTGATACGGTGAAAGAATATAGTGTCTTGTTTGGTAGAGTTGTGACCCTTACTTGATATATCTAGGAATATTATAATATTATGATATGTATTTACTACCTAGGATAAGTGAACCCTTGTCATGTTTGAGAGAACGATGTGTGAGACCTTAGAGGATGTTAAGAAGGTCATGCATGTGGTAATGGTTATGTAATTAATGTAAAAGTCAAGAGCTGTAATGGTATACTTCATTTAAAGGAATGGTGGACTTTTAAGATTAATTGGATTGAAAGACATCATATTAATCCTTAGGAAAGTCATAATGAGCTATCTTAGTCGCCATTGAAAGGTTACCCTAGTGGACCTCGTTAGTAGGGTTAATGTGATTAGGTTATGAAGTACATAATGAACCCCTTCATATTATTGTTTAATGTCAATTAATATATGACAACCAAGTCTAGAACCTAGTGATTATGTTATGGGGAGTAGCTCTACTTTAGAATAAGACTAGAGTACTATGTAGCTCTACTTCAGAATGAGACTAGAGTGCATAAAAGCCCTTCATATTCCTTAACCATGTGCCTGCATGGGATGTCTCCTACTTCTACCCTTGGTAAGTAGAACACCTTCATCATAGTAGGTTACAACTCTTGATTCCATGTCTATCTATCATTGTCTATGTCGATTATTGTCTATTCTTATCATGTGGGATACTTACTAGCATTAGAGAATTTCAATGAAGTTTAGGTAGTGGTATGGGACTCTATCTAGACATTTCACAATAGGCTTTGAAGATGTTAGTTAGAGCCCCTAGGTCTTGTCTAAGAAAATTACTTGAATATCCTTTATGTGATGTATAAGTCTCACTGAACTAATGAACTAATGACTTATGTTATGGATTATGTAAATGGAATAAGTACCTACCTAGAGTAGTTAAGGTTTGTCTTGTTAAGGTATGAAGGGAGGAATTGGAGTGGTCACTTTGTATATTATCTAGATGAGTCTATGTTCATTATGTGGACATGATCCAAACATAGGATATTTTTAAGGATTATTTAGGTAGTCTTGAAGAGGTCTATCATTGACGTCATCTTCTTGGTCTACTTAAGTTAGTCTTTCGATAGCCTTTGATGAGGAAAAGTCATATTGTCTATGTGATGATATGTTTGATATCTTTAAGTGTGTATGTGACCCATTATGACAAATCTTGAGGGTCGTTTAGGCACATCTAGAGAGGGTGTATGAGCGGTATCTCTTTGCATGACTTACTAAATTTTAGGATAACTTTGAGTGGGAAAAAAACATGTTAAAGGGTGTCTAAAATGAAGGTTAAGTATTTCACTGTACAGTTAATAGACTTCAATATAACAGTGAATACACTTCACTGTAACAGTGAATCGACACTGTTAAGTGAGCCTAAAAATGCATTAATTTGTTTAAATGTTATCTTATTTCATTCTAAGTTGATAAATGTTTTTATTATGATTATAATATGATTTTCAAAAGAAAAGATGCATATTTATTTAACAAAAGTCGATTTTTATGATTTTTATGCATAATGTCATACTTAGTACATATGGTTGTACTAACTTCATGCTTTTACCTATCTATATAGTTCTTGGTAAATGAAGAGCTTGTGGGAAGTGAAGACTTGGACAGTAGCATCATTCAAGAGAAGTTGAAGTATGTCCTTATTTTATTCGAGGGTATATATGTATTTTATGTTTTCCATTCAAAGTATTGTAATAAACTGAGTATTTCTATATTCGTATTTTGAAGTATGGGTCGTGACCCAAGTATTCTTGTGTCTTAAGATGATGAGATTGAGACTTAGTAATTCCTATTTCTTTATATGAAAGATATTGATATATTTAGTAAAAAGTTTTAATTTCGAACTAGTTTTCAATATATTTATGCGATGAATGATATGAATGGGATTGTACAAGACCTTTTAGAGGTAAAGTACGCTTGTTGCAATACAAGATTTCCCCTATCTTCTAGGGTGTTTTTAAGGAATAAGTTAAGCTTGGTATTAGAGCCTAGGTTGTGAAAATACTATTTAAAATCGAAAAGTTTAATCAAGTCACATGTAGTAGAGTCGTGACCATTGGTGTGAGTCACGACACGTCTGTGGGAGAGGCTATAGGATGATAGAGTTTCCCTTTTTTTCTACTCCCATGTCGTGCTGTAGAATAAAATTTATGAGTACTCTTTTCATATGGTTTTACTTTTGTTTCTAGGAACAGGAATCATGAGGAGGACACCGTCTAGGAGAGTTGAGGAAAATAACGTGCAAGAGGAGATCCCTCCTCAAGTTGAGAATTTTGAGCAAGTTCCTAAATGTGATCAAGTCCCTATTGTGGGTGAGGGTAATGAGGATATACCAATATTGAGTAATAGGGATATTAGAGAGGCTTTTCTTTTTATAGCCCGAGTTGTGACTACTCAAGTGAATCTGAGTTTAGTGCCTAGGGGGAATGTTGTAGAGAGAACTATGACCTCTAGGTTAGGAGATTTCATGAGGATGAATCCTCCTATCTTTCTTGGATCTAAGTTGAGGGATGATCCACAAGAGATCTTTGATAGTGATTACATAGTTTTGAGTGCCATAGGGGTGACATCTAGGGAGAAGGCGGAGTGGCTTCGTACCAATTGTCGGATATTATTCAAGTGTGGTACACTCAATGAAAAGCCAATAGGCCGATTGAGTCGGGTCCCATAGAGTGGGAGTAGTTCAAAAAGGCTTTTTTGGGTAAGTTTTTTATCCATGTGAGGAGGAAGGTGAATATTGGGAGGTTCATTAACTTAACACAAGGTAAGGGGAAGGTTATAGAGCCCAAACTTAGGAGAAGTTCTAGGATTTTGAAAATAAGCATGACGGTTGTGAAAAATGGTAAAGTCAGTAAGCAAGGTCAACCTATATTTAATAAGAGAGCTTCAAATCAAGATGGAGCTAGTGTTTTTTAATGAGAAACGCGGGATAAGTAGTAGTTCTCAAATTATTAAGTGTACATGTGTCACTTGTTGAAAGAGGAACTATGTGAAGTGTCTAGCCGGTACTAGGGGTTGTGTTGGATGTACGAATGATCATAATAAGGTGAGATATTGTCCTACCATTGCGGCTAGGGGGATAAAAATTATGAAAGTTGCTCCAAATGATCCAAAGGATGATGCTCCAACAAAGTGGCATTTTTATGCATTCTAGGCAAGAGGATCAAAGCCGAATGAGAATGATGATGATGATGAGGGTAAGTCCTTGCCTTTATTTCTAGATATATATGTTCCTTCTAAGGGGGGGAGTATGGTTCGAAAATGGGATAGAATGATATAGAAGCATGTTACATGTGCATGATTTTTAGGAGTTTTGTTGAAGTTGATTCCATTGACTTCTTGCATTATGCGTTTTCTGAAGCCATGATTATATAGTAAAATATGTCTATATGATGTTACTTTAAATATTTTCATGTTCATATCATGAATTGCAAAAAAGTTGCTTTTTTTTAATATTTGCCAAAAATAATTGAATGCTTGAAACTGCTCACTGTTAAAATTTTGAAAAAAATTGATTAAATGATTCTTTGGCCAAAAATTGTTTTCAGGTGGTTATATCTGATTTATATAAGTATTATATTGAATATAAAATGAGTTTTTACTATTTGGAATAAAGCATGTAAGTTTTGTAGAACAAAGAGTTATAGAATTGTTTTGTAGTTCTTGTTGTGTTGTAAATCACTTGACTATGTGAAATTGAGGTTTTCTTCTTGGTTATGTGTTGTATGGTATGGTCATGATATTCTAGTTAGATCTCAATTCTTCGAAGTGTTCGGAGAATTGCAAGTGTCATTCGAGGACGAATAATGTCCAAGTGGGGAGAATGTAAGACCCCAAAATTACTTAGCTGAACTAGATCCTAACATGTTGGATTTGATGGTCTAAGGTCCTAAATAGGCCTATTATATTGTATTAATTATGTTTTTAAAGTATTAGGTGCATTAGAAGTCAAATGTCAAGTAATGACTAAGTCACCTATGTACCTCATATGTGGTTTTATGTGTGATTAATGAGGCTTAAAGGTCCTTAAATGAGTTATTATAGCATTTATAGGCAGTGTATCAAGTTTCGTGCAGTTTGGAGGTCCAACGTCCAAAAACATCCATGACGTTTGAATGATGTGATAGGTTCTTGTATGTCTAGGCATGTTTCATAAAGTTTTACGTGTTTGTTTTTGATGAAATTCATGCCGGAGGTTATAACTCGTATAAGATCATTTTTGGGTTGGAAAAGTCCCGGTAAACATCTCCATGGTTGAACTAAGGGTTCTTGAGGAAGGACCCATGTTGGTGGGCAAACTTGCCCAAAGGCAGTTCACCTACGTATGGCAATAGACGGCAAATGGCATTGTCGACGCCCTGTAGGCGGTGGGCGTCTTTTGGGACTTAGACTTGGGAGCTAAGCTCACAGTTCCAAACCTATGAACCCATTGACGGTAGAAAGCACGGCCCGTAAGAGGACCAACGCTTTGTCGATGTGCAGCCATCTATGGTGACATGTGCTTGCACGCAGCTCACTATTAAGTTAAGGGGGGATGTTGTAATTTCACTTCACTTCTGAATGTATGTATTGGAAGTTTATTGAGGGTATTTTAAACAAGTATATGAGTGTTTAACACTTAAAATATTTCATTCTTCAATGGAAAACCCAAAAATCGCTTAAGAACACCGAAAGACTCCATTAAAATCCAAAATAAAAAAAGAGCTTAGTTTGAGGAATTTAGTGGATATTCTTCATCAAAGTGAAGAATTAGCTTCATCGAGGAATGACTTTTGATTCTTGAAGCTTGTTTCATCAAAGAGCCCAACCTTCAAGATTTTCTCTAATGTTTTCTAAGTTGAACTTTCCAATTTCATAATTCTACCACGGGTTCTTGCATAAATTGTTTTGAAATATCTTTTATGTATAAGATTGATGTTTTAACCTAAATTACCTATTAACCCATGAATTTGAATGAACCCTAAATTTTGAGTAAGTTGTGGGTTATTTGATATTGATCTAATGTTGATGAATTCATATGTAGTGTTATGAAGACTAAAATTGATGTAATAATTGTCACTACATATTGATATAATAATTTTAGTATTGATATCTAGGTTTTATTATATTGATGAATTTTACATTGATTTGACCTACTTCATTAATTATTGTAGTTTTTATGTTGAATTGTGGGTTATGGCCTTGGGTAAGGGTCTTGTGTTATTGAATTGTAAGTTCATTTTGGATTTAAGTGCTAAGGATAAAGAGGGGGTATTCTTCCCAATTTCCTTTAATTTGATGTTATTTATACTTTGATTCCATTGTTATTGGTATGGTCCACTTATTGTGACGCTATTATGTGTTTTACTTGAAATTAATGTGTGCTGTTGGTGTTACTTCATGTAATATAACGAACATGGACTTTTCGGCACTACTTGAAGTAATGAGGCTATTTGTGTAGTTAATTATATAAAGTATTATGATATCTTTAAGCAATGTGAAAGTATATTGTTCTATTGATGCTATGTAGGTGATCATGTTAGACTATTGTGCTTATATGAATAGTCTTTGAGGTTGACACATGATTGTTCCTACTTGTCTATATGAGTTATGATAGTTATATTGATAATGATATAGTAATGTATAGGATGACATTAGGAAGATAAGGGTAAATTCTAAGTGCTTATAAGAATGATTTGCTATATGTGATAAGGTGAAAGAATGTAATATCTTGTTTGGTAGACTTGTGTCCCTTACTTGATATGTGTAAGAATATTATGAGATTATGATATGTGTTGACTAGGTAGGCTTAGTGAACCCTTGTCATGAATGAATGAAAGATATCTGAGACCTTAGAGGATGTTAAGAAGGTCATGTACGTTGTAAAGGTGATGTTATGAGTGTTGAAGTCGAGAGCAGTAATGGTATCCTTCATACAGAGGAATGGTGGACTTAAGGTTAATTGGCTAGAACGAAATCTTATTAATCTTTAGGAAAGTTCTAATGAGATATCATAGTCACCATTAAAAGGTAATCCTAGTGGACCTCTTTGTTAGGGTGAATGTAATTAGATTATGAACTAGGTAAGAAACTCCTTCATGTTATACTTTAATGTCAATTACTCTATCACAACCAAGGCTAGAACCGAGTGATTCTATCTTGGTGAGTATGTCTACTTGAGAATGAAACTAGAGTACAATGTAGCTCTTCTTGAGAATGAGACTAGAGTTCATAAAATACCTTCATATTCCTTAACCATGTGCCTTAATGGGATGTGTCCTAGTTCTACCCTTGGTAAGTAGAACACCCTCATCATGTGGGATACTTACTAGCATTAGAGAAGTGATCCCACTACCCCGATTCCAAGAGTTGATGTGTTTTAGAACGAAGACCCTTGACGGACCGTTGTGCCTATGACGGTCCGTCATACTTGCCGTCGAAGGGAATGAAGAGAGCAGCAGAAGAAATTGCACAAGTATGGGACGACGGAGTCCACGATGGTCCGTTGTAACCATGACAGTCCGTCGCAAGGTCTGTCGACCCAACCCCGTTTTGGCAGATTTCCAGCAATTAGAATCCTTGTTTAATTAGGTTTTTGTTTTTTTATAAATAGTTCAAAAAACCTCGTTTTTGAGGTTAGAGACCAGATAGTTAGACTCTGTATTATTAGACTTTGTGTATTAGTGTTAGACATGAGATTCTTGCAAGTGATTTTTTGAGATTAATCAAGCAAACTTTGGATATTATTCATTCTCATTGAAGTAAGTACATGAATTCGTATTTAATATATTTGAATATTGTGTTTATGGATATGAGTAACTAAACTCCATAACTAGGGTTGTGGGAACCATAGGAAAATAATGAGATAAACCCTAACTAAAATAACAATTCTAGATTAGTGTCTTGCATGTATTAATAATTTTTTCGCTTAAAAGTCTTTTTAACGGATGGCCAACGTTAGAACTCGCCTTAATGCTACTTGCCGGACCAAGGAGGTAGATAATAGGAAAAGAATTATTAACATACATTTAGTATATACTATCTAATAGGCTAGTATTGATTGGTACGAAGTAATAACTTAGTCAAATATCGAATACGATGCTTAATCTGAGGTAAGGATAAGGGTTCGGATAGCAACGCACGTAGCCGGACCAAGGTGCGGAGTGAGATTTTCTAGATGCCGGACCAAGGATTTAGAAATACATAACTTATCACTTTGCATGCAAAATACTAGGAAAGAATTGTTATAGTTAGAGTTATCAAGCTATGAACCTGTGGGGAACATGTAAACCCTAGTTACTTTGATTAATTGATTAAAACCCAACATTCAAAGCTGTTAAGTGTCTCTTTCAAGTTTGTTATTTATTTTCACTCATTTAGAAATAGAGACCCCACTTTATTGTATTTACTTTCCAAGGAAGTCATTAACCAAACAATAGTAATAATATGTTGCAGTTAAGTCTAGACTATTTTCTTCGTGGGAACGATCCCAACCTCACTAGTTAGGTTATTTACTTGACACGACCGCTTTACTTCTTATTTGGGAAGTAAATTTGACCGTATCAAATGGGGTAAATGGATAGTGAGTATTAGGGTGAACCTGAGTAGCCCAATTTACTATCCTCTTTTGGCGTTTTCTTGCCTGTGTTCTTTTACCCAAAAGACTGATTACTTTTTATGTTGAACCGGCATGTTTATATCTTTTGTACATAGTTTAAGTCTGAAGCATGATGGATAAAATGATATCCGGATAAACTGGAAATTAATGCATGACTAGGCATAGTAAATGATAATTTTGTGGGATCAGAACATGACACAGACTCACCACGCACTAACACCTATCCTCTTCAATTTCTCACCGGGGTGCTAACAATTCTGGTATTGCAACAAGTGTCCTCACTTTAAAAAAAAAACCTCCTTTTTCACACAATGATTTCAGTTTCAGTATAAGGATTACTTTTCAACACTCACTCTCAGAACAAAGTCACACTCATTCATACCTTTTTCCATAAGCTTGCCTTTATTTTCACTACCATAAGTTCGCTATACAACCCTTAGGATCACGATAGGACTTTTTTAGTTAGTAAATAGGATCGGGGTCAGGTAAGATATATTTTGGTATACTTTAGTGACTTTTTACCCTTCTTGACATATCGACTAAACCTTCCACTGTCTCTCATTTTATCTTGCCCAGTTTCCCATATTCTTTCACCTTGCTATTTTCTCTTCTTTTTTCATTTGTGTAAGTGACTCTCTGCTTTTCTTGCTTGTATTTCTTGTGTATTTTTCTTTTTATTTACTTTTCTTTTAATCTAAATCTTGAGTCACTTTACTTTTTGTCTTTCTCTTTCTTTGTTCTTTCGACCCAACTTTCCAGAGCATTCCTCATAGTAGCCACCCTCAACGCATGGCTTTGCCATGAGTCAAGGTACACAATACCCAAAGTTCGGTCAGGGCTATAACGAAGGTTGTTTATGCATTAGCCACCCTCAACTTATGCTTTTGGCATAAGCTGAGGTGCACATGTCCAAGTAGGGATCAGCGCCAACACATTGTTCCCAGAAAAGACCAGTTGGGGTGAAAAAGAAAGGTAAAATTTTAAGCTCAGATTATTTGGATCAAAGAAGGATAGATTTCATTTGGTTTCTTTTCTTTAGGCTAGAAATGGTCTATATTGAATAAGGGCCTATGAGCCTTTCCTAATTTTCTATTACAACTTACTTATAGCAGGACTAACCAGGCAAGTTCTAGCTAAGTACCAATAGTGGACTATTCAAATTTCCTCACACTCACTTGACATCTCATCACTATACCAGATTATCAGACACCTAGTTCAAATTTAAGACTTAGGGTAATGCAATGGTGTAACTCTGTTTCATGCTTAGAGCCACACAATTATAGGTTATTATGCCTAGTGATGCATTATTTTCCAGTTGATCAGGATATCATTTTAGTCAACATGCTTCAGACTTAAACTATGTACAAAAGATATAAACATGTCGGTTCAAGAGAAAAAGTAATCAGTCTTTTGGGGGAAAAGAACACAGGCAAGAAAACCCCAAAAGAGGATAGTGAATTGAGCTACTCAGATTTCACCCTAACACTCACTATCCATTTACTCCACCCCCAACAAAAAGGCATGAAATTGTCCCCAATGCATAAAAATCTAAATACAAGAGTGGTAGGTGAAGCAAACCTGTCGCGCAAAGCGTTGTCGATCAGCAAGATAGTGGGTCCGATTCCCCGGAACCCACAGCCTCTTCAATCTGAACACCATCAGTGGTGTCCTCAGCAACAACCGCACCATAAGTAGTGCCTCCTTCTATCTCCACAGTGCGGGAGCTAGACGCCCTATCCGCTAACTCAGATGCTCTCATTCGATTCGCCTCCTCCTCACCAATGGAGGCTCTCCTCGCAGCCTCTATATCTCGGTGCTCCTTCATATGTGCTCGCACCTCATCCTCTCCTCGACCCCTACGCCACTTGGCACTCTCTAGAGAGGGAGGTGGTGGAATGTCAGAATTAGCAAAAAGGGCTGCCAACAAGGTGTCCTCAGCAGGCATGACAGAAGGGGCCTCAGACTCCAGCACTTTAGCCTCTAAAATTGTGTCTATGTCTGCATGAATACTGTCGACTGCAGCCTGAAGAGTCGACTCGTCCACCGGAGGGGCTGGTCGGGCTAGCACTCTCAACTCAAAGGCTTCCAGGCGCTGGTTAACCTTAGCGATTTGCCGCTCTGTAAACTTCATCATCTTCCTCACTAGACGCTCTTCGGACTCAGTAATCGACCTTTACATCCACGGCTGGATATGATGCAGAAGAGTGGCCATTTGTGCCTCTAGTTTTTGGACCCTTGCAATCGGGACCAGTGCAGGTAGAGGGTCTGTGCGAGAGGAGCTCGGGGCTGTGCTACTACCCGGGATAGACTCGACCGTGGTGGTGTTAGTGGACGCCTGTGTAGCTGTGTGGGCCTGGGCTACCGTATCAGAAAGATCATCAGCAAGTGGGGGCCCTTTGCATGGAGCCAACTCATTGGCCTCGTCTCTGATGAGGCCGACGTCTATAGTGCCCTACGGGGTCTTAAGTTGATCTACGTTCCATATGGACACACCTGCAGACCTGCAAAGGTCAATGCTCTTGCACGGGAAAGGGTAGGTAGTAGGTACCTTGAATGCCCTCTCGTGCATGACTGCCTGGAGAAGCAATGCGACGTCCACCTCCAATCCGGCTATTATCACCGCCATCAACACTGCTCGATCCCAGGTAACGATGTTATCAGCAGCTGTGGGGGAAAGGCAGTGACGAACAAGCATCCATACGAACTTTGCTGTGAATGTGAGGTTGGCATTCTTGATGGCCCCCCTCGGCTCAGCCACCCAATTGGCACCCTCTCCATCTACTAACAACTTCAGGGCCATCCACCTCTTGGTGGTCTCTGTTAGTGCTGGCTCGCGCAAGAACTGTCCATCCTTTACTATCTGCCAGCAGTAGTCAAACTCGGCAGTGAGGGGGGTTCGAGTAGCATATGCACTCTCGCCGTATAGAAACCGGTGGATGGTTGGCAGGGAAATTTCAACTTGTACGCCCCGGTTTTGAACCTGCTCCAGTGGGGCCTGTATAGCGGGGGCGGACTGCCTATCGATCTGTGATCGGAGAGTCGCTACGTAGGATGCGTAGAACTCTCAGACCATTTCTTTGTTTTATCGTCAAAACAGACGTGCAGTCCACTCCAAGCGATGCTTGGTGAAGAGGTTGTTGATCTCCGGAATCGTCGGGAGACTCCCTGTAACTACCCGCCACTCCAAAGTGAGTGTTCGAGTCATCAATCCTTTATCATTCAGGAACATGGCATCGGAGTAGACTTGAAACTGCCCGTTGACATACCACCGGTTGTGCTGGTCAGTGGATGGAGTGGGGACTTGAGCTGGTGAGCCGGATGTAGAGTCTAAACTGTCAGCCTCATTCGACGAGGTCGACGCTGCAGTGGTTGCGGTTGAGGGAACCTCAACAGAGCTAGAGGCTTCCTCGGACCATGATACTCCTAAGGAGCCAGACGCTCCTTCCTCATTTGTGGTTGACCCAGAGGGTGTGCCGGTCAGTGTGCTCTCCTCACAGACTGGGAAGCAGTAACTAACCCGGACGCCACCTTTGTGGGTGTGGCTCTGGGAGCACGTGCAGCACAGGAAGGTGTGGAAGTGCCTCGGGGCACTTACTCAAGGTCCCACTCATCATCAGAGCTGATGATCATGTGTGCAGACGGGGCGACAGACTTCGATCGCCCGCGTGCGTAGATTCGGTCTTGCTTGGGTGCCATAGTAGATAGTACCTGTAAAGGATCAATATTAGTACGAGTAGTGTCAAACAAGACAAGCGAAACCATACGAAACAAAACATTAAAAACAGTATGTCATTGCTGTAGAAGTAGTGACACACGATGGGCTACGTGACGGCTCGTCGTGACTATGACGGACTGTCGTGAGGTCCTTCGTGTTTTACTTAGACTTTGTATATATAGAGAACCCTGAAAGAAAGTCTCTGACTAGCATGATAGTATGTGCAGGATGGACAGTCACAAGTACGATGGTCTGTTGTAGGACACTTGAGAGAAAAAAAATGGAGACCCTTAGGAGAGGGGTCTCTGACCGTCATGACGGTCATGCAGGACGGATCGTCGTGGGTACGACGGTCCGACACATGTGTCTGTGGAAGGACACTTGGAAAAAAAATGAGAGACCCTTAGAAATAGGGTCTCTGACAACCAAAACGGTTGTGCAGGACAGACCGTTGTTAACACGATGGTCCGTCACATGTGTCTGTTGGGGAACACTTTGGGAAAAAATGAGTGACACTTAGAAACAGGGTCCCTGTCTAGCATGACGGTTGTGCAGGATGGATCGCCGTACTCGCGACGATCCGTCACATGTGTCCGTTGGGACAGGGGTGCTAGGTCTTTTGCAACGGACCCTACGACGGTCCGTTGTAGGTACGACGGTCCGTCATCGGGGTATCGTTCTGAATGACATTGACAGAACTAAGGGTACCCTAAGCATCCCCGATGAACCTACATCAACCTTGTAGTGTTTTGGACCTACATGTGTCTAACCCAACTACCTAGGAAACTAGCAATGCAAAAGCACCTATATCTTGGGTTGTAAACATGGTAATTTTTAACATTTGTAACCTAGGTTTGAGAGAATCGTCTAAATTAAGCAACATACGATGAGGAACTAAGCATAATACTAACTAGTAAACAAAAAAGTCAATATAAATGAGTATAAGTTTAGAGACACATACCTTAGAAATGGAGAAAAACAAATGCACAAGTACTCGGTGGCAAGGTAGGCACTCACAAAAGCAGTTTGTACTAGTAGATAACACTTTAGAGATTTGGAGAATTGTGAGAGGGCAATGATCGGTGGTTGAGAGAGGAACATATTGTGGAAGTTGAGAAGGGAAGAGTAATGGGAGAAATAATGAAGTAATGGGGTTAAATGAGGGGTTGGGGAGTTTAAACGTTCTGATTTTGAAAAAGGGTTCAGCCGGGTCAGGTCGGGTATACCTCATTAATCACGCGACGGATCCCTGACAACGGTCCCTCGCAGTTGTGATGACCCGTCGTTTGTTCCGTCGCGTGTGCCTTAGTTTCAAAATAATAGAAAAATGTACCTAGTACGACAAATGCATACAACGGTCCGTCGCAGATGTAACGGTCCGTCGATGTGTCCGTTAGTGACTGCTGCAGAGTAATTTTCTACAGAATTTCCTGGTGATGTGACTGCAAATTTAAAACCCATTAGTAGAAAAATGCTACCATTACTAAAAAGATGATAAGTATTGGGTTGCCTCAAAAAAAGCGCCTTATTTAATGTCGAGGCACGACTGGGGACCCTTGATTACTCAGACTTCATCAAGATTGTATGCCTCTATCACTATATTTGCCGATTCAGCATGCACGAAATAGATTTTTATGCGCTGTCCATTCACCTTGAACCGCACACCCTCCTTAGTTTCCAACTCATCTGGTCCATGAGGGAATAGTTGGGTAACCAAGTAAGGACCAGTCCATTTGGACTTGAGCTTGCCCGGAAAGAAGCGCAACCTGGAATTTAATAACAACACAAAATCCCTGACCATAAACTCTCGCTTTTCAATTTTGTTGTCATGGTAGTTCTTCATCTTTTTTTTGTATAGTGTTGAGATTTCATAGGATTTTAGGCGAAATTCATCGAGTTCATTCAACCCATTTAACCGTTGCTCTGCAGCTTCGCTCCAATCCATTTTTAACTTCTTCATAGCTCACATGGATTTATGCTCTAACTCAACCGGAAGATGACAATTCTTCCCATATACAAGTTGGTATGGAGACATACCTATGAGAGTCTTATATGCTGTCCGGAAGGCCTAAAGATCATCATCAAGACTCCTTGACCAATCCGTTCTACTAGCATTCGCTGTTTTGACAATATTTTTTTTATTTCCCGATTAGACACTTCAACTTGCCTACTAGTTTGAGGGTGGTAGGGAGTGGCCACATTATGGCGAACCCCGTATTTCTCCAATAACCCCTTGAACAATCTGTTGCAGAAGTGGGAGCCTCTATCACTAATAATGGCCCTTGGGGTGCCAAAATGAGAGAATATATTCTTTTTCAAGAATGCAGTGACACTCTTCCCTTCATTGTTTGCGAGGGCTATGGCTTCAACCCATTTAGATACATAATCGACTACTACTAGAATGTACTTCATGCCATGAGAACTCACAAAAGGGCCCATAAAGTCAATACCCCAAACATCAAATAACTCAATCACAAGAATGGGGTTTAGAGGGAGCTTTTGCTTTCTTGAAATACCACCATCTCGTTGACATCTGTCAAATGCTTTAGAAAACCCATGAGCATCTTGATGAAGAGTTTGCCAATAGTAACCACATTGTAATATCTTATGCGCAATTCGGATACAACTGTGATGTCCACCAACGGGTGAGGAATGGCATGCCTCCAACACACTCAACATTTCACATTCTGGCACACAACACCGAATAATCCCGTCGGCACAATTCCTATACATGTATGGTCCATCCCAAAAGAACTTCTTCAAATCGTACATGAACTTTTTCCTTTGATGAAAGGACAAGTCTGATGGAACAATATCACTAGCGAGATAGTTCACAAAATCTGCGAACCATGGAATCAAGTCTTGTGAACCAGCGAATACATGTTCATCGGGAAAAGTATCATCATTGTAAGTCTTATCCCCTAACTCTCTCATAGCTTTATCCTCTAGACGAGACAAGTGATCAGCAACTTGACTTTCAGTTCCTTTTCTATCCAGCACTTCAAAGTCAAATTCTTGTAGCAGTAATACCCAACGAATCAACCTAGGTTTCGCATCATTCTTCGCCATCAAATATCTCAATGTTCAGTGGTCAGTATGCACTTTAAATCTAGTACCTAGCAAATAGGAGCGAAATTTCTCAAAAGCAAAGACTACTGCAAGGAGTTCTTGCTAAGTCACTGTGTAGTTCTTCTGAGTTTCATTTAGGGCTTTACTACCATAGTAAATAGGGTGAAGGATTTCGTTTTTTCTCTGTCCCAATCCTACACCAAGAGCCACCCAACTAGAATCGCACATTACCTCAAATGGACTGTTCTAATCTGGAGAAATAATGATAGGCGCAGACACTAACTTTTCTTTTAGCTCACCAAATGCTTTAAGACATGATTCATCAAAACTAAATTTAAAATATTTCTCCAGCAGTTTGCACAATAGGTGTGCAACTTTTAAAAGTCTTTGGTGAATCTCCGGTAAAAACCTGCATGCCCCAGAAAGCTTCTCACACCTTTCACAGAGATCGGTGGGGGAAGTCTCTCTATTACCTCGACTTTAGCTCGATCAACCTCTATGCCCTTTTCTGAGATGCAATGACCCAACACAATATCCTCTTTCACAATGAAATGACACTTTTCCCAGTTTAGTACTAAATTGCAGTCTTCACATCTCTTAAGGACCTCAAATAAATTGGTCAAACACCGCTCAAATGAATCACCAACCACAGAAAAATCATCCATAAAAACTTCTATAGTATCCTCCACCATGTAAGAAAATATTGACATCATACATCTCTGAAATATTGCGGGTGCATTGCACAACCCAAACGACATTCTTCTGAACGCAAAGGTCCCATATGGACAAGTGAAAGTGGTTTTCTCTTGATCTTCTGGTGCAATAGAAATCTGATTATACCCTGAATACCCATTAAGAAAACCATACCACCCTTTTCCGGAAAGTCTATCCAACATCTAATCCATGAAGGGCATAGGAAAATTGTATTTTTCAGTCCATGAGTTCAGTTTACGGTAATCCATACACACCCTTCATCCAGAAATCGATCTTATTGGAACAAGTTCATTTTTTTGGTTGGGGACCACAGTCATTCCCCCTTTATTAGGTACACACTGAATCGGGCATACCCAACTACTATTGGCGATTGGATAGATTACTCCGACATCCAACCACTTAATGATTTCCATCTTCACAACCTCTTGCATTGGAGGATTCAAGCATCTCTGGTGCTCAATACTCGGCTTATGATCTGGCATAAGTTGGATTTTATGAGAGAAAATACTAGGAGGGATCCCAATAATGTCCGAAATAGTCCACCCAATAGCTCTTTTGGACCTTTTTAGTACCTTTACTAAACTCTGAACTTGTTGTTCATCCATGTCTGATGCAATGATTACCGGCAAAGTGTCACCATTTCCTAAGAATTCATACCTGAGATGAGGTGGGAGAGCTTTTAGATCTAATTTTGGAGCTTCCTCTATAGATGGTTTTGTGGGTGGGAACTCGCGATTGTTCATATCAAGCTCAAATTTCTTTGGTTTAAACCGAACATCACCTCGGTCAAGAGCCGCGACTAATGACTCATACTCTTCAATGCAATCACTATCAATGTTCATTATCATTGCCGCTAATGCTTCTACACCTAGACGTTCTTCTATTTGTGCCTCAGATGTCTCACACATGTTGTAGGATATAGCAGATGCCGATTGGAGCTCACCACTCTACCTCATGGACCTACAAATATTAAAGGTCACTCCCTCATTGTTCAACCAAAATTTCATCTACCCCTTTGCCATGTCTACTAAGTCTCTTCCCGTAGCAAGGAATGGCCTCCAAAGAATAATGAGCACTTCAAAATCGACTTCGCAATCAAGAATAACAAAATCTGCTGGAAATATGAATTACTCCACTTTTACTAGCATATCGTGGAGTATACCTATAGGCCGTTTAACTGTGCGATCAGCCATTAGAGCCGCATCGCAGTGGGCTTTGGGTCACCCAAACCCAACTACTTGTAGATCGAGAGGGGCATGAGATTTATGCTTGCCCCTAAATCACATAATTCTTTCGCAAAATGTAATAGCCCGATTGTACAAGGAATAGTGAACGCACTCAGATATTCTTTCTTTTGGACAAGAGATCTTGTAGCAATGGCACTACAATGCTGCATTCTATCATCATCCTCAAGAGTAACCAATCTTTTCATTGTGACCAGATCTTTCATAAACTTGGCGTAACCGGGCATTTGTTGTAATGATTCTACCCAAGGGACATTGATAGAAAGTTGTTTTAACATTGTTATAAAACGCCGATACTTGTCATCCTCGATTTTTTTCAATAATCTTTGAGGAAATGGGGGTTGTGGCCTAGGCATAGGAATTACCTTTCTAGGAAGTTCAGCATCTTTCTCAGTGTTCTCCTATAATTCAGCATCAACATCTACCACTTTATCAGTATCTTTTGTGACCTTTTTCTCATTAGATGGCATAGGTAGGTCAATGGTTTGCTTGCCACCGCGAGTAGTAATTGCCATACAATGTCCATCATTTTTCAGATTTTGGATAGTGTTGCTAGGAAGAGTGCCCGATTGCCGTGTGTTCACAGTTGTAGATAATTGGGCAAATTATAACTGAAGTTGCTTAATCTATATTGCATGTGTATCAACTTTTTCCCCAATACCCGCTAAATCATTCCTCAACTCTTTATTGTGCTCATCACTAGCATCGAACCTCCTCATCATTTTATGCAACAAATCGTCAACTCGCGACATACTACCTCCACCATCCCTAGGAGTAACTTCACGATTTTGAGGAGGAACATATCGTCCATTCCTGTCGTTTCTATTACTATAGTTACCCCTGTTGAAGTTCTTATCGCGATTGTAGTTTCAATCTCTGACATAATGACCCTCACAATTGTAGTTACCATAGTTCCGACCTTGGTTCCCTTGACCTTTGCGCTAATTCTTCTATTTAGAGCCTTGGGCAGTTGATCGGAAACCCCTTATATGTTCATATACTGCATTGGAATCATCCTCATAATAACACTCATCGTTTGGAGGTGGTGGTTTAGCCAAATAGTTCACTGCATTTATCTTTTCTGCACCTCTAGTGACATGTTTTAGTACGAACCCAAGCTCAGTTCCCATTTGAGCCATTTCTTCACGAATCTCATCTGTGTCTGGTTTGTGAGTGGACTGCACTGCGAAGGTGTTTATTCCAATATCAGACATCCTAGTACTCGATGTTTTGTCAATTCGGGAGATTTTCTCTAATATTTCAGCAATCTCAGCATAAGGGCATTCTCCATAAGATCCACCTGCTATAGTGTCCAACACCGCTTTGTTGTTATAATCCTATCCCCGACAGAAGTATTCCTTCAATGACTCATCATCTATACGGTGATTTGGAACACTTCTCAAGAATGAGGTGAATCTATCCCAAAAACTACTAACTGATCCTCCTGGTAGTGCCACAATGTTGTTTCCTCTGTCTTTGTTGTTTAGTTTCTTGGAAACCAGATAGTAGCGTGCTAAGAAGACATCTCTAAATTGGTTCCAAGTGAAGATTGAGTTGTATGGGAGCTCAGTGAACCATATAGCAGCCTCTCCCGTCAGTGAGAGAGGAAACACTCTAAGACCTATTACATCTAGATCCAACACAACTTTTACACACTTCCCTTACCTTAGTTATATGGGCATGTGGATCCTCAGAAGGTAGACCTGAAAACAAACCTCTGGCAGTGAGCATTTGCATCAGACTACTAGTTACCACAAAAGTGTGGCCTGTGGGTAGTGGGGGCAAGACAAGTGGCCCATCCGAGTATGCTATGTTATCATACCCTCTGTAGTATGCTTGGGGCCGTGGAGCGGGATTTTGTCCCCTCGGTTGATGTTCAACCGGAGCATCACCTAATATCTTACAATGAACATCGACCAGAGCTGGAATGTTCTGGTTCGGATCCTCATCATTTATTCCCAAGTTTTAATTCATATTGTGCAGTGTATGCTCTAACTCACGATCGTAGGGAAACAAGGGTTCTATTCCCCTCCGTGTATTTGGCATACAAGGAGGATAGTTCTGAAAAGAAATCAAAAACAATAAAACAAAGTAAAATCAAGAAAATATCAACTAAACTATAGTAATAAGTTCAAGTTAATCTAAAAGCTATAATTCCCCGGCAATGGCGCCAAAATTTGATACGCTCAAACTTACTTCTCACATAAGAAGTAAAGTGGTTCTGTCATGTAAATAACCCAACTAGTGAGGTTGGGATCGTTCCCACGAGGAAGACAGTCTAGACTTAACTTCAACATATTATTACTATTGGCTGGTTAATGACTTCCTTGGAAAGTAAAAACAATAACGGGGGGTCTCTATTTCTAAATGAGTGAAATAAATAACGAACTTGAAAGAGACACTTAACAGGTTTGAATGTTGGGTTTTAATCAATTAATCATAGTAACTAGGGTTTACGTTTTCCCACAGTTTCATAGATTGATAACTCCAACTATAACAATTCTTTCCTCGTATCTTGCATGCAAAGTGATATGTTATCTATTTCTAAATCCTTGGTCCGGCATCTAGAAAATCACTCCGCACCTTGGTCAGGCTACGTGTGTTGCTATCCTAACCCTTATCCTTACCTAATATTAAGCATCGTATTCGATATTTGACTAAGTTATTACCTCGTACCAATCAATACTAGCCTATTAGATAGTATACACTAAATCTATGTTAATAATTCTTTTCTTATTATCTACCTCCTTGGTCTGGCAAGTAGCACTAAGGCGAGTTCTAACGGTTGCCATCCGTTAAAAAGACTTTTAAGCGAAAGAATTATTAATACATGCAAGACACTAATCTAGAATTGTTATTTTAGTTAGGGTTTATCACATTATTTGCCTATGGTTCCCACAACCCTAGTTATGGAGTTTAGTTACTCATAGCCATAAACACAATATTCAAATATATTAAATACGAATTCATGTACTTACTTCAATGAGAAAGTATAAAATACAAAGTTTGCTTGATTAATCCCAAAAAATCACTTGCAAGAATCTCAAAATCTAACACTAATATGCAAAGTCTAATAATACGGAGTCTAACTATCTAGTGTCTAACATCAAAAACGAGGTTTTTCGAACTATTTATAAAAAAACAAAAACCTAATTAAAAAAGGATTCTAATTGCTGGAAATCTGCCAAAATACGGCTGGGTCGACGGACTATCGTGGTTACAATGGACCGTCGTTGACTCCTTCGTCCCATACTTGTGCAATTTCTTCTGTTGCTCTCTTCATTCCCATCAACGACAAGTATAACGGACCGTCATAGGCACAATGGTTCGTCGAGGGTCTTCGTTCTAAAACACTTCAACTCTTGGAATCTGGGTACTAGGATCACTTTTCTGAAATTCACGATGAACCTGCCAGACGGACCGTCAGAGACACGACGGACCGTCACAAGCTTCCTAATCCCACATTTGGTCAGACTTCCCCAATCATCCTTCAGACGCAGCACTACTCTGCCACCTACGGACCATCACAAGCACGACAGACCGTCATAAGCTCCGTAGGTGGTCTCTTCTGCAGTTCTTCACTCAAAATCTCTGCATTCAGCTTTGGAAAGATTTCCTTCAAAACAAAGAGAAACTTGTATAAAAATTTGCAAAAAAAGGCGTTTGGACATACTAAACTTAAGGAAAAAGTATTAATAATACCATGAAACCACGGTATATCAGCGTGGCATGTTATCATCAGCCTTGGCAGAATACACAGTATAACGACGTCGAGAGTGGAATTCCATCATTGCCCTTGGGCAGGACGCAATGTCAAACGACGTCAGGCGTGGCATGCCATCATCACCCTTATGCACCACACACGGTTGGATGATGTCAGGTGTTAGATGCCATTACAGCCTTTGCGAAGCAAACAATGTCGTACTACGTCGGCTGTGGCATGCCATCTCGCCCTTTGACAACTCACATGGGGGGACGATGTCGGGCGTGGCATGCCATCATCACCTTTGGACAACACAGAAGGTCGAACGACGATGATGTGGCATGCTATCATCGCCTTTGGACTGCATAAACATACAGATGATGTCGTGCGTGACATGCCATCATCGCCCTTATGTACCACTTGCGGTCGGACAATGTCGAGCATTACATTCCATCATTTCCCTTAGGCAGCACACACGGTTGGACTACATCAGACGTAGCGTTATGTCTCTCCCTTGGGCAACACACACGGTCACACGACATCGAACTATGCATGCAATTACACAGTTGGACAACATACAGTGACAATTGACATCAGGCGTGCCATGCCATTATTACCCATGGAACGCACACATGGTTGGAAGACGTGAGGCGTTGCATGCCTGCATGGTTTTTGGTAGCACACACGATCATACGCCGTTCAGCGTGCCATGAAATAATCGCCCTTTGATAGCACAGAGGATCGTACTATGTCGGGCGTTGCATGCCATCATCGCCCTAGGGAAGCACACGCAGTCAGACAACGTCAGGCGTGGCATTTTATTATCGCCCTTCAAAAGCATAGACGGTCAGACGACATCGGGCGTGGTATGTTATCATCGCCCTTGGACAGCACAAGTGATGGATCACATCGGACGTGGCATACCCGCATGTACCTTGAACAATACACACGATTGGAGGACATTCGTCATGGCATGCCATCATCGCCTTTGGACAACATACACGGTCGGACTATGTCGACGTGGCATGCCATCATCACCTTTGAAATGCACACATGGACGGAAGACGTCGTACTTAGAATGCCACAATCTCCCTTGTGTAGTACATGCGTAGAGATGACGTGTGGCCTTAAACGACATCATTTCCCTTGGGTAACACACACGGTTGGACTCTGACGGGCGTGGCATGCCATTGTAAAACCTTTAAAATATGAGACATATCATAAAGCCTAACATAGGATTCCTAAGTTCAACGAACTGTTTCTAAGTCCATTTTTAATGAATATAGGTTATGTAGGAGGTTTAAAAACAAACACGTCCAAGAACGTTCATGACATCATGTAAGTTGGTTCAAGGGGGTATTAGTGTGCCTTAGCCTATTTGACTAACTTTTAGGAAGGGTAAATTTACGAAAATTCGTGGAAAGGTAGCTAATAGGTGTTTGAGTTGTTTCATCGTTTACAAATTTGGGTACGACTCCCCAAGGACCAAACAATAGCCCTTGAGGAGGACCCTTGTAGGTTGATGCAACACTGTCTGCCATTATGTATCGACGAATAGAATAGGCACCGTCTGTGGATTGAATGCGATTCGATGCAGCCTTCGTCCCATACTTAGGATGGTGGACATTGTCCTTTCACCCGCACATCCTCTGAACACATCGACGTAGTGAAGAGGTGCAGGCTACGGTCTATTTGTGGATCGATGGGGCGTAGATGCCACCATCGTCTCACACTTAGACAATTTGAAGAAGCCCCTCGCCTTTAAAGTATCTGACCAAGATTATAGAGTGCAGGAAAGAGAGGGTATGTCCGTCGACTCATGGATGAATCCTAACCGGGGTCTTGCTGTGAGGGTCCTAAGTTACTGCACGTTTTAACATTAGTTTATTTAATTAATTTAAGTGGTTTAGGGTTTAGTTGGGGATTAAAGAGAGACTAATTATGTTTATTAAGTCCCACTATTAATACACTCAACCCTTATTAACCTAAAGACAACTAACAAATAAACTCTCTTCCTTCTCTTTTATTTCATTCTCTACATGAACTCACCATTGAACACTAGCGAGAATTAGGGTTTAAAGGATGGAAAAGGATGTAATCACCATCAAATTTTTGCCAAAGGTTAAGGTATGGGTTCTGTTAACCATTCAGAGTCTTTCCTCAAATGGTTCCTTCAAAAATAGATTTCAAAAATTGAGTTTTCTAAAGGGTTTCATTCAATTACGAAATTGATGTTTTGGATTGAGTTTTTAATGATTTATTTAAGTTATATTGAGTATATTAACATGTAATTCAACTAATTTATGGTAATTGTTGATGGTTTGATCTAAACTGAAGAATATGATCCTCCATCCATAACTTAGGTAGTGATCTTGACCTATATTGTATTGTGATCATTCAATTGAGTTTATTGTTCATTAGATTACTAAGATATGGTGTTATAATGATTGAATTAAGATGATATATAGGCCTATCATCCTAGTTTATGAGATGTGGTTTAGGTTATGAATTGTAACGGTGTAATTAGCCTATATATCTTGTCTAGAGTTGTGATCTAGTGTTGAATTGTGTTATAGAGATGCAATTTGCCTTATTATCTTATCGGTTATCATTGTGTGATTATGTTACTCACAAAATTGGTTCGAGTTATGGGTTGATGGTATTACCTTGATGATAGACTATGAGGAAGACTTGGTAAGTCTTAGAATCTCTATATTTTTTTCCAAATTGTGATTAATGTAATTTAAGTCATAATATTACATTTGAGTATGCCTTATACGAGGATTATTGGGTGGCATGATGTGGAATTTAAATATCTTTACTATGTGCTGAGGTTGATTAAGGTGTATGTGATATAAGGATGGTGAAAAGTATCAATCTACCTTGATATGCAATGAAATGCTAATGTGTTTACCTCACTTATATGAATTGTGATGAAAGAACTTATAGTCATACAATTCTTAATGAGCTTCTAATTATGATGATTATATAAGGGGTAGACCTTATAACCTAAATTAGGCTATGATTGATAATTAAAGGCTTAAATACATTTCATTACAGAGAGTTAGAGCCTGTTTGGATGGGCTTAAAAGCTGGTCAAACTGACTTAAAAGTCAGTTTTGGACTTATTAGAGTGTTTGACAAATATCAAAGTAACTTATTTTTAGTCCAAAATGAGTTATTTTAACACAAAAGCTAAAAAATAGGAGAGGGGTGGTTTTCTTTCAACTTAAAACCTTAATTATTATTATAATAATAATTATTATTATAATTATTTTTATTATAATTATAATAATAATAATAATAATAATAATTATTAATATTATTTATTTTATTAAATTATTATTACTTTAATTGTTAATATTATAAACATTTTATTATTTATCATTATTATGATTATTTATTTTATTATTCTTTATTATTATTATATATTATTATTATTATTATTAATATATATATTTATTAATATTTATTTATTATTATTATTATTATTATTTTATTTTTGTTATTATAATTATCATAATTTTTATTATTACTATATTATTATTATTATTATTATTATTAATATAATAATAATAATTATTATAATTATAATTATTTTCATATTGTTATTATTATATTATTATTATTATTATTTATTTTTATTATTATTATTTATTATTATTATTATGTAGTTTTATTATTATAATTATTATTTATAAACAATTTGTGATAATAATGAAATAAGTGAATGATAGCAAAATCTAATTATTTATGGATTTAAAATATACATTAATTTTGTTATATTTTTTAAGGATAAAAAAATTTAATTTATCAACTTTTATCATGTTAACAACGTTTAAGGGTATTTAAGACATTTTGATTAAAAAAGTGTTTACAAGAACTTATTACAAAACACATCAACAATAAATTTGTAAGTTAAGCACTTTTATTCATATCAATAACTATTTATTTTAAAAATATGTTCTAGCACTTTCAAAAGTACTTTTTAAAAGCTACTTTTTAAAGCCCATCCAAACGGGCTCTTAGGTTAACACCAAGTGAACTTGATAATGGTAGGTGATGACTTTCCAAAGATTAATATTCTCCCTATTGTTTTACATGAGATGTTGACTTACCTAAGACGAATACTCATCCAATGGATTCCCATGGGAGGAGGCCCTAACTACCAAGTGGTATCAAGAGGGAATATTCCATCTCTTAGTTCTTGAACTATGTTGCCCCCATAGGAAGACGAGCTAGTGGATCCACCTAGAAATCTACGTTTGTCTTTTGTTCTACATTGACCGGTAGACCACCTTCATCGGGGTAAGGGTTTACAACACCCGATTCAACACTTAGCTCATGTGGTCAATGCCGGTTAAGGCAAGTTTTTCCCAAAGAAAAATAAAGTAATGAAGTATAAACTAACTAAGGTGACTTAAGAGGTTTAACTTAGCCTAGCTAGGGGTGTGGGAATATACCTATGCCTTGCACTAGTTGACTTTGATGGAACCTTTAGGAAGTTGTTATTATGCAACCATATGAGATTAATGTAACACCTTTAAAATCCAAGACGTGTCGTAAAGCCTAACATAGGAGTCATAAGGTCTAAGTATTGTTTCTGAGTCCATTATTAATAAATATAGGTCATTTAAGGACCAAAATGTCAAAGAACAACCATGACATCTACGAAGTTGGTTCAAAAAGGTATTAGTGTGCCTTAGCCTATTTGACTAACTTTTAGGATTCGGAAATGTACAAAAATTGGTGGAAAGGTATCTAATAGGTGTTTGAGTTATTTCATGTACGAATCCCTAAAGACCAACAAAGGGCCGTTAGGAGGACCCTTGTAGTTTGATGCAACACAGCCTGCCAGTGTTCATTGATGGGACAAAAGACGGCCCATGTCTTGATCGACGGGTTGTCGATTCCACAATTGTCCCACTCTGAGGATGGTAAAAAGGACCCTAAACTCGCGCAGCCTCTAAAATCATCGACGAAGTGTAGAGGTACAGGCTTCGATATGTGTGTGGATTGATATGTCGCCGATGCCACCGTCGTCCCACACATAAACCATTGGAGGAAGATCCTCCCCTGCATAGTCTCTGACAAAGATGACGGAGTGTTGGATGGAGGGGGTGATGTCCATCTACTCATAGACGGCCCATAATCGGGGTCTTGTCTGTGAGGGTTCTAAGTTGCTGCACATTTTTTATTGATTTTATTTAGTTGAGTAAGTTGTTTAAGGTTAAGTTGGGTATTGGAGGGAGACTAATTAGGTTGATTAAGTCCCACTATAAATGCCCTAAACCCTTATTAACCTAAAGACAACTAAAAAATAAACTCTCTTCATTCTTTCTAATTTCTCTATCTACATGAACTCACAATTGAAGACTAGCACGGATTAGGGTTTGGGGGATTTATAGGGATGAATTCACCATAAAATTGTTGCCAAACATTAAGGTATGAGTTCTATTAACCTTTGAGACTCTTTCCTCACAGGATTCCTTTAAAAATACATTTCAAAAGTTGAGTTTTCTTATGGGTTTCATTCAATTACGAAATTGAAGTTATGAATTAAGTTGTTTATGCTTTCTTTAGGTTATATTGAGTACATTTGCATGTAGTTCAAATTTTTTAAGGTAATTGTTGATGTTTTGGTCTAAACTGAAGAATATGATACTCCATTCATAACTTAGTTAGTGATCTTGACCTATATTCTATTGTGATCATTCAATTGAGCTTCTTCATAAGATTACTATCATATGGTGTTATTATGATTGAATTAAGATGATATATAGTCCTATCATCCTAGTTTATCAGATGTGGTTTAGGTTATGAATTGTAATGATGTAATTAGCCTATATATCTTGTCTAGAGTTGTGATCTAGTGTTGAATTGTCTTATAGAGAATCAATTGGCCTTGTTATCCTATTGGTTATCATTGTGATGATGTTACACCCCAAATTGGATTTATTTATGGGTTAATGGTTATACCTTGATGATAGACTACGTGGAAGACTTGGAAAGTCTTAGAATCTCTATCTTTATTTCAAATTGTGATTGATTGTTGTTAAGTAAAGATATTACATTGGAGTATGCCTTATACTAAGATTATAGGGGTGTATGATGTTTAATCAAAATATCGTGACTATTTTGTGAAGTTCATTAACGTGTATGTGATACAAGGATTGTGAAACCTATCAATGTGCCTTTATATGCATTTAAATGCTAAGGTGTTAACCACACATGTATGAATTGTGATGAAAGAACTTGTACTCATACAATTCTTAACGGGCTATTGATGATGACGATTAAATAAGGGGTAGACCCTACGGCCAAAATTAAGCTATTATTTATAATTAAAGGCTTAAATACATTTAAATAAAGGGATTTATGTTAGCACCGAGTGAACATTACAATGGGACGTGATGACTTCCCAAAGAGGATGATTCATGCTATAGTTCTACATTAGATTTTGACTTCACAAAGAGAAATACTAATCCAATGGATTCCCAATGGACGAGGCCCTAACTACCAAGTTGTATGAAGAGGGAATATATTATCTCTTAGTTCTTTAACTATGTTGCCCCCATAGGCAGACTAAGTAGTGGATCCACCTAGAAAGCTATATTTGGGTTTGGTTATACTTTGGCCGGTAGACCACCTTCCATTGGTGTAAGGGTTTTCAACACCGAATTCCACACTTAGATCATGTCGTCTATGTCGGTTAAGTAAAGTGTTCCCTAAAGTAAAATAAAGTAATGAAGTTTAAACTAACTAAGGTGACTTGAGAGGTTTTACTTTACCTAGGTAGGGGTATAGGACTCTACCTATTCCTTTAAATAGTTGACTTTGATGGATGCTTTAGAAAGTTGATATTATGAAATCATATTAGGATAATGTATCACCTTCAAAATCCATGACGTGTCGTAAAGACAAACATTGGAGTCATTAGGTCTATGTAATTTTTCTAAGTTAATTTCTAATGAATATAGGTCATTTAGGATGTTTAAGGACCAAAACATCCAATGGTGTTAGTGTGCTTTAGACTATTTAACTAACTTTTAGGAGTCTGAAGTTTACGAAAATTGGTGGAAAGGTAGCTAATAGGTGTTTGAGTTGTTTCATATTTGAAACGTCTCGGTACGACTCCCCAAAGACCAACCAAGTTCCCTTGAGGAGGACCGTTATAGTTTTATGCAAAAGTTCCTGGCATTGTGCATCGACGTGATAGAAAACGACCCTTGTGTGGATCGACGGTGTATCGATTCCACCGTCGTCCCACACTTAGGTTGGTGAAGAAGGAACCTTCACCTACAAAGCCTGTCAACTCATTGACGTAGTGTAGAGGTGCAGGCTATGGTCCTTGTGTGGATCGACCAAGCATCGATCCTAGCATCGTCCACCACTTAGATAATTTGAGAACGCCCCTCGCCTGCACAATCTTTGACAAAGACGAAGTAGTGTAGGACGGATGGGGAGATGTCCATTGAATCATAGACAGCCTATATCGGGGTCTTGTCTGTGAGGTTCCCAAGTTGATGAACATTTTAAATTTAGTGCATTTAAATAATTAATTTGTTTAGGGGTTATTTGGGGATTAAAGGGAGAATAATAAAGTTGATAAAATCCCACAATAAATACCCGTAACCCTCATTAATCTAATGGAAGTCACAAATAAACTATCTTCCTTGTATGTTATTTCTCTCTCAACATGAACTAACCATTTAGACTAGTAAGGATTAGGGTTTGCGAGATCGAAAGGAACGAATTCATAATCAAATTATTGCCAAACATTAATGTAAGGGTTATATTTTCCTTTAAGACTCTTTCCTGAAAGGGTTTGTTAAAAAATAGATTTACAAAGTTTAGTTTTCTTATGGGTTTCATTCAATTAAAAAATTGAAGTGGTGGATTGAGTTGTTAATTATTTCTTTAGATTATATTGAGTAAATTAACATGTAATTCAACTTGTTTATGGTAGTCGTTGATGGTTTACTCTATATTGAAGAATATGATCATCGATCCCTAACCCTAGGTAGTGATCTTAACCTATATTGTATATAGACCATTCAATTGAGTTCGTTATTGATTAGATTACTATCATATGGTGTTAATATGTTTGAAATCAGAATAATTATAGGCCTATGATGTTAGTTCTTGAGATATGATTTAGGTTATGAATTTTAAAGGTGAATTTAGCCTATGTATTTGCCTCAAGTTGTGATCTATTGTTGAATTGTGTTATAGAGATTCAATTGGCCTTGCTATTTTATTGGTTAACATTGTGTGATTATTTTACTCCCCTATTTGGGTTGAGTTATGGGTTGATGGTATGACCTTGATGATAGACTATGAGGAAGACTTGGTAAGTCTTAGAATCTCTATCTTTATTTTCAATTGTGAGTAATTGTTATTAAGTCATGATATTACATTGGAGTATGCCTTATACGGAGATTATAGGGTGGTATGATGTTGAATTGAAATTTCTTTAATATTTTTTGTGGTTGATTAAGGTGTATGTGATATAAGGATGGTGAAAAACTATCAATGATCCTTGATATTCTATCAAATGCTTATGTATTAACCTCACTTATATTAATTTTGATTAAAGGACTTATACACATACAATTCATAATGAGCTTTTGATAAGATGATTATATAAGGGGTAGAACCTATGGTCTAAATAAAGCTATGGTTGATAATTAAAGGCTTAAAGACTTCCCAAACAGGAAGATTGAAATTGACAATGGGAGGTGATGACTTTAAGGTATGGGTTCTATTCACATTTGAGACTCTTTCCCCAAAGGTTTCCATCAAAAATAGATTTCAAAATGTTGAGTTTTATTATAAGTTTCATTCAACTATTAAATTGAACTTATGGATTGATTTTTTAATGATATCCTAGGATTATATTGAGTAGATTAACATGTCATCAAACTTTTTATGGTAATTGTTGATGGTTTGGTCTAAATTGAAGAATATAGTCCTCCATCCCTAACCCTAGGTAGTGATCTTCAACAATGTTGTATTGTGATCATTCAATTGAGTTTGTTGTTGATTAAATTACTATCCTATAGTGTAATTATTACTAAATTAAGATGAATTATAGTCCTATCATGCTAGTTCTTGAGATGTGATTTAGGTTATGAATTGTATTGTGAAATTAGCCTATGTATTATGTCTCAAGTGGTGATCTAGAGTTGAATTATGTTATAGAGATCCAATTGGCGTGGTTATTTTATTGGTTATAATTATGAGATGATGTTAGTCCCCAAATTTGGTTGAGTTATGGGTTGATGGAAAGACCTTGATGATAGACTATCAGGAAGAGTTGGTAAGTCGTAGAATCTCTATCTTTACTTCCAATTGTGATTAATTATTGTTAAGTCATGATATTACATTGGACTATGCCTTATACAAGTATTTTAGGGTTGTATGATGTTGGATTGAAATTTCTTCACTGTGTTGTGAGGTTTATTAAGGTGTATGTTTTATAAGGATGGTTAAAACTATTAATGTGACTTAATATACCATGATATGTATGAATTATGCTCATACAATTATTATTGAGCTATTGATGATGATGATTATACAAGGGGTAGACCCTATTGCCTAAATTATGCTATGATTGATAATTAAAGGCTTAAAGACATTTCAAAAAGGGTTGCTAGCTTAGCACCAAGTGAACAAGATTGAGGAGTGTCCCTTCCCACACTGGGAAGGTAGGAACACCACTTTACTCTTGAAATTGGAGACTATAATGCATGGCTCATAAATAAAGTCCAAACTACATCTCCTAGTTCTTGAATTATGTTACTCGCATAGGAATACTAGCTAGTGGATCCACGTAGTTTCTATGTTTCATATTTTGGTACTACCTTTGAAAGTAGTCCGCCTTCTTTTGGTGTCGGATTTTATGACATCTGATTCCACACTAGCTCATGTGGTCTATGTCGGTTACGAAAAGATGTTCCCAAAAGGTAAAACAAATTAAAGGAGTTAAACTCTAACTTGGATAACCTATGAGTTCTAGCATGGTCTTGGTAGGGGTATGAGGCTCTACCTAAATATTGCACTAGTTAGCCTTGAGGGGAGTCTTAGGAGGAGGGTCTTATATATGTTCATGTCATGGTAATATATGATGTATCTATGGTGACCATGGCACATTGTTTATACTATATGTTGATTAGTTCGTTTATGAATATGCCTTGTGTTATAATGTTAATATATGAAGAAATGTAAACCTAAGTGCCATAATATGTAAAGTTTGACATTGGTCATTTTTTCTTGTTGAGGATACTACATTGAGTAAGGTTATGGGGCTTTTCTTGGTCATTGCACTTGTTGACATTATAAGGACTTGTGAGTAGTTTTCTTGCTTATTATGCTATGTTTAATTGGTATTCATTCTTTTGTTAATATTCCTTGATGTTAGGGTTGTAGTAAATCATGATTTAAAGTATGTTGGGATAACTATTACTTGATTAGATATTAAGCATGTTTGGTTGGTTGATATGACTTATTTTACGTTGCATTAAGTCCCAAAAGGGGAAAATTCGCATGTTTTGACAAAAAGGTCTCTTTTAGCATGTTTTGCTTGTGTATGTGCATAATATACCATACTTTGTCAATGTGCACTACTAACCCCATTTTCTTCCCTTTTTCTAAACAATTTTAGGTTTCGATCGTTGAAGAGTTTTGAAGGAGACATTGTTGAAGGGTTGGATCTTCCTTTCATCCAAGTAGGGTAGGTCCTCAAGTTTCGAGGTCAATGTCATCCTCTAGCTTACAAATTTTTTTATGATCTTATTGACTCTATCATTCCTTTCCTTTGTAATTGAGTATTGTACTTTCGTATGACCTATATGGTCTTGTTGAATCAAAGTAAGGGTTATGCCAATATTGTGATATTCATTTAGATGGTATGAGATGAGAAAATAGTTGAGACTATTTCTATATTTTACGTATATGTATGTTAAATAAAAGTAGAAGGCTCCGTAACCTTCCTATTAGAAGGGTCTATGTATACTCGATATGAATATATATTATGTGTATGTAGAGGTCTCTGTAAACCTCCAAGTACTGATATGAATGTTTTAAAAAATGTTCCGCATTTTTCAACACATGAATGTAATGACATGAAACTAACAGGCTAGTCTTAAAAACTTGGAAAGTATGATTACTCATGTTACGTCTAGGGGCTGAACCCGGATGTGACAAACTTTGTATCACAGCATGAGGTTGAATGTCATTGAGTTACGTCTCTCTATATACCACATATATGTATGTTTGTATTCATAATTGTGAAACGTGCAACAATTATGAGTAGGAACCTATATGATGCTTAGGAATCACTCCTTTTCTTAAAAATCATATATCGTGCCAATAAAGTATATTTATGGTGTGATTTTGCATCTAAACCTATTGTTGTACTTATAGGAAGCATGAACACTAGAAGGTATGCGCCTTGAAGTCTTGATGAGGAAGTTGCCAATGCGGGAGCTCCTCACCATGATGAGCAAGTTCCTTCGCTTGAAGTAGATTTTAACGTGGAGCAATCCCTGGCTAACCCTCAACATATAAAAGAGGCTCAGGTGAGGGCTATTATTGCTGAAATTGCCCAAGCCATGACTATTCATGAACAAGATGCGATTATTAGAGCCCAAGCTATCACAGCCAAAGCCAATCGGGATATTTCTCCCCGTTCTCATCAACAAGTCACTATAATGGCTTCCCGTATAAGGGACTTCTCTCGAATGAACCCTCCTATTTTCTATTGATTTAAGGTTGATGAATACCCACAAGAATTAATTGACGAATTCAACAAGACACTATATGTTATGGGGGCGTCTTCAAGTGAGAAGGTCGAGTTGGCCACATATAAACTCAAGGATGTGGCTCAAACTTGGTATGTGTAATAGAGGGATAATAGGTCATTGAGGGGTGGTCCGGTGACTTGGGAGATCTTTAAGGCGGCTTTTCCAGATCAGTTCTTCCCTAAAGATATAAGGGAGGAAAAAGTGACGGAGTTCATCAATCTTCGCCAAGGATGAAAGAGTGTCCATGAGCACTCTTTGGAACTCATTAAGTTGTCCAAATATGTTCCTTCTTTGGTCCCCAATCCTAGAAACCCAATGAGCTATTTAGTTATGGGGGTGTCGATGGACTTACAAGAAGAGTGCCAATTGGCTATGCTATATGACAATATGAACATATCCCGTCTTTTGGTGTATGCAAGAAAGGTTGAGGAGTCAAATTCTAAGAGAAAGACTAGAAATTTTAAAAGAGCAAGATCATTTGATGGAGGTTCTTCAATGAATAGGCTTGAGAACCAAGACAAGCGTAGATTTCAGAAGCGGGTTTCTGATCAAGTCCCTTCAAAATTCCGAAGAGATAGTGCTGATAGGGTGTCTAACCCTAAATTTAAGAAGGGAAAAGGTACTAATTCACCAAATGAGAAGACAACTTGTCAAAAGTGTGGTTAAAAACACTATGGTGTTTGCCTTGAGGGGACGAATAATTGCTTTAGTTGTGGCAAGAGTTTTCACAATATGAGAGATTGCCCAAACTTCGAGGTTCAAGACAATGGTAGTGGTCACGCTCAAGCAAGTGGTTCTAGTGATGCTCCAAAAAAGAACCGCTTTTATGCTCTCCGTTCTAGGGGTGAGCAAGATACTTCTCTCGATGTGGTGACCGGTATGTTGAAACTATTCTCTCTTGATGTATATCCCTTACTTGATCCCGACGCTACTTTACTGTTTGTTACACCTCTAGTAGATAAAAAGTTTGATATTTTACCCAATATTTTGCATGAACCTTTTATAGTGTCTACTCCGTTGGGTGAGTCGATTGTTGCAAAAAGTGTGTATAGAAATTGTCCAATAAGCTTTCCCAATAGAGTATCTTATAATGATGTAGTAGAACTCGATATTCTTGATTTCGATATTATATGTGGTATGGATTGGTTGCATGCATCATTTGCATCAATTGATTGTAGGACAAGAGTGGTGAGGTTTAACTTCCCAAATAAACTCGTTGTTGAGTGAAATGGGGGAAATTCTATTCCTAGAGTTCGTATTATTTCTTATCTAAAAGCATGAAAAATGATCTGAAAAGGTTGTCTTTACCATATAGTAAGAGTCTAATATCTAGACTCTGAACTCCTTCCCATCGAGTCGGTACCCGTAGTTAGTGAATTTTCAGAGGTCCTCCATAACGACCTTCCCGGTATTCCTCCCGAATGGTAGAGTTGAAGGCTTAACTCAAGGGTTTACTAGATAAGGATTTTATAAGGCCTGGTATTTCTCTGTGGGGTGCTTCGGTTTTTTTTTGTAAAGAATAAATATGGGTCCTTCAGAATGTGTATTGATTACCGCAAACTCAACTAGGTCACCATTAAGAATAAGTACCCTCTCCCTCGGATTGATGACTTGTTTGATCAACTCCAAGGGGAGAGTAACTTTTCAAAGATAGACTTGTGGTCTGTGTATAATCAACTTAGGGTGAAAGGGGAGGATAAACTAAAGTCGGCCTTTCAGACTAGGTATGGGCATTATGAGTTCTTGGTCATGTCTTTTGGTATCACTAATGCTCTGGTGGCATTTATGAACCTAATGAATAGAGTATTTCAAAACTACCTAAATTCATTTGTCAGTGTCTTCATTAACAATATCTTCGTATATTTGAAGAATGAGGATAATCATATTTGTCATTTGAGGGTAGTATTAAAAACTCTTAAAGAACATCATTTGTATGCAAAATATAGTAAGTGTGAGTTTTGGTTGAGGTCGTTTACATTTATTGGGAACATCATCTCTAGTGAAGGAGTTGAGGAGACCCAAGGAAAACTGATGTGGTGAAAAGTTGGACTAGACCATTGACTCAAACTGACAGTAGGAGTTTCTTGGGTTTAGCGCGTTACTATCGGTGGTTCATGTATGGTTTCACATCTATTGCATCTCCTTTGACTACTTTGACCCAAAAAAGTAAGAATTTTTAGTGGTCGGAGGCATGTGAGAAATGATTCCGATTGTTGAAAGATAGGCTCACTTCACCTCTGTTGTTGACTTTACCGGAGGGTACAAAGGGTTTTGTAGTTTATTGTGACGCATCCTGAGTGCGTTTCGGGTGTGTTCTTAAGAAACATGGGAAGGTGATAGCCTATGCCTATATGAAATTAGAGTTAAATAAGAGAAATTACCCCACTGAGGACCTTGAATTAACGGCAGCGGTGTTTCTTTTGAAAATTAGGAGACGTTAATTGTATGGAGTTCATGTTGATTTTTTTACCGATTATAAGAGTCTCCAATATGTGTATACCAAAAAGGAGTTGAATATCAGACAAAGAAGGTGGCTAGAGTTGTTGAAAGAGTATGATATGATTGTCCTCAATTACCCTGACAAGTGTAATGTAGTTGTGGATGCCCTAAGTCGTATGACTATGGGTAGTATATCCCATCTTGATGAAGCCAAGAAGGACCTAGAAAGGGAAGTACATAGGTTTGCTAGGTTGGGAGTGAGGTTTGAGTGTTCTACTAATAGGGGTTCTATAGTTCATCATAACTCCGAGTCATCTTTAGTGGTTGAGGTGAAGTCCAAACAACACTTTGATTTAGCCTTAATGGAGTTCAAAGAATCGGTTCTCAGCAAGTTTAATGAATAATACTCCTTAGGGGGGGACTGTGTATTAAGGTACCAAGGGATATTATGTGTTCCCTATGTCGATGGGTTGGGTGATCAGATCCTAGAAGAACAACATGGGTCCCGCTATTCAATTCATCCGAGGTCGACAAAAATGTACCATGTCCTAAGGGAGATATGTCGGTAGGAAGGTCTTAAAATGGACATGGCGGAGTTTGTCGCTAAGTGTCCATATTGGAAAAATGTAAAGGCAAAAAACCTAAAGCCGGATGCTTACTACAAGAGATCAAAATTTCTACTAGGAAGTGGGAAGATATCAATATGGACTTTGAAGTAGGTTTATCTTGGTCTCAAAAGTCATATGATTCCATATGGGTGGTTGTGGATCGGTTGACTAAGTCCGCTTTCTTTATCCCCGTCAAGTCTTCATATTCGACTGATGATTATGCAAGAATCTTCCTAGATGAGATTGTGTTCTGCCATGGCATTCCATTATCCAATATATCGGATCAAGGCGCAGAATTCTCATCTATATTCTAGAGGTCGTTCAAAAAAGGTTAAGTTACAATGGTGAAGTTGAGCACCGATTTTCTTCTATAAGCGGATAGTCAAGCGGAGCATTCAATACAAACTCTTTAACATATTCTTAGGGTGTGCATCATTTATTTTAAAGGGAGTTGGTATAGAAATTTACCTTTGGTGGAGTTTTCCTACAACAATAGTTTTCATTCATCCATTTCCATGGCTCCCTATGAAGACTTGTATGGTTGGAGGTGTAGGTTTCCTATTGGATGGTTTGAAGTGGATGAGCCATCACTTATTGGTCATGAGCATTTATCAGACTTTGGAAAAGGTTCATGGCATAAGGAACTTGTTGAAAACAATCTATTGTCAACAAAAGTCTTATGCCAATCATAGGAGAAGGGATTAGGAGTTTGAAGAAGGTGATAAGGTGTATTTGAAAATTTCACCATTAAAAGTGGTAGTTAGATTTTGTAAGAAAGGGAAGTTGATTCCTGATTATGTGGGTCCCTATGGAATTTTTCAAAGGGTTGGTAAGGTTGCCTATAAATTTAAACATCCTAGTAAATTGTCTTCCGTTCATCCGATTTTCCACGTTTCTATGTTGAAAAAGTGTATCGGTGAACCTGAGTCCATTCTTCCTATTGAGGGTCTTGGTGTAAAGGATAACCTCTCTTATGAGGAAGTTCGAGTCAAAATTATTGATAGGAAAGTCAAGAAGTTGAGGGGTAAAGAGGTGGTTTCCGTAATGGTGTTATGGAGAAATCATCTAGTTGAGGGTGCAACATGGGAGGCCGAGGCCGACATAAAGTCCCATTTCTCTCATCTTGTTGAGAATTAAGGTTAGTCATTCTTTTTAATGATATAAATATGACTAGAACTTGAAGTTTCTTGAGACTGGGTGAAGTTTTGCACATTATGCATTTTTGAAAAAGAAAATTACAGTGGACTTACTCTATGGTGAGTCTTTATGAAATAATAGGTAGCATGTTATTAATTTGAACTTTGTGCTAATTCACTCATGTAATGTATGTTGGGATCGTAAGTGTTGTGAGAAGGAAATGCGTAATGATGAAATGTTTCGAGCCTTTTGTGTGGTAATATGAATTTTTATATTTGCCTTGTTGAAATGACATGATTTATGTAGATTAGATATTGTTTATTTGTTGGGGTGCTAGTCTTGTGTCTATTCCTTCATTTAAGAGAATTTTAGTGTCATTCGGGGATGAATGTTCCTAACGGGTGGATAATGTGACACCTTTGATATGAAAGACACTTTTTCAAGCTTAACATAAGTGTCATAAGGTCAAAGTACTGTTTCTAAGTCCATTTTTAAGGAATATATGTTATTTAGGTTGTTTAAGAACCAAAACGCCCAAGAATGTCCATGATGTTCAGGAATTTAGTTAAAAGGGGTGTTACTGTGCCTTAGCCTCTTTGACTAACTTTTATGAGTCAGAAATCTACAAAAATTCGTGGAAGGGTAGATAATAGTTGTTTGAGTTGTTTCATGGTTGAAATGTCTAGGTACGATTCAAGAAAGTCAAACAAAGTGCCCTTGATGAGGACCCTTTTGTTTGAAGAAACGAGGCCTGGACAATGGGCATCGACGGGAACACCTAGGGTCCGTGTGACGACTGATAGGGCTTCAATGCCACCGTGGTCCAATACATAAAAAAGTTGAGGAAGTCCTCAGCCTGCACAGTCTCTGAACTCATCGATGGAGTGTAGGACGTAGGGGTGAGGGACCGTCGAGTCACAGACAAACTTTTGTTCGGGGATTGATTTAATTAATAATGTAGTTTAGGGGTTATTTCTGGATTAAGGGAAGAATAATTAATTAAATAAAAACCCATATAAGATCCCCAACCCTAATTAAACAAATTAGATCTCTGAGACACAAACTCTCTTCCTTTTCTCTTATTTCTCTTACTACTTGAACTCACCGTTGAAGACTAGCAAAGATAAGACTTTGGGGAATATAAAGGGTATAATTAGCCATAAATTCATCATAAAACATTAAGGTAAGGGATATAATTCACCTTTGAGACTCTTTTCTAAAAGGGTTCCTTCAAAATGGATATCAAAAGTTTAATTTTCTTATGTGTTTCATTCAATTACAAAATTGAAGTGATGGATTTAGTTGTTATTGATTTATTTAGGTTATAATGAATATATTAACATGAAGTTAACTTGATTATGGGTTAGTAGTTTGGTCTAAATTGAAGAATACGATCCTCCATATCAAACCCAAGTTTGTGATATTGATCTATATTTTATTGTGATCATTCAATTGACTTGCATATTGATTAGATTAATATCCAATGGTGTTATTATTATTAAATAAAGATTAATTATAGGACTATAATTGTAGTTCTTGAGATGTGATTTAGGTTATGAATTGTATTGTGAAATTATCCTATGTATCTTTTCTTAAGTTGTGATCTAGTGTTGAATTGTGTTATAGAGATTCAATTGGCCTTGTTATCTTATTGATTATCATTGTGTGATGATGTTACTCCCCAAATTGGGTTGAGTTATGGTTTGATGGTAAGACCTTTATGGTAGACTATGAGGATGACTATGAAATGCTAACGTGTTAACCTCACTTATGTGAATTGTGATGGAAGGACTTATACTCATACAATTCTTATTGATCTATTGATGCTGATTATTATACAATGGGTATACCCTATGACCTAACATAATCTATGATTCATAATTATTGTCTTAAAGACATTTCAAAAATGGACTCTAGCTTAGCACCGAGTGAGCTAGATTGAGGAGTGTGCCTTCCCACATAGGGAACGTAGGAACACTACATTACTCTTGAGATTGGAGATTAAAATGCATGTCGCGTAAAGAGTGTCCCAAATATATCTCCTAGTTATTGAACTATGTTGCCCCCATAGGAATACTAGCTAGTTGATCCAAGTAGTTGTTATGTTTCATGTTTTGGTACTACCTTGGCAAGTAGTCCGCCTTCTGCCGATTTAGGGTTTTATGACACCGGATTCCACATTAGCTCATGTGGTCTATGTCGGTTTGGGCAAGATTTTTCCAAAAGATAAAATGAATTAAAGGACATGAACTATAACTTGGATAACCTAAGGGGACAAGCTTAGTCTAGGTAGGGTATGGGACTCTATCTAAACATTGCACTAGTTAGCCTTTAGGGGAGTCTTAGGAGGAGGTTCTTAAATAATTTTATGTTATGATAATATATTATTTATATATGATAATAGTGGCACATTGTTTATACTATATGTTAATTAGCTTACTTATCAGTATGCCTTGGGTCATAATGTTAATATATGATGAAATGTAAACCTAAATCCTATGTTAGGTAAAGTTGGACATTGGTCACGGTTTCTTGTTGAGGATACTTGATTTAGTAAGGCTATGGGCTTTGCTTGGTTATTTCAGTTGTTGACTTGATAAGGATTCATGGGTAGTTTTCTTGCAATCATGATATGATTGACTGTTATTCATTCTTGTGATATTATTCCTTGATGATAGGGTTGTTGTAAATCATGGTTTTCAAGTATGTTGGGATAAGCATTACTTGTTGAGATGGTAAGAATGTTTGGTTGGTTAATATTACTTTTTTGGCTTTGTACTAGTTTCTTAAAGGGGTAAAATGGCATGTTTTGACTAAAAGTCCCCTTATAGCATAATTTGATTTTAAATGTGCATAAGGTCTCATACTTAGTACATGTGGCGTACTAACCCCATTTTCTTCCCCTTTTCCAAAAAAAATTAGGTTTTGGTTGTTGAAGTGTTCGGAAGGAGACATTGTTGAAGGCTTGGATTCTTAAAATTATCAAAGTGGGGTAGGTCCTCAACCTCCTAGGGCAATGCCATCATCTAGTTTACGGACTTGTTATGATCTTAAAGACTCTTTAATTTTTTCCTTTTCAACTGAGTACTATACTTTTGTATGGCCTATATTTGGTCTTGTTGTATTGATGTAAGGGCTATGCCCATGTTGTGTTAATATTTTAGACGGTATGAGATGCGACAATCATTGAGATACTTTTTTATTTTATATATATATATATATATGTATGTGCAATAAAAGTAGAAGGCTATGTAACCTTCCTATAGGAAGGGTCTATGTATAGTCGATATGAATGTATGTTATGTGTATGTAAAGGTCTATGTAAACCTCCAAGTAGTAATAATTAAAGTTTTAAACTTTTTAGCAATTTTCAACCTATGAATGTAATGACATGAAACTACGACGCTGGTCTTATTCCTTTAAAATGGTGATGATGCTGGTTACGGCTAGAGGGATATTGTAAGACTCCAAAAATGACTTCGGTGAATCTAGAGACTAACATGGTTTTTTTAGTTATATAAAGTTCTAAAATGGTGTATAATATGGTTATGAGGCAGTTTCTATGAGATTAGGTTCTTTAGAAGTTAAACATTAAGGGACGACCAAGACGTTCGACAACTAAGTGACCTATGTGCCTTACATGTGGTTGTATGTGTTTATGTGTATTGAATGAGAATATATGGTCCTTAAATAAGTTATTATTTTTATATAGATAGTGTGTAAAGGTTCATCAAGTTTTGAGGTCAAATGTGCAAGAACATCCATGAAGTTCAAAAGGCTTGCCTATGACGACCTTGTGTGTCTATGTATGTTTAGTTCAATTTTACGTGTTCGTTTGGGATAAAACTCATGTGTTAGGTCCTAAAATTTCATATGAACATAGTTGGAGTGCAAGAATCCAGGTACGACTCCATCTAGGATCCTCAAGGTGCCCTAAAGGAGGACCCCAAGGTTAGAGCTCAATACTGCCAGGTAGAGGCAATCGACGACCCAAATGACAGCCAGTCGACCAGGCAACGGCCCATATATGGGTCACGTGTATGGAGAAATGTTTCCTTCAGGTTGAGGAGTCTCTAAAGAAACCCACGAGACCCCCATCAACGGGTCGTGGGTGAGACCACGGTCCATTGATGCGTTAGCGAGTTTTCTACCAGATTTATGTTATCTTGAGGGGTGAAGTGAGGATGGAGCTTCAAGATGAGGACGGTTGTTTTTAGTGTTTATGGGTTTTTGAAGAGTATAAAAGTCATTAAACTCTCATTATAACCCTAATACAAAAATCAAAACATATTCCCTCCAAAAGTTTCTTCAAAAACCTCCATGTGAGATCAAAGTGAAGATGGAGCTTCAAGATGGGTCTTGAATGGAATTTCTTTTTCAATTAACTTTGAATTATTCAAATAAGGTATGGTAGTTCTTCATCTAAGGCTTGTTATCAACTTAGAGCTAATTTCAAAGATGATTTTAAAATATTTCAAAAAGATGAAAAGTCCAATTTGTACTCTATGTCTTGGGTTCTAGCATAAATTGTTTCCAAACGTTTATATATTATTGAATTGATGAATAATTGATATTTTCCAATGAAATTTTCTATGAACCCTCAAGATTCTAAAATCTCTAAATTTCACTAAAATATGGGTGAATTGATTATGCTTTGGTATTCAAGAATTCATGTGTAGATTGTTATCCGATTTTGATTCATGTATAGATTATGTTTGCATGGATTATAGGCTGTTTCAATTCAATTAATTTAGTAATGAATACTCTTAGATCTATTGTATGCTAATTTTATTGAATTGATATTAACTGAATGCTTATGATTTTAATGTAATTTTCTATGGGCTATCTAATGAAGCAATAATTATATTCAATTGATATCTAGGTTATATTAGATTGATAAGTAGGTAATGAATTGACCTTGTTTCATTGATTATTAATAAGATTTTACTGAGCAGTTTGTTATGGCCTTGGGTAAGGTCCTTATGATATTGAATTTGATGATTTAGCTTTGGAATAGATGTTGTAAGATTGAGAGGGGGTATGCTTCGCTAATTCCATTTATTTTAAAGAATTGAAGTAAAGAAAGTATTTTAAATTGAAGTAGTACTTATCATGAGTAAATAAGGATTGTCTTGTTAAGGTGTGAAGTGGCATAGGAATGGTCACTTCTTATCTTACCTAGATAAGTCTTAAAAATTACTATAGTTAGGGGAGTTGGTTGATTATGTGGACATGATCTAAGCCTTAGGTAGTCTTATGGATTATTTAGGTAAACTTGAAGAAGTCACTATGGACGTTATCTTCTTGAGTTACATATTCAAGTATTTCGAAAGCCTTTGGATGGAGAATGTCATATCATCTATATGTTAAGGTTTTAAGTGAGAATGATTCTATCTTAGGAAGTACATAGGATCTCTTAAGTGTGTGTATAAGGGATTGTATTGGTGGTCTCTTTCACAAGTCACTCAAGTGAGACTTAGAATCACCTTTGGTAGGAGAAACTTACCTTGATGTTCATGATGATTTATAGGTGTGTATGTGACTCATTATAAGTAATCTGAGGGTCGTTTAGGCACCTCTAGAGAGGGTATATGGGCGGTCTCTCTTTGTGTGACTTAAGTGAATCTTAGGATGGCTTTGAGTGAGAAGATTACATGCTAATGGTGTGTCTAAAGTTAAGTGAAGGAACTTCTTTGTAACAGTGAATTGAGTTCATTGTACAATGAAGTGAATTCACTATAAGGTTTCTAAAAATATGATTAGTCGCTTAAGTGATTTCTATTTATATTTCTAAATTGTTAAATGTTTTTCTTATGCTTATTGTATGATGTTTTAATCAAAATTCATGAAAAGCATGCTATTTACTTAATGTTCTTTTTCATTGTTTTTGCATGGCTTCCATACCTAGTACATCTAATGTTCTAACCCCTTCTTTTACCTTTTTGACTAATGTGTAGGGAATTGGAAGTCTTGATGTGACATGGAGAATGGATAGGTTTCTATCGATTGAATATGAATTATTGGTGAGTCTTCATTGATTGGAGGACAATATACACATGTCCCTTATGTCATAGTCTTTATTTTATTGTCTTGTATGGGCTTAGTCCCAAGTGTTGTAAACTCCAAAGTTTATATGGTTCAATTATATTGTTGTAAATGTTTATTGTTTTAAATTAAAAACTAATGATTGTATAATTTTTATGAAAGTGTTTTTCGTTTCTGAAGATAAGTTCTTTCCTATTTTAGTATGTTTATTATGCAATGAATGATACGAAAGGCTAAGATGAGACTTCTTGAAGTCTCATTTGCCGTGTGATGATGCAAAGATGCTCTAACTTCTTGGGTATACTTGCGGGTCGTGATAGAGATGTCTTATCTTGAAACCACACCCTATAAGATGGGGACAATCTTTAATTGCAACCGGCATACTTGACCTCTCAGAGGTCTTATACAAGCCTTTTCATATCATTCTTCGCATAAACATAGTGAGAAGTAGTGTGGAATTAAAAATTTTCACTTTTTTATATAAAGCAATAGGAAATGCTAAGTCTCAACCTAAAGCTCTTAAGACACAAGAATACTTGAGAAACGGCCCTTAAAAAATACTAATATAGAAATACTTAGTCTATCACATTCCTTTGAGTGGAAATCATAAAAGACATATATGCCCTAAAGTCAAATGAGGACATACTTCAACTTCTATTGAACGATGCTGTGGTTCAAGTCTTCACTTCCCAAAAGCTCCTCACCTATCAAGAAAAATACAGATAGATAAAAGCATGGAGTTAGTACAAACCCATGTACTAAGTATTGCATTATGCATCAAAATCATGAAAATGGACATTTATTGGAAATATGCATCTTTTAATTTAAAAAAAACTTATTATAATCATAAGAACAACATTTAAAAACTTAAAAACAAATAAGATAATGTTTAAACCAAAAATTATATTTTAGAACCCACGTTACAATGAATTCAATTCATTGTATAGTTGAGTACCTCACTATTCAATGAATTCACTTCCTTTAATATTAAAAAATTTCGAGCATGTTATTATACCACTCAAATCTATCCTAAGATTCGCATAAGTCACACAAAGAGAGACAACCCATAAACCCTCTTTAGATGTTCCTAAACAACCCTTAAGATTAATTATAATGAGTCACATACACACTTACAAAGCATCATAAACATCAAGGTAAGTTTCTTCTACCAAAGGTGACTCTATGTCTCACTTGAGTAAGTTGTGAAGCAACCACCCATATAATACATTACACACACACTTAAGAGATCCTATAGACTCCTTACAATAGAATCATTCTAACATAACACACCAACACATAGATGATATGACATTCTCCTTCCAAAGGATATCAAAAGACCTAAATTAGTAAATAAAGAAGATAGCGTCCATAATTGACCTCTTCAAGATTACCTATGTAGTCCATAAGACTACCTCAGGCTTAGATCATGTCCACAACACCAATATCATTCCTTACTAGAGTCATCCTCAAGACTTGCGAAGATAAGACATGAAGAGACCTTCTTTTATGCCCTCTTCACATTATAGTTAAGGAATCCTTAGGTCACTTTAGATTAGGTAATTATTCATTTACATACTTCTTAACATATGTCATTAGGCCATTAGTTTATTAAGACTCATACATCACATAAAGTATATTTAAGTAATGGTCATGGACAACACCTAGGAACTCCAAGTAACACCTTCAAAGTCTATTGTGCAATGTGTAGATAGAGTCCCACACAACCACCTAAACCTCATAAAATTGTCTATTTCTAAGACTTATTTATATGATGAGAATAGACAATAAATGACATATACCATGATAACTAGAAATGGAATCCGGAGTTCTATCCTATTCCAATGAGTTTCTTCTACTTGTCAAGGATTGAACTAGAAACATCCCATAAAGGCACATGGTTAAGGAATATTAAGGAAATAGTTTGTATTCTAGTATAATTCTTTAACTAGAACTACTTCCCTTACCATACTCCCACGGTGCTAGTCTTCTTTATCATAGAGCAATTCACACATTAGGTTGACATAAAAGGGTTCCATAACAAGTTCATTATCCAATTACATTTGCGTTACAAAGGAAGGTCCACTAGGGATACCTCACAATTGAAACAAGAAGCTCATGATGACTCTTCTAAGGATTAATATGATTCCATTCTAGTCAATTAACCTTAATTCTATCATTCATTTAATTTGAAGGATACCATTACGGCTCGAGACTTCAACAATTTCTAACCTTACCACTAGGTCAATGTTTTGACGTAAAAGACTCTCTTAGGTTCATTTAAAGTCAGATGTTGTTCATATATTTGATAATAAGAGTTTAACACTCTAAATGAAGACATCGGATATTCATATTCATATATATATCAAGCAAGGGAAACAAATCAACCAAGACAAGACATCACATACTTCCCTTTTAATTCCTAATTCAAATCATTCTACAATCACATAGAAACAAACGGAAATATTCAATTCCTCTTATATACTATCATAATATCATCAATTTAACCAATATAGACTCATACAGTGAAGTAGGAATAACCAAGAGTCAACCCCAACACTATAAACGTAGTGTGAAGGACATACTCTAATATGGTCATTTAAGACAACATGAATAGGATAATACATATATGACTCCACATGTAGATATATACTGGTATAATTCATATAATAACACTACACAAATAGTCATATTACTTCAAGAAGTTGCCAACAAGGCCAAGATCATCATATTGCATAAAGTAACGCCGACAAGGCCACATCAATAACAAGTAAAACAAATAACACCTCTATCATAAGTGTACCATAACAATCACCATCTATTATAAGTATAAATAACATACAATTAAAGTAAATAGGGCATCGTACCCCCACATCATTCTCAACACTTCAATCAGAACTCAAATTACTCAATTCGATAACACAAGCCTTACCCAAGGCCATCATAACCTACAATTCAACATTAAAACTAAAATAATCAATGAAATAGGTCAAATCAATGTAAATTCATCAATATATAAAACCTAGATATCAATTTACCATAATTATTACAACAATGAATAGGCCACATAAAACTACATAAGAATTCATCATCATTAGATAAATATCAAGTAACCAAAAACTAAGTCAAAAGGTATGATTAATCCAATTTCATCGGTTTATAGGTAATGTAGGTTAAAATAATCAACAAAAAATCAATCTAACCCATAATAGACGATTAAAAAAAATTGATGGAAGAACCCATGGTAGAATCATGAAATTGGACAAATCAACTTTTAAATCTTTGAAAAACATCTTGATAGTTTGAATTCTTAAAGAAACAAGTTTCAATGATCAAAATACATAAATAAATGATGATAATTCTTAAATTTGATGAATAATTTCAACTCAAAATGTTATACCAAGATCTTTCTTGATTTTGGACTTCAATGGAATCTTTGTGAGTTCTTAAGGGATTTTGGGGTTTTTATTTAGAAAAGGATGAAGTGTTCAATGTGTTTTAGGCTTATAAACACATTTAAAATGCCCAAAATAAACCTAATAAGCCTACAATACTCTTATTTAGAAGTGGGGGTGAAATTACATGTTCACCCATAACTTGGCAGTGAACTAAACGCAGCAAAAACAGTCAATCAACAGTTGGCAGCGACGGACCGTTTGTCCACAAACGGACGGTCCTGTCCTTCCGTTGGTTGGTTCAAAGACTTCACAATATACTGTTATCACCCAATACTAAGTACCTACAAAATTACCCCATCGACGGGTCTTCTATAGGACCACGAGTCGTGATGCCTCCGTCGTTTAGGGGTTGCTTGGGATAGTCTTGTCTCCAAGTTTGGGTCCTTTGTCAAGGACGTTTGGTTTGTCCTTGGGGATGTTTTCCAGGACGTTTCCCATAAAAAAAGATAATATATGAGTTTATAACCTCAAACATGAATTTCATAAAAAATGAACACGTAAAACTCAACGAAATATGCCTAGACACATAAGGTCATTTCAAGGCATTTCTTTCGAACGTAATGGACGTTCTTGGACGTTTTACCTCCAATCTTCACAAAACATTACATACGGCTTATGCATGCTATAATAACTAATTTTAGGACCTTAAAACCTCATTAATCACACAATATCACATAAAAAGACTTATTAGGCACATAAATGACTTAGTCGTCGAACGTCTTGTTCGTCCCTTGACGTTTGACTTCCAATGCACCTAATTCTTTATACACTGACTCAATGACATATATTAGAACTATTTAGGAACTTAGACGATTATTAAAACTAAGTCAAAAGGTATGATTAATCCAATTTCATCGGTTTATAGGTAATGTAGGTTAAAATAATCAACAAAAAATCAATCTAACCCATAATAGACGATTAAAAAAAATTGATGCAAGAACCCATGGTAGAATCATGAAATTGGACAAATCAACTTTTAAAAGTTTGAAAAACATCTTGATAGTTTGAATTCTTAAAGAAACAAGTTTCAATGATCAAAATACATAAATAAATGATGATAATTCTTAAATTTGATGAATAATTTCAACTCAAAATGTTATACCAAGATCTTTCTTGATTTTGGACTTCAATGGAATCTTTGTAAGTTCTTAAGGCATTTTGGGGTTTTGATTTAGAAAAGGATGAAGTATTCAATGTGTTTTAGGCTTATAAACACATTTAAAATGCCCAAAATAAACCTAATAAGCCTACAATACTCTTATTTAGAAGTGGGGGTGAAATTACATGTTCACCCATAACTTGGCAGTGAACTAAACGCAGCAAAAACAGTCAATCAACGGTTGGCAGCGACGGACCGTTTGTCCACAAACGGACGGTCCTGCCCTTCCGTTGGTTGGTTCAAAGACTTCACAATATACTCTTATCACCCAATACTAAGTACCTACAAAATTACCCCATCGACGGGTCTTCTATAGGACCACGAGTCGTGATGCCTCCGTCGTTTAGGGGTTGCTTGGGATAGTCTTGTCTCCAAGTTTGGGTCCTTTGTCAATGACGTTTGGTTTGTCCTTGGGTATGTTTTCCAGGACGTTTCCCATAAAAAAAGATAATATATGAGTTTATAACCTCAAACATGAATTTCATAAAAAATGAACACGTAAAACTCAACGAAATATGCCTAGTCACATAAGGTCATTTCAAGGCATTTCTTTCGAACGTAATGGACGTTCTTGGACGTTTTACCTCCAATCTTCACAAAACATTACACACGGCTTATGCATGCTATAATAACTAATTTTAGGACCTTAAAACCTCATTAATCACACAATATCACATAAAAAGACTTATTAGGCACATAAATGACTTAGTCGTCGAACGTCTTGTTCGTCCCTTGACGTTTGACTTCCAATGCACCTAATTCTTTATACACTGACTCAATGACATATATTAGAACTATTTAGGAACTTAGACGATTATTAAAACAATTTTATGCTCTAGTTCACCTAAGTCATTTTTGGGGTCTTACAATCTCCCTCACTTGGACAACATTTGTCCTCGAATGACACTTGCCACTTTCCGCACACCTCAAAGAATGTATATTAAACTAGAAGCTAATAACCATTCGATACAAAGAAAAAATTAAGAATAAAATATAAATTTCACATAGTGAAGAGATAAATAACACAACAAGAAATTAGAAGAAAACTTTATAACCCATTATGCGACAAAACACACAAGGTTCATTCCAAATAGAAAAATATCATTTTATATTCGATATCATACTTATAAACATTATATCTAACTATTTTACAACAATTTTTTATTAAAGAATAAATTAGTCAATTTTTCCAAAATTGTTACAGTAACCTGTTTTAATGTTACAGTTTTGTTTAAAATTTTTTTGAAAATGCGTCTTTTAGGCAGTTAATGATATAAACATGCTAATATGCAAAGTAACATAATATTAACACATCCTACAACATAATAATAAATTCATATAATACAAAATTCGAGAATTTAATGGAATTGAATTTCAACAAAACTCTTAAACATCATGCACATGCAACATGCTTCTATACCATTCTATCTCATATACTAACCATACTCCCCCACTTAAAAGAAACTCATATTACATCAAGATAAAGAGAACTTAACAATATCATCATCACTCTCATCTGTCTTCTCCCATCTAGACAGGAGTGAATAGAAACACCTCTTTGTTGGAGCATCATCCTTTAGAACACTAGGAGCAAGTTTCTTACCCTATTTTCCTCTAGAAGCAATCTTCGTACAATCTTTCACCTTGTGTCCTTCCTTACGACAACCAAAGCAACTCCCCGTACCCAATAGACACTCACCATAAAATTTCTTGCCACATATGGCACAAGTAGGTTTGATCTTTTGCGAACCACCTCCTTTGTCCAATTTCACCTTAGCACTATTAGGTTCTTCTTGAGTTTGCGCCCTCTTCTTAAACCTAGTTGGCTCTTGATCATTATCACCACTCCTTTTCAAATTTCTATCCATCCTTTTAGGTTTAGACTCTTCATTCGATTGTACATACACCATGAGTATAGCTAGGGTCATATCATCATATAACATAGTGGTACGACATTCCTCCATCAATAAGTCGGCTACTCCGGAGACAAAGCGACTCATTTAAACTTTTGGATTAGACACAAGAGAAGGGGAATATCTAGAAAAGTTTGATAATTTCAAAAAGTACTCCTCAACAGTCATATTGCCTTGTTTGAGAAAGATAAACTCCACCACCTTAACTTCTCTCCTCTCTCGGGGAAAGTACTTACCAAGAAAAGCTTCCTTAAATTCATCCCACTTAATAGGACCTAATTCTTCCAGCCTATTGTTCTTCTATTCAGTGTACTAAATTTTAGAAACATCCCTCAATTGATACGAAGCCAACTCCGCCTTCTCCCTAAATGTGACCACTATTCCACTGAACACCTTGTACACTCCATCAAGAAACTCTTGTGGATCCGCCCCCATCTTAGAGCCAAGAAAGACAGGAGGATTCATCCTAACAAAATCTCTCAACCTTGATGTCATAGTGCTCTCTACAACCCTAGGCACCATAGTAAAATTCGCTTGAGTAGTCACGGCTCGGTCTAAAGAAACCAAAGACTTTCTAATCTCTTTATTAGTAAAATCCGTATGAACTACCGACACTTCATTACCTCCTTCCACATTAGGAATATGATTATCTTTGGAAGGCAATTCAACACCTTGAGAACCTTGCACAGCTTGTCCATCTTGAGGAACTTGCTCAACTTAAGGGGTAATCTACTCATTCATCTTCTCCTCTTCAAAACTTTAAGCGGTCACCCTTCTTGTATTCATCTCCTAGAAACACAAGGAAACACTTTCAACAGGATACTAATAATATTTACTGTACCGCACGACATGGGAGTAGAAAAAAGGGGGAACTTTATCGTCCTATAGCCTCTTTCACATAGATGTGTTGCGACTCACATCGATGGTCAAGACTCAACTAGACATGACTTGATGAGACTTTTTGATTTCTAATACTACTTTCACAAACCTATGATTTGATACCAAGCTTGTCATATCCCAAAACCAAATCCTAGAAGATAGGGGCAATATCGGATAGAAACCGGCTTACTTGACCTCTCAGATATCTTATGCAACCCTTTCATATTATTCATCGCATAAACATTGTTAAAAGTAGTGTGGATTAAAAAATTTCACAAAACATAATATAGTCTTTAAAAATCTCTGTCATGTAATGCAATAGGAAATACTAAGTGTCAATCTCATCATCTTAAGACACAAGAATACTTGGGACACGACCCATACAAAATACTAATATAGAAATACTTAGTCTATTACAATACTTTGAATAAAAAAAATAAAAGACATATATGACCTCGAGTCAAAAGTGGACATACTTCGACTTCTGTTTAACGATGTTGTGGTCCAACTCTTAATTTTCAAAAATCTCCTCTCCTTCCAAGAACTATATAGATATATAAAAGCATGAAGTTAGTTCAACCACATGTACCATGTATGACATTATGCATAAAAATCATGAAAATAGACAATTATTTGAAATATACATATTTTCATTTAAATTTTTTATAATAATCATAAGAACAACATTTAGCAACTTATAAAACACATAAGATAACATTTAAACAAAAAATAATATTTTAGAACCCACTTTACAGTGAGTTCAATTTAGTGTACATTGGAGTACCTCTCTGTTACAGTGAATTCACTTCATTTTATATTAAACACTCTTTAGCATGTTTATACCACTCAAAGCTATAGTAAGATTAACTTAAATCACACAGAGAGAGATCTCCCATACATCCTCTCTAGATGTGCCTAAACGACCCTTAAGATTTCTTTTAATGAGTCACATACACACTTACAAAGCATCATAAACATCAAAGTAAGATTCTTCTACAAAATGTGACTCTAAGTATCACTTGAGTGAGTTGTGAAGTGACCACCCATACAATCCGTTACACACACACTTAAATGATCTATAGACACCCTAGAATAGAATCATTCTCACGTAATACGCCAACACATAGATGATGCGACATTCTCCTTCCCTAGTCTATCAAAAGACCTACTTAAGTAAATCAAGAAGATAGTTTCCATAATTGACCTCTTAAAGATTACCTAAATAGTCCTTAAGACTACTTAAGCATTAGATTATTTCCGCAACACCAATCAAGTTCCCTAACTAAAGACATTCTCAAGACTTTGGAAGATAACACTTGAAGAGATCATCTCTTATGCCCTCTTCACGATTTAGCTAAGGAATCCTTAAAGCACTTTCGATTAGGTTCTTATTCATTTATATACTTTTTAACATAAGTCATTACTTCATTACTTCTTTATTTCATTAATACTCATACATCACATAAAGGACATTCAAGTAATGGTCTTGTACAAGACCTAGGAACTCCAAGTAACAGGTTTAAAGTCTATTATGTAATGTCTACATAGTATCCCATGCCACCACCTAAAACTCATAAACTTTTCTAATGCTACTAGGTATTCCACATGATTATAATAGGAAATAACTTAATAGACCATCCTAGCAAGGCATGAATTCAGAGTTCCAACCTACTCCGATGAGGGTATTCTACTTTCAAAGGGTAGAACGAGGACACATCCCATGTACACACATGGTTAAGGAATATTATGGTATTTTATGTACTCCAGTCTCATTCTCAAGTAGAGCTATATCGCACTCTAGTCTCATTCTCAAGTAGAAATGCAAACCATAACATATTCGCTCGGTGCTAGCCTTTGTTCTCAAAGAGTAATTTCAATCTAAGGAACATATGAAAAGGTACAATCTCTTAGTCGTTAACTAGTCATAATGTACATACACAAGATGGGTTCACTAGTGCTGCCAATTGATGAGCTCTAAGGATAGCTCATTCTTAACCTTCTTTCTATAGAAGATTCTTCGTATTAGTCATGCTTTGAAGGGCACCATCTTAGGTCTACCGATCCTATACTTTAATTAAACATTATTCCATACACATACAATACAAAGGTGCATAATCCTACTAAGTCAATATATTGATATACATCATATACATTAATCAAGTAAGGAACAATAATCTACAAAAATAATAAACAACATACTTTACTTTATTTAGGATGCATAGGATTCTTCAAATCACTTAGGAATAACCTTTATCATAATTATGTCACCCTATATATAACTATAACATTATCAATATAATCATCATAGACTCATATATTCAAGTAGAAATAATCATGTATCAATTTGAAGGATACACAAAAAAAACACATAGTCATAGTCCAACATGATCACTAATATACATAGGAGAGAACATACTTTCACGTAACTAGATGATAGATAGATATGATCATACTTCACATAGTCTATTAGACAAATCATCATAATACTTCAAATAGTGCTGACAAGGACATGATCATCAATTCCAAGTATAAATCATAATAACAGATATAACTAGTTCAGTTAATCATATAATTAGAAATCTAAGACCAAATTAGACATAAATTGCATATGATCTTTACATCATTAGAAAGCCAAAAATAAGCTACTCATTCATTCATAAGTATATAGACATGATTACTTAACCCATGAAATAGTCAAAATAGGAATTTGCATGGACTTCATGGGTTCAAAAGAATTATAGTTTTAAAACCTAGTATTAAAATCAATTTAATTCTAAAACATTGATTGAGAAACCATTATGCAAGAACTCATGGCAAGAATCATAAAATTGGAAAATCATTGGAATTGTCTCCTTCATGAAAGAGATTCCAAGGATGAATAACCATATCTTATATATGGACAATAATCGAAATGTTTGTTGGAAATTCAAAACCATAGTCTTCTTCCTCAAGCTTTTTCTAGTTCTTCAATGGAGTTTGGAAAAGAGAGTGTTCTTGAGAGATTAAAGTGAATTTCGTGTGGTTCTAGTTTGGGACATTTATTTCTGGTCTAAAACTGACTTAATATGTATATATAGAAATCCCATAGGTTACCCTAATGACCTCCCACTTAATTTACCTAAAACACCCCTCTTAATTAGATTACAAATAGGAGAACATTTGACCTAGCCTAATTCAGGTTTTGACCATGATTTTTAATTAATTAAGTTGTCAATTTAATTTATTAAGTTATCTAGCATATATACTAAAGTACTCCTAAGTATTTAGGACCATAACCAACTCTTTGCACCATCCTAGGTAAGGTAATAGGTTATTTATTACTTGACTTAACCGAAATATGGAAATTACTTCGTTGTTTCGGTTTGGTCCATTTAAATTAATTTATTTGGTTGATAATATCATTCATTATGTAACCTAGGGTAATTAATAAAGTACTTCTATGTTTTTGGGACCATAGACAACCCTTTTGGACCATCCTAGGTTAGGTACTAGGATATTTCTTTAGTTAGTTATTCATTTAGGTCATTTGGTAGGTCTTGGTATTTCTGGCACCCTCGTTAGTTAATTTTAGTTTTGCCTAGGTTATGTAATTATTAAGGAACGTTAGTTAGCACCTAGTATATTTAGGGAGCTTGGTTCCACGTGATCTTACAAGGCTGCCCCCTAACCACCTAACCGATTCGGCTGGGGCTTGTCTTTTGGCCGTTGGTAGCACATATTTTTGCACATGTGTTTCCGTGTACTTTCCCCAACCCTTCACTCTGGAAATATCAGTAATTGGCCATGGATTCTCACTATATCCTTTGGTACAGCTTAATCTACATGGTCATTTTAAATGGTTATGCGCTATGGTACCTAGGCTTGACACTTGGATTACTCGTACCTAATGTGTGTGACCTATAATGGAAAAAAATTATATTAGGGTCTTCATTAAAGGTACAACAAGCTTGGATTGGGGCATTTTAACATCAAGGTGTATTCTAAACTTTGATAATTCATAGAAATTGTCTAATACCCTTAAGCCAATATTATCCAATATGCCCAATATTACTCAATATTGGACATTGGGATGCCTATGTACCCCCAATACCTATTCTTAAAATCTATCAGGCTCTTCAATATACAAGTACATTTTCTGGAATGTTACATGAAGGATAAAAACACATACCTCAATGATGATAATTTTTACACATTGATGAAGAATTTCCTCTCAAAATGTCACACCAAGATCTTCCTTGATTTTGGACGTCAATGGAGTCTTTTGAAGTTCTGAAGGGATTTTGGGGTTTTGATTATGAAGGATGAAGTCCTCAATGTATTTTAGGCGTATAAACAGATTAAAAATACCCAAAATACCCCTAATAAACCACACAGACATTGGGTAGTACACACGGTCGGATAAAGTTAGGCGTGGCGTGCCATCATCGCCTATAGGAAACACACAAGGTCAGAAGATTTCGGGCGTGACATGCCATCATCGCCCTTAGGTAGCACACCAGTTCTGACGACGTCAGATGTGGAATGCCATCATCACCTTAAACAACATAAACGGTCGTACGAAGTCATGGGAGGCATGACATCATCTCTCTTGGAATGAACACAAAGTTAGCGGACATCGGGCATGGCATTCAATTATTGCCCTTGGACAACATAGGTAGGCTCTTACGACGTCAAGCGTGGCATGTCATCTTCGCCCTTTTACAACATACACGGTAAGACGATTTCGGGTGTGGGATGTTATCATCTCCCTTGGACTACAGACACGATCGGATGACGTCAGGAGTGAAATGCTTTCATCGCCCTTAGGCAGCACACAATGTCAGACGACGTTGGGCGTTAAATGCCATGATTGCCCTTGGAAAGCATACACGGTCAGACTATGTCGGGCATGTCATGTTATCATCACCCTTGGTCAGCACAAATCGTCAGACGACGTCAATCGTGGCATGCTCGCATGGCCTGTGGGCAACAAACACGGTCGTATGGTGTTAGGATTGGCATTCCATCATAGCCCTTGAGTAGCACACACGGTCAAACAACTTCGGGCATGACATTCTATCATCACCCTAAGGAATCATATACGGTCCATCTATGTTAGGCGTGGAATGCAACAAGGCCCTTGAGTAAGACACACAGTCCATCTATGTCGGGTGTGGCATGCCTTCATCGCTTTTGGACATCACATTAGGATGAATGACTCACACAGATGCGGAAGATGTCGAGCGTGGAATTCTAACAACGCCCTGAGGTAGCACATGCAGTCGCACGACATTGGGCATTACATGCCATTAATTCCCTTGGGCAACACACATGGTCAGACTACGTTTGGTGTGGCATGGCATATTCGCCGTTGGGCAGCACACACAGTCGGACTATGTTTGGCGTATCATGTCATAATTTCCCTTGGATAGCACAGATGGTCGTATGATTTTGGGCGTGGCATGTCCTCATCTCCCTTGGACAGCACACGCGATCGGACCACGTGCCGCATGGCCCTTGGGTAGCACACACAGTCGCATTACGTCGGGCGTGGCATGCCATCATCTCTATTGGACAGAACACATGGTCGAACGATGTCGGGTATGACATGATATCATTGCCCTTGCGCGGCACACAAAGTTGGACGACGTTGACTGTGGCATGAATCATCGCCCTAGGGCAGCATACACGGTCGGACGACGTCAGGCGTGATATGTTATCATCGCCCTTGGACAGAACACATGGCCTGACAACATCGGGAATCGTATGTCTGTATCTCCCTTGTGCAGCACACACGGTCGAACAACGTACATGTGGCATGCAATCATTGCCCTTGGGTAGCACTCAGAATCGAATAATGTGTGGCGTCAAATGCCATCAATAACCTTTCACTTCATACATGCTCGGACTACGTCGGGCGTGCCATGTTATCATCGCCTTTGGTCAGCACACATGGTAGAACGACATCATGTATGGCATGTCGCATGGCCCTTGGGGAACAAACACGGTTGCATGCCGTCCGGCGTGGCATGCAATTATTGCCCTTGTGAAGCACACAAGGTCGAATGTCACAGGGCGTCACATAGCATCATCGCCCTTTGGGAGTAAAAACAGTCGGATAATATCGGGCGTGGAATGCCCTATGGCTCTTGGGCCGCACACAAAGTCAGATGACGTTGGGCATGGCATGCCATGATTGCCTTTGGATAGCACAGACATACGGACGACGTATGGCATGGCATGCCATCATCGCACTTCGAGTGCACAAACTTTCATACGACTTTGGGCGGGAATACCATCATCTCCCTTGGGTAGCACAAATGGTCGGATGACGTCCCGTGTTACATGCCATGATTGTCATTGGGCAACACACACTGTTGGACTATGTTGGGTGTGACATGTCCCATTGCCATTGGGCAAAATAAACGGACGCACGACATCGGAAGTGGCATGCCATCATCGTGCATTGGGCAGCACACACGGTTAGACAATGTCAGTCATGACATGCCATCATCACCCTTGGGCAGAACAGACGGTCGAACTATGACATGCTTGGGATGTATGCATGGCCCTTAGGAAGCACACACGTTTGGACGACATCGGGTGTGGCATATCATCATAACCCTAGGACAGCATACACAATCGATCGACGTCGGGCATGGCATGCCATTATCGCCCTTTGATAGATCACAGGGTCAGATGACGTCGAGTATGGCATGCAATCATCACCCTTGGATAGCATACAACATCGTACAACGTCCAGCGTGGCATGATATAATCTCTATTTTGCAGCACAAAAGGTAGGAGGACATCGGGAGTTAGATGCCATCATTGCCATTGGGATGCACACACAGTCGGGCTACGTCGGGCGTTGCATGCCATCATCTTCTTTGGATAGCACACACGAACAGACGACATCGGACGTGCCATGATATCATTGCTCTTGGATATCACACACAGTTGGACGATGTTGAGTGTGGCATGCTAGCAAGGTTCGTAAGCAGCACACACGGTCGAACGACGTCGAGTGTGGCATGTCATCATCGCCCTTGTACAACACATACGATCGAATAATATCGGGTGTGGAATACCATCATCGCCTTTGGGTAACACACATAATTAAACGACGTCAGGCATGGAATGTCATCATCACCCTTGGAAAGCATACGTAGTCGGACGACGTGGGCGAGGAATGATATCATCACCCTTTGACGACAAACACGATATAATCATATTGGGTGTAGCATCCCCGCATGGACCCTGGGTAGCACACAGGGTTGATGACATCGGATGTGGCATGCCATCATTGCCATTGGGCATCACACATTGTCGGACGACATCGGGTGTGACATGCTATTATCGCCCTTGGGTAGAACACATTGTAAGACGACGTCGAGCGTGACATATCATCATCGCCATGGACATCATACACGATCGAATAACGTCTGGCATGGAATGTTATCATTTCTCTTTGACATAATACATGTTCAGATGACATCGGGAGTGGCATGCCCGCATGCCCTTGGGCAGCATACATGGTTGTATGACATCAACTTGGCGTGCCATCATTGTCATTGGGCAGCACACACTGTTGTACGACGTCCGTCATGGAATTCCATCATCACCCGTTGACAACATACACGGTTGGACTACGTCGGGTGTTCCATGTTATCATCTCCCTTGGTTAGCAGACATGGTCGGACAACAACAGGCATGACATGCCATCATCGCCCTTGGGCAGCACACATAATCGAACTACATCGGGCGTGGCATGCCTACATGGCCCTTGAGCCGCACACATGGTCTGACTATGTCGAGCGTGGCATACTATTATCTCCCTTGGACAACGCACAAGATGAGACTACGTCGAACATGGAATGCCATCATCTCCCTTGGGAAGCACACACAGTAGGACGCCGTCCGCTGTGGCTTTCCATCACGATCCTTTACTAGCACACACAGTTGGACGACATTGAGCGTGGTATGCCATCATCGACCTTGGACAACACACACATGATTGGACTAGGTCTGGCGTGCCATGATAATATCGTCCTTGAGAAGGAAACACGGTCGAACAACGTCGGGCGTAGTATGCCATCATTGCCCTTTGACAGCATACACAGTTGAACGATGTTTGGCTTGGCACGTTATTATCGCCTTTATAGAGCACACACGATTGGACGACATCGGGCGTGGAATGCTCTCATGGCCCTTGGGTTGCACACACGGTCGGATGACATCGAGCATGGAATACAATCATCACACTTTTGCAACTCAAACGGTCGAACGACGTCTGGTGTGACATGCAACCATCGCCCTTTTGCAGCACACACGGTCGGCAACATCGGGCGCGACATTCCATCATAGCCCATTGGCAGTTGAACTGGTCGAAAGACGTAGGACGTGGCATGCTATTATCCCTCTTTGATACCACACACTGACGGACGATGTCAAGCGTGGCATGTACACATGGCCCTTGGAAAACACGGTCAGACTACATCGGGCGTGGCATGCTCAATGGTCCTTGGGCAGCACCAATGGTCAGATGACTTCGGGCGTGGCATGCAATCATCGCCTTTGGAAGGCACACACGGATGGACGATGTCAGGCATGGTATATCATCACTGTCCTTGGACTGCACACACGGTCCATCGATGTCATGCGTGGAATCTATCATCGCCCTTGGGCAACACACATGGTCGGACGATTTCGATCATGATATGCAATCATCACCCTTTGGCAGCACACAGAGTCTAACTACGTAAGGCTAAGCATGAACGCATGGACCTTGGGAAGCACACATGATCGGACGACCTCTAGCATGGCATGACATCATCGCCCTTGTTTAACATACACGGACTGATGACATCGGGTTTGCATCTTATCATCGACCTTTGATAGAACACCCGGTTGGACGCCGTTGGAAAGGCATGCCCGCATGGACCTTTGGCAGCACACACGGTCAGACAACGTCGGCGTGGAATTCCATCATCGTACTTGGGTAGAACACACGGGTAGACGCCATCGGGATTGGAATGCCATCATCACCCTTGGATAACATACACAGTAGGACTACGTCGAGCATGCCCTATTATCATCACCCTCGGTCAGCACACACAATCCGAAGACATCAAGCGTGGCATGTCTGCATTGACCTTAGGCAACACACATGGTCGCACGACGTCAGGCGCGACATGCCATCATTCCCCTTGGGCAGCACACACGATCGGACAACGTAGGGCATGACATTCCATCATCACCCTTGGGCCGCACACAAGATTTGAATACATTGGGCATGGCATGCCCACATGGACCTTGGGTAACACACACAGTCAGACGACATCGGGCATGACATGCCATCATCACCCTTGGGAAGCACACACAGTCACACGATGTTAGGCATAACACGCCATCATCACCTTTGTACAGGACAAACGGTCGGAAACGTCGGTCATGGCATGACATCATCACCCTTGGAAAATATACATGGTCGAATGACGTCGGGTGTGGGATGTTATCATCGCTCTTTAGCACAACACTCGGTAGGACAAAGTCAGGCGTGGCATTCCCGAATGGCCGATGGGAAGCACACACATTAGGATAACGTCGGTCGTGGCATGATATTATCGCCCTTGGAAAACACATACGGTTTGACGACATTAGATGTGGCATGTTCGCATCGCCCTTGGGAAACACACACAGTCGGATAACATCAGGCATGGCATGCCATCATCCTTCTTGGGCAACGTACACGGTCCGATGTTATCGGGTGTGATATGCTATCATCGAACTTGGGCAACACACACTATCGAACGATTTTGATTGTCGTATGCCATCATACACTTTGGAAAACACACACTATAGGAATACGTCAGGCTTGGAATGCCATCATCGCCATCATACACTTTGGAAAACACAAACAATAGGAATATGTCAGGCTTGGAATGCCATCATCGCCATCATACTCATTGGAAAACACAATGTATAGGAATACGTCAGGCTTGGAATGCCATCATCGCCCTAAGGTAGCACAAACAGTCGGACAACGTCGAGTCTGGCATGACATCATCGCCCAGTGATTGCACATAAGGCCTGACGATGTTAGGCATGGCATGTCCGCAAGGGCCTTGGGCAGCATAAATATCTGGACAACGCGGGCGAGACATGCATCATTGCTATAGGGTAACACCCATGGTAGGATGACGTCGGGTGTTGTTTGCCCATATGGTCCTTGGGCAGCACACATGGTCGAACGACGTCGAGCGTCGCATGCCACCATTGCCATTGGGCCGCACACGCACTCGGACAACGTCGGGCGTGGAATGCCATCATGGCATTTGGGCAGCATAGACGGTTGGACAACATCGTACATGGCATGCAAAAATCTCTCTTGGAAAGCATACATGGGAAGAGGACATCTGGCGTGGCATGTTATCATCTCCTTTGGACAGAACACACTATCGGAGGAGATCGGGCGTGGTGTTCCCGCATAGCCCATGGGCAGAACATACGGTCGATTGACATCTGGCGTGGCATGCATAGTTGCCCTTGGATAGCACACTCTGTCGGATGACATCTTGTGTGACTTGGTCCGATGACATCGAGCGTCGCATGCCATCATCGCCCTTGGAAAACACACGGTCGGACAATATCGGGCGTGGCATGACATCATCTTCCTTGGACAACACAAACGATCGGACATGGCGTGCCATCATCTCACTTAAACAGCACACAGGATGGGACGACATCGGGAATGGAATTCCATCATCTCTTTTGGAAAGCATACATTGTCGGATAACGTTTGGTGTGTCATGTTATTATCACCCTTTGACAGCACACACAATGGAAGGACATCGGGAGTGGTATGCCTGCATGGACCTTAAGCAGCACACACGGTCGGATGGCGACAAGAATGGCTTGTAATCATTGCACTTGGTTAACATACATGGTCGGATGACGTCAGGCCTGGAATGTTACTATTGCCCTTGGACAATACACACGGTCGAACGACGTCGATCGTGGCATGCCATAATCACCCTTGGGCAACACACACGATCATACAATATCGGTCGTGGCATGACATCATATCCCTTGGACTGCACACACGGTCGGCCGACATCAGGCATGGCATGCCCGCATGGGCCTTAGGCAGCACACAAAGTGTGACGGTGTCAGGCGTGGAATGTAATCATCGCAGTTGGACAACAAAAAATGGTCATACGACATCGAGTGTGGCATGTTATCATTGCCCTTAAAAAGACACACGGTCGGAAGATGTCGGGTGTTAGATGCCATCTATGACCTTAGGAAAACCCACACAGATTGACTACGTCAGGTTTGGCATGCCATGTCACCCTTGGACACCACAAACGGTCGGACAACGTAAGGCGTAGCATGCCATAATTTCCTTTGGATAAAAAACACATACGAACAACATCGGACTTTGCATACAATCATCGCTCTTGGACAGCACACACGGTCGGACAACGTCAGTTATGGCATGTCATCATCGCCTTTGGACAACACACATGGACGAACAACATCGGACGTGGAATTCCATAATCGCTCTGGGACAACATATACGGTCGAACGACGTTGGGCGTGGCATACAAGAATAGTCCTTGGGTAGCACACACGGTCAGACGATGTCGAGCGTGGCATGCTATAATCGCACTTAGACAACACACACGATCACACTACGTCAGTCATGGCATGCCGCACCCACGATAAGACTACGTCGGCTGTGACATGCCGTAATCACCCTTGGGCAGTACATAATATCTGAAAACATCGGGCGTGACATTCATTCATCTCTCTTGAGCAACACACAGACTCAGACTACGTCTTTCGTGGCATGCCATCATCTCCTTTGGACAAAACACACGGTTGTATGACATCGAGCGTGGCATGACATCATCTCCCATAGACGGGACACACAGTAGGACGATGTCAGGCGTGGCATAACATCATCGCTGTAGGACTACACACACGCTCGTACGTTGTCGGGCGTGGCATGCCAGCATGGCCCTTGGGTAGCACACACAGTCAGACTGTGTCAGGCATGGTATGCAATAATTAAACTTGGACAACATACACGGTCGGACTATGTCGGGTGTGGCATCTAATCCTCTCCATTGGACTGAACACATGGTCGAACAACGTCGAGCGTTAGATGCCATCATTGCCCTTGGGTAGCAAACACTTTTTGACTACATCTGGCGTGGCATGTCATCTCGCCCTTGTAAAGCATAAAAGGTCGGACAACGTCGAGCGTAGCATGCCATCTTCCCTTTTGGAGAATACACAAGGACGAACGACATCGGATGTGGCATACCATCATCCCTTTAGGGCAGTACACGTGGTCGAACAACGCAGGTGTGGGATGCAATCATTGCCATTGGATAACACTTAAGCTTGGACGACATCGGATGTGGAATGGCATTATCGCACTTGGGAAGCATACACATTCGGACGACGTGGGTCGTGGCATGTTATCATCGCCCTTGGATAGCACACACGATCGGAGGACATCGGGTATGGCATGCCCGCACCACCCTTAAGAAACACACACAGTCGGACGGCGACGGGCATGGCATGCAATCATTGCACTTGCACAACATACATGGTAGAACAACGTCAGGCGTGGCATGTTATTATCACCCTCTGTTAGAACACACGGGTGAACGACATCGATCGTGGCATGCCATCATTGCCTTGGGTAGCACACATGTCCAGACAATGTCGGGCGTGGCATCATCTCCCTTGGACAGCACACATAGTGGGACATTGTCGGGTGTGGCATGCCATCATTGCCCTTGGACTGCGCACACAGCCGGACGACATCGGACGTGGCATGCCTTCAAGGGCCTTGGGCACACACACGATCTTACGGTGTCAGGTGTGGCATGCAATAATCGCAATTGGACAAAGTACACATTCAGACCACGTCGAGTGTGGCATGTTATCCCCGCCCTTGGAAAAAACACAAGGTCGAATAACATCCGACGTAAGATGCCATTATGGCCCTTGGGCAGTGCACACGGATGAACTATGTTGGGAATGGAATACCATCTTGCCCTTGGACAGCACAAATTGTCCTACAAGGTCAGGCATGGCATGCCATCATTGCATTTGGACAACACACACGGACGAACAATATCGGACGTGGCATACAATCATCACTCTTTGACAGAACACATGGTCGGACGACATCGTGCGTGGCATATCATCATCGCCTTTTGAAAACACACATGGACGAACGACATCGAACTTATCAGGCCATAATCGCTCTTGGACAACACATATGGTCGGAAGACATCGAGCGTGGCATGCAAGAGTAGTCCTTGGGCAGTACATATGATCAGATTACGTCGGGCATGGCATGTCACATGGCCCTTGGGTAAAACACATGGTCAATCGACGTCGTCCATGACATGTCTTCATCGCCCTTGGGCAGCACACACTATCGGACGAGGTCTGGCGTGATATTTTTTCATCGCCCCTGGTAAGCACACACGCTCGAACTACGTCTGGCGTGGCATGCCATCATCTCCCTTGAATAGAACACACGATTATACAAGGTCGAGCCTGTCACTACATCATCGCCTTTGGGAAGAACACACGATTGGACAATGTCGGGCGTGGCATGAAATTATGTACCATGGAAGGTACACATGGTCGACGACGTCAAGCGTGGCATTTTGTCATCGCCCTTGGGCAGCACACACAGTCATACGGTGTCGGGCGTGTCATGCAATCATTGCACATGGATAACATACACGGTTAAACTATTTCATGTGTGGCATGTAATCATCGTCCTTGGACTGAACTAACGGTTGACAAAATTCAAGCATTAGATGCCATCATTGCCCTTGGTTAGCAAACACGGTTGGACTACCTCGGGCGTGGCATGCCATCTCGCCCTAGGAAACCACATAAGGTCAAACAACATCGGGCGTGGCATGCCATCTCATCCTTGGAAAGCATACACAGTCGGAAGACGTTGTTCATAGCATGTTATTATCGCTCTTGGACAGCATACACTATCGGAGGACATTGGGCGTGGCATGCCCGCACGGACCTTGAGAAACACACACTGTCAAACGGCGATTGGCGTGGCATGAAATCATTGCACTTGGAAAACAGACACAGACGACGTCGGGTGTGACATGTTATTATCGCCCTCTGTTAGAACACACGGTCCAACGACATGGTCGGAAAATGTCAGGCGTGGCATGACATCATCTCCCTTCACCAGCATCGGGCTTGGCAACGCATCATCGCCCTTGGAGAGCACACACGGTTGGACTACTTCGGGCGTGCCAATGCATCATCGCCCTTGGAATACACACACGGCCGGACGACGTCGAGCGTGGCATGTTCGCTTGGGCCTTGGGACGCACACACGGTCTGACGGTGTCAGGTGTGGCATGCAATAAATGAAGTTTGAAAAAGTAAGCAATCAGACGATGTCTAGTGTGGCATGTTATCATCGCCCTTAGAAAGAACACATAGTAAAAAAACATCAGGCGTTCGATGCCATCATTGCACTTGGGCAGTACACACGGTTTGACTACGTTGGGAATGTCATTCTATCTCGCCCTTGGACAACACAAACAGTCGGACAAGGCCAGGCATGGCATGCCATCTTTGTCTTTGGACAACACACAAGAACGAACAACATCGGACGTTGCATACCATCATCTCCCTTGGACAGCACACATGGTCGGACGACATTTGGCGTGGCATGTAATTATCGCCTTTGGAAAACACATATGGACGAATGACATAAGACTTATAAAGCCATAATCGCTATTAGACAACACATACAGTCGGACGACGTCAGGCGTGGCATGCAAATGTGGTCATTAAGCACCACACACGATTGGATTACGTCGGGCATGGCATGCCGCATGGCCCTTGGGAAACTCACTTGGATAGAAAACACTGTCGAAAGTTAGATGCCATCATTACCCTTGGGAAAATCACACAATTGGACTACGTCGGGCATGGCATGCCATTTCGGCATTCGACAGCATAAAAGGTCAGACAACGTCTGGTGTGGCATGACAGATTTGCCATTGGACAACACACACGGACGAAGAACATCAGACGTGTCATACAATCTTCGCTCTTGGACAGCACACACGGTCGATGACGTCTGGTGTGGCTTGCCATTATCGCGTTTGGACAACATACATGGAAGAACGACATTAGACATAGCATACCATAATCTCTCTTCGATAGCACATACTATTGGACGACATAGGGCGTGGCATGAAAGAAGATTTCTTGGGAAGCACACATGGTCTGACGACATTGAGCGTGTCATGCCATCATCGCCCTTGCACAACACACACGATCAGACTACGTCGAGCATGGCATGCATCATGGACCTTGGGAAACACATATGGTTGGACGAAGTCGGCCATGACATGCAGTCATCACCCTTGGGAAGCACACACTGTCGAACGACGTCGGGGGTGACATTTCATCATCGTCCTTGGGCAGCACACATGGTCGAACTACGTATAACACGACATGCCATCATCTCCCTTGGACACAACACACGGTCAAACGATGTCCCATGGAAAGAACACATGGTTGGACAATGTTGGACGTGACATGACATCATCTCCCTTGCATACTACACACTGTTGGAGAATGTTTTGCATGGAATACCATTATCACCCTTGGACATCATACACAGTCAGACGACATCAGGCGTGATATGTAATCATCATCGTTGGACACAACACATGATCAGACGATGTAAGGTATGACATTGCGCATGGCTGTTTCGCAGAACACACGATCGGACGCTGTCGGGCATGGCTTGCCATCATCGCCCTTGGAAAGCAAAGACGGTCGGACTACGTTGGGCGTGCCATTTTATCATCTCCCTAGGTCAGCATACACAGTCGGATGACGATAAGCATGGACTTCCTTCATAGCACATAGTTAAAACACACAGTCACAGGACGTTTGGCGTAGCATGCCATCATAGCCCATGGGCAACAAACATGGTCAGACGATGTCGGGCTTGACATGCCATCATCCCTCTTAGGTAGAACACATGGTTAGACGACGTTGAGCGTGAAATGATGTCATCACCCTTGGGTAGCACACACTTTCATACTACGTTGGGCGTAGCATGCAACATGACTCATGGGTAGTAACACCATTAGATGATATCAGGCGTTGCATTCTGTCATCGCCTTTGTACATTATATAAGGACGGGCGACATCAGGCGTGGCATGCCATCATCTCCCTTGGACTTCAGACACTGTCGGACGACGTCAAATATGGCATTCCATACTCACCCTTAGGAAACACAGACTGTCATACGACATAGAGACTTACATTCCATCATTGCCCTTGGGCAGCAAATTTGGTTTGACTACGTCGGGCGTGGCAAGCCATCGACGCCCTTGGACAGCACTTATAGTTGGATGACATAAAACATGGTGTGTCATTATCGCCACTGGGCAGCACAGACGGTCGTATGCCATCGGGAGTGGAATTCCATCATCGCTATTAAGAAGCATACACGGTCGAATGATGTCGCGCGTGGTATGTTATCATAGCCCTTGGAAAACACACACGATCTAAGGAAATCATGCGTGGCATGCCCGCACGTCCCTTGAGCAGATCACACGGTCTAAAGGTGAAAGGTGTTGCATGAAATCGTTGCACTTAGACATAATACATGGTTGGACTACGTCAGGCATGTCATGTTATGATCGCCCTTGAACTGAACACATGGTCGTACTACGTCGGGCATGTCATTCAATCATCGCCCTAGAACGACACAGACGATCGTAATACATCTGGCATCGCATGCATCATGGACCATAAGAAACACACATGGTCTTACGACGTCTGTCGTGACATGCCGTTATCGCCCTTGGATAGCACACATTAACAGACGACGTCGGGCGTGACATTCCGTCATAGCCCTTGGGCAGAACACATGGTCGGACTACGTCTAGCATGGCATGCCATTATCTCCCTTGGATAGAAAACACGGTTGAACGACTTTTATCATGGCATGCCATCATCACCCTTGTGAAGCACACGCGGTTGGACAATGTCGGGCTTGGAATGACATCCTCTCCCTTGGACGGTACACACAGTCGGAAGACGTTAAACATGGCATGCCATCATCGCCCTTAGACTGCACACACGATTAAACAACGTCAGTCGTGGCATGCAAGATAGCCCTTGGTAATCACACACGGTCACACAGTGTTTGGTATGGCATGCAATCATTTCACTTGGACAACAAACACGGTCGAACGATGTCGGGTGTGGCATGTAATCCTCGCCCATGTGCAGAACACATGGTCGGACGACATCAAGCGTTTGATGCCATCATTGCCATTAGGAAGCAAACACAGTAGGAGTACGTCGGGTGTGGCGTGCCATCTCGCTCTTGGAGAGCATACAAGGTCGGAGAATGTCAGGTGTGGAAAGCCACCATCCCCTTTTGAGAATACACACAAACGAACGACATCATACGTGGCATGCCATCATCTTTTTGGACAGCACTAAAGATGTCGGGCATGGCATGCAATCATCACCCATGGAAACTATACACGGTCCGACAAAGTCAGGCTTCACATGCTTGCATGGACCATGGGCAGCACACACGGTCGAATAACATCGGGCGTGGCATGCTATCATCTCCATTGGGCAGCACACAAGGTCAAAAAACATCGGGCATGACATGCCATCATCTCCTTTGGGCAACAACCACGGTCGGACAATGTTTGTCATGATATACACTTATCGCCCTTGGACAACATACATGGTTAGACGACATCGGGCGTGTCATGTAATAATTGACGTTGGACAGAACACACGATCAGACGACGTCATTAAAAAAATGCATGCATGGCCCTTTAAGTAGAAGACATGGTCGGACGACGTTGGTGTGGCATGAGATCATTGCCTTGGGCAGCATACACGGTCGGATGACATCGAGCATGGAATTCAAGCATTGTTTTGGGACAACATATATAATTGGACTAAGTCGGGTGTGCTTTGTAATCGTCGCCCTTGGTCATCATACACGGTCGTATGATGACAAGAAAGGCATGCTCTCATGGCCCTTGTGCAAAACACACGGTCGCAGGACCTCGGTCATAGTATAACATCATAGTCCTAGTGCACCACATACAGACTAACAACGTCAGGCGTGGAATGCATCATCTCTGTTAGAATTCACACACAATCAAACGACGTTGTACGTGGCATGCCATCATTTCTCTTGGAAATCACACAAGTTCATAAGAAAGTGGGTGTTACATTCTATTAATGCCCTTGGGAAGCACAACTGGCCGAACCACGTCGGGCATGGCATGCCATCATCGCCCTTTGATAACACTTACGGTTGGACGACATCGGGCGTTGCATGTCATAATCCATTTGGACAACACACATGGACGACCGACATCGACCGTGGCATGTCATCATCACCCTTGGATTGCACATAAGGTTGAACGACATCAAGAGTGGTATTCTCACATGGCCTTTGGATAGCACTCTTTATTGGATTACATCGGACGTGGCTTGTCGAAATGGCCTTTGGGCAGCACAAATAGTTGGACGACGTCGGGCGTGGCATGCCATCATCGCTATTGGGCAACACACACCATCAGACTACATCGGGTGTGGCATGCCATCATCGTCCTTGTTAAGCACACACGATCGGATGCCGTCGAGCATGATATGCTATCATCAACCTTGGACAACATAGACGGCGGATCAACATCGGGCATGGCATGCAATCATCGCTCTTTGACACCATACACGATGGGACATCGTCAGGCGTGGCATGTTATCATCACCCTTGAGCAAAACCCAAGGTCGGAGGATGTCGAGCGTAAATGCCCGCATAGCCCTTGGGCAAGATACACGGTCAGACGACGTCAGGCATGACATGATATAATTTCCCTTGGATAGCACACACGTTCAGACGACATTGGGTGTAGCAAGATAACATTGACCTAGGTCAACACACACGGTTGGACATAGTCGAGCCTGGCATTCCATTATCTCCCTAAGGCAGCACACACGGTCGTATGACGTCAGGTGTGACATGCTATCATAACCCTTGAGAAAAACACACGGTAAAAACACTTCAGTTGTGGCATGCATACATTGCTCTTGGGTAGCACACGTGGTCGGATGACGTCAACCATGGCATGTCATCATCGCCTTTGGATAGAAAACATCGATAGACGATGTCGAGCGTTTTCATGAAATCATCACCCTTGGAAATCACAAACAACTGGACTACGTCATACGTGGCATGTATCATGTCCCTTGGGCAACACATACGATTGGACGACATCAAGCGTGGCAAATCATCATCTCCCTTGGGATGCACATATAGTCAGATGACGTTGGGTGTGGCATGCAATCATGGACCTTTGGTAGAACACAATGTAGGATGACGTCGGGCGAGGCATGCCCGCATGGTCCTTGGGAAGCACACACAATCGAAAGACGTTAAGCGTTATTTGTTATTCATGCAAAGTGATAAGTTATGTATCTCTAAATCCTTGGTCTGGCATTTAAAGAGTTTTCCCCCTAGCTTGGTCCGGCTACGTATTAATAATTTTCTAAATCTTACCTTTACCTCATATTAAGCATCATATTCAATATATGGCTAGGTTAATACTTCGCACCAATTGAAACTACTCTATTATATATTATATACTCGATCTACGTTGATGATTCTGTTCTTATTAACTTTCTTCTTGGTCCGTCAAGTAGCAACAAGTCAAGTTCTAATGTTTACCACTGTTCGACAGACTTCTAAGCATATTATTTATCAATACATGCATTCACCTAATTGAGAATTCCTTAGTTACTATTCATATTTTGTTAATTGCTCATGGTTCCCAAAAAACCTAGTTCTTAAGCTTAGCTACTCAATATCGCAAAAACACAATCAAAATAATTTTTTTTTTGTTAATCATAAAAAGTTGAGAACAATAGCTAAATCATGTTTTTATTAATCACGAATACAAATAAATAATAAAGGAGAAGAAAGAATAAGTGACCATTCTTAGGCCTCCACGACGGCTATTACAATGTTGCAAAGCTAGAAAATTTTTATATTATGTCTTGTATCTTCTTTTTTTGCTTCGAAAATAATAATTTTCCATGACTTATTTAAAGATGAAGAAAACCAAAAATAAATAAATTGAGTCCAAATAAATACGAAATAAAAAACAAAAAGAATTGGAGCGTTTTTTTCCTTTTTTTTTGCATGTAGTGCCACGTGAATGAATTGGCCAATGCATTAAAGGAATGCCACGTGACAGGCTGCATCTTTTACGTGAATTGTTTTTCAATTTGCAGAAGCAATATGCACTCATACATAAATTAATTATTTTATTCACTTTAATCCATTAAGCTGTCTGCTGGATTTCCTTCTTCAACGTTCTATTTTTAATTTATTTTAGCTTTAAATTTCTTCATTTTCCACCAATTTAATCCTACAAATAAAATACATAATTTAGCATAATCCATATAATTTATGCTCAAAACTAACAAATATAAATAATAAATGTTAGGTAAATAATGATAAAAGATGAGTATTTTGGCCTCACATCAAACAGTACACCTGATAAGACTACGTCGGGCGTGGCATGTCATCATCTCCCTTTCACATCACACTCGGTCTAACAACGTCGGGTGTGGCATGCGATCAACTCCCTTGGAGAGAACACACGATAGAACTAAGTCGGGCGTGGTATGCCATCATCATCCTTGGACAGCACTCACGGTCTGACGAAGTCGGGTGTGGCATGCTTGCATGGCCCTTAGGAAGCTCATACGATTAGACGACATCAGGCGGACATGCTATCAGCGCACTTGGACAACATACACAGTCGGATGACGTCGGGTGTGGCATATCATCATCGCCCTTGTACAAAACACACGGACGAACGACACCGAGTGTGGCATGCCATTATCGCTCTTGTGCAACACACACGGTCGGATGACGTCGGGTGTTAGATGCCATCATTTCCCTTAACCAAAACACACGGTCGGAAAATGTGAGGCGTGGCATGCCAGCATCACCTTTGGAAAACACACAAGGATGAACGATATCGAACGTGGCATGCAATCATCGCTCTTGAAAAAGAAACATGATGGGATGACGTCGGGTGTTGCATGCCAGCATGGTCCTTGGGTAACATAGATAGTCGGATGACATCGAGTGTGTCATCCCATCATCGCCCTTGGACAGCACACTTGACCAACCAACGTTGGGTGTGGCATGCAATTATCACCCTTGGAAAGAATATACGGCAAGACGATGTCGAGCATGCCATGTTTTCAACGCCCTTGAATAGAAAACACGGTCGAACGACGTTGGGTGTGGCATGCCATCATCGCCCTCGGACAACATATACGATCAGACAACGTTGGGCTTGGCATGTAATAATAACCCTTTGACAAAACACACGATCGGGCGATGTCGGCCGTGCTTTACCGCATGGTCCTTGTGCAGCAGACACACTCTGACGACGTCCATTTGGAACGCAATCATCTACCTTTGGCAGCACATACGGTCGGAAGACATCGGTTGTTGAATGCCAGCATCGCCCTTCGACAGCACACGGTCGGGCGATGTCATGGGTGGAATAACCGCATCGCCCTTGGGCAGCACACACTGTGGACAACATCGGTTATGGCATGCCATCATCTCCCTTGGTCAGCAGACACGGTTGGACGACGTTGAGCATTTTATGCAATAATCAGCCTTTGAAAGCACACAGGGGCTTACTACGTCGGGTGTAGCATGCCATCATCCCCATTGGGAAGAACACACAATCGGAAAACGTCGGGCATGGCATGCCCTCATCGCCCTTGGAAACCACAAATTATTGGACTATGTCAGCCGTGGCATGCAATCGTCGCCCTTGCAATGCACACACAGTCGGACGACGTCGGGCATGGCATGTTACCATTGCCCTTGTACATGACACACAGATAGACGACGTCAGGCGTTGTATGAGCGCATTTTCCTTGGGAGGCACGTTCTGTTGTACAAAGTTGATCTTCGCATGACATTGTCGCCCTTGGGGAGCACACACGATCGGACTAGGTCAAGCGTGGAATTCCATCATCGCCCTTGGGCATTACACACAGTAGAATAAAGTTGGGCGTGCCATGTCGTCATCGTTTTTGGTCAACACAGACATTCGGACTACATCTTGCATAGCATACCATGTGGCCCTTGTGCAGCACACATGTTTAGATGACGTTGGGCATGTCATACTATCATTGGCTTTGGGTTGCACACACCGCAGGACTATGTTGGGTGTGGCATACCGTCATCGCCCATGGATAGCACATACGGTTGGACAACATTGAGTGTGGCATGTCATCACCCATTTGGACAACATAGACGAATGAATTATTTTGAGCATGGCATGTCATCATCGCCGTTTAACGGCACATATGACTTGATGACATCGGGTGTTGCATGCCCACATGGCCTCTAGGTAGCACACACAATCGGACGACGTAGGGCATGACATGCCATCGACGCCCTTGGGCAACACACATGGTCGGACTACGTCAGGTGTGGCATGCCCGCATGGCCCTTGGATAAAACACGCGGTCGGACAACATCGTGTGTTTCATGCCATCATCGCCTATGGGCAGCACACACCATCGAATGATGTCAGGCATGAAAGGACATTATCGCCCTTGGACAGCATGGACGATCGAATGACGTTAGGTGTGGCATGCAATTATCGCCCTAGGAAAGCATACATGGTCAGATAACGTCGAGCGTGACATGACATTATCGCACTTGGAATATACACACAGTCGAGCGACCTCAGGAGTGGCATGCCATTATCGCCCTTGGAAAACATGCACAGAGAAACAACTTTGGGTATGGCATGCCATCATCACCTTTCGACAGCAAAACCGGTCGGACATCGTCATGCGTTGCATGCCCACGTGGTTCTTGGAAAGCACACATAGTCGAACTTTATTGTGTGTGGCATACCATAATCTCCCTTGGAAAGCGTACACGGTTGGACTACGTTGAGCGTGGCATGCCATCATCACCCTTGGACAGAACATACAGATAGAAGACGTCAAGAATGGCATGTCATCATAGCCCTTTGAAAACACAAACGGTTAGAAGACGGAAGGCGTGGCACGTCATCATCGCCCTTGTATTGTATACATGGTAAAACGACATCAGGCGTGGAGTTTCATAATCGCCTTTGGACAGCACACACGGTCGAATGATATCATGCGTGGCATGCCCACATTCCCCTTTTGAAGCATACACGGTGGACGACGTCGGTTGTGCCATGCCATCATCGCCCTTGGGTAGCACACACAGTCGGATGACAATGGGATTGACATGCCATTATCTCCCTTGGAAAGCACACAGGGCGTACTACGTCCGGCGTGGCATGCCCTCATTGCCTTTGGACATCACAAACGATCGAATAATGTCGTACATGGAATGCAATCATTGCCCTTGGAAAGCACACACTATCGGAATATGTTAGTCCTGGCATTCCATCATCGCCCTTGCAATGAACACAAGGTCGGACGACGTCTGGTGTGGCATATCATCATCTCCCTTGGGAAGCATACACGGTCGGGTTATCTCGGGCATGACATGACATAATCGCCCTTTGGCAGCACAAACAGTCGTACTACGTCGGGCATGTCATGTCATTATCGCCCTTGGAAAGCATACACGATCGTATGATGTCGAGCGTGCCATGACCGCATGGTGCTTGGGCAACACAAAATGTCGGATGACGTCAATAGTCGGTATCCATCATAGCTCTTGTACTACTCTCATGATCGGATTATGTTAGTCGTGACATGCAATCATAGACTTAGGGCAACACACACATTTCAAAGTCGTATATGGCATGCCATTATCTTTTTTGGGTACCACAAACCGTTGGACGACATTGGGGGTAGTATGCCATCAGCGCCCTTTGACACCAAACACTGTTGGACGACATGGAATATTGCATGTTATCATTGATCTTTGACAAATTACATGGTCGAACAACGTCGGGCGTGGCAAGCCTGCATGGCCCTTGGGTAACATACACAGTCGGAGGATGTCCGTGTGGTATTCCATTAACGCCCCTGAGTAGCACACACGGACGGATCACCTCGGGCGTAGAATGCAATTATCACCCTTGGACGGCATACATGGTCGGGCTATGTCGGGTGTTCCATGTTATCATCGCCCTTAGTCAGCACACACTGTCGGTCGACATCAAGCGTTCCATGCCTTCATGGCCCTTGGGCAAAACACACAGTCGTACAACGTTGGTCGTGGCATGCCATCATAGCCCTTTGGCAGCACACACGATCGAACGACGTCAGGCGTGACATGACATCATCTTCTTTTGGCAGCACAACGATCAGGCTATATCTAGTGTGGCATGCCCACATAGACGTTGGGAAGCACACGCAGTCGGACGATATCAGGTGTGGCATGCCATAATTGCCCTTGCACATCATACACGGTCGGTGGACGTCGGTCATGACCTACAAACACCGCCTTTGGTCAATAATACGGTCGGACTACGTCGGACGTGGCATGCCAGCATGGCCCTAGGGTAGCACATAGGGAGGAATACATCAGGCGTGGCATATCATTATAGCCCTTGAACAACACACACGATCGAACTACATCGGGAATGGTCTACCATTATTGCTCTTTGGCACAATAGAGGGGTTAGAAAAGTCATGTGTGGCATGTTATCATAGCCCTTGAGCAGAATGCACGTTCAGGCGACGTCGAGCGTGGCATGCTCACATAGCTCTTGGGTAGGACACATAGTTGGACAAAATCTGGCGTGACAAGATATCATCGCCTTTGGACATCACACACGGTCGGAAGATGTTGGGAAACACACGCGGTCGGACAAAGTCTGGCGTGGCATGTCATCATCGCCCTTGGGCAGCACACACGGTTGGATGTCGTCGGGCGTGACATGCCATCATAGCCTTTGGACAGCACGCACGGATGGATGACATTGAGAGATGAATGCCACAATCACCCTCAGACTGCACACATGGTCGATAGACGTTGGGCATGGTATGCCATAATCTCCCTTGTAAAACAGACACAATCGTACTACGTCACATGTGACATGTTTTCATGGCCCTTCGGTAGCACACACTTTTGGATGACGTCGAGCGTTGCAAGCCATCATTGACCTTAGAATACACACATGGTCGGATGACGTCCGGCATGGCATGCAATCATCATACTTCGACAACACACAAATACAAACAACACGGGCATGGGATGTCATCATCACCCTTTGATAGAACACATGTTCGGATGATGTCGAGCATACCATGACTGCATGGTCTTAGGGTAACACATACGGTCGGACAACGTCTATCATCGAATGACATCATAGCTCTTCGACAACACACACGATCGGATTATGTAAGTCCTAGCATGCCATCATCGACCTAGGGCAGCATACACACTAAAACAACTTCAAGTGTGGCATTTCATCATCGCCCTTTGACTCAACATACGGTCAGACAATGTTAGGCGTGGCATTCCCGCATGGGACATGGGCAATATAAATAGTGGGAAGACGTCGGTCATGATATTTCATATCGCCCTTTGGCAAAACACACAACCGGATGACGTTAGGTGTGGCATGCCCGCATGGTTATTGAACAACACACACGGTTAGACGAAATCGAGCGTAGCATGCCATTATCGCCCTTGGGCATCAAACACAGTACGAAAATGTCGAGCGTTGCATGCCATCATTGCCCTTGGGCAGCACACACGGTCGGACAACATCGGGTGTGGCATTCCATATTCACCCTTGGAAAGCATAAAAGGTCTAATGACATCGGGTGTGGCATGTTATCATCGCCCTTGGGCTGCACACACGATCAAATGAGGACGTGGCATGCCCGCATGGCCCTTGGAAAGCACACACGGTAGGATGACATCAGGCGTGGCATGCCATCATCGCCCTTGGGCAGCACACACTGTAGGACTACATTGGGCGTGATATGTCATCATTGCAGTTGGGCATTACGCATGGTCTGACAATGTCGAGCGTCGCATGCCATCATCTCCCTTGGAAAATGATAAAAATTAAATATATTTCTTGAAAAGAAATATAAATGATCGTATGCAATATATTTACCCAACTATGTGTCGGGGTCAATCCCTCATAGAATATGGAAGAATGTTATGAATAGCAAATATTTAAGTTGATAGTTTTTATATAAAAATGGGGGATTTTAAATTAAATTGAAAATAAAATAAATAGAAATAGCTTTAACTTAAGTATTTATTTATATCCAAGTCAATAAAAATAACTAGGAATTAGTTTCCCATAAGCTCATAACGCGGTAATCCTAATTATTGCATTTCTTCTCTAGTGTTATGCATCAAAAGTAATAAGTTATGTATCTCTAAATCCTTGGTCCGGGATATAGAAAATTTTACCACGTACCTTGGTCCAGCTACATGTGTATAATTTACTAAATCATACGTTTACCTCATATAATAATCATCAAATTAATTGTATAACTAAGTTACTACTTCACACCAATTGAAACTACCCTATTATATAGTATATACGTGCTCTACGTTGATAAATTCTTTTCTTATTTACTACCTCTTTGGTTAGGCAAGTAGCAACAAGGCAATTCTAACTTTTGCCACTGTTAAAAATACTTCTAAGCAAAACAAATATCAATACATGCAATAACCTATTTGAGAATTGCTTAATTACTATTCATATATTATTATTTTTTCATGGTTACCTCTACCTAGTTGTTAAGATTAGCTACTCATTATTGCAAAAACATTATCTAATTTTAATAAAATAAATTTTTTTGTTATAATCATAAAAAATTAAGAACAATAGCTAAATTAAATTTTTATGAATCATGAATAAAAATAAATATTAAAGGAGAAGAAAGAATTAACCACAATTCTCCAGCCTCCACGGTGGCTCTTACAATGCTCCAAAGCTAGAAAACATTTATATTATGTCATGTATCTTCTTTCTTGGCTTCATAAATAATAATTTCACATTCCTTATTTATAGATGTATGAAACTCTAAATAATATTATTGACCCCAAACAAATTAAGAATCAAAAATCAAAAAGAATTGGAGAGCTTTATTTTCCTTTTTTTTCCGCGTGTAGTGCCGCGTGAATAGATTAGCCAGTGCGTTGAAGGAATTCCACGTGGCAGGCTGCAACTTTTGTTGAATTGATTTGAAATATGCAGCAGCAATATGCACTTATTTATAAATGTATTATTTTATTCACTTTTATCCATTAAGCTATCTGTTTTATTTCCTTCATCAACCTTCCATATTTAATTTGTTTTTGCTTCAAATTTCTTCATTCTTTCACCAATTTAATCCTACAAATAAAATACACAAATTAGTACAATCAATAAAATTTATGCTCAAAATGGACAAATATAAATAATAATTGTGAGATAAATAATGATTAAAAATGTGTATTTTGGCCTCACATCAAATAACACGCACAATTAGAATTCGTCGGGCGTGGCATACAATCATCATCCTTCGTAGCACACACTGTCGGACAACGTCGGGCGTGGCATGCCATCATCTCCCTTGGAAAGCACACACGATCGAACGACGTTGGGCGTGGTATGACATCATCTCCCTTGGAAAGCACACACGGTCAGACAACATCGGACATGACATGCCCGCATGGCCCTTATGTAGAACACACAGTCGGACGACGTCAGGCGTGGCATGCAATCATCACACTTGGACAGCATACAAGGTCGGAGGACATCGGGTGTGGAATGCTATCATATCCCTTGTACAGAACACACGACTGGATGACATCAGGCTTGGCATGTCCACATAGTACTTAGGTAGCACACACGGTCAGACAACATCGGGTGTGGCATACCATCATCTCTCTTGGACAGCACAAACGATCGAATGACGTTGGGCGTGGTATGCCATCATCGCCCTTGGATAGCACACACGGTCGGCTGACGTCAGGCGTGGCATGCCCACGTGGCCTTATGCAGCACATACGGTCGGACAACGTCGGACGTGGCATGATATCATCTCACTTGGACAACATACATGGTAAGACGACATCGGTCATGGTATGCCCTCATCTCCCTTGGACAAGATACACGGTTGGATGACGTCAGGCGTGTCATGCGATCATCTCCCTTGGACAGCATACACGATCGAAAGACGTCGGGCATGGTATGCCATCATCTTCCTTTGGACAGCACACACGGTTGAATGACGTCGGGCATGGCATGCACGCATGGCCCTTATCAAGCATACACGGTTAGATGACGTCGGGCATGGCATGCAATCATCGCACTTGGACAGCATACACGGTCGGACTACGCCGGATTTGGTATGTTATCATCTCCCTTGTACAGAACAACGGTCAGATGACTTTGGGCATGACATATACGCATAGTATTTTTGTGGTACACACGGTCGAACCACGTCGAGGGTCGCATGCCATCGTCGCCCTTGGGCAGCACACACAGTAGAATGACATCGGGCGTGGCATCCCATCATTGCCCTTGGGTAACACACACAGTCAGAAAATGTCGGACATAGCATGCGATCATTGCCTTTGGAAACTATACACTATTTGGGTATGGAATGTTATCATCGTCCTTGGACAAAATAAACGACCGAACAACTTCCAGTAACGTATGGCCGTATGGCCCTTGTGCAGCACACATGGTCAGACGAGGTTCAGAATGACATATCATTTTCTACCTTGGACAGCACATAAGATAAGATACTGTCGAGCATGACATGCAATCATCGTCCTTGGGCAGAAAAAATGGTCGGATGACATCGGGTGTGGCAATGCAATCATTATAATTGGGCAGCACACATGATCGGATAACGTTGAGTGTGGCATTCCATCATTGCCTTTTGAAATCACACACGACCTAAATACTTCGGGCATGGCATGCCACCATTTCCATTGGGCACGGTTGTATGACATCGGGCATGGTATACCATCATTTCCCTTGGACAGCATACACGGTAAGACAACAATGGGCGTAACATGTTATCATCACCCTTGGAAATCACACACAATCAGACGACGTTGGGGGTGTCCTTTGGGCACACACAAATGAAATACATCGGGCGTGGCATGCCATCATTGCCCTTGGACTGCACACATGGTTGAAAGCCATCTGTCATGGCATGACATCATCTCTCCCATTTTTGGGCCGTTGCATTCTATCATCGCCGTTGGAAAAAACAAATGGTCGGACGATGTCGAGTGTAGCATCACATTCCCTTTGGGCAACAAACATAGCCGGACAACGTCCGCGTTGCATGTCGTCATTGCCCTTAGGAATTACACACAATCGGACGACGTCGAGCATGGAATGCTATCATCATTCTAGGACATCAAGCACGGTCGGACTACATCGGGCGTGCCATGTTATCAAATCCCTTTTGTTAACACACACGGTCGGAAGACATCAGACGTGTCATGTTTGCATGGCCCTTGGGCAGCACACACGGTCTCACGGCGTTGGGCGTATCATGCAATCATAGACCTTGGGCAGCACAAAAGATAGGGCAACATCAGGCGTGACAAGCCATCATCGCCCTTAAGCAGCACAACTATCAGACTACATAGATCGTGTCATGCCCACAGGGACGTCAAGCAGCAACCACAGTGACGATGTCGGGCATGGCATTCAATCATCGCCCTTGGGCAGCACACAATGTCGAATGACGTCAGGCATGACATGCCATCATCGCCCTTGAGCAGCACACAGGGTCAGACTACATCGCACGTGGCTTACCAGCATGGCCCTTGGGTAGCACACATGTAGCTCTACATTGGGCATGGTATGTCATCATTGCCCTAGAAAAGCACACACGTTCGAATGACATTAGGCATGGCATGCCATCATTACCCTTCGACACCATACACGATCAAACGACATCGAGTGTTGCACGTTATTATCGATGTTAAAAAGAACACACGGTCAGACAACGTCGGGCGTGGCATGCCCCCATATGCCTTAAGCAGGACACACGGCCGGACGATGTCGGGATTTACATGATATCATCACCCTTGGACAGCACACATGGTTGAATGACGTCGGGCGTGGCATACCACCATTTCCTTTCAAAAACACATACGGTTGGACAAAGTTGGGTGCGGCATGATATCATCGCCCTTGGGCAGCACACATGGTTTCATGATGTCACGCGTGACATGCCATCATTGTCGAAAGGCAGCACACACTGTCAAAATACTTCATGCATGGCATGCCCACATGGACCTTGGGAAACACACACGGTCGGATGACGTCGGGCATGGCATGCGATCATCGCCTTTGGACAGCACACAGAGATGGACGACGTCGAGCGCGACATGCCATCAGTGCCCTTAGACTGCACACATAGTTTGACGACGTAGGGCATGGGATGCCATCATCTCCCTTGGACAACACACACAATTGTACTATGTCAGATTTGCCATGTCGACATGGCCCTTAGGCAGCAAACACAGTCGGATGACGTCGAGCATGCCAAGCCATCATTGCACTTGGAATGCACACACATTCAGATGACGTCGGGCGTTGGATGACATCATCACCCTTTGACAGCACACAACTAGACACAATGTCAGGCATGTCATGTCACCGTCTCCCTTGGACAGCACACACGGTCATATGATGTCGAGTGTGCTATAACCTCATGGTCATGGGAAAGTACACATCATCAAACGACAATGATCGTCGGATTCCATCATAGCCCTTGGACAGCGCACATGATCGGACTATGTCAGTCGTGGAATGCCATCATCGCCCTAGGGAAGAACACATTAGGACAACGTCGGGCATCACAGGCCATCATAACCCTTGGACTGCACACACGGTCAAGCGGCGTCCAGTGTGGCATGGCTGCGCCTTTGGTTAGGCAAGTAGCAACAAGGCAATTCTAACTTTTGCCACTGTGAAAAATACTTCTAAGCAAAACAAATATCGATACATGCAATAACCTATTTGAGAATTGCTTAATTACTATTCATATTTTATTATTCTTTCATGGTTACCTCTACCTAGTTGTTAAGATTAGCTACTCATTATTGCAAAAACATTACCAAAATTTAAAAAAAAAAAAATTTCGTGATAATCATAAAAAATTAAAAACAATAGCTAAATTATATTTTTATAAATCACGAATAAAAATAACTAATAAAGGAGAAGAATGAATTAACCACAATTCTCCATCCTCCATGGTGGCTCTTACGAATCTCCAAAGCTAGAAAACATTTATATTATGTCGTGTATCTTCTTTCTTGGCTTCATAAATAATAATTTCTCATTCCTTATTTATAGATGTATAAAACTCTAAATAAAATTATTGAGACCAAACAAATTGGGAATAAAAAATCAAAAAGAATTGGAGAGCTTTATTTTCCTTTTTTATCCGCGTGTAGTGCCGCGTGAATAGATTAGCCAGTGCATTGAAGGAATGCCACGTGGCAGGCTGCAACTTTTGTTCAATTGATTTGCAATATGCAGCAGCAATATGCACTTATTTAAAAATATATTATTTTATTCACTTTTATCCATTAAGATATCTGCTTGATTTCCTTCTTCAACCTTCCATATTTAATTTTTTTTAGCTTCAAATTTCTTCATTCTTTCACCATTTAAATCCTACAAATAAAATACACAATTTAGTACAATCCATAAAATTTATGCTCAAAATGGACAAATATAAATAATAATTGTGAGATAAATAATGATTAAAAATGTGTATTTTTGCCTCACATCAAAGAACACGCACAATTAGAATTCGTCGGGCGTGGCATACCATCATCACCCTTCGTAGCACACACTGTCGGACAACGTCGGGCGTGGCATGCCATCATCTCCCTTGGAAAGCACACACAATCGAACGACGTTGGGCGTGGTATGAAATCATCGCCCTTGGAAAGCACACACGGTCAGACAACATCGGACATGGCATGCCCGCATGGCCCTTATGTAGAACACACAGTCGGACGACGTTAGGTGTGGCATGCAATCATCACACTTGGACAGCATACAAGGTCGGAGGACGTTGGGTGTGAAATGATCTCATATCCCTTGTACAGAACACACAGCTGGATGACGTCAGGCTTGGCATGTCCACATAGTACTTAGGTAGCACAGACGGTCAGACAACATCGGGCATTGCATACCATCTTCTCTCTTGGACAGCACAAACCATCGAATGACGTTGGGCGTGGTATGCCATCATCGCCCTTGGATAGCACACACGGTCGGCCGACGTCAGGCGTGGCATGCCCGCGTGGCCTTATGCAGCACACACAGTCGGACAACGTCGGACGTGGCATGAAATTATCGCACTTGGAAAACATACACAGTAAGACGACATCGGGCATGGTATGCCATCATCTCCCTTGGACAAGATACACGGTTGGACGACGTCAAGCGTGTCATGCGATCACACACACGATCGAAAGACATCGGGCATGGTATGCCATCATCTTTATTTGGACAGCACACACGGTTGAATGACGTCGGGCATGGCATGCACGCATGGCCCTTATCCAGCATACACAGTTAGATGACGTCGGGTATGGCATGCAATCATCGCACTTGGACAGTATACACGGTCGGACTACGTCGGATTTAGTATGTTATCATCTCCCTTGTACAGAACAACTGTCGGATGACATTGGGCATGACATATACGCATAGTATTTGGGTTGTACACACGGTCGAACCACGTCGAGCGTCGCATGCCATTGTCGCCCTTGGGCAGCACACACAGTAGAATGACATCGGGCGTGGCATGCCATCATTGCCCTTGGGCAACACACACGGTCAGATGATGTCGGACGTAGCATGCCATCATTGCCTTTGGAAACCATACAGTGTTTGGGCATGGAATGTTATCATCGTCCCTGGACAAAATACACGACCGAACAACTTCCGATAATGTATGGCCGTATGGCTCTTGTGCAACACACATGGTCAGACGAGGTTCACAATGACATATCCTTTTCCACCTTGGACAGCACCTAATATAAGATAATGTCGAGCATGACATGCAATCATCGTCCTTGGGCAGAACAAATTGTCGGATGACATCGGGCGTGGCAATGCAATCATTATAATTGGGCAGCACACATGATCGGACAACGTTGACTGTGGCATTCCATCATCGCCTTTTGAAATCACACACGACCTAAATACTTCGGGAATGGCATGCCATCATTGCCATTGGGCACGGTTGGATGACATCGGGAATGGTATACCATCATTTCCCTTGGACAGCATACACGGTAAGACAACAATGGGCATAACATGTTATCATCACCCTTGGAAATCACACACGATCAGACGACGTTGGGGGTGTCCTTTGGGCACACACAAACGGACTACATCGGGCGTGGCATGCCGTCATTGCCCTTGGACTGCACACATGGTTGAAAGCCATCTGTCATGGCATGACATCATCTCCCTTTTTGGGGCGTTGCATTCTATCATCGCCGTTGGAAAGAACAAACGGTCGGACGATGTCGAGTGTAGCATCACATTCCCTTTGGGCAACAAACACAGCCGGACAACTTCCGCGTTGCATGCCGTCGTTTCCATTAGGCATCACAGACAATCAGACGACGTCAAGCATGGAATGCTATCATCATTCTTGGACATCAAGCACGGTCGGACTACATCGGGCGTGCCATGTTATCATCTCCCTTTTGTTAACACACACGGTCGGAAGACATCAAGCGTGTCATGCTTGCATGGACCTTAGGCAGCACACACGGTCTCACGATGTTGGGCGTATCATGTAATCATAGCCCTTGGGAAGCACACAAGATAGGGCAACATCAGGCGTGACAAGCCATCATCGCCCTTAAGTAGCACAACTATCGGACTACATAGATCGTGTCATGCCCACAAGGACGTCAAGCAGCACACACAGTGATGATGTCGGGCATGGCATTCCATCATCGCCCTTGGGTGGCACACACTGTCGAATGACGTCAGGCATGACATGCCATCATCGCCCTTGAGCAGCACACAGGGTCAGACTACATCGCACATGGCATACCTGCATGGCCCTTGGGTAGCACACAAGTAGCCCTACATTGGGCATGGTATGTCATCATCGCCCAAGAAAAGCACACACGTTCGAATGACATTAGGCATGGCATGCCATCATTACCCTTCGAAACCATACACGATCAAACGATGTCGAGTGTTGCACATTATTATCGATGTTAAGAAGAACACACGGTCAGACAACGTGGCATGCCCCCATAGGCCTTAAGCAGGACACACTGCCGGACGACGTCGGGATTTGCATGATTTCATCACCCTTGGACAACACACATTGTCGAATGACGTCGGGCGTGGCATACCACCATTGCCCTTCGAAAACACATACGGTTGGACAAAGTTGGGTGTGGTATGATATCATCTCCCTTGGGCAGCACACATGGTTTCATGATGTCATGCGTTACATGCCATCATTGTCGAAGGGCAACACACACTGTCAAAATACTTTATGCATGGCATGCCCACATGGACCTTGGGCAACACACACGGTCGGATGACGTCGGGCATGGCATGCGATCATCGCCTTTGGACAGTACACAGAGATGGACGACGTCGAGCGCGACATGCCATCAGTGCCCTTAGACTGCACACATAGTTTGATGACGTAGGGCATGGGATGACATCATCACCCTTTGACAACACACAACTAGACATAATGTCAGGCATGTCATGTCACCGTCTCCCTTGGACAGCACACACGGTCATATGATGTCGAGTGTGCCATAACCTCATGGTCCTGTGGAAGTACACATCATCGGACGACAATGATCGTCGGATGCCATCATAGACCTTGGACAACGCACTTGATCAGACTATGTCAGTCGTGGAATGCCATCATCGCCCTACGGAAGAACACAGTAGGACAACGTTGGGCAAGGCAGGCCATCATAACCCTTGGTCTGCACACACGGTCAAGCGGCGTCCAATGTGGCATGGCTGCATAGCCCTTTGGTAGAAAAAAGTCAGACAACGTCAGGCGTGATATACCATCATCGCACTTGGGCAGAACAAACAGTCGGATAACATCGGGCTTGGCATGTCCTTATGGTCCTTGGACAGTACACACGGTCGGATGCCATCATCGCCATAGGGCAGCACATACAGTAAGAAAACGTTAGGCATGGAATGCCATCATCGCCCTTAGTCTGCACACACGATTTAGCGGCGTCTGGTGTGGCATGCCCGCATGGGCCGTTGGTAGCAGAAACAGTCGGACGATGTCAGGCATGATATACCCATCATCGAACTTAAGTATAACAAACAGTCGGATAACATCGGGCTTGGCATGTCCTCATGGTCCTTGGGCAGTACAGACGGTTGGATGACATCGAGCGTTGCATTCTACCATCGCCCCTGGATTTCATTGGCAATTAGAAGTCATCGGACGTGGCATGCAATCATATCCCTTGGAAAGCACACATAGCCGGAAATGATATCAAGCATGACATGACATCATCTCCCTTGGGTAGCACACAAGGTCGAACTACGTCGGGCGTGACATGCTAGGATGGCCCTAGGGTAGCACAAAGGACAGACTACATCGGGCATGACATGTCATCATCTCCCTAGGAAAGCACACACAGATGAATGACATCGGGCATGACATGCAATCATTACAACTGGAACACCATACACGGTCTAATGACGTCAGGTGTTGCACGTTATTATCGATCTTCAGTAGAACACACGGTCAGACAACGTCGGTCGTGACATGCCCCCATAGGCCTTGGGCAGGACAAACGGTAAGACAACGTCGGGCGTGACATGATATTAGCGCCCTTGAACATCACATATGGTCAGATGACATTGGGCGTGGCATACCCACATTGCCCTTAGGCAATACACACGGTCGGACAATGTTAGGTGTGGCATGATATCATCGCCCTTGGGCAGCTCTCATGGTTGGATGATGTCGGGCGTGACATGCCATCATAGCCGTAGGGCAGCACACATTCTCAAAATATTTCATGCATGGCATGCCCACATTGCCCTTGTGTAGCACTCAGGGTAGGATGACGTCGAGCATGGCATGCCATCATCGACTTTTGATAGCACACATAGATGGACGACTTTGAGCGTGGCATGCCATCTGCGCCTTTAGACTGAACATATCGTTGGATGATGAAGGGCGTGAAATGCCATCATAGCCGTTGGGCAACATGCATGGTCAGAATACTTAAAGTGTAGCATACCCGCATGGTCCTTGGGCAGCACACACGGTTGGACGACATCAAGCATCGCATGCCATAATCTCCCTTGGGCAACAAATGTAGTCAAACAATGTCAGGCGTTGCATGCCTTCATCTCCCTTTGGCTGCACACACGGTCGGACGACATCGATCTTGGCATGAAATCATCTCCATTGAAAGCATACACAGTCAGACGACATCGGGCGTGTCATGTTATCATTGCCCTTGGGCACCACACAGAATCGGACAACATCAGGCGTGGCATTCTCGCATGGCCCTTGGACAACACACACTATCGGATGACATAGGGTGTGGCATGCCATCATCTCCCGTGGAAGCACACACGGTCAGACAACATCGGGCGTCATATGCTATCATAGACCTTGGGCAGCACGCACAGTCAGATGAAGTCTAGTGTCGCATTCCTTCGTCTCCCTTGGACAATGATAATGTTAAAATATAATTCTTGACATAAATGATCATATGCAATATATTTACCAAACTACGAGTCGGGGTCGATCCCACAGCGAATATGAAAGAATAGTATCAATAGCAAATATTTAATTTGATAGTCGTTAAATAAATATTGGCGATTTTTAATTGAAATAAAAATAAAAGAAATAAAAATGGCTATAAACTAAGTATTTATTAATATCCAAGTTAATAAAAATAACTAGCAATGTGTTCCCTATAAGCTCATAACGCGGTAATCCTAGTAACAAAAATTCTTCTCTAGTGTTATGCATGCAAAGTTATAAGTTATATATCCCTAATTCCTTGGTCAGGCATCTAGAGAATTTCACCCTATATTTTTGTTCGGCTACATGTGTATAATTTACAAACCTTACCATTAGCTCATGGTAAGCATGTATTCAATGTATAGCTAAATTACCACTTCACACCAATAGTGTTAAGCATTAAAAGTTATGAAAAAATCGCTAAATTATATTTTTATTAATCACGAATACAAATAAATTATAAAGGAGAAGAAAGAATAAACCACAATTCTCTGGCCTCCACGATGTCTTAGACAATGCACCAAAGCTAGAAAGTTTATTTTATGTCTTGTATCTTGTTTCATGGCTTCCTAAATAATAATTTTTCATGTCTTATTTATAGATGTAGAAAATCCTAAATAAAATAATTTATTCCAAGCAATAGGGAATCCAAAACCAAAAAGAATTGGAGAGATTTTTATCCTTTTGTTCCGCATGTAGTGCCGCGTTAATGGATCGGCCAGTACATTGAGGGAATGCCATGTGGCAGGCAACAACATTTTTTAGTTGTTTTGCAATTTCCACCGGCAATATGCACTTATATATAAATATACTTTTTTATTGACTTTAATCTATTAAGCTGACTGCTTTATTTCCTTCTTCAACCATCCAATTTTTAATTTGTTTTAGCATTGTTTAGCACAATCCGTAAAATTTATGCTCAAAATGAACATATATAAATAATAAATGTGAGGTAAATAATGATAAAATTATGTATTTTTGCCTCATATAAAACAACACTCATGATTTGACTACGTCGGGCGTGGCATGCCATCTTCGTCCTTGGGAAGCTCACACGATCAGACTATGTTGGGCAAAGCATTGAATCAACCCCCTTGGACGGCAATCACGGTCGGACGACGTCGGGTGTGGCATATCATCATCGCCCTTTGATAGCATACACGGTCGAACGACTTTGGGCGTGGTATGTAATCATCTCCTTTTGATAAAGCACACGATCAGACGACATCGGGCGTCGCATGACTGCATGTTCCTTGAGCAGCACATACAGTCAAAAAAAGTCATTTTCAAATGCCATCATCGCCTTAGGGTAGCACAGACAGTCAGACGACCTCGTGCGTGGAATGCAAGCATCGCCCTTGCACAACATACAGATTCAAACTATGTCAGGCGTGCCACGTTGTCATCGCCCTTGGTCTGTACTCACGGTCAGCGACGTTAAGCGTGACATTTCCACATGGCCCTTGTGCAACCCAAACGGTCGCACGACATCGGGCGTGGCATGCCATCATATACCTTTGACGACACACACAATGGGACAATGTCGGGCGTGATATTCCGTCATCGCCCTTGGAAAGCAAACACTATTAGGCGACGTCGAGTATGGTATGCCAACATCGTTATTGCGCAGCACATACAGTTAGAATTTGTCGGGCGTAGCATTGCACATGGACCTTGGGCATCACACACGGTCAGATGAAGTTGGGCGTGTCATACTATCATCGCCTTTGGACAAAACATGTGGACAGACGACATCAGGTATGGCATACAATCATCACCTTTTGACAAAACACAAAGATTGACGACGTCAAGTATTGCATGTCATCATCGGCATTTGAAAGCACACACGATAAGACGACATTGGGCGTGGCGTACAATCATCACACTTGTAAAGTATAGTCGGTCAAACTCTAAAGGCATGGCATGTCATCATCTCCCTTGGACAACACACACGGTAGGATGACGTTGTGCGTGGCATGCACGCATTTCCCTTAAAAAGCACACACGGTGGACGACGTCGGGCGTGGCATTCCACCATCGCCCTTGGGCATCACAAACCGTCGGACGACGTTGGATATGGCATGATATTATTTTCTTTAGAAAGCACACACTATCACACTACGTCAGTCGTGGCATTCCATCAATGCCTTTGCAATTCACACACGGTCAAACGGCATCAGGCATCACATGCCATTATCGACCTTGGACATGACACACATATAACAGACGTAAAATATAGCATGTCATCATCGCCTTTGGAAAGCAGGAACGGTTAAATGACGTCGGGCGTTGCATGACTGCATGGTCATTGGGCAGCACACATGGTCGAACGATTTGGATCGTCGCATGCCATCATTGCCCTTGGACAGCACACACAATCACACGATGTCGGACATGGCATGCCATCATCTCCATTGGGAAACACACACGGTCAGATAATGTCATACATGGCATCCCATCATCGCCCTTGGAAAGCATACACGGTTGGGGTGGGTCATGTTATCATCACCCTGGGACAGAACACATAATCGGAAGACGTCAGGCGTTCTATGCACATATGGCCATTGGGCAGCCACATTGTCAGACGATGTCGAGCATTGAATGTCATTATCTCCCTTGGACAGCACAAAAGATCGGACAATGTCGGGCATGGCATGCCATTATCTCCCTTGGGCAGCACAAATGGTCAGACAGTGTCGGTCGTGGCAATGCCATCCTTGTAATTGGGCAGCACACATGGTCGGACAACGTTGAGTATGGCATTCTATGATTGCCCTTGCACATCACACACGACTGCACTACCTCAATCTTGGCATGCCATCATCCCATTCAGCACGATTGGACAATATCGGGTGTGAAATACCATCATTGCCCTTGGACAACTTACACATTAAGAAAACTTCGGGCAAGACATGATATCATCACATTTGGAAAGAACACACGATCGAATGACGTCGGAAGTGGCGTTTCCCCATGGTCTTTGGAAAGCACAAACAAATGGAAGACATCGGGCATGGTATGCCATAATAGCCCTGGGATGCACATACGGCTGAATGACATCTATCATGGAATGCCATAATCGTCCTTTCACACCAAACACGGTCGGACAACGTGGGGCGTTACATGTTTTCATCGCTGTTGGACAGAATAAATTGTAGGACAATGTCGGGTGTGGCATGCCCGCTGGTCCTTGGGAAGCACACAAAGTCGGACGACGTCTCTGTGGCATTCCATCGCACGTGGAATGCCATCATTACCCTTGGACACCATAAACAATCAGAGGATGTCGTGCGTTGCACGTTTTCATCGCTCTTGAGCAGAACACACGGTTAGACAACTGGGCGTGGCATGCCCCCATAGGCCTTGGGCAGGACACACGGTCAGACGACATCGGGCGTGACATGATATCATCATGCTTGGACAGCACACACGATCGTACAACGTCAGGTGTGGCAACACCCTGGGTCGGACAAAGTTGCGTGTGGCATGATATTATCTCCCTTGGGTAGCACACACGTTCGGATGATATTGGGCATGGGATGCCATCATCTCCCTTGGACAGGATACACGATTGGACAATGTCGGGCAGCTCATGCAATCATCTCCCTTGTACAACACACACGATCGAAAGACGTCGGTCATGGTATGCCATCATCTCCTTTTGGACAGCACAAATGGCATGCCCGCATGGCCCTTATCCAGCACACACGGTCAGACGACGTCGGGTATGGCATGCAATAATCACACTTTGACAGCATACACGATCGGACGATGCCAGGTGTGGTATTTTATAATCTCCCTTGTACAGAACAACGGTCGGATGACGTCGAGCTTGGCATTTACACATGGTATTTAGGCTGCACACATGGTAAATCCACGTTGAGTGTCGCATGCCATCGTCGCCCTTGGGTAACACACACAGTAGAACGAAATCAGGCATGGCATGCCATCATTGCCCTTGGGCAACACACACGGACAGATGATGTCGGATGTTGAATGCCATTATCACCTTTGGAAAGCATACACGGTTTGGGCATGGAATGTTATCATCGTCCTTGGACAAAATAAACGACCGAAAAACATTCGGCATCATATGGCCGTATTTACCTTGCGAAGCACACATGGTCAGACAATGTTGAGAATGACATGTCATTAGCTCCCTTGGACAGCACAAAAGATAAGATAATGTCGGGCATGGCATGAAATCATCGTCCTTGGACAGAAAAAATTGTCGGACGACATCGGGCGTGGCAATGCAATCATTATAATTGGGAAGCACACATGATCGCACAACATTGAGTGTGCTATTCCATCATCGCCCTTTGAAATCACGCAAGACCTAACAACGTCGCGCAGGGCATTCCATTATTGCCATTGGGCACGGTTAGACGTCATCGGGTATTGGAATACAATCATTGCCCTTGGACAACATACACGGTAAGACAACGTTGGGCATGAGATGTTATCATCGCCCTTGGAAATCACACACGATCAGACGACGTTGGGGGTTGCATACCCGCATAGCCTTTGGGCACACACAAACGGAAGACATCAGGCGTGGCATGTTATCATTGCCCTTGGACTGCACACATGACTTAAGGGCATTTGTCATGGCATGACATCATCATCCTTTGTGGGGCGTTGCATTCTATCATCGCCGTTGGACAGAAAAAATGGTCAGACGATGTCGAGGGTGGCATGCTCGAATGTCCCTTAGACAGCAAACACAGCCGGACAACATCCGTGTGGCATGCCGTCATCGTTGTTAGGCATCACACACGATCGGACGACGTCAGGCTTGGAATGCATAATCACCCTTGGACAGCATGCATGGTGGGACTACATCGGGCGTGCCATGTTATCATCTCCTTTTGTTAACAAACACGATCGGAAGACATCAAGCGTGTCATTCTTGCATGGCCCTTAGGCAACACACACGGTCTCACGACATTGGGCGTATCATGCCATCATAGCCCTTTGGCAGCACACAAGATCGGGCGACGTCGGGTGTGAGAAGCCATCATCGCCCTTGGGCAGCACAACTATCGGACTACATAGGTCGTATCATGCTCACATGGACGTCGGCAGCACACACAGTCGGACAATGTCGGGCATGGAATGCCATCATCGCCCTTGGGCAGCAAACACTGTCGGATGATGTCGGGCATGACATGCCATCATCGCCCATGGGCAGCACACAGGGTCGAACTTCGTCAGGCGTGGCATGCGAGCATGGCCCTTAGGTAGAACACATGACGACCTACATCGGGCATGGCATGTAATCATTGCCCTAGAAAAGCACACACGTTTGAATGACGTCGGGCATCGCATGCCATCAATACCCTTCGACACAATACACGGTCGAACAACATCGAGTGTTGCACTTTATTATCAATGTTCGGCAAAAAACACGGTCAGACGACGTCTCGCGTGGCATGCCCCCATAGGACTTAAGCAGGACACACGGTCGAACAAGGTCTGGATTTACATGATATCATCGCCCTTGGACAACACACATTGTCGGATGACGTCGGGCGTAGCATACCACTTTTGCCCTTGGGCAACACACACGGTTTGACAATGAAGGGTGTGGCATGATATCATCGCCCTTGGGCAACACACATAGTTTGATAATTTCGCGTGTATCATTAATTTATTGTCGTAGGGCAGCACACACTGTCAAAATACTTCATGCGTGGTATGCCCATATGGCCCTTGGGCAGCACACATGGTCGGATGACATAAACTGTCGCATGCCATCATCGCCCTTGGGCAGCAAACGCAGTCGGACAACGTTGAGCGTTGCATGCCTTCATCTCCTTTGGGAAGCACACATGGTCGGAAGACATCAGGCGTGGCATACCATAATTGCCCTTGAAAGAATACATAGTTAGACGACATCGGGCGTGGCATGTTATCATTGCCCCTAGGCAGCACACTGAATCGGACAACATCGAGCGTGGTATTCTCGCATGGCTATTGGGCAGTACACACGGTCGGTTGACATAGGGTGTGGCATGCCATCATCACCCTTGAATAGAACACCCGGTCGGACAACATCGGGCGTCATATGCCATCATAGCCCTTGGGCAGCACGCCTGGTCGGAAGAGGTCGAGTGTCGCATTCCATTGTCTCCCTTGGACAATGATAATGTTCAAAAATACTTCTTGACATAAACGATCATATGTAATATATTTACCAAATTATGAGTCGGGGTCGATCCCATAGAGAATATGGAAGAATATTATCAATAAAAAATATTTAATTTGATAGTCGTTAAATAAAAATGGGCGATTTGAAATTGAAATAAAAATAAAAGAAATAAAAATGGCTTTAAACTATGTATTTATTAATATCAAAGTTAATAAAAATAACTAGCAATGTGGTCACTATAAGCTCATAACGCGGTAATCCTAGTAATAGAAATTCTTCTCTAGTGTTATGCATGCAAAGTTATAAGTTATGTATCTCTAAATCCTTGGTCCGGCATCTGGAGAATTTCACCCTGTATTTTTGTTCGGCTACATTTGTTTAATTTACAAAACCTTACCTTTACCTCATATTAAGCATCATATTCAATGTTTAGCTAAATTACAACTTCACACCAATTGAGTTCATTATCAAAAGTCCAAAAAAAATAGCTAAATTATATTTTTATCGGAAAAGGGCCTAAAATACCCTCAAAATATTGAAAATGATACAAAACTACCCGCCATCCACCTATTGGCTCAAAAATACCCTTTCCACAAACCTATTGGGTCAAAAATACCCTTGTCATCCACCTTTTGGTTCAAAATTGACCACTTATTTAACGGTTCTATATTTAAACTATTTAAATATTTTTTAAAATATGTGTTGCTCAACCATTTATTATAATTTAATTTATTAGTATAATTAATATATCAATCCATTATCCACCCATTACTAATTAAATTGCTCTTAATAATCCCGTCACATTATTAACGCAAGCTACTACCAATTGAGAATTTTTAAAAATTATAGAAGTAAATTATCATACATTCAAGTGGCTAAATAAAAATCACCGATAAACTTAAAAGTCTTACTATGTTGATCTTAATTATTCTTACGTCTCAATTATGTGATGTTACTTCATAGGTAACTTTTTTTTCAAAATAATATATTTAAGGTTTTAAAACAAATCATAAATATTTATAAAATTATATTTAAAAAAAGTGCATGAATTAATTCAGAATGTATTACTTTTTTACCTTTAATCATAAATTTCTAATTAAATTTTGAAAGAAGGTGTCCTCCTAAATAAGCGGCTCAACCTAAATTTTATTGTGGTTTCGATTCGGACTCGAATAATTTAGGATGTCATTTTACGGAATCTAAAATTTCATCGTGTTTTAGTAGTGTTTAAGACGATTTTGATATTATAATTGGAACATTAAGTGAGTGAGGTTTATTAAGTAATGAGTGGGTAGTGGGTTGGTTTATAAATTATATTGATAATAAATATAATAATCAATTGTTAAACACCAAGTATTTTAAAAAATATTTAAAGTGTTTAATTTTAAAATAATTAAAAAAGTAGTCAATTTTGAACCCAAAGATTGATGACAAGGGTATTTTGGAGCCAATAGGTGGATGAAAAGGGTATTTTGGAGCCAATACGTTGATGGAAGGTAATTTTGTACCATTTTCAATACTTTAAGGGTATTTAAGGCCCTTTTCCGTATTTTTATTGATCACAAATACAAATCAATAATAAAGGACACGAAAGAATAAACCACAATTCTCTGGCCTCTACGACGGCTCATACAAATCAACAAAGCTATAAAAAATTTATATTATGTCTTGTATCTTCTTTCATGGCTTCCGAAATAATAATTTTTTATGCCTTATTTATAGACGTAGAAAATCCTAAATAAAATAATTGAGTCCAAACAAATTGGAAATCCAAAACCAAAAAGTATTTGAGAGCTTTTTTTCCATTTTTTTCCGCGTGTCGTGCTGCGTGAATGGATTGGACAGTGCATTGAGGGAATGCTACGTGGAAGGCTACAAAATTTTCAAATTGTTTTGCAATTTGTATCAGTAATATGCACTTATATATTAATATATTATTTTATTCAATTTAATCCATTAAGTTGTCTGCTTAATTTCCTTCTTCAACCATCCATTTTTAATTTGTTTTAGCGTCAAGTTTCTTCATTTTTCCACCAATTTTATCCTACAAATAAAATACACAATTTATCACAATCCATAAAATTTATGCTCAAAATAGACATATATAAATAATAAATGTGTGGTAAATAATGATAAAAAAATGTATATTTTGGCCTTACATCAAACAACATACACGATCAGACTACGTCGGGCGCGACATACCATCATCGCCATTGGGAAGAAAACACATTCAGACAACGTCGAGCATGGCATGCCCTCATCTCCCTTGGACAGCACACACGGTCGAATAATGTCAGTTGTTGTATTCCATCGTTGCCCTTGGTAAAAACAAATAGTCGGACGACGCCGGTGTGGCATGCCTACATGTCCCTTAGGCAGCACATACGGTCGGACGACATAGGGCGTGGCGTGCAATCATCGTACGTGGAAAGCATGCATGGTCGGATGATTTTAGGTGTGGCATGTTATCATCGCCCTAGAAATAAACGCATGGTCGGTCGATGTCGTACGTGACATGCCATCATCTCCCTTGGGCAGCACACAGATTGGGACTACGTCAGGCATGGCGTGCCATCATCGTACTTTGATAGCACACACGGTCGGAAGATGTCAAGCATGGCAAGCCATCATCTCCCTTTGATACCATACACCGTTGGAAGTTGTTTGGCATGGCATGTTATAACTACCCTTCGATGGAACACACTGTCGGGCGTGGCATGCCTGCATTTCCCTTATGTAGCACACACGGTCGGAATATTTTGGGCGTGACATGATATCATAGACCTTGGACATCCTACAAGTCGGATGATGTAGGGTGTGGCATGCCATCATCGCTCTTGAGCAGCACACATAGTTCGAAGATGTCCAGCATGACATGCCATCATCTCCATTGGACGACATTTGGCGTGGCCTGCATTATCGCTCTTTGAAAGCATACACGGTCGAATGACATCGGGCGAGGTATTTTATTATTTTCTTTGGACAACATACACGGTCAGAGGACATTGGGCATGGCATGTCATCATCACCATTGGGTAGAAGACACAGTCGAACGATAACGAGTGTGGCATGCCATCATCTCCCTTAGGCAACACAAACGGTCGAACTATGTCGTGCCTGGTATGCCATCATCTCCCTTGGACAGCACACACGGTGGGATGACATTAGGTGTTGCATAACATCATCGCCCTTGTAATGCATAGACGGTCGAATGACGTCGGGCATGCCATGCCCGCATGGGGTTTGAGCAGCACATACGATTGGATGACGTCAAGCGTGGCATGCCATCATTGCCCTTGGACAACACACACCATTGGACTACGTTAGTCGGTTCATGCCTTGATCTCCCTGGGGAAACACACATAGTCAAACGACATTGCAAGTGGCATGCATTCATCGCCCTTGGATAGCATACAAGGTTGAAATACGTCAATCGTGCCATGATATCATCGCCCTTGGTTAGCATACACAGTCGGACAATTTCAAGTAAGGTTTTCCCGCATAGCCCTTAGGTAGCACACACGGGTGAACAACGTTGGAAACGACATGCCTTCATCTCCCTTGGGAACCACACATTGTCAAACGAAGTCAGGCATGACATGACATCATTGCCCTTGAGAAGCACACACAGTCGTACTACCCCTAGAGGTTCATGCCATCATCTATGTTTGATAGAACACACGATCGGACGACGTCGAGCGTGGAATGATAACATTGCCCTTGCAAAACACAGACAGTTGGACAATGTCAGGCGTGGCATGCAATCATCTCCCTTGGACAGCACACACGGTCGAACGATGTCAGGCGTGGTATGCCATAATAGTCCTTGGACTGCAAACGCGGTCGAACAACGTCAAGCAGGGAATGTCATCTTCGTGCTTGGACAACACACTCGATTGGACCGCGTGAAGGGTTGCATGCCATCATCACCCTTGTGTAGAACGCACGGTCAGATGACATTGTCCATGGCATGACATCCTCGCCCTTTGACATCACACACGATCGGACTATGTCTGCCGTTGCATGCCATCATCTCCCTGGGGAAACACAAATGGTAATACGACGTTGGGAGTGGCATGCCATCATTGCCCTTAAATAGCGTAAAGGGTCGGACAATGTCGATCGTGCCATGTTATCATCACCCTTGGTCAGCATACACAGTTGGATTATGTCAAGAGTGGAATTTCCCGCATATCCCTTGGGTAGAACACACGAGTGAACAACGTTGGAACTGACATTCCATCATCGCCCTTGGGAAGAACACATTTTTGAATGACGTCAGGCATGACATGATAATATTGCCCTTGAGTAGCACACACCTTATTAATACGTCTAGCGTTACATGCCATCATCTCCCATGGACATACGGTCGGACGATGTCATGCGCAGCATGAAATCATGTCCCTTGGAAATCACAGACGGTAACACAATATCAGGCGTGGCATGCCATTATAGTCCTTTTACTGCACACACAGTCGAACTACTCAAGCGTGGCAAATCATCATCGGGCTTGGATAACACACACAATTGGACAACGTCGGGCGTTTCATGCCATTAACTCTTTTGGGCAACACGCACGATCGAATGACGTTGGCCATGGCATGGCATCATCGCCCTAAGGATGCATACATGGTCGGACGACGTTACGCATGCCATGTTATCATCGGCCATGGAAAACACACACGATCGGACCACGTCGAGCGTGCCTACACGACCCTTTTGTAGCATACTAGGTCTGACAACGTCAATAATGGAATGTAAGAATCGCCCTTGCATAGCATACATGGTGAGATGACACCAGGAGTGGCAACTAAACATCGCTCTTTGATAGAACACACGATCGGATGACGTCGGCATGGCTTTCCATCGTTGCCCTTGGGTAGCATTCACGATCGGACTGCGTCGGGCGTGGAATTTCAGCGTCACCCTTGGACAGCATACACGTTCGAATAAATTTGGGTGTGCCATGTTATCATCCCCATTGGTCAGCATACACGAATGACGACATTATGCATGGCATTCCTGCATGGCCCTTGGGCTACACAAATGCTCGCATATCGTCGGGCATGGAATGCCATCATAGCACTTAGGCAGCACACACGGTCAGACGACGTTAAGAATGACATGCCTTCATCGCCCTAGGGAAGCACACAGGGTTTGACATAATCTAGCGTGACATGCTGTAATCGCCCTTGGGCAGCACACACGGTCAGACTACATCGAATGTAGCATGCCACATGACCCTTGGGTAGCACACACAGTCAGATGCTGTCGGGTGTGTCATTCTATCAATGCCTTTGGACTGCACATAAGGATAGACAACGTCGGGCGTGGCATGCCATCAACACCCTTGGGAAGCACACATGATCATACAACGTCAGGAATTACTTTCTATCATTGCCCATGGGCAGCACACATGGTCGGACTACGTAAGGCGTGGCATGTCAAAATCGCCATTGGATAGCACTTACAGTTGGACGACATCGGGCATGTCATGTTATAACCCATTTGGACAACTCACATGGATGAACGACATCGAGCGTGGCATGACATCATAACCCTTAAACAACACTTACAGTTAGATTACATGGAGTATGACATTCCCACATGTCCCTTGGTCAATAGAAAAGGTCGGACTACATCAGGCATGGTATGCCATCATCTCTATTTGGAAGCACACATGGTCGGACTATGTCGAGCGTTGCGTGCCATCATCGCCTTTCGATAGCACACACGATTGAACTATGTTGGGCATTGCATGCTATCATCGCCCTTGGGCAACACACACGATCGGACGACATTGGGCATTGCATGCCATCATCGCCCTTGGATACCACACATGGTCGGACAACATCGAGCCACACACAGGATTTGAACACATCAGGTCTTGCAAGCCTATATAGACCTTGGGCAGCACACACTGCCAGATGACATCGGGCGGTACATTCTATCATTGCCCTTAGGAAGCACACATGGTAAAACAATGTCGAGCTAGTCATGCCATCATCGCCTTTGCATAGTTCTTACAGTTGGACGACATCGGGGATGGCATGTCATCATCCATTTGGACAACACACACGAACGAATGATGTCGAGCGTGGCATACCATCATCACCCTTAAACTTCATATACGATTGGACGACAACTACGGTGGCATTCCCACTTAGCCCTTGGGCAATACACATGGTCAGACTATATTAGGCGTGGTATGCCAATCATATCCATTGGGAAGAACAGACGATCAGACTACGTCGAGCGTTGCATGCCATCAACTCCCTTAGATAGAACAAACAATCGGACTATGTCAGGCATGGCATGACATCATCCCCTTTGGGCATTACACACGATTGGAAGACGTCGGGCATTGCATGCCATAATCTCTCTTGGCAAGTATACACGGTCTGGCGACATCGGGCCTGGAATGTTATCATCTCACTTGGACAGCATACACGATCAGACCATGTTGGGCGTGGCATGCCGACATGGACCTTGGGTATCATACACAGTCAGTCGACATCAAGCGTGGCATGCCAGCATGGCCCTTGGCCAAAACACACTGTCGTACAACATCAGTCGTGGCATGCCATCACAACCCTTGGGCAATACACATAATCGGAAGACGTCAGGCATGACATGAAATCATCGCCCTTTGACAGTATACACGATTGGAGAACATAAGGCGTGGCATATTATCATCTCCCTTGGACACCACTCATGGTCAAACGACGTCGCGCGTTGCATCCCTGTATGGCCCTTCCGCAACACGCACGGTGGACAATGTTGGTTGTGGCATGCCATCATCGACCTTGTGCAGCGTACACGGTCATACCATGTTTGTCATGACATGCCATCATCTCCCTTGGGAAGCACAGAGAGTGGGACTACATCAATGGTGGCATGCCATCATCTCCCCTGGACATCACACATGGTCGGATGATTTCAAGCATGGCATGCCATTATCGCCCTTTTACACTATACAAGGTCGATCAACGGCAAGCATCGCATGTTATCATTTCCTTGGAAAGAACACACGGTTGGGCGACGTCAGGTGTGGCCTAGCCGCATAGCCGTTGGACAACACACTTGGTCGAAAGACATCGGGCGTGATATGATATCATTTCCATTAGATAGCATACACGGTCGGATGATGTCGGGCGTGGCATGCCCGCATGGACCTTTGATAAACACACGATCGGAAAACATCAGGCGCTGCATGCCATCATTGCCCTTGGGCATTACGCACAGTTGGATGATGCCGAGCGTGACATGCCATCATCTTCTTTGGATAGCACACACGATTGGAAGACTTTTGGTGGGCATTCCATCAAATTCCTATTAAAGCATACACGGTCGGACGATGTTGGGCGTAACATGTTATCATTGCCCTTTGACAGGACATATGATCCGACCACATTGGATGTGGCATACTCTCATATCTCTTGGGCAACACAAATTGTCGGATGACGTCAGGCGTGGAATGACATAATTGCAATAGGGAAACACACATGGTCGAAAGAGTAGGGCCAAACACCCTTGGGCAGCAAACATTGTCGGACAACGTTTGGCGTGGTATACAATTATCTCCCTTGGACAGCATACACAGTCGGACGACATTGGGCGTAGGATGTTATCATCACCCTTAGATAGAACACACAATCAGATGATGGCGTGGGAAACATGATTGTATGGACTTTGGGCAACACACATGGTGTACGACGTCGGATGTGGCATGCCATTATTGCCCTTGGGAAGCGCACACGGTTAGACGACGTTGGGCATGACTTGCCATCATCGCCATAAGGCAACACACAGAGTTGGAGTACGTTAGGCGTGTCATGCCATCATCGCTCTGGGACAACACACATGGTCGGACACTGTCGGGCATGGCATGCCATCATCGCCCTTTGATACTATGCACTGTCAGATGACGTCAAGCGTGGTATATTATCATTGCCCTTGGAAAGAACACACAGTCGGGCAACGTCGCGTGTGGCATGCCCGCATGGCTTATGGGCAGCACATACCATCGGATGGCGTCGGGCATGGAATGCAATCATAGTCATCAAGAAGCAAAAATTATTGGACGATGTCATGCCTGACCTGTTATCATCGCCCTTGGGCAGTAATCACGTTAGGAAGACATTGGGCGTGGCATGCCATCATCTCCCTTTGACAACATACAACGTCGTCGTGGCATGCCATCATCGCCCTTGGGCAACAAACACGGTCAGACGAATTCGGGCATCGAATGCCATCATAATCCTTGGACAACATACACTGTCGGACTAGGTCGGGCATGCCATGTTATCATCGCCCTTGGTAAGCACACATGGTCGGCAGACATCTAGCGTGAAATGTGTGCATGGGCCTTAGACACAACACACGGTCGCACGACGTCGGTTGTGGCATGCCATCATAGCCCTTGGGTAGCACACACAATTGGATTACATCTATTGTGAAATGGCATCATCGCCCTTAGCCTCACACACGCTCAGATATATCAAGCATGGCATACTAACATGGACCTTAGGAAGCACGCATAGTCGGACGACATCGGGCGTGGTATGCCATCATCGTCCTTGTACAGCACACATGGGCGGATGACAACCGGCATTACATGCCATCATCACCCTTGGGCAGCACCAACTGTCAGACAACGTCAGGCGTGGCATGCCCGCACGGTCCTTAGGCAGCACACTGGGCGAACTATTTCGGGCATGACATGCTATCATCTCCCTTAGACAGCACACACGCTCGGACTATGTCGGATGTGGCATGCCATCCTCTCCCTTGGAAAGAACACACGGTAGGATGAAATTTTGCATGGCATGAGATCATCACTCTTGGAACGCACACACGATCGGACGACGTCAAGCGTGGAGTGCCCACATGGACCTTCGGAAGCACACACGATCTGACAGCTTCGGGCATGGCATGGAATCATTGTCCTTGGGAAGCACACACGGTTTGATGATGTTAAGTGCGACATGCCATCATAGCCCTTGGACAACACACACAATCGGACTACGTTAGCCGTGCAATGCTATCATCACCCTTGGGAAACACAGATAATCGGACGATGTAGAGTGTTGCATGCCATCAACACTCTTGGAGAGCAGACACAGTCGAACTACGTCGACTGTGCAATGTTATCATCACTTTTGGTCAGCATACATGGTCAGACAATGTCAAATGTTATAATCTCCATATAGAATGTTATCTTTGAACTTTGGCAGCACACACATTCGGAAAACATCGAGCATGGCATGCCATCATCTCCCTTGGAAAGCACACACGGTTGAACGATAGCGGGCATGGTATGCCCTCATCGACCTTGGACAACCCACACAGTCGACGACGTCGGTCTTGACAATCCTGCATGTCCCTTAGGCAGCACATACGGTTGAACAACGTCGGGCATGGAATGCAATCATCGCAGTTGGAGAACGTACACGGTCGGATGGCATAAGGTGTAATATGTTATCATCGCCCTTGTATAGAACCCACGGTCGAACGATGTCGCGTGTGGCATGACATCATCTCCCTTGGATAGCACACACGGTCGAATGATGTCAGGTGTGGTATGCCATTGTCGACCTTGGTCAAAACTCACATTCGAACGACGTCGGTGTGGCATGCCTGCATCTTCTTTAGGCAGCACATACGGTCAGACGACATAGGTCGTTGTGTGCAATAATCGTACTTGTAAATCATACATGGTCGGATGACGTTAGGGTTGGCATGTTCTCATCGCCCTAGGAATCAACACATGGTCGGACGATGTCGAATGCCATTATAGCCCTTGGACAGCGAAAACGATTGGACTACGTCTGTCATGGAATACAATCATCGTCTTACGGCAGGAAACACAGTAGGACAACATCAGGCATGACATGCCATCATTGACCTTGGAATGCACACATTGTCAAACGATGTCATGTGTGGCATGCCCGCATAAGCATGGGCAGCAAAAACAATCGGACGACGTCGGGCGTAATATGCCATCATCGATCTTGAGCAGAACAAAAAGTCGGATGACGTCGGGATTGGCATGCCCTTTTTTCATTGGGTTGTACACACGGTCGGATGAAATCAAGCATTTCATGCAACCATCGCCCTTGGGTTGCACTGGAAGTCGGACGAAATCGGGCGTGGCATGCCATCATTGCCCTCGGAAAGCACACACGTCGGATGACATTGGGCGTTTCATGTCATCATCGCCCTTTGACAACAAACATGGTGAGAAGATGTGGGGAATTGCATAATATCATCGTCATTGGAAAGAATAGACGGTCGTACAATTTCGCGAGTGGCATGCCCTCAGTGCCCTTTAGAAGCACACATGTTCAGACGACGTCCTCGTGGATTGCCATAATCGCCCTAGGGCAGCACACACGGTGAGATGATGTCAAATATGTAATGCCATCATCACCCTTGGACAACGTACACGTTCGGATTGGGTGTGCCATGTTATTATCGCCCTATCTTTTGAACAACACACACGGTCGCACAATGTCAGGCGTGGCATATCATCATAGCGCTTGGGCAGCACACACGATCGGACGACATAGGGCATGACATGCCATTATCTCCCTTCGGTATCACAACAATTAGACTACATCGGGAGTGGCATGCCCACATCGATGTTGGGCAACACATACAGTCAAACAATTTCTGGCGTGGTATTCCATCATCGCCCTTGGGCAGCATTTACGGTTCGACTACGTCGAGTGTGGCATGAAAATATGGCCCTTGGACAGAACACAGGGTGGACTACATCAGGAGTGGCATGTCATAATCTCCCTTGGAAAACTCACACGGTCGAATGACATTGGGCATGGTCTGCAACCATCGCTCTACTACAACATAGACGGTTGGACAACGTCAGGAGTGGCATGACATTATCACCCTTTGACGGCACACACGATTGAACTACGTCGGGCAAAGCATTCCATCATCGCACTTTGGCAGAACACATGGTTGGACTACTTGGCATGCCATCATTGCTCTTTGAAAGCATACATGGTCATACGATATTTAGTGTTCCATTTTATCATCGCTTTTGAACAGCACACACAATCGGACCACGTCAGGCGTGTCATGCCCGCCTAGCTCGTGGACAGCACACACAGTCGGATTAGATCAAGTGTGGCATGCCATCATCGCCATTAGACAACATATACGGTTGGACAACTTCGGGCATGGCACGCTATCATGTACCTTTGACAGCATACGAGGTCGGACGACTTCGGTGTGGAATGCCGTCATATCCCTTGTGCGGCACACACAGTTAGATGACGTCGGGCATTGCATGTCATCATCGTCCTTGGGAAACACACATGGTAAAACGACATTGGTCGTGGCATGACATAATTTCCCTTGGAAAACATATATGGTCGGACGCCGTAGGGCGTGCTACATTATCATTGCCCTTGGTCAATACACACGGTCATATGACATCAAACATGACATTCACTCATGGCCCTTAGGTAACACAAACGGTCGCACGACGTCGCGCGTGGCATGCAATCATATCCCTTGGATGACACACACGATCAGACGACCTCGGGCATGACATTCCGTGATTGTCCTAGGGCAGCACACAGAGTTAGACGACGTTGTTTATGGCAAGTCGTCATCATTTTTGGGCAGCACATACAGTCTGACAATGTCGGGATGATGCCACATTGACCTTGGGCAGCACACATGACCAACTTAAGTTGGACGTGTCATACTATCAATGCCTTTGGACAGCACATATGGACGGACTACATTGAGCGTTGGGATACAATCATCGCCCATGGACAAAACACAAAGATTGACAATGTCAAGTATGGCATGTCATCATCACCCTTTATGAGCACACAGAGTCAGAAGACTTCGGGACTGACATACAATCATTGCCCTAGTATAATATAAACGGTCAGACGACATGGGCATGGAATGTTATCATCTCCATTGGACAACATACACGGGTGGATGACATTGTCTGTGGCATGCACGCATTGCCCTTGGAAAGCACTAAAGGTAGACGACGTCGGACGTGGAATGCCGTCATCTCCTTTAGGTAGTACACAAGCTCGAACAACGTCAATAATGGCATGCCATCAGCGCCCTTGTGCAGCACACACGGTCGAACAACATCGGGCGTTAGATACCATCATTTCCCTTCTGCAGCACACACGGTCAAACTAAGTCGGGGGTGGCATGCAATCTCGCCCTTAGACAACACACACGGTCAGACGACGTCGGGCGTTGCATGCCATCATTGCCTTTGGACAACACAAACGAATCAATGACATGGAACGTGGCATTACATCATCGCTCATGGACAACACTCATGGTCGAACAACGTCGAGCGTTGCATGCTAGCATGTTCCTTGGGTAGAAGACACGGTCAGATGACGTCGAGTATGGCATGCCATTATCGCCCTTGGATAGCACACACGATCAAACTACGTTTGGCAAAGCATGCCATACATGGTCGGACGACATCGAGCAGGACATGTTATCATCTCCCTTGGTAAGCACACACGGTCGAACGATGTCAGGTGTTTCATATCTGTGTGGCCCTTGGGCAGCACACACGGTGGACGATGTCGGATGTTGCATGCCATCATCATCCTTGGGCAGCGCATAGAGTTGGACGACGTCAGGCGTGGCATGACATCATCGCCCTTGAGCACAACACACGATAGGACGACGTCAGGCGTGGCATGCCTGAGTGGCCCTTGGGAAGCACACATATTCAAATGATGTCGGGCGTGACATGATATCTATGCCCTTGGACAGAACACACGATCGGACAACGTCCGACATGGTATCTTATTATTGACCATTGACACAACACGCGATCGAGTGACGTCGTGTGTGGCACGCCATCATTGCACCTAGGCAGCACATATGGTTTGACGACGTCGTATGTTTCATGCCATCATCGCCCTTGGACAACACACACGATCGGACGACATCGAGCATTGAATGCAATCATCGCCCTTTGACGCCATACACGGTCAGACGATGTCGAGTGTGACATGTTATCATCGCCCATTGATAGAACACACGGTCGAGATACATTAGGCGTTTCATGCTCGCATGGGCCTTAAGCAACACCCACTGTCGCATTACGTCAGGTGTGACATGCCATCATAGCCTTTTGGCAACATACATGATCGAACGACCTTGGACGTGACAGGGCATTATCGCCCTTGGGCCGCACACACGATCATAATACATCGGGCGTCGCATGCCGTCATCATCCTTGGGAACACACACAGGCAGACGACATCACGGGTGGCACGCCATAATAACCCTTGGGAAGCACACACGGTCAGATAACGTAGGGCATGACATGCCTTCATAACCCTTTGGCAGCACACACAGCCTAACTACGTCAGGCGTGACATGCCCGCATAGACCTTAGTTAGTAGACAGGGCGGAATACATTGGACGTGGCATGCCTTAAACTCCCAAGGACAGCATACATTGTCAGACGACATTGGGCATGGCATTTCATCATCGCCCCTGGGTAGAAGATACGCTCGAACGATGTCGAGTGTGGCATGCCATCATCTCCCTTAGGCAGCACACACGGTCGGAATATGTCATTTTTGGTCTGCCAGCATCTCCGTTGGACAGCACACATGGTGGGATGACATTGGGCGTTGTATAATATTATCGCCCTTAGAATGCATAGAGGGTCGGACGACGTCGGGCATGGCATGCCTGCATGTGGTTTGGGCAGCACACACGGTTTGATGACATTGAGCGTGGCATGCCATCATCGCCCTTTCACAGCACACATTGTCAGACAACGTTGGGAGTAGCATGCCATCATCGCCCTTAAATAGCATACAAGGTCGGACGATGTCGATCGTGCCATGTTATCATCACCCTCTGTCAGCATACACAGTTGGACTATGTCAAGCGTGGAATTGCACGGATATCCTTTGGGTAGCACACATGGGTGAACAATGTTTGGCACTGACATGCCGTCATTGCCCTTGGGAAGCGCACATTTTTGAATGACGTCGGGCATGACATGATGTTATTTCCCTTGAGAAGCACACACGTTAGTACTACATCTAGTGTTGCATGCCATCATCTCTGATGGACACACGATCGGATGACGTCGAGCGTGGCATGAAATCATTTCCCTTTGAAAGCACAGACGGTAACACAATGTCAGGCGTGGCATGCAATCATCTCCCTTGGACAGCACACATGGTCGAACAACGTCAACGTGGCATGCCATCATAGTCCTTGGACTGCACACACAGTCGAACGACTCAAGCGTGGCATGTCATCATCGCGCTTGGACAACACACACAATTGGACAACGTCGGGCGTTGCATGCCATCATCGCCTTTGGGCAACACGAACGATCGAACAACATTTGCCATGGCATGACATAATGCATACATGGTCGAACGAAGTTGGGCGTGCCATGTTATCATCGCCCATGGAAAACACACACGATCGGACCACGACGAGCGTACCTACACGACCCTTTGGTAGCACACAAGGTCGGACAACCTCAATAATGGAATGCAAGAATTGCCATTGGAAAGCATACATGGTGAGATGACATCGGGAGTGGCAACTAATCATCGCCCCTGGATAGAACACACGATCGGACGACGTCGGCATGGCTTTCCATCATTTCCCTTGGGTAGCACTCACGATCGGACTGCATCGGGTGTGGAATTCCAGCATCACCCTTAGACAGCATACACAATCGAATAACTTTGGGTGTGCCATGTTATCATCCCCATTGGTCAGCATACACAAATGATGACATTATGCATGGCATTCCTGCATGTCCATTGGGCAAAATAGACGGTCGCATGACGTCGGGCATGGAATGCCATCAGAGCCCTTAGGCAGCACACACGGTCGGACGACGTTAGGCATGACCTGCCTTCATCGCCCTTGAGAAGCACACACGGTCGTACTACGCCTAGCGGTTCATGCCATCATCTATCTTGTGTAGAACGCACGGTCGGGTGACATTGTCCATGGCATGACATCATCGCCCTTTGACAGCACACACGATGGGACTACGTCAGTCGTTGCATGCCATCATCTCCCTGGGGAAACACACATGGTCATACGACGTTGGGAGTGGCATGCCATCAACGCCCTTAAATAGCGTACACGGTCAGACAATGTCGATCATGCCATGTTATCATCGCCCTTGGTCAACATACATAGTTGGATTATGTCAAGCGTGGAATTGCCCGCATATCCCTTGGGTAGAACACACGGGTGAACAACGTTGGAACTGACATGCCATCATCGCCCTTGGGAAGAACACATTTTCGAATGACGTCGGGCATGACATGACAATATTGCTCTTCAGTAGCACACACATTAGTACTACGTCTAGCGTTGCATGCCATCATCTCCCATAGACATACGGTCGGACGACGTCGTGCGTGGCATGAAATCATTGCCCTTGGAAAGCACACACGGTAACACAATGTAGGGCGTGGCATGCCATCATCTCCCTTTGACGCACACATGGTCGAACAACACCAGACGTGGCATGCCATCATAGTCCTTTTACTGCACACACAGTCGAACGACTCAAGCATGGCATATCATCATCGCGCTTGGATAACACACATAATTGGACAACGTTGGGCGTTGCATACCATCATCTCTTTTGGGCAACACGCACGATCGAACAACGTTGGCCATGGCATGAAATCATCGCCCTTGGGATGCATACATGCTCGGACAACGTTAGGCGTGCCATGTTATCATCGGCCATGGAAAACACACACGATCGGACCACGTCGAGCGTGCCTACACGACCCTTTGGTAGCACATCAGGTCGGACAACGTCAATAATAGAATGCAAGAATCGCCCTTCGAAAGCATACATGGTGAGATGCCACCGGTAGTTGCAAGTAATCATCGCCCTTTGATAGAACACACGATCAGACGACGTCGGCATGGCTTTCCATCATTGCCCTTGGATAGCACTCACGATCGGACTGCATCGGGCGTGGAATTCCTGCACCTCCCTTGGACAACATACACTTTCGAATAACTTTGGGTGTGCCATGTAATCATCCCCATTTGTTAGCATACATGGAATGCCATCATAGCCCTTAGGCGGCACACACGGTCGGATGACGTTTAGCATGACATGCCTTCATCGCCCTTGGGAAGCACACACGGTTTGACAACATCAAGCGTGAGAAGCTGTGATCGCCCTTGGGCAGGACACACGGTCGGACTACATCGAACGTAGCATGCCACATGACCCTTGGGTAGCACACATAGTCAGATGACGTCGGGTGTGTCATTCTATCATCGCGTTTGGACAACACATAAGGATAGACAATGTCGGGCGCGGCATGCCATCATCGCCCTTGGGAAGCACACATGATCATACAATGTCAGGCATTACTTTCTATCATTGCCCATGGGCAACACAAATGGTCGGAATACGTCAGGCGTGGCATGTCATTATCGCCATTGGATAGCACTTACAGTTGGACGACATCAGGCATGGCATGTTATAACCCATTTTGACAACTAACATGGATGAACGACATCGAGCATTGCATGACATCATAACCGTTAAACAACACTTACACTAGGATTACATGGAGTGTGGCATTCCCACATGTCCCTTGGGCAACACAAAGGGTCGGACTACATCATGCTTGGTATGCCATCATCTCTATTTGGAAGCACACACGGTCGGACTATGTTGAGCGTTGCATGCCATCATCGCCCTTGGATAGCACACACTATCGAACTATGTTGGGCATGGCATGATATCATCGCCCTTAGGCAACACACACGATCGTACGACATTGGGCATTGCATGACATCATCGCCCTTGGACACCACACACGGTTGTACAACATCGAGCCGCACACAGGATTGGAACACATCAGGCCTGGCAAGCCTATATGGACCTTGGGCAGCACACACTGCCAGATGACGTCGGGCGGTACATTCTATCATTGCCCTTAGGAAGCACACATGGTCAAACAATGTCGAGCTAGTCATGTTATCATCGCCCTTGCATAGTTCTTACAGTTGGACAACATCGGGGATGGCAAGTCATCACCCATTTGGACAACACACACGGACGAACGATGTCGAGCGTGGCATACCATCATCACCCCTAAACTACATATACGATTGGACAACATCGAGGGTGGCATTCCCACTTGGCCATTGTGCAATACACATAGTCAGACTACATCAGGCGTGGTATGCCAATCATATCCATTTGGAAGAACACACGGTCGTACTACATCGAGCGTTGCATGCCATCAACTCCCTTTGATAGAACACATGATCGGACTATGTCGGGTGGCATGGCATCATCCCCCTTGGGAATTACACACGATTGGAAGATGTCGGGCATTGCATGCCATAATCTCCCTTGGCAAGTATACACGGTAGGGCGACATCGGGCCTAGAATGTTGTCATCGCACTTGGACAGCACACTCGATAAGACCATGTTGGGTGTGGCATGCCGACATGGACCTTGGGTATCCTACACGGTCGGTCGACATCAAGCGTGGCATGCCAGCATGGACCTTGGCCAAAACACACGGTCGTACAACATTAGTCCTGTCATGCCATCACAACCCTTGGGCAATACACATAATCGGACGACGTCAGGCATGACATGAAATCATCGCCCTTGGACAATATACATGATTGGACAACATCAGGCGTGGCATATTATCATCTCCCTTGGACACCACTCATGGTCAAACGACGTCGCGCGTTGCATCTATGTATGGCCCTTCCACAACACGCACGGTGGACAATGTTGGTTGTGTCATACCATCATCGACCTTGTGCAGCGTACACGGTCATAAGATTTTTGCCATGACATGCCATCATCTCCCTAGGGCAGCACAGAGAGTGGGACTACATCAATAGTGGCATGCCATCATCTCTCCTGGACATCACACGTTGTCGGATTATGTCAGGCATGGCATGACATTATCGCCCTTTTAAACTATACACGGTCGATCAACGTCGAGCATGGCATGTTATCATTTCCTTGGAAAGAACACACGGTTGGGTGACAACAGGTGTGGCCTGCCCGCGTAGCTGTTAGACAACACAATTGGTAGAAAGACATCGGGTGTGATATGATATCATTTCCCTTTGACAGCACACACGGTCGGATTACGTTGGGCGTCACATGCCTGCATGGACCTTTCGTAAAACACACGATCGGATAACATTACGCGCTGCATGCACTCATCGCCCTTGGGCATTACACACGATTGGATGATCCTGAGCGTGACATGCCATCATCTCCCTTGGATAGCACACACGATTGGAAGAGTTTTGGCGAGCATTCCATCAAAGCCCTTTTAAAGCATACATGGTCGGACGATGTCAGGAGTCACATGTTATCATTGCCCTTAGACAGGACATACGATCTGACCACATCGGATATGGCATGCCCGCATATCTCTTGGGCAACAAAAATGGTCGGATGACGTCAGGCATGGAATGCAATAATTGCAATTGGGAAACACACATGGTCGAATGAGTTGGGCAAAACACCCATAGGCAACAAACACGGTCGGACAACGTTTGGCGTGGTATATAATCATCTCCCTAGGACAGCATACACAGTCGGACGACATTGGGCGTAGGATGTTATCATCACCCTTAGACAGAACACACGATCAGATGATGGCATGGGTGACATGATTGTATGGACTTTGGGCAACACACATGGTGTACGACGTCGGATGTGGCATGCCATCATCGCCTTTGGGAAGCGCACACGGTTAGATGACGTTGAGCATGACTTCCCATAATCACCAATAGTTAACACACAGAGTGGGACTACGTTAGGCGTGTCATGCCATCATCACTCTTTGACAACACACATGGTCGGACACTGTCGGGCATGGCATGCCATCATCGCCCTTTGATACTATACACTGTCAGACGACATCAGGCGTGGCATGTTATCATTGCCCTTGGAAAGAACACAAAGTCGGGCAACATCGCGTGTGGCATGACCGGATGGCATATTGGCAGCACATACGATCGGATGGCGTTGGGCATGGAATGCAATCATAGCCATCGAGAAGCCCAAATTATTGGACGACGTCATGCCTGACCTGTTATCATCGCCCTTGGAAAGTAATCACGTTAGGAAGACATTGGGCATGACATGCCATCATCTCCCTTTAACAGCATACACGATCGGAAGACATTAGGTGTGGCATGTTATCATCACCGTTAGACAGAACACACGATTGGATGATGTCAGGTACGACTTGCCGGCATGGCCATTGGGCAACAGACACGATTGGACAACATCGTCGTGGCATGCCATCATCGCACTTGGGCAACATACACGGTCATACGACTTTGGGCATCGAATGCCATCATAACCCTTGGACAACATACACGGTCGAACTAGGTCGGGCATGCCATGTTATCATCTCCCTTGGTAAGCACACCTGGTCGGAACACATCTAGCGTAAAATGTGTGCATGGGCCATAGACACAACACACGGTCGCACGATGTCGGTTGTGGCATGCCATCATAGCCCTTGGATAGCACACACAATTGGATTACATCTAGAGTGAAAATGCATCATCGCCTTTAGCCTCACACACGCTCAGATATATCAAGCATTGCATACCAACATGGACCTTAGGAAGGACGCACAGTCGGACGACATCGGGCGTGGTATGCCATCATCGTCCTTGTACAGCACACATGGGCGGACGACAACCGGCATTACATGCAACCATCACCCTTGGGCAGCTCCAACTGTGAGACAACGTCAGGCGTGGCATGCCCGCATGGTCCTTAGGCAGCACACTGGGCGAACTATATCGGGAATGGCATGCCATCATCTCCGTTAGACAGCACACACGCTCGGACTATGTTGGATGTGGCATACCATCCTCTCCCTTGGAAAGCACACACGGTGGGATGATATTTTGCATGGCATGAGATCATCACCCTTGGAACGCACACACGATCGGATGACGTCGAGCGTGGAGTTCCCACATGGGCCTTGGGAAGCACACACGATCTGACGTCTTCGGGCGAGGAACTGAATCAATGTCCTTTGGCAGCACACATGGTTTGATGATGTTGAGTGCGGCATGCCATCATAGCCCTTGGACAACACACATAATAGGACTACGTTAGGCGTGCAATACTATCATCACCCTTGGGAAACACACATAATTAGACGATGTTTAGTGTTGCATGCCATCATCACCCTTGGAGAGCAGACACGGTCGGACTACGTCGAGTGTGCCATGTTATCATCACTCTTGGTCAGCATACACGGTCGGACAACGTCAAATGTTGCAATCTCCATATAGAATGTTATCTTTGCACTTTGGCAGCACACACGTTCAGAAAACGTCGAGCATGACATGCCATCTTCTCCCTTGGAAAGCACACACGATCAAACAATAGCGGGCATAATATGCCCTCATCGCCCTTGGACAACACACACAGTCGGCGACGTCGGTCTTGACAAGCCTGCATGTCCCTTAGGCAGTACATACAGTTGAACGATGTCGGGCATGGAATGCAATCATTGCAGTTGGATAACGTACACAGTCGGATGACGTCAGGTGTGACATGTTATCATCGCCCTTGTATAGAACACACGGTCGGACGATGTCGAGTGTGGCATGACATTATCTCCCTTGGACAGCACAACCGGTCGAATGATGTCGGGTGTGGTATGCCATTGTCGCCCTTGGTCAAAACTCACAGTCGAACGACCTGTGTGTGGCATGCCTGCATGTCCTTTAGGCAGCACATACGGTCAGACGACATAGGACGTTTAGTGCAATCATCGTACTAGTAAATTATACATGGTCGGATGACGTTAGGGTTGGCATGTTCTCATCTCCCTTGGAATCAACACATGGTCGGACGATGTCGAATGCCATCATAGCCCTTGGACAGCGAAAACATTTGGACTACGTCTGTCGTGTTATACAATCATCGTCTTACGGCAGGACTCACAGTAGGACAACATCGGGCATGGCATGTCATCATTGACCTTGGAATGCACACATTGTCAAACGGTGTCAGGTGTGGCATGACCGCATGGGCATGGGCAGTTAAAACAGTCGGACGACGTGGGGCGTAATATGCCATCATCGATCTTGAGCAGAACAAAAATTCGGATGAAGTCGGGATTGGCATGCCCTTTTTTTCTTGGGTTGTACACACGGTCGGATGAAATCGAGCATTTCATGCGACCATCACCTTGGGTTGCACTGGAAGTTTGACGAAATCGGGCGTGGCATGCCATCATTGCCTTCGGAAAGCACACACGGTCGGACGACATTGGGCGTTTCATGTCATCATCGCCCTTTGACAACAATCATGGTGAGAAGATGTGGGGAATCGCATAATATCATCTTCATTGAAAATAATAGACGGTCGTACAATGTCGCGAGTGGCATGCCCTCATGGCCCTTGGGAAGTACACATCTTCAGTCGATGTCCGCTTGGCATGCCATCATCGCCCTTGGGCAGCACACATGGTGAGATGATGTCAAATATGGAATGCCATCATCACCCTTGGACAACGTACACGTTCGAACTACGTTGGGTGTGCCATGTTATCATCGCCCTCTCTTTTGAACAACACAAGCGGTCGCACAATGTCAGGCGTGGCATATCATCATAGCGCTTGGGCAGCGCACACGATCAGACGTTGGGCATGACATGCCATCATCTCCCTTCGGTATCACCACAATTAGACTACATCGGGCGTGGCATGCCCACATCGACGTTGGGCAGCACGCACAGTCAGACAATTTCGGGCGTGGTATTCCATCATCGCCCTTGGGCAGCGTTTACGGTCGGACTACGTCGAGTGTGGCATGAAAACATGGCCCTTGGACAGAACAAAGGGCGGACTACATCGGGCGTGGCATGTCATAATCTCCCTTGGAAAACACACACGGTCGAATGACATTGGGCATGGTCTACAATCATCACTCTAGTACAACATAAACGGTCGGACGACGTCAGGAGTGGCATGACATTATCACCCTTGGACATCACATACGATCGAACTACGTCGGGCAAAGCATGCCATCATCGCACTTAGGTAGAACACATGGTTGGACTACTTGGCATGCCATCATCGCCCTTTGAAAGCATACATGGTCATACGACATTTAGTGTTCCATTTTATCATCGCTTATGGACTACACACACAATCGAACCACGTCAGCCGTGTCATGCCCGCCTAGCTCTTGGACAGCACACACAGTCGGATGACGTCGGGTGTGGCATGCCATCATCGCCATTGGACAACATATACGGTCGGACAACTTCGGGCATGGCACGCTATCATGTACATTTGACAGCATACGAGGTCAGACGACTTCGGTGTGGAATGCCATCATCTCCCTTGTATGGCACACACAGTTAGATGACGTCGGGCGTTGCATGTAAGCATCGTCTTTGGGAAACACGCATGGTAAAATAACGTTGGTCGTGGCATGACATTATATCCCTTGGAAAAGATATATAGTCGGACGCCGTGGGGCGTTCCACATTATCATTGCCCTTGGTCAGTACACACGGTCAGACGACATCAAACGTGACATTCACTCAGGGCCCTTGGGCAACATAAACGGTCACACGACGTTGCGCGTGGCATGCCATCATATCCCTTGGATGACACACACGATAAGACGACGTCGGGCGTGACATTCCATGATCGCCCTAGGGCAGCACACAGAGTTAGACGACGTTGTTTATGGCAAGTCGTCATCATTTTTTGGCAGCACATACAGTCTGACAACATCGGGCATAGCATGCCACATTGCCTTGGGCAGCACACTCGGTAAGATTATGTTGGGCGTGTCATACTATCAATGCCTTTGGACAGAACATATGGATGGACTACATTGAGCGTTGCGATACAATCATCGCCCTTGGAAAAAACACAAAGTTTGACAATGTCAAGTATGACATGTCATCATCGCCCTTTATGAGCACACACAATCAGACGACTTCGGGCATGACATACAATCATCGCCCTAGTACAATATAGACGGTCAGATAACCTGGGCATGGAATGTTATCATCTGCATTGGACAACATACACGGGTGGATGACATTGTCTGTGTCATGCCCGCATTGCCCTGGGAAAGCACACAAGGTGGACGACGTCAGACGTGGAATGCCATCATCGCCCTTAGGTAGCACACACGGTCGAAAAACGTCGATGATGTCATGCCATCAACGTCCTTGTGCAACACACACGGTCAAACAACATCGGGCGTTAGATGCAATCATTTCCCTTCTGCAGCACACACGGTCAAACAACGTCGGGGGTGGCATGCCATCTCGCCCTTAGACAGCACACACTGTCGGACAACGTTGGGCCTTTTTTTCCATCATTGCCTTAGGACAACAGAAACGAATCAATGACATCGAACGTGGCATGACATCATCTCTCATGGACAACACTCATGGTCGAACAACGTCGAGCGTTGCATGCTAGCATGTTCCTTGGGTAGAAGACACGGTCAGATGACGTCGAGTATGGCATGCCATTATCGCCCTTGGACAGCACACACGATCGAACTACGTTGGGCAAAGCATGCCATCATCGCACTTGCGCAGAATACATGGTCTTACGATGTTGAGCTTGGCATGTCATCATCCCCTTTTGAAAGCTTACATGGTAACACTACATCGAGCAGGACATGTTATCATCGCCCTTGGTCAGCACACATGGTCGGACGATGTAAGGTGTTTCATATCCGTGTGGCCCTTGGGCAGCACACACGGTGGACGATGTCGGATGTGGCATGCCATCATCACCCATGGGCAGCGCACAGAGTTGGACGACGTCAGGCGTGGCATGCCATCATCGACCTTGAGCACAACACACGATAGGAAGACGTCGGGCGTGTCATGCCTGAGTGGCCCTTGGGAAGCACACATATTCAAATGATGTCAGGCGTGACATAATATCATTGCCCTTTGACAGAAAACACGATCAGACAACATTCGGCATGGTATGTTATCATTGCCCATTGACATAACACGCGGTCGAGTGACGTCGTGTGTGGCAAGCCATCATCATCGTCCTAGGCCAACGCACACGATCGGACGATATCAAGCATTGAATGCAATCATCGCCCTTTGACGCCATACACGGTCAGACGATGTCGAGTGTGACATGTTATCATCGCCTATGGATAGAACACACAGTCGGGCTACATTAGGCGTGTCATGCTTGCATGGGCCTTAAGAAACACCCACGGTTGCACTATGTCAGGTGTGACATGCCATCAAAGCCTTCAGGCAGCATACACGATCGAACGACGTTGGAAGTGACAGGCCATTATCGCCCTTGGGCCGCACACATGATCATAATACATCGGGCGTCGCATGCCGTCATCATCCTTGGGAAGACACACAGTCAGACGACATCACGGGTGGCATGCCATAATAGCCCTTGGGAAGCACACACGGTCAGATAACGTTGGGCATGACATGCCTTCATAACCCTTGGGCAGCACACACAGCCGGACTACGTCAGGCGTGACATGCCCGCATAGACCTTAGTTAGAAGACAGGGCAGAATACATTGGGCGTGGCATGCCTTAATCTCCCAAGGACAACATACACTATTAGACGACATTGGGCATGGCATGTCATTATCTCCTTTTGGTAGACGACATGGTCGAACGATGTCGAGTGTTGCATGCCATCATCTCCCTTAGGCAGCACACACGGTCGGAATATGTCGTGTATGGTCTGCCATCATCTCTTTTGGGACAGCACACATGGTGGGATTACATTGGGCGTTGTATAACATTATCGCCCTTGGAATGCATAGAGGGTCGGATGACGTTGGGCATGGCATGCCCGCATGGGGTTTGGGAAGCACACACGTTTTGATGACGTCGAGTGTGGCATGCCAACATCGCCCTTTGACAACACACATGATCTGACTACGTCGGTCGTTGCATGCCATAATCTCCCTGGGGAAACACACATTGTCAAACGACGTTGGGAGTGGCATGCCATCATCGCCTTTAAATAGCATACACGGTCGGATAATGTCGATCGTGGCATGTCATCATCGCGCTTGGAGAACACACACAATTGGACAACATCGAGCGTTGCATGCCATCATCGCCTTTGGGCAACAGGCACGATCAAATGACGTTTGCCATGGTATGACATCATCACCCTTGGAATGCATACATGGTCAGACGAAGTTGGGCGTGCCATGTTATCATCGCCCATGGAAAACACACACGATCGGACCACGTCAAGCGTGCCTACACAACCCTTTGGTAACACACAAGGTCGGACAACCTCAATAATGGAATGCAAGAATTGCCCTTGGAAAGCATACATGGTGACATGACATCGGGTGTGGAAACTAATCATCGCCCTTGGGTAGAACACACGATCGGACGACGTCGGCATGGCTTTCCATCATTGACTTGGATAGCACTCACGATCTGTTTTCGTCGGGCATGGAATTCCAACATCACCCTTGGACAGCATACACGTTCGAACAACTTTGGGTGTGCCATGTTATCATCCCCATTGGTCAGCATACCCAAATGACGACATTATGCATGGCATTCCCACATGGCCCGTGGGCAACATAGACGGTCGCATGACGTCGGGCATGGAATGCCATCATAACCCGTAGGCAGCACACACGGTCGGACGACGTTGAGCATGACATGCCTTCATCGCCCTTGGGAAGCACACACCGTTTGAAAACATCTAGCGTGACATGATGTGATCGCCCTTGGGCAGCACACACGGTCGGACTACATCGGGCGTAGCATGCCACATGACCCTTGGGTAGCACACATAGTCAGATGACATCGGGTGTGTCATTCTATCATCGCCTTTGGACAGCACTTAAGGATAGACAACGTTGGGCATCGCATGCCATCATCGCCCTTGGAAAGCACACATGATCATATGACGTTAGGCATTACTTTCTATCATTGCCCATGGGCAGCACACATGGTCGTACTACGTCAGGCGTGGTATGACATTATGGACCTTGGATAGCACTTACAATTGGACGACATCAAGCATGGCATGTTATTACCCATTTGGACAACTCACATGGATGAACGACATCGAGCGTAGAATGCCATCATAACCCTTAAACAACACTTACGATTGGATGACATGGAGTGTGGCATTCCCACATGTCCCTTGGGCAACACAAAGCATCGGACTACATCGGGCATGTTATGCCATCATCTCTATTTGGAAGCACACACGGTCGGACTACGTCGAGCATTGCATGCCATCATCGCCCTTGGATAGCACACACAATCGAACTATGTTGGGCATGGCATGCTATCATCGCCCTTGGGCAACACACACGATCGAACGACATTGGGCATTCAATGACATCATCGCCCTTGGACACCACGCAAGGTCGGACAATGTCGAGCCGTACACAGGATTGGAACACATCAGGCCTGGCAAGCCTAAATAGACCTTAGGCAACACACATTGCCAGATGATGTCGGGCGGTACATTCTATCATTGCCCTTAGGAAGCACACATGGTCAAACAATGTCAACCTAGGCATGCCATCATCGCCCTTTGATAGTTCTTACAGTTGGACGACATTGGGGAATGCATGTCATCACCCATTTGGACAACACACACAGACGAACGATGTCGAGCGTGGCATACCATCATCACCCGTAAACTGCACAAACAATTGGACGACATCGAGGGTGGCATTCCCACTTTGCCCTTGGGCAATACACATAGTCAGACTACCTCAGGCGTGGTGTGCCAATCATATCTATTGGGAAGAACACATGGTCGTACTACGTCGAGCGTTGCATGCCATCAACACCCTTGGATAGAACACACGATCGGACTATGTCGGGCATGGGATGCCATCATCGCCCTTGTGCATTACACACGATTGGAAGACGTCGGGCATTGCATGACATAATCGCTCTAGGAAAGTATACACGGTCGGATGACATCGGGCGTGGAAAGTTATCATCGCACTTGGACACCACACACGATCAGACTATGTCAGGCGTGGCATGCTGACATGGCCCTGGGTATCATACACGGTCGGTCGACATCAAGCGTGGCATGCAAGCATGGCCCTTGGCCAAAACACACGGTCGTACAACATCGGTCGTGGCATGACATCACAATCCTTGGGCAATACACATGATCAGACGACATTAGGCGTGACATATTATCATCTCCTTTGGACACCATTCATGGTCAAATGACGTCGCGTGTTACATCCTTTTATGTCCCTTCTGCAACACTCACGGCGGACAATGTTGGTTGTGGCATGCCATCATCGACCTTGTGCAGCGTACACTGTCATACGATGTTTGTCATGACATGCCATCATCTCCCTAGGGCAGCACAAAGAGTGGGACTACATCAATGGTGGCATGCCATCATATCTCTTGGACATCACACATGGTCGGATGATGTCAGGCATGGCATGCCATTATCACCCTTTGACACTATACACGGTCGATCAACGTCGAGCATGGCATGTTATCACACACGGTCGAAAGAGTAGGGTCAAACACCCTTGGGCACCAAACACGGTGGGACAATGTTTGGCGTGGCATGCCATAATCTCCTTTGGACAGCATACACAGTCGGACGACATTGGGCGTAGGATCTTATCATCACCCTTAGAATGAACACACGATCAAATGATGGCGTGGGTGACATGCTTGTATGGACTTTGGGCAACACACATAGTGTACGACAGCGCATAAGGCATGCAATCATCACCCTTGGGAAGCACACACGGTTAGACGACATTGGGCATGACTTGCCATCATCGCCATTAGGCAACACACAGAGTGGAACTACGTTAGGCGTGTCATGCCATCATCGCCCTTGGAGAACACACATGGTCGGACAATGTCGGGCATGGCATGCCATCAAAGCCCTTTGATACTATACATTGGCAGACGACGTCAGGCGTGGCATGTTATCATTGCCCTTAGAAAGAACACATAGTCGGGCAACGTCAGGTGTGGCATGCCCACATGGTTTATGGGAGCACAAACAATCGGATGACGTCGGGCATGGAATGCAATCATAGCCATCGAGAAGCACAAATGATCGGACGACATCATGCCTGACCTATTATCATCGCCATTGGGCAGTAATAACGTTAGGAAGACATTGGGCGTGGCATGCCATCATCTCATTTGGACAGCATACACGATCGGAAGACATTAGGTGTGGCATGTTATCATCGCCTTTAGACAGAACACATGATCGGATGATGTCGGGCATGACATGCCGGCATGGCCATTGGGCAACAGACAGAGTTGGACAACGTCGCCGTTGCATGACATCAACGCCCTTGGGCAACATACGCGGTCGAACGACATCAGGCATGGAATGCCATCATAACCCTTGGACAACATACACGGTCGGACTAGCTCGGGCATGCCATATTATTATCGCCCTTTGTAAGCACACATGTTCGGAAGACATCAAGCGTGAAATGTGTGCATGGGCCTTAGACACAACACACGTTCGCACGATGTCGAGTGCGGCATGCCATAATAGCCCTTGAGTAGCACACACAATTGGATTACATCTGGAGTGAAATTGCATCATCGCCCTTAGCCTCACACACGCTCGGAATTTATCAAGCATGGCATGCAAACATGGACCTTTTGAAGCACACACAGTCGGATGACATCAAGAGTGGTATGCCATCATCGTCCTCCAACAGCAAACATGGGCAGACGACAACCGGCATTACATGCCATCATCACCCTTGGACAGCACAAACTGTCAGACTACGTCAGGCGAGGCATGCCCGCATGAGCCTTAGGCAACACACTAGGTGAACTATATCGGGCATGGCATGCCATCATCTCCCTTAGACAACACACACGTTAAGACTATGTCGGATGTGGCATGCCATCCTCTCCTTTGGACAGCACACACGGTGGGATGATGTTTTGCATGGCATGAGATCATCACCCTTGGAACGCACACACGATCGAACGACGTCAAGCGTGGAGTTCCTACATGGGCCTTAGGCAGCACACACGATGTGACGGCTTCGAGCGTGGCAAGGAATCAATGTCCTATGGCAGCACACATGGTTTGATGATGTTGAGTGCGGCATGCCATCACAGCTCTTGGACAACACACACAATCGGACTACGTTAGGCGTGCAATGCTATCATCACCCTTGAGAAACACACATAATCGGACGATGTTGATTGTTGCATGTCATCATCACCCTTGGAGAGCAGACACGGTCGGACTACGTCGAGTGTGCCATGTTATCATCACTCTTGGTCAGCATACACGGTCGGACAACGTCCAATGTTGCAATATCCATATATAATGTTATCTTTGCACTTTGCCAGCACACACGTTCAAAAAACATCAAGCATGGCATGCCATCATCTCCCTTGGAATGCCCACACGGTCGAATGATAGCGGGCATGGTATGCCCTCATCTCCCTTGGACAACACACACAGTCGGACGACGTCGTTCTTGACAAGCTTGCATGTCCCTTAGGCAGCACATACGGTTGAACGATGTTGGGCATGGAATGCAATCATCGCAGTTGGAAAATGTACACGGTCGGACGACGTTAGGTGTAACATGTTATCATCGCCCTTGTATAGAACACACAGTCTGACGATGTCGAGTGTGGCATGACATCATCTCCCTTGGAAAGCACACACGGTCGAATGATGTCGGGTGTGGTATGCCATTGTCGCCCTTGGTCAAAACTCACAGTCAGACGACGTTGGTGTGGCAAGCCTGCATGTCCTTTAAGGAGCACATACGGTCGAACAACATAGGACATGGCGCGCAATCATCGTACTTGTAAATCATACACGGTCGGATGACGTTAGGGCTGGCATGTTCGCATCGCCCTTGGAATCAACACATGGTCGGACGATGTCGAATGCCATCATAGCCCTTGGACAGCGAAAACGATTGGACTACATCTGTTGTGGAATACTATCATCGCCTTACGGCAGGACACAAAGTAGGACAACATCAGGCATGGCATGCCATTATTGACCTTGGACTGCACACATTGTCAGACGATGTCAAGTGTTGAATGCCCGCATGGGCATGGGCAGTAAAAACAATCGAACGACGTCGGGCGTAGTATGACATCATCGATCTTGAGCAGAATAAAAAGTCGGATGACGTCGGGATTGGCATGCCCTTTTTTTCCTTGGGGTGTACACACGGTCGGATGAAATCGAGCATTTCATGCCACCATCACCCTTTGATTGCACTGGAAGTCGGACGAAATCGGGCGTGGCATGCCATCATTGCCCTCTGAAAGCACAGACGATCGGAAAACATTGGGCGTTTCATGTCATCATCGCCTTTTTGACAACAAACATGGTGAGTAGATGTGGGGAATTGCATAATATCTTCGTCGTTGGAAAGAATAGACGTTCGTACGATGTCGCGAGTGGCATGCCCTCATGGCCCTTGGGAAGCACACATGTTCATACGACGTCCGCGTGGCATGCCATCATCGCCCTAGAACAGCACATACGGTTAGATGATGTCAAATATTGAATGCCATCATCACCCTTGGACAAGGTACACGTTCGGACTACGTTGGGTGTGCCATGTTATCATCGCCCTGTTTTTTGAACAACACACATGGTGGCACAATGTCAGGCGTGGCATATCATCATAGCGCTTGGGCAGTGCACACGATCAGACGATGTTGGGCATGACATGCCATCATCTCCCTTGGGTATCACAACAATTAGACTACATCATGTGTGGCATGCCCACATCGACGTTGGGTAGCACACATAGTCAGACAATTTTGGACGTGGCATTCCATCATCTCCCTTGGGCAGCATTTACGGTCGGACTACGTCGAGTGTGGCATGAAAACATGGCCCTTGGACAGAACACATGGCGGACTACATCGGGCGTGGCATGTCATAATATCCCTTGGAAAACACACACGGTCGAATGACATAGGGAATGGTCTGTAATCATCGCTCTAGGACAACATCGACGGTCGGACGACGTCAGGAGTGGCATGACATTATCACCCTTGGACAGAACACACGATCGAACTACGTCAGACAAAGCATGTAATCATCGCACTTAGGTGGAACAAATTGTTGGACTACTTGGCATGCCATCGTCGCCCTTTGAAAGCATACATGGTCATACGACATTTAGTGTTCCATTTTATCATCGCTATTGGACAGCACACTCAATCGGACCACGTGAAGCATTTCATGCCCGCCTAGATCTTGGACAGCACACACAGTCGGATGACGTCTGGTGTGGCATGCCATCATCGCTATTGGACAGCATATACGGTCGGACAACTTCGGGAATGGCACGCTATCATGTACCTTTGACAGCATACGAGGTCGGACGACTTCGGTGTGGAATGCCATCATCTTCCTTGTGCGGCACACACAGTTAGATGACGTCGGGTGTGGCATGCCATCATCGCTATTGGACAGCATATACGATCGGACATCTTCGGGAATGGCACGCTATCATGTACCTTTGACAGCATACGAGGTCGGACGACTTCAGTGTGGAATGCCATCATCTCCCTTGTGCGGCACACACAGTTAGATGACGTCGGGCGTTGCATGTCAGCATCGGTCTTGGGAAACACGCATGGTAAAATGACTTTGGTCGTGGCATGACATTATTTCCCTTTGAAAACATATATGGTCAGACGCCGTGGGGCGTGCCACATTTTCATTGCCCTTTATCAGTACACACGGTCAGACGATATCAAATGTGACATTCACTCATGGCCCTTGGGCAACACAAACGGTCGCAAGACGTCGCGCGTGGCATGTCATCATATCCCTTGGATGACACACACGATCAGACGACGTCGGGCGTGACATTCCGTGATCGTCCTAGGGCAGCACACAGAGTTAGACGACATTGTATATTGCAAGTTGACTTTGTTTTTGGGTAGCACATACAGTCTGACAACGTCGGGCATAGCATGCCACATTGCCCTTGGGTAGCACACACGGTCAGATTATGTTTGGCGTGTCATACTATCAATGCCTTTGGACAGCACATATGGACGGACTACGTTGAGCGTGGGATACAATCATCGCCCTTTGACAAAACACAAAGATTGACAATGTAAAGTATTGCATGTCATCATCGCCTTTTATGAGCACACACAGTCAGACGACTTCGGGCAAGACATAAAATAATCGCCCTAGTACAATATAGACGGTCCGACGAAATAGGCATGGAATGTTATTATCTCCATTGGACAACATACACGGGTGGATGACATTGTCTGTGGCATGCCCGCATTGCCCTTGGAAAGAACACAAGGTGGACGACGTCGGGCGTAACATGCCATCATCGCCCTTCGGTAGTACACACGCTCGAACTACATTGGGCAAAGCATGCCATTATCGCACTTGGGCAGAATACATGGTCGGACGATGTTGAGCTTGGCATGCCATAATCGTCCTTTGAAAGCATACATAGTAACAGAACATCGAGCAGGTCATGTTATCATCGCCCTTGGTCAGCACACACGGTCGGACGACGTAAGGTTTTCATATCCGTGTGGCCCTTGGGCAGCACACACGGTGGACGATGTCGGATGTGGCATGCCATCATCACCCTTGGGCAGCGCACAGAGTTGGATGACGTCAGGCGTGGCATGCAATCATCACCCTTGAGCACAATACAAGATAGGACGACATCGGGCGTGGCATGCCTGAGTGGCCCTTGGGAAGCACACATATTCAATTGATGTCGGCTGTTACATGATATCATTGCCCTTAAACAGAACACACGATCGGAAAATGTCCGGCATGGTATGTTATCATTGCCCATTGACACAACACGCGGTCGAGTGACGTCGTGTGTTGCACGCCATCATTGCACCTAGGCAGCACATATAGTTGGACGATGTCGTATGTTGCATGCCATCATTGCCCTTGGACAAAGCACACGATCGGACGATATCGAGCATTGAATGCAATCATTGCCCTGTGACGCCATACACGGTCAGACGACGTCGAGTGTGACATGTTATCATCGCCCATGGATAGAGCACATGGTCGAGCTACATTAGGCGTGTCATGCTTGCATGGGCCTTAAGCAACACCCACGGTCGCACTATGTCAGGTGTGACATGCCATCATAGCCTTTTGGCAACATACACGATCGAACGACGTTGTACATGACAAGCCATTATCGCCCTTGGGCCGCACACACGATCATAATACATCGGGCGTCACATGATATCATCATCCTTGGGAACACACACAGTCAGACGACATCATGGGTGGCATGCCATAATCACCCTTGGGAAGCACACACGGCCAGATAACGTTGCGCATGACATGCCTTCATAACCCTTGGGCAACACACACAGACGGACTACGTCAGGCGTGACATGCCCGCATAGACATTAGTAAGCAGACAGGGCGGACTACATTAGGCGTGGCATGCCTTAATCTCACAAGGACAGCACACACTGTCAGACGACATTGGGCATGGCATGTCATCATCGCCCTTGGGTAGAATACATTGTCGAACGATGTCGAGTGTGGCATGCCATCATCTCCCTTAGGCAGCACACATGATCGGAATATGTCGTGTCTGGTCTGCCATCATCTCCATTGGACAGCACACATGGTGGGATGACATTGGGCGTTGTGTAACATTATTGCCCTTGGAATGCATAGAGGGTCGGACGACGTCGGGCATGGCATGCCCGCATGGGGTTTGGGCAGCACACACGGTTTTATGACGTCGAGCGTGGTATGCCATCATCGCCCTTTGACAGCACACACGATCATACTACGTCGGTCGTTGCATGCCATCATCTCCCTGGGGAAACACACATTGTCAGATGACATTGGGAGTGGCATGCCATAATCGCCCTTAAATAGCATACACGGTCGGACAATGTCAATCGTGCCGTGTTATCATCGCCCGTGGTCAGCATACATAGTTGGACTATGTAAAGCGTGGAATTGCCTGCATATTCTTTGGGTAGAACACACGAGTGAACAACGTTTGGCACTGACATGCCGTCATCGCCCTTGGGAAGCGCACATTTTTGAATGACTTCGGGCATGACATGAAATTATTTCCCTTGAGAAGCACACACGTTACTACTACGTCTAGCGTTGCATGCCATCATCTCCCATGGACACACGGTCGGACGACGTCGAGCGTGGCATGAAATCATTGCCCTTTGAAAGCACAGACAGTAACACAATGTCAGGCGTGGCATGCCATCATCTCCCTTGGACAGCGCACATGGTCGAACAACGTTAGACGTGGCATGCCATCATAGTCCTTGGATTGCACACACACTCGAACGACTCAAGCTTGGTATGTCATCATCGCGCTAGGACAACACACACAATTGGACAACGTCGGGCATTGCATGCCATCATCACCTTTGGGCAACACGCACGATCGAACGACGTTGGCCATGGCATGACATCATCACCCTTGGAATGCATACATGGTCGGACGAAGTTGGGCGTGCCATGTTATCATCGCCCATGGAAAGCACACACGATCGGACCACGTCGAGCGTGCCTACACGACCCTTTGGTAGCACACAAGGTCGGACAACCTCAATCATGGAATGCAAGAATTGCGCTTGGAAAGCATATATGGTGAGATGATATCGGGAGTGGAAACTAATCATCACCCTTTTATAGAACACACGATCGGACGACGTTGGCATGTCTTTCCATCATTGCCCTTATATAGCACTCACGATCAAACTGCGTCGGGCGTGGAATTCCAACATCACCCTTGGACAACATACACGTTCGAACAACTTTGGGTGTGCCATGTTATAATCCCCATTGGTCATCATACACGAATGACGACATTATGCATGGAATTCCCGCATGGCCCTTCGGGAACACAGACGGTCTCATGACGTCGGGCATGGAATGCCATCATAGCCCTTAGGTAGCACACACGATCGGACGATGTTGAGCATGACATGCCTTCATCGCCCTGGGGAAGCACACACGGTTTGACAACATCTAGCGTGACATGCTGTGATCGCCCTTAGGCAGCACACACGGTCGGACAACATCGGGCGTATCATGCCACATGACCCTTGGGTAGCACACACAGTCAAATCACGTCGCGTGTGTTATTCTATCATCACCTTTGAACAACACATAAGGATAGACAACATCGGGCGTGGCATGACATCATCGCACTAGGGAAGCACACATGATCATACGATGACAAGACTTACTTTCTATTATTGTTCATGGGCAGCACACATGGTCGGACAACGTCAGGCGTGGAATGCCATTATCACCCTTGGATAGCACTTACAATTGGACGACATCAGGCATGGCATGTTATTACCCATTTGGACAACTCACATGGATGAACGACATCGAGCGTGGAATGCCATCATAACCCTTAAATTGCACTTACGATTGGATGACATGGAGTGTGGCATTCCCACATCTCCCTTGGGCAACACAAAGGGTCGGACTACATCGGGCATATTATGCTATCATCTCTATATGGAAGCACACACGGTTGGACTATGTCGAGCGTTGAATGCCATCATCTGCGTTGGATAGCACACACGATCGATCTATGTTGGGCATGGCATGCTATCATCGCCCTTGGGTAACACACATGATCGAACGACATTGGGCATTGCATGCCGTCATCGCCCTTGGACACCACACACGGTCGGACAACGACGAGCCGCACATAGAATAAGAACACATCAGGCCTGGCAAGCCTATATGGACCTTAGGAAGCACACACTGCCAGATGACGTCGGTCGGTATATTCTATCATTGCCCTTAGAAAGCACACATGGTCAAACAATGTAGAGCTAGGCATGCCATCATCGCCCTTGGATAGTTCTGACAGTTGGACGACATCAGGGATGGCATTTCATAACCCATTTGGACAACACACACGGACGAATGATATCGACCGTGGCATACCATCATCACCCTTAAACTGCACATACAATTGGACGTCATCGAGGGTGGCATTCCCACTTGGACCTTGGGCAATACACATGGTAAGACTACCTCAGGCATGGTATGCGAATCATATCTATTGGGAAGAACAAATGGTCTTACTACGTCGAGCGTTGCATGCCATCAACTCCCTTCGATAGAAAACACGATCGGACTATGTCAGGCATGGCATGGCATCATCTCCCTTGGGCATAACACACGATTGGAACATGTCGGGCATTGCATGCCATAATCTCCCTTGGAAAGTATACACGGTCGGACGACATCGGGCGTGGAATGTTATGATCGCACTTGGACAACACACACGATAAGACCATGTCGGGCGTGGAATGCCGACATGGCCCTTGGGTATCATACACGGTCGGTCGACATCAAGCGTGGCATGCCGGCATGGCCCTTGGCTAAAACACACGGTCGTACAACATCGGTCGTGGCATGCCAACACAACTCTTGGGCAATACACATGATCAGAAGACGTCAGGCGTGACATGAAATCATTGCCCTCGAATGGCATACACGGTTGGACAACATCAGGCGTGGCATATTATCATCTATCTTGGACACCACTAATGGTCGAACGACGTCGCGCGTTGCATCCTTGTATGGCCCTTCCGCAACACGCAAAGTGGAAAATGTTGGTTGTGGCATGCCATCATCGACCTTGTGCAGCGTACACAGTCATATGATGTTTGTCATGACATGCCATAATCTCCCTAGGGAAGCACAAAGAGTGGGACTACATCAATGGTGGCATGCCATAATCTCTCTATGACATCACACATGGTCAGATGATGTTAGGCATGGCATGCCATTATCGCCCTTTGACACTATACACGGTCGATCAACGTCGAGCATGGCATGTTATCATTGCCTTAGAAAGGACACACGGTTGGGTGACGTAAGGTGTGGCCTACCCACATAGCCATTGGAAAACACACACGGTCGAAAGACATCGTGCGTGATATGATATCATTTTCCTAAGACAGCACACACGATCGGATGACGTCGGGCGTGGCATGTGGACCTTTTTTAAAACACACGATCGGATAACATCAGGCGCTGCATACCATCATCGCCCTTGGTCATTACACACGGTCGGATGATGCCGAGCGTGACATGCCATCATCTCCCTTTGGTAGCACACACGATTGGATCACTTTTGGCGGGCATTCGATCATGGACCTTTTATAGCATACACGGTCGTACAATGTCGGGCGTGACATGTTATCATTGCCCTTAGACAACACATACGATCCGACCACATCGAATGTGGAATGCCCGCATATCTCTTTGGCAACACAAATGGTCGGATGATGTAAGGCGTGGAATGCAATCATTGCCATCGCGAAACACACACAGTCGAAAGAGTTGGGCCAAACACCCTTGGGCAGCAAACACGGTCAGACAACATTTGGCGTGGTATTCCATCATCTCCCTTGGACAGCATATACAGTCGGACGACATTATGCGTAGGATGTTATCATCACCCTTACATAGAACACAGGATCAAATAAAGGCGTGGGTGACATGCTTGTATGGACTTCGGGCAACACACATGGTGTACGACGTCGAATGTGGCACGCCATCATCGCCCTTGTGAAGCGCACACGGTTAGAAGACGTTGGAAAGGACTTGCCATCATCGCCATTAGGCAACACAGAGAGTGGGACTATGTTAGGCGTGTCATGTCATCATCGCTTTTGGACAACAAGCATGGTCAGACAATGTCGGGCATGGCATGCCATTAAAGCCCTTTGATACTATACATTTTCAGACGACGTCAGACGTGGAATGTTATCATTGCTCGTGGAAAGAATACACAGTCGGGCAACGTCGGGTGTGGCAAGCCCGCATGGCTTATGGGAAGCACATACGATCAGATGACGTCGGTCATGGAATGCAATCATAGCCATCGAGAAGCACAAATGATCGGACGACGTCATGCCTGACCTGTTATCATCGCCCTTGGGCAGTAATCACGTTAGGAAGACATTGGGCGTGGCATTCCATCATCTCCTTTGGAAAGCATACACGACCGGAATACATTAGGTGTGGCATGTTATCATCGCCCTTAGACAGAACACACGATCGGACGATGTCGGGAACGGCATGTCGGCATGGCCATTGGGCAATACACCCGGTTGGACAACGTCGCAGTGGCATGCCATAACCGCCCTTGGGCAACATACACGGTCGAACGACATCGGCCACGGAATACCATCATAACCCTTCGAAGACATACACGGTCGGACTAGGTCAGGCATGACATATTATCATCGCCCTTGGTAAGCACACATGGTAAGAAGACATTAAGCGTGAAATGTGTGCATGGGCCTTAGACACAACACACGGTCGCAAGACGTCGGGTGCGGCATGCCATCAGAGCCCTTGGGTAGCACACACTATTGGATTACATCTGGAGTGAAATTGCATCATCGCCCTTAGCCTCACTCACGCTTGGAATATATCAAGCATGACATGCAAACATGGACCTTTTAAAGAACACACAGTCGGGCAACATCGGGCGTGGTATGCCATCATCGTAGTTGTACAACACAATGGGCGGATGACAACCGGCATTACATGCCATCATCACCCTTGGGCAGCACCAACTGTCAGACTACGTCATGCGTGGCATGCCCGCATGGGCCTAAGGCTGCACACACGCTCGGACTATGTCGGATGTGGCATGCCATCATCTCCCTTGGACAGCACACACGGTGGGATGACATTTTGCATGGCATGAGATCATCACCCTTTGATCTCACACATGATCGGACGACATCGATCTTAGAATGCCCACATGGGCCATGGGCAGCACACACGATCTGACGGATTTGGGTGTGGCATGGATGCAATGTCTCTGAGCAGCACGCACAGTTTGATGATGTTGAGTGCGGCATGCCATCATAGCCCTTTGACATCACACGCAATCGGACTACGTTAGGCTTGGAATGCTATAATCACCCTTGGGAAACACACAAAATCAGACGATATTTAGTGTGGCATGCCATCATCACCCTTGGAGAGCAGACACGGTCGGACTACGTCGAGTGTGCCATGTTATCATCACGCTTGGTCAGCATACACGGTTGGACAACGTCATATGTTGCAATCTCCATATAGAATGTTATCATTGCACTTTGGCAGCATACACGTTCGAAAAACATCGAGCATGGCATGACATCATCTCCCTTGGACAGCACACACGGTCGAACGATAGTGGGCGTGGTATGCCCTCATATCCCTTGGACTACGCACACGATCGAACGACGTCGGTCTTGACAAGCCTGCATGTCCCTTAGTAAGCAAATACGGTTTGACGATGTCGGGCATAGAATGCAATCATCGCACTTGGACAACATACACGGTTGGACGATGTTAGGTGTGACATGTTATCATCGCCTTTGTACAAAACACTCGGTCGGACGATGTCGAGTGTGGCACGACATAATCTCCCTTGGACAGCACACACGGTCGAATGATGTCGGGTGTGGTATTCCATTGTCGCCCTTAGTCAAAACTCACAGTCGGACAACGTCGGTGTGGCATGTCTGCATGTCCCTTGGGCAGCACATACGATCGGACGACATAGGACATTGCGTACAATCATCGTACTTGTAAATCATACATGGTCGGATGACATTAGGGTTGGCATGTTCTCATAGCCCTTGGAATCAACACATGGTTCAGACGATGTCGAATGCCATCATATCCCTTGGACAATGAAAATGATTGGACTACGTATGTCATGGAATACCATCATCGCCTTATGGCAGGACACATAGTAGGAAAAAATCGGGCATGACATGCCATCATTGACCTTGGAATGCACACATTGTCAGACGATGTCAGGTGTTGCATGCCCGCATGGGCATGGGAAGCAAAAATAGTCGGACGACGTTGGGCGTCATATGCCATCATCGATCTTGATCAGAACAAAAAGTCGGATGACGTCGGGATTGGCATGCCCTTTTTTTCCTTTGGCTGTACACACGGTTGGATGAAATCGAGCATTTCATGCCACCATCGCCCTTGGGTTGCACTGGCAGTCGGACGAAATCGGGCATGGCATGCAATCATTGCCCTCGGAAAGCACACACGAACAGACTACATCGGGCGTTTCATGTCATCATCGCCCTTTGACAACAAACATGGTAAAAGATGTGGGGCATTGCATAATATAATCGTCGTTAGAAAGAATAGACGGTCGTACCATGTCGCGAGTGGGATTCCCTCATGGCCCTTGGGCAGCACACATGTTCAGACGACGTTCGCGTGGCATGCCATCATCGCCCTAAGGAAGCACACACGGTAAGATGATGTCAAATATGGAATGCCATCATTACCCTTGGACAACGTACCTGTTCGGACTACGTTGGGTGTGCCATGTTATCATCGCCCTGTCTTTTGAGCAACACACAAGGTCGCACAATGTCGGGCGTGGCATATCATCATAGCGCTTCGGCAGCGCACACAATCGGACGACGTTGGGCATGACATGCCATCATCTCCCTTGGGTATCACAATAATTAGACTACATCGGGCGTGGCATGCCCACATTGACGTTGGGCAGCACACAAAGTCAAATAATTTCGGGCGTGGCATTCCATCATCGCCCTTGGGCGGCGTTTAGGGTCGGACTACATCGAGTGTTGCATGCAAACATGGCACTTGGACAGAACACAGGGCGGACTACATCGGGCGTGGCTGGTCATAATCTCCCTTGGACAACACACACAGTCGAATGACATTGGGCTTGGTCTGCCATCATCGCTCTAGGACAACATAGACGGTCTGACAACGTCACGAGTGGCATGTTATCATCGCCCTTGAGCAGAGCACACAGTCAGATGACGTCGGGCGTTACTTGACATCATAGCCCTTTGGCAACATACATGGTCAGAATACTTAACGTGTGGCATACCCACATGGTCCTTTGGCAACACACACGGTCGCACGACATCAAGTGTCCCATGCCATCTTCGCCCTTGGGCAGCAAAAGCAGTCGGACAACGCCGAGCGTTGCATGCCTTCATCACCGTTGGGCACCACACACGTCGGAAGACATCAGGTGTGGCATACAATCATCTTCCTTGAAAGCATACATAGTAAGACGACATTGGACATGACATGTTATCATTGCCCTTAGGCAGCACACTGAATCGGATAACATCGGGCATGGCATTCACAGATGGCCCTTGGGCTGAACACACGGTCGGTTGACATAGGGTGTGGGATGCCATCATCTCCCTTGAATAGAACAACCGGTCGGACAACATCGGGCGTCATATGCAATCATAGCCCTTGGGCAGCACACCTAGTGAGATGAATATGACTGTCGCATGCCATCGTCTCCCTTGGACAATGATAATGTTCAGAAATACTTCTTAACAGAAACTATCATATGCAATATATTTACCAAATTATGAGTCGGGGTCGATCCTACAGAGAATAACGAAGAATATTATCAATAGAAAATATTTAATTTGATAGTCGTTGAATAAAAATGGTTGATTTTAAATTCAAATAAAAATAAAAAAAATAAAAATGGATTTAAACTAAGTATTTATTAATATCCAAGTTAATAAAAATAACTACCAATGTGTTTCCTATAAGCTCATAACGTTGTAATACTAGTAATATCAATTCTTCTCTAGTGTTATGCATGCAAAGTTATAAGTTATGTATCTCTAATTCCTTGGTCGGGCATCTGGAGAATTTCACCCTACATTTTTATTCGGCTAAATTTGTATAATTTACAAAACCTTACCTTTACCTCATATAAAGCATCATATTTGATGTATAGCTAAATTACAACTTCACACCAATTGAGTTAATTATAAAAAGTTAAAAAAATAGCTAAATTATATTTCTATTGATCACGAATACAAATAAATAATAAAGGAAAAGAAATAATAAACCACAATTCTCCGGCCTCCACGGCGGCTCATATAAAGCACCAAAGCTAGAAAAAATTTATAGTATGTCTTGTAACTTCTTTCATGGCTTCCTATATAATAATCTTTATGCCTTATTTATAGATGTAGAAAATCCAAAAAAAAAATAATTGAGTCCAAACAAATTGGGGATCAAAAACCAAAAAGAATTTGATAGATTTTTTTTCATTTTTTTCCACGTGTCGTGCCGCGTGAATGGATTGGAAAGTGCATTGAGGGAATGCCACGTGGCAGGCTACAACATTTTCAAATTATTTTGCAATTTGCATCAGCAATATGCACTTATTTTTTAATATAGTTTATATTCACTTTAACCCATTAAGTTGTCTGCTTAATTTCCTTCTTCAGCCATCCATTTTTTATTTATTTTAGCTTCAAGATTTTTCATTTTTCCACCAATTTAATCCTACAAAAAAAATACACAATTTATCACAATCCGTAAAATTTATGCTCAAAATAGACATAATAAATAATAAATTTGAGGTAAATAATGATAAAAAATATGTATTTTGGCCTAACATCAAACAACATACACGATCAGACTACGTCGGGCGCGGGCATGCCATCATCGCCCTTGGGCAGCAAACACTGTCAAACAACGTCGAGCATGGCATGCCCTCATCTCCCTTGGACAGCAAACACGGTCGAATGATATCGGGCATGGTATTCCATCGTTGCCCTTGCTCAAAACACACAGTCGGATGACGTCGGTATGGCATGTTATCAACTCCCTTAGAATAAAAACATAGTCGTTCAATGACGGGCGTGGCATGATACCATCGCCCTTGAGCAACACACACGGTCAGACGACATTGGGAATTAGATGCCATCATTTTTCTTGGGCATAACGCACGGTAAGATTAAGTCGGGCGTAGAATGCAATATCTCCCATGGAAAGCACGCACGGTCGAACGATGTCGGGCGTTGCATGCCAGCATTGCCTTTGGACAACACACACGAACGAAGGACAACGGATGTTGCATGACATCAATTCTCTTGGAAAGCACACATGGTAGAACAACGTCGAGCGTTGCATGACAGCATAGTCCTTTGGTAGAACAGACGCTCGGACGACGTCGAGCGTGGCATGACATTATCACCCTTGGACAGCACACACGATCGAACTACGTCGGACAAAGCATGCCATCATCTCACTTGGGCAGAACACATGGTTGGACTACTTGGCATGCCATTATCACCCTTTGAAAGCATACATTGTGATACGACCTTTAGTGTTTCATTTTATAATCGCTCTTGGACCACACACACAATCGGACCACGTCAGGGGTGTCATGCCCGCCTAGACAACATATACGGTCGGACAACTGCGGGCATGGCACGCTATCATGTACTTTTGACAGCAAATGAGGTAGGATGACTTCGGTGTAGAATTCCATCATCTCCCTTGTGCGGCACACACAGTTAGATGACGTAAGGCGTTGCATGGATGCATCGTCCTTAGGAAACACGCATGGTAAGACAACGTTGGTCGTGGAATGACATTATTTCCCTTGGAAAACATATATGGTCGGACGCCGTGGGGCGTGCCACATTATCATTGCCCTTGGTCAGTACACACGGTCGGATGACATCAAACGTGACATTCACTCATGGCCCTTGGGAAACACAAACGGTCGCACGATGTCGCGCGTGGCATGCCATCATTTCCCTTGGACGACACACACGGTCAAATGATATTGGGCGTGGTATTCCATTGTTGCCCTTGGTCAAAACACAGTGTCGGATGACGTCGGTGTGGCATGTTATCAACGCCCTTAGAATAAAAACACAGTCGGTAGATGTCGGGCGTGGTATGATACCATCGCCCTTGTGCAACACAAACAGTGAGACAACATGGGGCATTACATGCCATCATTTTTCATTGGCATCACGCACGGTCAGACTACGTTGGGCGTGGCATGTAATATCTCCCTTGCAAAGCACACACGGTCGAACGATGTCGGGCGTTGCATGCAAGCATTTCCTTTGGACAAACCACACGAACGAAGGACATCGGATGTGGCATGACATCAATTCTCTTAGAAACCACACATGGTAGAACAACGTCGAGCGTTGCATGCCAGCATAGTCATTGGGTAGAACACACGGTCAGATGACGTCGAGCGTGGCATTACATTATCACCCTTGGACAGCACACACGATCGAACTACGTCGGGCAAAGCATGCCATCATCTCACTTGGGCAGAACACATGGTTGGACTACTTGGCATGCCATCATCGCCCTTTGAAAACATACATGGTGATACGACCTTTAGTGTTCCATTTTATCATCGATCTTGGACCACACAGACAATCAGACCTCGTCGGGCGTGTCATACCCGCCTAGACAACATATACGGTCGGACAACTTTGGGCATGGCACGCTATGATGTACCTTTGATAGCAAACGAGGTCGGATGACTTCGGTGTGTAATGCCATCATCTCCCTTGTGCGGCACACACAGTTAGATGACGTCGGGCGTTGCATGTCTGCAACGTCCTTGGGCAACACGCATGGTAAGACGACGTTGGTCGTAGCATGGCATTATTTCCCTTGGAAACATATATGGTCGGACGCCGTGGGGCGTGCCACATCATCATTGCCCTTGGTCAGTATACACGGTCGGACGACATCAAACGTGACATTCACTCATGGCCTTTGGGAAACACAAACGGTCGCAACACAAACGGTCGCACGACGTCGCGCGTGGCATGCCATCATATCCCTTGGACGACACACACGATCAGACGACGTCGGGCATGACATTCGGTGATCATCCTAGGGCAGCACACAGAGTTAGAAGACGTTGTTTATGGCATGCCGTCATTGTTTTTAGGTAGCACATATAATATTACAACGTCAGGCATAACATGACACATTCCCCTTGGGCAGCACACATGGTCAAATTATGTTGGGCGTGTCATACAATCAATGCTTCTTGACAGCACATATGGACGTACTACGTTGAGCGTGGGATACAATCATCGCCCATGGAAAAAACACAAAGATTTGCAATGTTAAGTATTGCATGTCATCATCACCCTTTATTGGCACACACAGTCAGACGATATCGGGCATGACATATAATCATCGATCTAGTACAATATAGACGGTCAGATGACATGGGCATGGAATGTTATCATCTCCCTAGGGCAACATACACGGGTGGATGACATTGTATGTGGCATGCCCACATTGCCCTTGGAAATCACACAAGTTGGACGACGTCGGGCGTGGAATGCCATCATCACCCTTAGGTAGCACACACGCTCGAACAACGTCGATAATGGCATGCCATCAGCGCCCTTTTGCAGCACACACGGTCGAACAACATCGGGCGTTAGATGCCATCATTTCTCTTTTGTAGCACACGGAGTCAAACTACGTCTGGGTGGGCATGCCATCTCTCCCTTAGACAGCACACACTATCAAACGACGTCGGCCGTTGCATGCAATCATTGCCTTTGGACAACACAAACGAATCAATGACATTGAACTTGGCATGAAATCATCGCTCTTGGATAACACATTAATGGTCGAACAACGTTGGCGTTGCATGCCAGCTTGTTCCTTGGGTAGAAGACACGGGCGGATGACGTCGAGTATAGCATGCCATCATCGCCCTTGGACAGCACACACGATCGAACTACGTTGGGCAAAGCATGCCATCATCGCACTTGGGCAGAATACATGGTCGGACGATGTTGGGCTTGGCATGCCATCATCGCCCTTTGAAAGCATACATGGTCACACGACGTCGAGCAAGACATGTTATCATTGCCCTTGGTCAGCACACATAAGTCAGACGGCGTCAGGTGTTTCATATCCGTGTGGCCCTTGGGCAGCACACATGATGGACGATGTAGGATGTGGCATGCCATCATCACCCTTGGGCAGCGCACAAGGTTGGACGACGTTGGGCTTGACATGCCATCATCGCCTTTGAGCAGCACATAGAGTGGGACTACGTCAGGAGTGGAATGCCATCATCGCCCTTGAGCACAACACATGATAGGACGACGTCGGGTGTGGCATGCCTGAGTGGCCCTTGGGAAACACACATATTCAAATGATGTCGGGCGTGACATGATATCATTGCCCTTGGTTAGAACACACGATCAGACGACGTCCGACATGGTATGTTATCATTGCCCATAGAGACAACACGCGGTCGAGCGACGTCGTTTGTGGCACGCCATCATTTCACCTGGGCAGAACATGTAGTTTGACGACGTCGTATGTTGCATGCCATCATCCCCCTTGGACAACACACACGATCGGAAGACATCCAGCATTGAATGCAATTATTGCCATTTGACGCCATACACGGTCAAACGACATCGAGTGTGACATGTTATCATCGCCCATTGATTGAACACATGGTCGAGAAACATTAGGCGTGTCATGCTTGCATGGGCTTTAAGCAACACTCACGGTCGCACTACATCAGGTGTGACATGCCATCATTGCTTTTGGGGAACATACACGATCGAACGACGTTGGGCGTGGAAGGCCATTATCGCCCTTGGGCCGCACACACGATCAGAATACATCAGGCGTCGCATCCCGTCATCATCCTTGGGAACACACACTGTCAGATAACGTCGGGCATGACATGCCTTCACAACCCTTGGGCAGCACACACAGCCGGACTAAGTCAGGCATGACATGCCCGCGTAGAACTTAGTCAGCAGACAGAGCGGAGTACATTGGGCGTGGCATGCCTTAATCTTCCAAGGACAGCATACACGGTAAGACAACATTGGGCATGGCATGTCATCATCGCCCTTGGGTAGAAGACACGGTCGAACGATGTCGAGTGTGGCATGCCATCATCATCCTTAGGCAGCAAACACGGTCGGACTATGTCGTGTCTGGCCTGCCATCATCTCCGTTGGACAGCACACATGGTGGGATGACATTGGGCGTTGTGCAACATCAACGCCCCTGGAATGCATAGACGGTCAGACGACGTCAGGCATGGCATGCCCGCATAGGGTTTGGGAAGCACACACGGTTTGATGACGTCGACCTTGGCATGCCATCTTCGCCCTTTGACAGCACCAAGGATAGGACTATGTCGGTCGTTGCATTTAATCATCTTCCTGGGGAAACACACATTGTCAGACGACATTGGGAGTGGCATGCCATCATCACCCTTAAATAGCATACACGGTCAGAGAATGTCGATCGTGCCATGTTATCATTGCCCTTGGTCACCATACATAGTTGGACTATGTCAAGTGTGAAATTTCCCTCATATCCATTGGGTAGCACACTCGGGTGAACACCATTGGCACTGACATGCCGTCATTGCCCTTGGGAAGCACACATTTTCAAATGATGTCGGGCATGACCTGACGTTATTACCCTTGAGAAGAACACATGTTAGTACTACGTCTAGCATTGCATGCCATCATCTCCCATGGACACACAGTCGGATGACATCGAGCGTGGCATGAAATCATTGCCCTTGGAAAGCACAGACGGTAACACAATGTCAGGTGTTGCATTCCATCATCTTCCTTGGACAGTACACATGGTCGAACAACGTCAGACGTGGCATACCATCATAATCCTTGGACTGCACACACAGTCGAACGACTCAAGCGTGGAATGTCATCATCGCGCTTGGACAACACACACAATTGGACAACGTCAGGGGTTGCATGCCATTATCGCCCTTGGGAAGCACACATGATCATACAACGTCAGGCATTACTTTCTATCATTGCCCATGGGCTGCACACATGGTCACACTACGACAGGTGTGGCATGCCATTATCGCCCATGGATTGCACTTATAGTTGGATGACGTCGGGCATGGCATGTTATTACCCATTTCGACAACTCACATGGATTAATGACATCGAGCGTGGAATTCCATCATAACCCCTAAACAACAAATACGATTTTATGACGTGGAGTGTGGCATTCCCACATGTCCCTTGAGCAACACAAAGGGTCGGACAACATCGGGCATGTTATGCCATCATCTCTATTTGTAAACACACACGGTCGGACTATATCGAGCGTTGCATGCCATAATCTCCCTTGGATAACACACACCATCGAACTATGTTGGGTATTGCAAGCTATCATCGCTCTTGGGCAACACACACGATCGGACGACATTGAGCATTGCATGCAATCATCGCCCTTGGACACCATACATGATCGGACAACGTCGAGCCGCACACAGGATTGGAACACATAAGGCTTGGCAAGCCTAAACGGACCTTAGGCAGCACACACTGCCAGATAACGTCGGGCGGTAAATTCTATCATTTCCCTTAGGAAGCACACATGGTCAAACAAAGTCGATCTAGGCATGCCACCATCGCTCTGGGATTGTTCTTAAAGTTGGACGAAATCGGGGATGGCATGTCATCACCCATTTGGACAACACACATGGACGAACGATGTCAAGAGTGGCATACAATCATCACCCTTAAACTGCACATACAATTGGAAAACATCGAGGGTGGCATTCCCACTTGGCCCTTGGGCAATACACACAGACTACCTCAGGCGTGGTTTGTTAATCATATTCAGTGGGAAGAACACATGGTCAGACTACGTCGAGCGTTGCATGCCATCAACTCCCTTGGATAGAACACATGATCGGACGACGTCTGGCATGGCATGTTATCATTGCCCATTAACACAACACGCGGTCGAGCGACGTCGTTTGTGGAACACCGTCATTGCACCTTGGCAGCACATATAGTTGGATGACGTCGTATGTTGCATGCCATCATCCCCCTTGAACAACACACATAATCAGACGACATCGAGCATTGAATGCAATCATCGCCCTTTGACGCCATACATGGTAAGACGACGTCGAGTGTGACATGTTATCATCGCCCATGAATAGAACACACGGTCGGGCAACATTAGGCTTGTCATGCTCGCATGGGCCTTAACCAACACACAGGGTCGCACTACGTCAGGTGTGACATGCCATCATAGCCTTTGGGAAACATACACAATTGAACGACGTTGGGCGTGACAGACACTTATCTCTGTTGGGCCGCACACACGATCAGAATACATCGGGCTTCGCATACCGTCATCATCCTAGGGAACACACACATTCAGAAGACATCATAGGTGGGATGCCATTATCACCCTTGTGAAGCACACACGGTGAGATAACGTCGGGCATGACATGCCTTCATAACCCTTGGGCAGCACACACAGCCGGACTACGTCAGGCGTGGCTTGCCCGGATAGAACTTTGTCAGCAGACAGGGCGGACTACATTGGGCGTGGCATGCCTTAAACTCTCAAGGGCAGCATAAACAGTCAGACGACATTAGGCATGGCATGTCATCATCGCACTTGGGTAGAAGACATGGTCGAACGATGTCGAGTGTGGCATGCCATCATCTCTCTTAGGCAGCATACACGGTCGAACTATGTCATGTCTTGCCTACCATCATCTCCGTTGGTTAGCACACATGGTGGTATGACATTGGGCATTGTATAAAATCATCGCCCTTGGAATGCATAGACGGTCGGACAACGTCGGGCATGGCATGGCCGCATGGGGTTTGGGAAGCACACACGGTTTGATGACATCGAGTGTGGCATGCCATGATCACCCTTTGACAGCACACACGATCGGACTACATTGGTCGTTGCATGCCATCATCTCCATGGGGAAGAACACATGGTCAGACGACGTTTGAAGTGGCATGCCATCATCGCTCTTCAATAGCATACACGGTTGGACAATGTCGATCGTGCCATGTTATCAACGCTCTTGGTCAGCATACACAGTTGGGCTATGTCAAGCGTGTAATTTCCCACATATCCCTTGGGTAGCACACACGGGTGAAAAACGTTGGCACTGACATGCCATCATCACCCTTGGGAAGCACACGTTTTCGAATGACGTCGGGCATGACATGACGGTATTGCCCTTGAGAAGCACACACGTTAGTACTATGTCTAGCGTTGCATGCCATCATCTCCCATGGAAACATGGTCGGACGACGTCTAGCGTGGCATGAAATCATTGCCCTTTAAAGGCACAGATGGTAACACAATGTCAGGCGTGGCATGCGATCATCTCCCTTGGATAGCACACATAGTCGAACAACGTCAGACGTGGCTAGCCATCATAGTCCTTGGACTGCACACTTAATCGAACGACTCAAGCGTGGCATGTAATCATCGCGCCTGGACAACACACACAATTGGACAACGTCGGGCGTTGCATGCCATCATCTCCTTCAGGCAATACGCACGATCGAACGACGTTGGCCATGGCATGACATCATCGCCCTTAGAATGCATACATGGTCGGACGACGTTGGGCTTGCCATGTTAGCATCGCGCATGGAAAACACACACGATCAGACCACGTCGAGCGTGCCTACATGACCCTTTGGAAAGCATACATGGTGAGATGACATCGGGAGTGGCAACTAATCATCGCCCTTGGATAGAACACACGATTGGACGACGTCGGCGTGGCTTTCCATCATTGGCCTTGGGTAGCACTCACGATCTGACTCCATCGAGCGTGGAATTCCAGTATCACCCTTGGACAGCATACAAGTTCGAACAACTTTGGGTGTGCCATGTTATCATCCCCATTGGTCAGCATACACGAATGACGTCATTATGCATGGCATTCCCGCATGGCCCTTGGGCAACACAGACGGTGGAATCATAGACTTTAGGCAGCACACACGCTCGTACTACGTTGAGCATGACATGAATTCATCGCTCTTGGGAAGCACACACGGATTGACAACATCTAGCGTGACATGTTGTGATCGCCCTGCGGCAGCACACACGGTCGGACTACATCGGGCATAGAATGCCACATGACCCTTGGGTAGCACAAACAGTCAGATGACGTCGGGTGTGTCATTCTATCATCGCCATTGGACAGCACATAAGGATAGACAACGTCGGGCGTGGCATGCTAGCATCGTGCTTGGGAAGCACACATGATCATACGACGTTAGGCATTACTTTCTATCATTGCCCATGGGAAGCACACATGGTCGGACTACGTCAGACGTGGCATGTCATTATCGCCCTTAGATAGCACTTGCAATTGGACGACATCGGGCATGGCATGTTATTACCCATTTGGACCACTCACATGGATGAACGACATTGTGCGTGGCATGACATCATAACCCTTAAACAGCACTTACGGTTGGATGACATGGAGTGTGGTAATTCCCACATGTCCCTTGGGCAACACAAAGGGTCAGACTACATCGGGCATGGTATGCCATCATCTCTATTTTGAAGCACACACGGTCGGACTATGTCGAGTGTTGCATGCCGTCATCGCCCTTGGATAGCATACACGATCGAACTATGTTGGGCATGGCATGCTATCATCACCCTTGGGCAACACACACGATCGGATGACATTGGCCAGTGCATGCCATCATCGCCCTTGGACACAACACACGGTCGGACAACGTCGAGCCGCACACAGGATTGCAACACATCAGGCCTGGCAAGCCTATATGGATCTTAGGCAGCACACACTGCCAGATGACGTCGGGCGGTACATTATATCATTGCCCTTAAGAAGCACACATGGTCAAACAATGTCGAGCTAGGCATGCCCTCATCGCCCTTTGACAGCACATATGGACGGACTACGTTGAGCCTGCGATACAATCATCAACCTTGGACGAAACACAAAGATTGACAACGTCAAGTATGGCATGTCATCATTTCCCTTTATGAGCACACACAGTCAGACGACTTTGGGCATGACATACAATCATCGCCCTAGTACAGCATAGTCGGTCAGACGACATTGGCATAGAATGTTATCATCATCCCCTTGGATAGCACACACCGACGGACGACATCGGGTGTGGCATGCCATCATCACCCTTGGACTGCATACACGGTCAGACAATATTAGGCAACGCATGCCATCATCGCCGTTAAATACGGCATGAAATGCCATCATTGCCCTTCGAAAGAACACACAGTAAGACTACGTTTGGGGTACCATGCAATTATCGCACTTGAACAATATACATGGTCAGGCGATGTGGGGCCTAGCATGTTATTTTCTCCCTTGCATATCACACAGGGCAGACGACGTCGGCCGTTGCTGCTCATATGGCCGTTGGGAAGCACACTTGGCGACGATGTTGGATGTGGCATGCCATCATCGCCCTTGGGCAGCACACATGATTATACGACGTTGGACATGACATGACATCATGTCCCTTGGAAATCACACATATAGGGACTACATCAGGCATGGCATGCCATCATTGCTCTTGGACAACACACACGATCGAAAAATGTCGGGCATGGCATGCCATCATCGCCTTTGATACCATACATGATTGGAAGTTGTTTAGCGTGGCATGTTATCACTGCCATTGGATAGAACCGATGGTCGGGCTACGTCAGTCGTGGTATGCCCACATTTCCCTTAGGTAGCACACACGGTCAAAAGATTTTTGGCGTGACATGATATCATAGACCTTGGACATCCCACACGCTTGGATGATATGGGTGTGGCATGCAATCATTGCCCTTGAGAAGCACACAAAGTCGGACGAAGTCTAGCATGACATGCCATCATCGCCATTGGACACCTTACATGATTGGATTAATTTTGGCGTGGCATGCATCATCGCCCTTCGAAAGCATTCACAGCCGCACAACATCGGACGTGGCATTTCATTATTGGCATTGGAAAACATACACGGTCGGACTATGTCGGGCGAGGCATGCCATCATCAACATTCCATCATAGCCGTTGGGCACCATACATGATCAAACGGCGTCGGGCGTGACATGTAATCATGGCCCATGGGCCACACACACGATCGAAATACTTTGAGCGTGGCATACCTACATGGATCGTGGGTAGAACAGACAGCCAGATGATATCAGACGTGGCATGAAATCATCGCCCTTGGGTAGCACACAAGGTCAGACGACGTTGTGCATGACATGCCGTAATCACCATTGAGAAGCACACACGACCGGACTACGTCACGCGTATTATGCTTGCTAGGCCATTGGGCAGAACACAGGGGGAACTACATCGGGCGTGGTATGCAATAATCTCCCTAAGACACTATACACGGTCAGACGATGTCGGGCATGGAATGGCATCATCGCCCTTGGACACCTTACATAGTCGGACGATGTCAGGCATAGGATGTTATCATCGCTTTTGAGCACAACACACGTTAGGATGATGTAGGGTGTTGAATGACCTAATGGCCCTTGGGAAGAACACACATTCAAACGATGTTGGGCGTGACATGATACCATCGCCCTTGGACAGCACACATGATCGGACATCGGGAATGGCATGTTATCATTGCAGTTGATAGATCACGCGGTCTAGCGACTTCGTGTGTGGCATGCCATTATAGCACCTGGGCAGCACATACAGTTTGATGATGTCGTATGTCACATGCCATCATCGCCCTTGGACAGCACACACCGACGGACGACGTCGGGAGTGTCATTCCATCATCACTCTTGGACTGCACACACAGTCAGGCGACATTGGGCGTCGCATTCCATCATCGCCTTTGGATAGGCGTGGCATGCCATGATCGCCCTTCGGATGCACACACAATTGGAGCACGTCGAGGTTAGCATGACATTATCGCACTTGGAAAGTAGACATGGTCAGGCGGCATGGGGCCTGGGATGTTATTTTCGCACTAGGACATCACACAAGGTTAGACAATGTCGGGCGTTGCTTCTCGTAAAACCCTTGGGAAGAACACTCAGTGGACAATGTCGGCTGTGGCGTGCCATCATCGCCCTTGGGCAGCACATCATGACATTCCATCATCGCCCTTGGGCAGCACACAGATTGGGACTACGGCAGGCGTGGCATTCCATCATTGATCTTGGACAGCACACACGGTCTAACGATGTCAAGCATGTAATGCCATTATCGCCTTTTGCCACCATACATGGTCGGACAATGTCGGTCATGGCATGTTATCATTACCCTTAGAACACCTGGTTTATGGCCCTTGGGTAACTCACACGGTTGGACAATGTCTAGCTTTATATGCCATTATAGATCTTGGGCAACACCGACGCTGGGACGATGCCGAGAGTGACATGCCATCATCTTCCTTAGACAACACACACGACTGGATGACTTTGGGCGTGATCTATGCCCTTTCAAAGCATACCCTGTCGGACAAGGTCGTGCGTGGCATCTTATTATTGACCTTGGATAGCACATACGATTGGACCACGGTTTGTGTGGCATGCCCGCATGACCCTTGGGTAGCACATACAACCGGATGAAGGATGGGTGTGGAATGAAATTACCGCCATAGGGAAGTCCATCGTAGCACTTGGGAAGAAACCACAGTCAGATGACGTTGGGCGTGGCATGCCATCGTCTTCTTTGGACAGTAATCACGGTTGAATGACATATGACGTGGTATGTTATCATCGCCCTTAGATAGAACACACAATCGGACGATGTAAGGTGTGGCATGCACACATGGACTTTGGGAAACACAAACAGTCGCACGACATTGGCATGGCATGCCATCATCACCCTTGGAGAACACACACGATAGGACGACCTCGAGCATTGAATACCATCATCTCCCTTTGACGCCATACAAAGTCAGACGACGTCGAGTGTGACATGTTATCATCGCCCATGGATAGAACACGTGGAAGGCAACATTAGGAGTGTCATGCTATCATAGGCCTTAAGAAATACACACGGTCGCACTACGTCCGGTGCGACATGACATCATAGCATTTGGGCGGCATACATGATCAAACGATGTTTGGCGTGACATGCCATTATAGATGTTGGGTAGCACAGACGATCAGAATACATCGGGCATGGCATGTCGTCATCATCCTTGGGAACACATACAGTCAGACGACATCATGGGTGGCATGCCATAATCGCCCTTGGGAAGTACACACGGTCGGATAACATTGGGCATGACATGCTTTCATCACCCTTGGGCAGCACACACAGCCGGACTACATCAAGCGTGACATGCCCGCAAAGACCTTAGTCAGCACAAATGGTGTAAATCATCGGGCGTGGCATGCCATAATCTCCCAAGGACAGCATACACGGTCATACGACATTGGGCATGACATGTCATCATCGCCATTGGGTAGAAGACACGGTCAAATGATGTCAAGCGTGGCATGCCATAATCCTCCTTAGACAACACACACAGTCGGACTATGTCGTGCCTGGCATGCCATCATCTCCCTTGGACAGCATACACGGTGGGATGACATTGGGCGTTGCATAATATCATCGCCCTTGGAATGCATAGAGAGTCGGACGACGTCAGGCGTGGCATGACATAATAGTCCTCGGACTGCAAACACGGTCGAATGACGTCAAGCGTGGCATGTCATAATCGCGATTGGACAACACACACAATTGGACAACATCGGGGGTTGCATGCCATCATCGTTATTAGGTAGCACACACGGTTGGATGACGTTGGCCATGGAATGACATCATCACCCTTGAAAATCATACATGGTCAGATGATGTTGGGTGTGCCATGTTATCATCGCTGTTGGACAACACACACGATCGGACCGCGTCGGGCGTGGCATGCTTGCACGACCCTTTAGTAGCACACACAGTCGGACAACGTCAAACATGGCATGCAAGAATCAACCTTGGAAAGCATACACGGTCAGATGACGTTGGAAGTGGCATGTAATCATCACCCTTGGACAGAACATACGATCAGACGACGTCGGCGTGGCTTTTTATTATCGTCCTTGGGTAGCACTCATGGTCGGACAACGTCGGGCGTAGAATTGCAGCATCACCCTTGGACAACTGACACGGTCGAACTACGTTGGGTGTGCCATGTTATCATCTCCCTTGGTCAACATACACAAATGACAACATTATGCAGGGTATTCATGCATGGCTCTTGGGTAACACAGACGGTGGAATAACATCGGGCATGGAATGCCATCATAGCCCTTAGGCAGCACACACAATCGGACGATGTTGAGCATTTCATGCCTTCAGCGCCCTTGGGCAGCACATACGCTTTGACGACATCGAGTGTGACATGCCATCATCGCCCTTACGAAGCAAACACGGTGGAACTACATCGGGCGTAGCATGCCACATGACCCTTAAGTAGCACAAAGAATCACTTGACGTAGGTCGTGGTATACTATCATCCCCTTTGGACAGCGCATAAGGATAGACAACGTTGGGCGTGGCATGACATCATTGCCCGTGGGAAGCACACATGGTTGGACTACGTCGGGCGTGGCATGCAATCATCGCCCTTGGATAGCACTTACAGGTTGACGGCATCCGGCATGGCATGTTGTTACCCATTTGTACAACTCACACGGATGAATGACGTCAAGCTTGTCATGCCATTATAACCCCTAAACAACACTTACAGTTTGACGATATCGAGCGTGGTATTCACACATGGCCTTAGGGCAACACAAACGGTAGGACTACATCGGGAATGGTATGTCATCATCTCTATTGGGAAGCACAGATGGTCAGACAACGTCGAGCGTTGCAATTCCATCATCACCCTTTGATAGAACACACAATCGGACTACGTTGGGCATGGCATGCCAATATCACCCTTGGGAAACACATATGATCGGATGATATTGGGCATTTAATGACATCATCGCCCTTGGACACCTCACACGGTCGGACGACGTCGAGCGTTGTATGCTCATATGGACCTCGGGCAGGACACACATTGACGACATAGGCTGTCGCATGACATCATCGCCCTTTGGAAGCGCACACGGTCGAACGATGTTGGGAATGACATGCCATCATCGCCCTTGGGTAACACACAGAGTGGGACTACATCAGGCGTTGCCTGCCATAATCGCTCTCGGACATCACACACGCTCGAACGATGTCAACCATGGAATGTTATTATTGCCCTTTGACACCATACACGGACGGACGACGTAGAGAATGGCATGTTATCATTCCCCTTGGAACACATGGTACGTGGCCCTTGGGTAACACACACGATTGGACTACGTCGGGCGTGGCATCCCATCATCGCCCTTGGGTAGAACTTACAGGTTGACGACATCGGGCATGGCATGTTATTACCCATTTGTACAACTCACACAGATGAATGACATCGAGCATGTCATGCCATTATACCCCTAAACAACACTTACAGTTTGACGACATTGAGCTTGGTATTCCCAAATGTCCTTAGGGCAACACAAATGGTCAGACTACATCGGGAATGGTATGACATCATTTCTATTGGAAAGCACAGATTGTCACACAATGTCGAGCTTTGCAATTTCACTATCACCCTTTGATAGAACACACAATTGGACTACGTTGGGCATAGCAACCCAACATCGCCCTTGGGAAACACACATGATCGGATGATACCGGGCATTGAATTCCATCATCGCCCTTGGACACCTCACACGGTTGGACAACGTCGAGCGTTGCATGCTCATATGGACCTCGGGCAGGACACACGTTGACGACATAGGCTGTGGCATGACATCATCGCCCTTTGGAAGCGCACACGGTCGGATGACGTTGGGAATGACATGCCATCATCGCCCTTGGGTAACACACAGAGTGGGACTACATCAGGCGTTGCATGCCATAATCGCTCTTGGACAGCACACACGGTCGAACGATGTCAAGCATGGCATGTTATTATCGCCCTTTGACACCATACAAGGTCGGACGACATCAGGAATTGCATACACATGGTACATGGCCCTTGGGTAACACACACGGTTGGACAATGTCAGGCTCTATATGCCATCATACCTATTGGGCAACACAAACTGTGGGACGACGTCGAGCAAGACATGCTATCATCACTTTTTGACAGCACACGACTAGACGTCATTATGCATGATATTTGCCCTTTAAAAGCATACACGGTCGGACAAGGTCGTGCATGGCATCTTATTATTGCCCTTGGATAGAACATACGATTAGACAATGTTTGGTGTGGCATGCCCGCATGGCCCTCTGGTAGCACATACGACCGGATGAAGTCGGGCGTGGAATGCAATCATCACCATCGGGAAGCACAAACGGTCAGACAACGTCGGTCCTAACATGTCATCATCGCCCTTTGGCAGCAAACACTATCAGACGAGGTTGGCCATGACATGCCATCATCTCCCTTGGATAACATTCATGGTCGAATGACATCCGGCGTGGAGTGTTATCATCGCCCTTAGACAGAACAAGATCGGATGATGTCGGGCATGGCCCTTGGGCAACACACACGATCGGATGACGTTGAGCATTGAATGCCATCATCGCCCTTTGACGCCATACACGGTCAGACGACGTGGAGTGTTACATGTTACCATCGCCCATAGATAGAACACACGGTTGGGCAACATTAGGCATGTCATGCTCGCATGGGCCTTAAGAAACACACGGTTAGAAAACGTCAAACGACGTTGGGCGTGACAGGCCATTATTGCCCTTGGGCCTCACACACGATTAGAATACATCGGGCGTGGCATGCCGTCATCATCCTTGGGAACACACACAGTTAGACGACCTCATGGGTGGCATGCCATCATCACCCTTAGGCAGCACACACGGTCAGATAATGTCGGGCATGACATGCCTTCATCACGCTTAGGCAGCACACACAGCCTAACTACGTCAGGCGTTACATGCCCGCATAGACCTTAGTCAGCACACAACGCAGACAACATTGGGTGTGGCATGCCATAATCTCCCAAGGACAGCATACACGGTCAGATGACATTGGGCATGGCATGTCATCATCACCCTTGGGTAGAAGACACGGTCGAACGATGTCGACTGTGGCATGCCTCATCTCCCTTAGGCAGCACACACGATTGGAGTATGTCATGTCTGGCATGCCATCATCTCCCTTAGACAGCACACACGGTGGGATGACATTTGGCGTTGCATAACATCATCGCTGTTGGAATGCATAGACGGTCGGCCGACATCGGGCATGGCATGCCCGCATGGGGTTTGGGTAGCACACATGGTTTGATGGAGTCTAGCGTGGGATGCCATCATCGCCCTTGGAAAGAACACACGATCGGAGTACGTCGCTTGTTGCATCCCATTATCTCCCTGGGGAAACACACATGGTCAGAGGACGTTGGGAGTGGCATGCCATCATCGCCCTTAAATAGCATACATGGTCTGACTATGTCGATCGTGCCATGTTATCATCACCCTTTGTCAGCATACACAGTTGGATAATGTCAAGCGTGGAATTGCCCACATAGCCCTTGGGTAGCACACATGGGTGTACAACGTTGGCACTGACATGCCGTCATCGCCCTAGGGAAGCACACATTTTCGAACGACGTCGGGCATGACATGACGTTATTGTCCTTAAGAAGCACACACGTTCGTACTACATCTAGCGTTGCATGCAACCATCTCCCATGGAAAGAACACACGGTCGGACGACGTCGAGTGTGGCATGAAATCATTGCCCTTGGAAAGAACAGATGGTTAGAAAATGTAAGGCGTGGCATGCTATCATCTCCCTTGGACAGAACACATGGTCGAACGACGTCAGACGTGGCATGATATTATAGTCCTTGGGCTGCACACACTGTCGAACGACGTCAAGCGTGGCATGTCATCCTCGCGCTTGTACAACATACATGATTGGACAACTTCAGGCGTTGCATGCAAACATCGCCTTTGGGCAACACGCACAATTAAACGACGTTGGCCATGGCATGACATCATCACCCTTGGAATGCATACATGGTCAGACGACATTGGGCGTGCCATGTTATCATCGCCATTGGAAAACACACACGATCGGACCACGTCGAGCGTGGCATGCTTACACGACCCTTTGGTATCACACACGGTCAGACAACGTCAAACATGGAATACAAGAATCGCCCTTGGACAACATACATGGTGAGATTACATCGAGAGTGCAACCTAATCATCGCCCTTGGATAGAACATACGATGAGACGATATCAGCATGGCTTTCCATCATTGCCTTTGGGTAGCACTCATGATCAGACTGCGTTGGGTGTGGAATTCCAGCATCACCCTTGGACAGCATACACGTTCGAACAACCATGGGTGTGCCATGTTATCATCGCTATTGGTCAACATACACGAATGACGACATTATGCATGGCATTCCCGCATGACCCTTGGGAAACACAGACGGTCGCATGACGTCGGGCATGGAATGCCATCATAGCTCTTAGGCACCACACAGGGTCGGATGACGTTGAGCATGACTTGCGTTTATCGCCCTTGGGCAGCACACACGGTTTGACGACATCAAGCATGACATGATGTGATCGCCCTTGAGAAGCACACACGGTCAGACTACATCGGGCGCAGCATGCCACATGACCCTTGGGTAGCACACACAGTTAGATGACGTCAAATGTGGCATTCTATCATTGCCTTTTGACAACACATAAGGATAGACAACGTCGGGCTTGGCATACAATCATCGCCCTTGGGAAGCACACATGATCATACGATGTCAGGCATTACTTTCTATCATTGCCCATGGGAAGCACACATGGTCGAACTACGTCAGGCGTGGCATGCCATTATCGCCCTTCGATAGCACTTACAGTTGGAGGACATCGGGCATGGCATGTTATTACCCATTTGGAAAACTCACATGGATGAACGACATCAAGCGTGGCATGCCATCATAAGCCTTAAACAACACTTACGGTTTGATGACATCTAGTGTGTCATTCCCACATGTCCCTTGGTCAAAAAAAGGGTCAGATTACATTGAACATGGTATGACATAATCTTTATTTGGAAGCACACACAGTCGGACTACGTCGAGCGATGCATGCAATCATTGCCCTTGGATAGCACACACGATCGGACTATGTTGGGCATGGCATGCTATTATCCCCCTTGGGAAACACACACGATCGGACAACATTGGGCATTGCATGCCATCATCTCCCTTGGATAGCACACTCGATTGGATGACTTTTGGCGGGCATTCCATCATAGCCCTTTGAAAGCATACACAGTCTTACGACGTTGGTCGTGTGATGTTATCATTACCCTTAGACAGCACATACGATCCGACCACGTCGGATGTGGCGTGACCGCATATATCTTGGGCAACACAAATTGTCAGATGATGTCAGGCGTGGAATGCAATCATTGCCATCGGGAAACACACGTGGTAAAAATAGTTGGGCAAAACACCCTTGGGCAACAAACACGGTCGGACAACATTTCGCGTGGCACGCCATAATCTCACTTTGATAGCATACACGGTCGGACGACATTGGGCGTAGGAAGTTATCATCACCCTAAGATAGAACACACGATTAGATGATGGCGTGGGTGGCATGCTTGTATGGACTTTGGGCAACACACATGGTGTACGACGTCAGCTGTGGCATGCCATAATCGCCCTTGGGAAGCACACACGGTTAGACAACGTTGGGCATGACATGCCATTATCGCCCTTAGGCAAAACACAGAGTGGGACTACGTCAGGCGTGTCATGCCATCATCGCTCTTGGACAACACAAATGGTCGGACAATGTCGGGCATGGAATGCCAATATCGCCCTTTGATGATATACACAGTCAAACTACGTCAAGTGTGGCATATTATCTTTGCCCTTGGAAAGAACACACAGTCGGGCAACGTCGGGTGTGGCATGCCCTCATGGATTATGGGCAGCACATACTATCGTATGAAGTCGGGCATGGAATGCAATCATAGCCATCGAGAGGCAAAAATGATCGTACGACATCATGCCTGACCTGTTATCATCGCCCTTGGGCAGTAATCACGTTAGGAAGACATTGGGCTTGGCATGGCATCATCTCCCTTGCACATTATACACGATCGGAAGATATTAGGTGTGGCATGTTTTCACCGCCCTTAGACAGAACACACGATCGTACGATGTCGGGAACGGCATGTCGGCATAGCCAATGAACAACATACATGGTTGGAAAACATCGTCGTGGCATTCCATCATCGCCCTTGGGCAACATACACGGTCGGACATCATTGGGCATGGAATGCCATCATAATCCTTGGGCAACATACACGGTCGGACTAGGTTGGCCATGCCATGTTATCATCGCCCTTGGTAAGCACCCATGGTCGGAAGACATCAAGCGTGAAATTGGGCCTTAGATAGAACACACGGTCGCACGACGTCGGGTGCAGCATGCCATCATAGCCCTTTGGTAGAACACTCAAATGGATTACATCTGGAGTGAAATTACATCAGCGCCCTTTAGCCTCACACATGCTCGGAATATATAAAGCGTGGCATGCCAACATGGACCTTAGAAAGCACATTCAGTTGGATGACATCGGGCGTGGTATGCCATCATCGCCCTTGTACATCACACATGGGCGGACGACAACCGGTATTACATGCCATAATCACCCTTGGGAAACACCAACTGTCGGACTACGTCGAGCGTGGCATGCCCGCGTGGGCCTTAGGCAGCAAACTGGGTGAAGTATATCGGGCATGGTATGCCATCATCTCCCTTAGACAGCACACACGCTCGGACTATGTCGGATGTGGCATGCCATCATCTCCCTTGGACAACACACACGGTGGGATGACATTTTGCATGGCATGAGATCATCACCCTTGAACGCACACACGATCAGACGATGTCGAGCGTGGAATGCCCACATGGGCCTTGGGTAGCACACACGATCGGACGGCTTCGGGTGTGGAATGAAATCATTATCCTTGGGCAGCACACACAGTTTGATAATGTTAAGTGTGGAATGCCATCATAGCCCTTGGACCTCACACACAATCGGACTACGTTAGGCATGCAATGGTTTCATCACCCTTGGGAAACACACATAATCGGACGATGTTGTGAGTGGCATTCCATCATCACCCTTGGAGAGCAGACACGGTCGGACTACGTCGAGTGTGCCATATTATCATCACACTTGGTCAGCATACATGGTTGGACAACATCAAATGTTGCGTTCTCGGTATAAAATGCTATCATTGCCCTTTGGCAGAAAACACGTTCGGAAAACATCGAGCATGGCATGCCATCATCTCCCTTGGACACCACACACGGTCAAACGATAGCGGGCGTTGTATGCCATCATCGCCCTTGGACAACACACACGGTCGGACGACATCGGGCTTGAAAAGCCTGCATGTCCCTTAGGAAGCACATACGGTTTCACGACGTCGGGCATGGAATGCAATCATAACCCTTGTACAAAACACACGGTCGGACGATGTCGAGTGTGGCATGACATCATCTCCCTTGGACAGCACACATGATCGAATGACATCGGGTGTGGTTTGCCATCGTCGCCCTTAGTCAAAACACACAGTTGGACGACATCTGTGTGGCATGCCTGCATGTCCCTTAGGCAGTACATACGATTGGATGACATAGGGCGTGGAGTGTAATCATCGTACTTGTAAAGCATATACGTTCGGATGACATTAGGTGTTGCATGTTCTCATCGCCCTTGGAATCAACACATGGTCGGATGATGTCGAATTCTATCATAGCCCTTGGACAGTGAAAACTATTTGACTACGTCTGTTGTGGAATACCATCATTGTCTTACGGCAGCACACACAGTAAGACAACATCGGGCATAACATGCCATCAATGACCTTGGATTGCACGCATTGTAAGACGATGTCAGGTCTGGCATGGCCGCATGGGCATGGGCAGCAAAAATAGTCGGACGACGTCATGCGTGATATGCCATCATCAATCTTGAGCAGAACACAATGTCGGATGACGTCGGGCTTGGCATGCCCTTTTTTTCCTTGGGATGTACACACAGTCGGATGACATCGAGCATTGCATGCCACTATCTCCCTTGGGTTGCACTGGCAGTCGGATGAAATCGGGCGGGGCATGCCATCATTGCCCTCGGAAAGCACACACGGTTGGAAGACATCGGGCGTTTCATGTCATAGTCGCCCTTTGACAATAATCATGGTTATAAGATGTGGGGTGTTGCATAATATCATCATCATTTGGAAGAATAGACGGTCGTACAATTTCGTGAGTGGCATGCCCTCGTGGACCTTGGGCTGGACACATGTTCAGACGACGTCCGTGTGGCATGCCATCATCGCCCTAGGGCAGCACACACGGTGAGATGATTTCAAATATGGAACGCCATCATCACCCTTGAACAACGTACATGTACGGACTATGTCGTCTGTGCCATGTTATCATCGCCCTGTCTTTTGAGCAACACACACGGTCGCACAATGTCGGGCGTGGCATATAATCATAGCGCTTGGGCAGCGCACACAATCGGACGACGTTCGGCACAACCATTAGACTACATCGGGCGTGGCATGCCCACATTGACGTTGGGCAGCACACACAGTAAAATAATTTCGGGCGGTTGCATACCATCATCTCCCTTGGGCAACATTTACGGTCGGACTACGTTGAGTGTGGCATGTCAACATGGCCCTTGGACAGAACACTGGGCGGACTACATCGGGCGTGGCATGTCATAATCTCCTTTGGACAACACACACGGTCGAATGACATTGGGCATGGTCTGCCATCATCGCTCTGGGACATCATAGACGGTCGGACGGCATCAGGTTTGGCATGTTATCATCACCCTTGAGTAGAGCACACAGTTGGATGACGTCAGGCGTGACATGACATCATAGCCGTTGGGCAACATAGACTGTCAGAATAGTTCACATGTGGCATACCAACATGGTCCTTTGCTAGCACACACGGTTGGACGACATCAAGTGTCGCATGCCATCATCGCCCTTGGGGAGCAAATGCAGTCGGACAACGTCAAGCGTTGCATGCCTTCATCGCCCGTGGGTAGCACACACGGTTGGAAGACATCAGGCGTGGAATATCAGCACCGCCCTTATAAACATACATAGTCAGACAATATTGGGCGTGTCATGTTATCATTGCCCTAAGGCAACACACTGAATTGGACATCATCGGGCGTGGCATTTTCGCATGGCCCTTGGGTCGTCTGATCGTATGTGTCATCCAAGGGGTTTGATGGCATGCTATCATCTCCCTTTAACACCATACACTATCGGACAACATCAAGATTGGCATGTTATCATTGCCCTTGGACAAAACACACGGTCGGGCAACGTAGGGAGTGGAATGCCTGTGTTGCTTTTGGGCAGCACACACGGTCGGAAGATTTCGGGCGTGACATGATATCATAGCCCTTGGACAGCACACACGGTTTGATGATGTAGAGCGTGGCATGACCGCATGTCCCTTGAGTAACATACATAGTCGGACAACGTCGGGCGTTGCATGCCATTATCGCCCTTAGATAGAATAACATACATAGTCGGACAACGTCGGGCGTTGCATACCATTATCGCCCTTAGATAGAACACACAGTCGAATAACGTCTAGCGTAACATAACATCATCGCCCTTGGACAACATACGCGATTGGACGACTTTGGGCATGGCATGCCATCATTGCCATTTGAAAACATACACGGTCGAACGACATCGGGCATGGCATGTTATTATTGACCTTTGACAGCATATACGATCAGACCATGTCAGGAGTTGAATGCCCACATGGCCCTTGGGCAGCACATACGTTCGGATGAAGTCGGGCATGGAATACAATCATCTCCATAAGGAAGCACACACAGTTAGATAACGTTTGGCATAGTATTTCTTCATAACCCTTGGGCAGCAAACACAGTCCGACAATGTTGGGCGTTGCATACCATCATCTACATTGGACAACATACACGGTCAGACAACATCCGGCGTGGTATGTTATCATCGCCCTCAGAGAGAACGAACGGTCGGACGATGTTGGGTGTTGCATGTCTGCATGGCCCTTGGGCATCACACAAGGTCGAATGACGTCGGCATGCCATGCCATCATCGCCCTTGGAAACCACACATGGTCGGAAGATGTCAGGCATGGGTTGTTATCATCTCCTTTGACCAGAACACACGGTAGGATGACGTTGGTTGTAGCATGCCCGAATGGCCCTTGGGAAGCACACACATTCGAACGATGTTGGGCGTGACATGATATCATCGCCCTTGGACAACACACATGATCGGACGACATCAGGCATGGTATGTTATAATTGCTTGTTGAATGAACACGCGGTCTAGTGACGTCGTGTGTGGCATGCCATTATAGCAACTGGGCAGCACATACAGATGGATGATGTCGTGCGTGTCATGCCATCATCAGCCTTGGACTACACACACGGTCAGTCGACGTTGGGAGTTGCATTCCATCATCGCCCTTGGATAGGCGTGGCATGCCATGATCGCCCTTCGGAAGCACACACAGTTGGAGTACGTCGAGGTTAGCATGGCATTATCGCACTTTGAAATAGACATGGCCAGGCGACGTGGGGCCTGGGATGTTATTTTCGCCCTAGGACATCACACAAGGTTAGACAACATCGAGCGTTGCTTCTTGTATGGCCCTTGGGAAGCACACTTGGTGGATGATGTCGGCTGTGACATGCCATCATCGCCCTCGAGCAGCACATATGGTTGGACGATGTTGGACATGACATGCTATCATTGCCCTTGAGCAGCACATAGATTGGGACTACGTCAGGCGTGGCATCCCATCATTGATCTTTGACAGCACACACGGTTGAACGATGTCAGGCATGGAATGCCATTATCGCCCTTTTCCACCTGACATGGTCGGACGATGTCGGGCATGGCATGTTATTATTGCCCTTAAAACACATGGTCTATGACTCTAGTGTAACACACACGGTTGGACAATGTCGGGTTTTATATGCCATTATAGATCTTGCGCAATACAGACGGGGGAACGATGCCGAGCGTGACATTCCATCATCTCCCTTGGACAACACACACGACTGGATGACATAGGGCGTGATTTAGCCCTTTGAAAGCATGCGTGGTCGGACAAGGTCGTGCGTGGCATCTTATAATTGCCTTGGGATAGCACATACGATTGGATCACATTTGGTGTGGCATGCCCGCATGGACCTTATGTAGCACATACGACCAGATGAAGGAGGTTGTGGAATGCAATCACCGCCATAGTGAACCACTCACGTTCGAACAATGTCTATCCTATGATGTCATCATCACCCTTGGGCAGCACACACGGTCGGATAACGTCGGGCATGACATTCTTTCATCACCTTTGGGTAGCACACACAGCTGGACTACATCGGGCGTGGTATGCCATAATCTCCCAAAGACAACATACAGGGTCAGCCGACATTGGGCATGGCATGTCATCATCGCCATTTGGTAGAAAACATGGTCGAACGATGTGGAGCATTGCATGCCATCATCTCCCTTAGACACCGCACACGGTAAGACTATGTCGTGTCTGGCATGCCATAATCTCCCTTGGATAGCACAGACGGTGGGATGACATTGGGCGTTGCATAACATAATCGCCCTTGGAATGCATAGACGGTCGGACGTCATCAGACGTGGCATACCATAATAGTCCTTGGACTGCAAACACGGTCGAACAACGTCAAGCGTGGCATGTAATCATCGCGCTTAGACAACACACACGATTGGACAACGTCGGGGGTTGCATGCCATCATCGCCCTTAAGTAGCATGCACGATCAGATGACATTGGCCATGGCATGACATCATCACCCTTGAAAAGCATACATGGTCGGACGAAGTTGGGTGTGCCATGTTATCATCGCCCTTGGAAAACACACACGATCGAACCACGTCGGGCGTGGCAGGCTTGCACGACCCTTTGGTAGAACACACAGTCGGACAACGTCAAACATGGCATGCAAGAATCACCCTTGGAAAACATACATAGTAAGATGATATTTGGATTGGCATGTAATCGTCACCCTTGGACAGAACATACGATCGGACGACGTGGACATGGCTTTTCATAATCGCCCTAGGGTAGCACTCATGGTCGGACGATGTCGGGCGTCTAATTCTAGCATCACTCTTGGACAGCAGACATGGTCAAACTACGTTGGGTGTGCCATGCTATCATCGCCCTTAGTCAACATACACAAATGACGACATTATGCATGGCATTCACGCATGGCCCTTGGACAATACAGACGATGGAATGACGTCAGGCATGGAATGCCATCATAGCCCTTAGGTAGCACACACAATCGGACGATGTTGAGCATTTCATGCCTTCAGCGCCCTTGGGCAGCACACACACTTTGATGACATTGAGTGTGACATGTTGTCATCTCCCTTGGGAAGCACACACGGTGGGAGTACATCAGGCGTAGCATGCCACATGACCCATATGTAACACACACAATCAGTTGACGTCGGTCGTGGTATGGTATCATCGTCTTTGGACACTGCATAAGGATAGACAACGTCATGCGTGGCATGACATAATCGCCCTTTGATAGCACTTACATGTTGTCGTCATCGGGCATGGCATGTTATTACCCATTTTGACAACACACGGATGAATGACGTCGACCGTGTCATGCCATTATAAACCTTAAAAAGCACTTATGGTTTGACGACATCGAGCGTGGCATTCCCACAAGGCCTTAGGGAAACATAAATGGTCGGACTACATCAAGCATGGTATACCATAGTATCTATTGGGAAGCACACATGGTCGGACTACGTTGAGCGTTGCAATTCCATCATCACCCTTTGATAGCACACACGATCGGAATACGTTGGGCATGGCATGCCATTATCGCCCTTGGGCAACACACATGATTGGATGATATCGGGCATTAAATGCCATCATCGCCCTTTAACACCTCACACGGTCGGACGACGTCAAGCGTTGCATGCTCATATGGACCTCGGGCAGGACATACGTGGACAATGTAGGCTGTGAAATGACATCATCGCCCTTTGGTAGTGCACACGGTCGGACGACGTTGGGAATGACATGCCATCATCACCCTTGGGTAACACACAGAGTGCGACAACATCAGGCGTTCCATGCCATCATCGCTCTTGGACATCACACACGGTCGAACGATATTGTCAAGCATGGCATGCCATTATGTCCCTTTGAAACCATACAGGGTTGGACGATGTCGGTCATGGCATGATATCATTGCCATTGGAACACATGTACATGGCCCTTGGGTAAAACACACGGTTTGACAATGTCGGGCTTGATATGCCATCATACTTCTTGGGCAACAAAAACTGTGGGACGAAGCCGAGCGTGACATGCCATCATTACTCTTTGACAACACACACAACTGAACATCTTTAAGCGTGATCTTTGCCATTTAAAACTATACACGATCAGACAAGGTCGTGCGTGGCATCTTATAATTGCCCTTGGATAGAACATACGATTAGACCATGATCGGTGTTGCATGCGCGTATGGACCTCTGGTAGCACATACGACTGGATGAAGTAGGGCGTTGAATGCAATCATCAACATTCGGAAGCACACACAGTCGAACAACGTCGGTCCTAACATGTCATCATCGCAGTAGGGCAGCAAACACAGTCAGACGACGTTGAGCATGGCATGCCATCATCTCCATTGGACAACATTCACGGTCGAATGACATCCGGCGTGGAGTGTTATTATCACCCTTAGACCGAACACACAATCGGATAATGTCGGGCGTGGAATGTGCGCATGGCCCTGGGACAACACAAACAGTCGAATTACATCGGCATGGCATGAATCATCCCTCTTGGACGACACACACGATCGGACGACATCAAGCATTGAATGCCATCATCGCCCTTTAACGCCATACACGGTAAGACGACGTTGAGTGTGACATGTTATCATCGCCCATGTATAGAACACAAGGTCGAGAAATATTAGGCGTGTCATGCTCGCATGGGCCTTAAGCAACACACACGGTCACACTACGTCAGGTGCGACATTACATCATAGCCTTTGGGCAGCATACATGATCGAACGTTGTTGGGCGTGATACGTCATTATCGGCTTGGGCCGCACACACAATAAGAATACATCGGGTGGTGCATGTCGTCATCATCCTTGCGAGCACACACAGTTAGATGACATCATGGGTGGCATGCCATAATCACCCTTGGGCAGCACACACGGTCAGATAACGTCAGGCATGACATGCCTTCATAACCCTTGGGCAGCACACACAACTAGACTACATGTGGCATGACATTATCGTATACACATTAGTCAGCACACAGGGCGGACTACATTGGGCATGGCATGCCATAATCTCCCAAGGAAAGCATACACGGCCAGATGACATTGGGCATGGCATGTCATCATCTCCCTTGGGTAGAAGACATGGTCGAACGATGTGGAGTGTGGCATGCCATCATCTCCCTTACGGAGCACACACGGTTAGACTATGTCGTGTCTGGCATGCCATCATCTCCCATGAACAGAATACAAATTGGGATTACATTGGGCGTTGCATAACATCATCGCCCTTGGAATGCATAGACGGTCGGACGACATCGGGCATGGCATGCCCGCATGGGGTTTGGGTAGCACACACGGTTTGATGATGTCGAGCGTGGCATGTCATCATCACCCTTGTACAGAACACACAATCGGACTACGTCGGTTGTTGCATGCCATTATCTCCCTGGGGAAATACACATGGTCAGATGATGTTGGGAGTGGCATTCCATCATCGCCCATAGATAGCATAAACTGTCGGACTATGTCGATCGTGCCATGTTATCATCACCCTTGGTCAGCATACACAGTTGGACAATGTCAAGCGTGGAATTGCCCGCATAGCCCTTGGGTAGCACACACGCGTGAACAACGTTGGCACTAACATGGCGTCATCTCCCTTGGGAAGAACACATTTTCGAACAACGTCGGTCATGACATGACGTTATTTCCCTTTAGAAGCACACACGTTCGTAGTACGTCTAGCATTGCATGCCATCATCTCCCATGGATAGAACACATGGTCAGAAGACGTCGAGCGTGGCATGAAATCATTGCCCTTGGAAAGCACAGACGGTTTGACAATGTAAGGTGTGTCATGCCATCATCTCCCTTGAACAGCACACATGGTCGAACGACGTCAGACGTGGCATTCCATCATAGTCCTTGGACTGCACGCACGGTCGAACAACGTCAAGCATGGCATGTCATCATTGCGCTTGGACAACACACACGTTTAGACAACATCAGGCGTTGCATGCCATCATCGTCTTTGGGCAACACGCACGGTCGAGCGACGTTGGCCATGGCATGACATCATCACCCTTGGAATGCATACATGGTCGGACGACGTTGGGCGTGCCATGTTATCATCACCCTTGTAAAACACACACGATCGGACCACAACGAGCGTGGCATGCTTACACGACCCTTTGGTAGCACACATGGTCGCATAACGTCAACATTGGTATGCAAGAATCGCCCTTTGATAGCATACATGGTGAAATGACATTGGGAGTTGCAACTAATCATCGCCCTTGGATAGAAAACACGATTGGACAATGTCGGCATGGCTTTCCATAATTGCCCTTGGGTAGTACTCACGATCGTACTGCATCGGGCGTGAAATTCGAGCATCACCCTTGGACTGCATACACGTTCAAACAACGTTGGGTGTGCCATGTTATCATCGCCATTGGTCAACATACACGAATGACGACATGATGCATGGCATTCCCGCATGGCCAATGGGCAACAAAGATGGTCGCATGACGTCGGGCATGGAATTACATCATAGCTCTTAGGCAGCACACACGGTCAGACGACGTTGAGCATGACATGCCTTCATCGCCCTTGTGCAGCACACACGGTTTGACGACATCGAGCGTGACATGCTGTGATCGCCCTTGGGCAGCACACACGATCGGACTACATAGGGTGTGGCATGCAATCATCGCCCTTGGGAAGCACAATTGATCATACCATGTTAGGCATTACTTTCTATCAATGGCAATGGGTAGCACACATGGTCGGACTACGTCAGGCGTGGCATGCCATTATCGCCCTTGGATAGCACTTATTGTTGGACGACATCGGGCATGGCCTGTAATTACCCATTTTGACAACTCACATGGATGAACGACATCTAGGTGGCATGCAATCATAACCCATAAAAAGCACTTATTGTTGGATTACATCGAGTGTGGCATTTCCACATGTCCCTTGGGCAACACAAATGGTCGGACTACATCGGGCATGGTATGCCATCATGTCTATTTGTAAGCACACACGGTCGGACTACGTCGAGCGTTGCATTCAATCATCGCCTTTGGATACCATACACGATCGGACTATGTTGGGCATGGCATACTATCATCGCCCTTGGGTAACACACACCATCGACCGACATTGGGCATTGCATGCCATCATCGCCCTTGGACTCCACACACGGTAAGACAACGTCGAGCCACACACAAGATCGGAACAAATCAGGCCTGCCAATCCTATATGGACGTTTTGCAACACACACTGCCAGATGACGTCAGGCGGTACATTCTATCATTGCCCTTAAGTAGCACACATGATTGAACTATTCGAGCTTGGCATGCCATCATCGCCCTTGGATAGTACTTATAGTTGGACGACATCGGTGATGGCATGTCATCACCTATTTGGACAACACACATAGACGAATGATGTCGAGCGTGGCATACCATCATCACCCTTAAACTGCACATACGATTTGACGACATCGAGCGTGGCATTCCCACTTGGCCCTTGGGCAATACACATGGTTAGACTACATCAGGCGTGGTATGCCAATCATATCCATTGGGAAGAACACACGGTCGAACTACGTCGAGCGTTGCATGCCATAAATTCCCTTGGATAGAACACAAGATCATACAACATCGGGCATGGCATAGAATCATCGCCCTTTGGCATTACACACGATTGGACGATGTCGGGTATTGCATGTCATAATCTGCCTAGGAATGTATGCACAATCGGACGACATCGGGCATGGATTGTTATCTTCGCCCTTGGACAACACACAAGATAAGACCATATCGGGTGTGGCATGTCGACATGTCCCTTGGGCAGCATACACAGTCGGTCGACATCAAGCGTGGCATGCCAGCATGGCCTTTTGCCAAAACACACGGTTATACAACATAGGTCGTGGCATGCCATCATAACCCTTGGGAAATACCCACGATTGGACGTCGTCAGGCGTGACATGAAATCATCGCCCTTGGACAGTATACACGATTGGAAAATATCAGGCGTGGCATATTATCATGTCCATTGGACACAACTCATGGTCGAACAACATCGCGCGTTGCATCCTCGTATGGCCCTTCCGTGATACACACGATAGAAAATGTCGATTGTGGCATGCCATCATCGACCTGGTGCAGCGTACACGCTCATACGATGTTTGTCATGACATGCCATCATCTCCCTAGGACAGCACAGAGAGCGGGACTACATCAATTGTGGCATGTCATCATCTCTCCTGGACATCACACATGGTCGGATGATATAAGGCATGGCATGTCATTATCGCCCTTTGACACTATACACGGCTGAACAACGTCGAGCATGGCATGTTATCATTGCCTTGGAAAGAACACACGGTCGGCCGACGTCAGGTGTGGCCTGCTTGGATTGCCATTGGATAACACACATGGTCGAAAGACATCGGGCGTGATATGAAATCATTTCCCTTAGACAACACACACGGTCAGACGACATCGGGCATGGCATGCGTGCATGTCCCTTTGGTAAAACACACGATCGGATAACATCAGGCATTCCATCATCTCCCTTGGGCAGCACACACGGTCGGATGATGCCAAGCGTGACATGCCATCATCTCCCTTGGATAACACACTCGATTGAATGACATTTGGCGGGCATTCCATCATAGCCCTTTGAAAGCATACAAGGTCGGATGATGTCGGGAGACGTCAGGCGTTGAATGCAATCATTGACATCGGGAAACAAACACGTTCGAAAGAGTTGGGCCAAACACCCTTGGGCAACAAACACGATCGGACAACGTTTGGCGTGGCATGACATCATCTCCCTTGGACATCATACACGGTCGGACGACATTGGGCGTCGGAAGTTATAATCACCCTTAGACAGAACACACGATCAGATGATGGCGTGGGTGGCATGTTTGTATGGACTTTTGGCAACACACATGGTGTACGACGTCGGTTGTGGCATGCCATCATCGCCCTTGGGAAGTGCACACGATTAGACGACGTTGAGCATGACTTTCCATCATCGCCCTTAGGCAACACCTAGAGTGGGACTACGTGAGGTGTGTCATGCCATCATCGCTCTTGGACAACGCACATGGTCGAACAATGTAGGGCATGGAATGCCATCATCGCCCCTTGATACTATACACAGTCAGAGGATGTTAGGCGTGGAATGTTATCATTTCCCTTGGAAAGAACACATAGTCGGGCAACATCGGGTGTTGCATGCCCGCATGGATTATGGGCAGCACATACGATCGTACAACGTCGGGCATGAAATGCAATCATAGACATTGAGAAGCACCAATGATCGGACGACGTCATGCCTGACCTGTTATCATCACCCTTAGGCAGTAATCACGTTAGGAAGACATTAGGCATGGCATGCCATCACCTCACTTGGACACCATATACGATCGGAAGACATTAGGTGTGGCATGTTATCATCGCCCTTAGACAGAACACACGATCGGACGATGTCGGGCACGGCATGCCGGCATGGCCATTGGGCATAATACACGGTTGGAAAACGTCGCTGTGGCATGCCATCATCGCCCTTGGGCAACATACACTATCGAATGAAAAAGGGCGTGGAATGCCATCATAATCCTTGGACAACATACACGGTCGGACTAGGTCGGGCATGCCATGTTATCATCAACCTTGGTAAGCCCACATGGTCGGAAGACATCAAGCGTGAAATGTGTGCATGGGCCTTAGACACAACACACGGTCACACAACATCGGGTGCGGCATGCCATCATAGCCCTTGGGTTGCACACACAATTGGATGACTTCTGGAGTGAAATTGCATCATCGCCCTTAGCCGCACACACGCACGGAATATATTAAGCATGGCATGCCAACATGGACCTTAGGAAGCACACACAGTCGGACGACATCGGGCGTTGTATGCCATCATCAGCTTTGTACAGCAGACATGGGCGGACGACAACCGGCATTACATGCCATCATCACCCTTGGGAAGCACCAACTGTCGGACTACGTCAGGTGTGGCATGCCAGCATGGGCCTTAGGTAGCACATTGGGCGGACTTTATCGGGCATGGCATGCCATCATATCCCTTAAATAGTACACACGCTCGGACTATATCGGATGTGGCATGCCATCAACTCCCTTGGACATCACACACGATGCGATGACATTTTGCATGGCAAGAGATCATCACCCTTGAACGCACACACGATCGGACGACGTCGGGCGTGGAATGTCCACATGGGCCTTGGGTAGCACACACGATCAGACGACTTTGGGCGTGGCATGGAATCATTGTCCTTGGGCAGCACACACCATCAGACTACGTTAGGCATGGATTGCTATCATCACCCTTGGGAAACACACATAATCGGCTGATGTTGAGTGTGGCATGCAATCATCACCCTTGGAGAGTAGACTCGGTCGGACTACGTCGAGTGTGCCATGTTATCATCGCTCTTGGTTACCATGCACGGTCAGACAACGTCAAATGTTGCAATCTCCGTATAGAATATTATCATTGCCCTTTGGGAGCACACACGCGCGGAAAACATCGAGCATGGAATGACATCATATTTCTTGGATAGCACATATGGTCGAACGATAGCGGGCGTGGTATGCCATCATCGCTGTTGGACAACACACACGGTCGGACGACGTTGGGCTTGACAAGCGTGCATGTCCCTTAGGCAGCACATATGGTTTGACGACGTCGGGCGTGGAATGCAATTATCTCACTTGGACAACATACACAGTCGGACGACGTCAGGTATGGCATGTTATCATCTCCCTTGTACAGAACACACGGTCGGACGATGTCGAGTGTGGCATGAGATCTTCTCCCTTGCACAGCACACATGGTCGAATGATGTCGGCGTGGTATGTCATCGTCGCCCTTGGTCAAAACACACAGTCGGACGACGTCGGTGTGGCATGACTGCATGTCTCTTAGGCAGCACATACGGTCGGACGACAGAGGGCGTGGAGTGCAATCACCGTACTTGTAAAGCATACACAGTCGGATGACTTTAGCTGTGACATGTTCTAATTGCCATTGGAATCAACTCATGGTCGGACGATGTCGAATGCAATCATAGCCCTTGGACAGTGAAAACGATTGGACTACGTCTGTCGTGGAATCCCATCATCGCCTTACGGCAGCACACACAGTAGGACAACATCGGGCATGACATGCCATCATTGACCTTGGACTACACAAATTGTACGACGATGTCTGGTGTTGCATGCCCGCATGGGCATGGGCAGCAAAAATAGTCAAACAACATTGGACGTGATATGCCTTCATCGATCTTGAGAAGAACACAAAGTCGGATGACGTCGGGCTTGTCATGACTTTTTTGTCCTCGGGATGTACACACGGTCGGATAACATCGAGCATTGCATGCCACAATCGCCCTTGGGTTGCACTGGCAGTTGGACGAAATCGGGTGTGGCATGCCATCATTTCCCTCGGAAAGCACACACGGTCGGACGACATCGGGCGTTGCATATCATCATCGCCATTTGAAAACAATCATGGTAAGAAGATGTGGGCGTTGCATAATATAATCGTCGTTGGAAAGAATAGACAGTCGTACGATGTAGCTAGTGGCATGCCATCATGGCCCTTGGGCAACACACATGATCAGACAACGTCCACGTGGCATGCCATCATCGCCCTAGGGCAGCACACACGGTGAGATTATGTCGAATATGGAATTCCATCATCACCCTTGGACAACATAAATGTTCGGACTACGTTGGGCGTGCCATGTTATCATCGCCCTGTCTTTTGAGCAACACACACGGTCGCACAATGTCGGGCGTAGCATATCATCATAGCGCTTAGGTAGCGCACACGTTCGGACGACGTTAGGCATGACATGTCATCATCTCCCTTGGGTAGAACAACAATTAGACTACATCGGGCGTGGCATGCCCACATTGATGTTGGGCAACACACACAGTCAGACAAATTTGAGCGTGGCATTCCATCATCTCCCTTGTGCAGCAGTTACGGTCGGTCTACGTCGAGTGTGGCATGCCAACATGGCCCTTGGACAGAACACTGGGCGGACTACATCGGGCGTGGAATGTCATAATCTCCCTTGGACAACACACACAGTCGAATGACATTGGGCATGGTCTGCCATTATTGCCTTAGGACATCATTGACGGTCGGACGACGTCGGGAGTGGCATGTCATAATCGCCCTTGAGCAGAGCACACAATCGGATGACGTCAGGCGTGACATGACATCATTGCCCTTAGGCAACATACATGGTGAGAATACTTCACGTGTGGCTTACACACATGGTCCTTGGGCAGCACACACGGCCGGACGACATCAAGTGTCGCATTCCATCATTGCCCTTGGGCAGCAAACGCAGTCGGACAACGTCTAGCTTTGCATGCCTTCATTGCCCTTGGGCAGCACACACAATTGGAACACATCAGGCGTGGCATACCATCATCTCCCTTGAAAGAATACATAGTCGGACGAAATCTGGCGTGGCATGTTATCATTACCCTTAGGCAGCACACTGAATCGGACAACATAGGGCGTGGCATTCTCGCATGTCCCTTGGGCAGTACACACGGTCGTTTGACCTAGGGTGTGGCATGCCACCATCTCCCTTGAATAGAACACCCGGTCGGACAACATTCTTCTTGACATAAAAGTTCATATGCAATATATTTACCAAATTATGAGTTGGGGTCGATCCCACAGAGAAAATGGAAGAATATTATCAATAGAAAATATATAAATTGATAGTCGTTATATAAAAATGTGCGATTTTAAATTGAAATAAAAATAAAAGAAATAAAAATTTCTTTAAAATAAGTATTTATTAATATCCAAGTTAATAAAAATAACTAGCAATGTGTTCCATATAAGCTCATAACGCGGTAATCCTAGTAATAGCAATTCTTCTCTAGTGTTATGCATGCAAAGTTATAAGTTATGTATCGCTTAATCTTTTGTCCGACATCTGGAGAATTTCACCCTGTGTTTTTATTCGGCTACATTTGTATAATTTACAAAACCTGACCTTCACCTCATATTAAGCATCATATTCAATAGATATTTAAATTACATCTTCACACCAATTGAGTTAATTATAAAAAGTTTAAAAAGTTGCTAAATTATATTTTTATTGATCCCGAATACAAATAAATAATAAAGGACAAGAAAGAATAAACCACAATTCTCCGGCCTCCACGACGGCTCATACAAAGCACCAAAGCTAGAAAAAATTTATATTATATCTTGTATCTTCTTTCATATCTTCCTAAATAATAATTTTATATGCCTTATTTATAGATGTAGAAAATCCTAAGTAAAATAATTGAGTCCAAACAAATTGGGAATCCAAAACCAAAAAGAATTTAACAGCTTTTTTTCCTTTTTTCCGCGTATCGTGCCACGCGAATGGACTAGACACTGCATTAAGGGAATGCCACGTGGCAGGCTACAACATTTTCAAATTGTTTTGCAATTCGCATCAGCAATATGCACTTATATATTAATATATTATTTTATTCACTTTAATCCATTAAGTTGTCTGCATAATTTCCTTCTTCTACAATCCATTTTATCATCGCTCTTGGACATTACACACAATCGGACCACGTCTAGCGTGTCATGCCTGCCTTGCTCTTCGATAGCACACGCAATCGGATAACGTCGGGTGTTGCATGCCATCATCACCATTGGACAGCATATACGGTAGGACAATTTCGGGCATGGCACACTATCATGTCCCTTGGAAAGCATACGAGGTTGGACAATTTCGGTGTGGAATGCCATCATCTTCCTTGTGCGGCACACACATTTAGATGACGTCGGGCGTTGCATGTCAGCATCGTCCTTGGGAAACACGCATGGTCAGACGACGTTGGTCATGGCATGACATTGTTGCCCTTGGAAAGCATATATGGTCGGAGGCTGTGGGGCGTGCAACATTATCATTGACCTCGGTCAGTACACACGGTAGGACTACGTCAAGCGTGACATTCACTCATGGCCCTTGGGAAACACAAACGGTAGCACGACGTCGCGCATGGCATGCCATCATAGCCCGTTGATGACACACACGATCAGACGACGCCGGGCGTGACATTCCGCTATCATCCTTGGGCAGCACATAGAGTTAGACGACATCGTTTATGGCATGCCGTCATCATTTTGGGCAGAACATACGGTCAGAAAACGTCAGGCATAGCATGCCACATGGCCCATGGGCAGCACACACGATCAGATGATGTTGGGCGTGTCATACTATCAATGCCTTTGGACAGCACATATGGACGCACTACGTTTGGCGTTTGATACAATCATCTCCCTTGGACAAAACACAAAGATTGACAACGTCAATTATGTCTTGTCATCATCCCCCTTGGATAGCACACACAATCAGACGACTTCGGGCATGACATACAATCATCGCCCTTGTACAGTATAGACGGTCATACGACATGGGCATGGAATATTATCATCTCTCTTGGACAACATACACAGTCGGATGACCTTGTATGTGGCATGCCCGCATTGTACTTTGAAAGCACACAAGGTGGACGACGTCGTGCGTGGAATGCCATCATCGCCCTTAGGTAGCACACACGGTCAAACAACATCGATAATGGCATACCATCAGCGCCCTTTTGCAGCACACACGGTAGAACAACATCGGGCGTTAGATGCCATTATTTCACTTCTGTAGCACACACGGTCAAACTACGTCGAGAGTGGCATGCCATATCGCCCTTAGACAACACACACGGTCGAATGACGTCGGGCGTTGAATGCCATCATTGCCTTTTGACAACACACACGAATGAATGACATCTTACGTGGGATGCCATCATCGCACTTGGAAAACACTCATGGTCGAACAACGTCAAGCGTTGCATGCAAGCATGTTCCTTGGGGAGCAGACACGGTCAGATGACGTCATGTAAGGCTTGCAATCATCGCCCTTGGACATCACACACGATCGAACTATGTTGGGCAAAGCATGACATCATCACACTTGGGAAGAACATATGGTCAGTCGATGTTGGGCTTTGCATGCCATCATCGCCCTTTGAAAGCACACATGGTCACACGACGTCAAACATGCTATGTTATGATCGCCCTTGGGCAGCACACGCGGTCGGACGACATAAGGTGTTTCACATCCGTGAGGCCCTTGGGCAACACACATAGTGGACGATGTCGGATGTGGCATGCCATCATCACCCTTGGGCAGCGCACAGAGTTGGACAACGTTGGGCATGACATGGCTTCATCACGTTTGATACCATACAAGGTTGGAAGTTGTTTAGCGTGTCATGTTATCACTGCCATTGGATAGAATAGACGGTCGGGCTACGTCGAGCGTGGCATGCCCGCATTTCCCTTAGGTAGCACACACGGTCGGACGATGTCGAGTGTGGCATGAGATCATCTCCCTTAGGCAGCACACACGGTCGGACTATGTTGTGTCAGGAATGCCATCATCTCCCTTGGACAGCACACACTGTGGGATGACATTGGGCGTTGCATAACATCATCGCCCTTGGAATGCATAGACGGTCGGACGACATCGGGCATTGCATGCCCTCATGGGGTTTAAGAAGCACACACGGTTTGATGACGTCGAGCGTGGAAAGCCATCATCTCCCTTGGACAGAACACACGATCGGACTACGTCGGTTGTTTCATGCCATCATCTCCCTGGGAAAACACACATGGTCAGATGACGTTGGGATTGGCATGCCATCATCTCCCTTAAATAGCATTCACAGTCGGACTATGTCGATTGTGCCATGTTATCATCACCCTTGGTCAGCATACACAGTTGGACAATGTCAAGCGTGGAATTGCCTACATAGCCCTTAGGTAGAACACACGCGTGAACAACGTTGGCACTGACATGCCGTCACCGCCCTTGGGAAGCACACATTTTCCAACGACGTCGGGCATGACATGACGTTATCTCCCTTGAGAAGCAGACACGTTCGTACTACGACTAGCATTGCAGGACATGATCTCCCATGGAAAGAACACATGGTCAGACGACGTCGAGCGTGGCATGAATTCATTGCCTTTGGAAAGCACAGAAAGTTAGACAATGTAAGGTGTGGCATGCCATCATCTCCCTTGGACAGCATACATGGTCGAACGACGTCAGACGTGGCATGCCATCATAGTCCTTGGAATTCACACACGGTTGAATGACGTCAAGCATGGCATGTCATCATCGCGCTTGGACAACGCACATGATTGGACAACGTCGGGCTTTGTATGCCATCATCGCCTTTGTGTAACACGCAGGGTCAAACGACGTTGGCCATGGAATGACATCATCACCCTTCAAAAGGATACATGGTCGGACGACGTTGGCCATTCCATGTTATCATCTCCCTTGGAAAAAACACACGATTGGACCACATCGAGCGTGGCATGCTCACACGACCCGTTTGTGGCACACGCGGTCGGACAATGTCAAACATGGAGTGCAAGAATCGCCCTTGGACAGCATACATGGTGAGATGACATCAGGAGTGGCAACTAATCATCTACCTTGTATAGAACACACGAACAGACGATATCAGCATGGCTTTCCATAATTGCCCTTGGGTAGCACTTACGATTGGACTGCGTCGGGCGTGAAATTCCAGCATCACCCTTGGACAGCATACACGTTCGAACAACATTTGGTGTGCCATAATATCATCTCCATTGGTCAACATACACAAATGACGATATTATGCATGGCATTCCTACATGTCCCTTGGGAAACACAGACGGTCGCATGACGTCAGGCATGGAATTCCATCATTGCTCTTAGGCAGCACACACGGTCGGACGACGTTGAGCATAACATGCCTTCATCTCCCTTGGGCAACACACATGGTTTGACGACATCGAGCGTGACATGCTGTGATCGCCCTTGGGCAGCACACACGGTGGGAGTACATCGGGCGTAGCATGCCACATGAAAATTTGGTAGCACACACAGTCAGATGACGTCGGGTGTGGCATACCATCATCGCCCTTAGGAAGCACACATAATCATACGACGTCAGGAATCACTTTCTATCATTTCCCATGGGCAGCACACATGGTCGGCCTACGTCAGGCGTGGCATGCCATTATCACCCTTGGATAGCACTTACAGTTGGACGACATCGGGCATGGCATGTTATTACCTATTTGGACAACTCACATGGATGAACGACATCGAGCGTGGCATGCCATCATAACCCTTAAACTACACAGACGGTTGAGACATCGAGTGTGGCATTCCCACATGTCCCTTGGGCAACACAAAGGGTCGGACTACATCGGGCATGGTATGCCATTATCTCTATTTGGAAGCCACATGGTCGGACTACGTCGAGCGTTGCATTCAATCATCGCCCTTGGATAGCACGCACGATCGAACTATGTTGTGCATGGCATGCTATCATCGCCATTTGGCAACACACACGATCGGACGACATTGGGCATTGCATGCAATCATCACCCTTGTACACCACACACGGTCGGACAACGTCGAGACGCACACATGATCGGAACACATCAGGACTGGCAAGCCTATATGGACCTTGGGCAGCTAACACTGCCATATAATGTTGGGCGGTACATTCTACCATTGCCCTCAGGAAGCACACATGATTGAACTATGTCGAGCTTGGCATGCCATCATCGCCCTTGGATAGTACTTACAGTTGGACAACAATGGGGATGGCATGTCATTACCCATTTGGACAACACACACAAACGAATGATGTTGAGCGTGGCAAACCATCATCACCCTTAAACTGCACATATGATTGGAAGACATCACGCGTGGCATTCCCACTTGGACCTTGGGCAATACACATGGTCAGACTACATCAGGCGTGGTATGCCAATCATATCCATTCGGAAGAACAGACGGTCGGACTACGTCGAGCGTTGCATGCCATAAACTCCCTTGGATGGAACACACGATCGGACTACGTCGGGCATGTCATGGCATCATCGCCCTTTGGCATTACACAGGATTGGACGACATCGGGTATTGCATGGCATAATCTTCCTTGGAAAGTATACACAGTCGGACGACATCGGGCGTGGAATGTTATAATCGCCCTTGGATAGCACACACAATTAGACCATATTGGGCGCAGCTTGCCGACATGGCCCTTGAGCAGCATACACAGTCGGTTGACACCAGGCGTGGCATGCCAGCATGGCCTTTGGCCAAAAAACACGGTCGTAGGGCAGCACACACGGTGAGATGATGTCGAATATGGAATGTCATCATCAACCTTGGACAACATACACGTTCGGACTACGTTAGGCGTGCCATGTTATTATTGACCTATATTTTGAGAAACACACACGATCCTACAATGTAGGGCATGGCATATCATCATAGCGCTTGGGCAGCGCACACGATCGGACGACGTTGGGCATGACATGCCATCATCTCCCTTGGGTAGCACAACAATTAGACTACATCGGGCGTGGAATGCCCATATTGACGTTGGGTAGCACACACAGTCAGACAATTTTAGGCGTGGCATTCAACCATTACCCTTGTGCAGCATTTACGGTCAGACTACGTTGAGTGTGGCATGGCAACATGGCCGTTGGATAGAACACAGGGAGGACTACATCGGGCGAGGCATGTCATAATCTCCATGGGACAACACACATGGTCGAATGACATTGGGCATGGTCTGCCATCATTGCTCTAGGACATCGTAGATGGTCGGACGATGTCGGGAGTGGCATGTTATCATCTCCCTTGAGCAGAGCACACAGTCGGATGACATCGGGCGTGACATTACATCATAGCCCTTGGGCCACATACATGGTCAGAATAAATTACGTGTGGCATACCCACATGGTCCTTGGGCAGCACACACGGTCTATGACTTAAAGGTTCGCATGCCATCATCGCCCTTTGGCAGCAAACGCAGTCGCACAACGTCAAGCGTTGCATGCCTTTATTGCCATTAGGCAGCACACATGGTTGGAAGACATCAGGCGTGGCATACCATCATTGCCCTTGAAAGCATACATAGTCAGATGACATCAGGCGTGGCATGTTATCATTTCCCTTAGGCAGCATATTGAATCGGACAACAGAGGGCGTGGCATTCTCACATGGCCCTTGGGCAGTACACACGATCGTTTGACATAGGGGGTGGCATGCCATAATCTCCCTTGAATAGAACACCTGGTCGGACAACATTGGGCGTCATATGCCATGATAGCCCTTGGGCAGCACGCCTGGTCGGATGAAGGCGGGTGACGCATGACATCGTCTCCCTAGGACAATGATAATGTTCAAAAATTCTTCTTGACATAAACGATCATATGCAATATATTTACCAAATTATGAGTCGGAGTCGATCCCACAGAGAATATGGAAGAATATTATCAATAGAAAAAAATAATTTGACATTCGGTGATCATCCTAGGGCAGCACACAGAGTTAGAAGACGTTGTTTATGGCATGCCCTCATCGTTTTTATGTAGCACATATAATCTGACAACGTCAGGCATAACATGACACATTCCCCTTGGGCAGCACACATGGTCAAATTACGTTGGGCGTGTCATACAATCAATGCTTCTGGACAGCACATATGGACGTACTACGTTGAGCGTGGGATACAATCATCGCCCTTGGAAAAAACACAAAGATTTGCAATGTTAAGTATTTCATGTCATCATCACTCTTTATTGGCACACACAGTCAGACGATATCGGGCATGACATACAATCATCGATCTAGTACAATATAGACGGTCAGATGACATGGGCATGGAATGTTATCATCTCCCTAGGACAACATACACGGGTGGATGACATTGTATGTGGCATGCCCACATTGCCCTTGGAAATCACACAAGTTGGACGACGTCGGGCGTGGAATGCCATCATCACCCTTAGGTAGCACACACGCTCGAACAACGTTGATAATGGCATGCCATCAGCGCCCTTGTGCAGCACACACGGTCGAACAACATCGGGCATTAGATGCCATCATTTCTCTTTTGTAGCACACGCAGTCAAACTACGTCTGGGTGGGAATGCCACCTCTCCCTTAGACAGCACACACTATCAGATGACGTCGGCCGTTGCATGCAATCATTGCATTTGGACAACACAAACGAATCAATGACATTGAACTTGGCATGACATCATCGCTCTTGGATAACACATTAATGGTCGAACAACGTTGGCGTTGCATGCCAGCTTGTTCCTTGGGTAGAAGACACGGGCGGATGACGTCGAGTATAGCATGCCATCATCGCCCTTGGACAGCACACACAATCGAACTACGTTGGGCAAAGCATTCCATCATCGCACTTGGGCAGAATACATGGTCGGACGATGTTGGGCTTGGCATGCCATCATCGCCCTTTGAAAGCATACATGGTCACACGACGTCGAGCAGGACATGTTATCATTGCCCTTGGTCAGCACACATGGTCAGACGACATCAGGTGTTTCATATCCGTGTGGCCCTTGGGCAGCACACATGATGGACGATGTAGGATGTGGCATGCCATCATCACCCTTGGGCAGCGCACAGAGTTGGACGACGTTGGTCTTGACATGCCATCATCGCCTTTGAGCAGCACATAGAGTGGGACTATGTCAGGATTGGAATGCCATCATCGCCCTTGAGTACAACACATGATAGGATGACGTCGGGTGTGGCATGCCTGAGTGGCCCTTGGGAAACACACATATTCAAATGATGTCGGGCGTGACATGATATCATTGCCTTTGGTTAGAACACACGATCGGACGACGTCCGACATGGTATGTTATCATTGCCCATAGAGACAACACGCGTTCGAGCGACGTCGTGTGTGGCACGCCATCATTTCACCTGGGCAGAACATGTAGTTTGACGACGTCGTATGTTGCATGCCATCATCACCCTTGGACAACACACACGATCGGAAGACATCCAGCATTGAATGCAATTATTGCCATTTGACGCCATACACGGTCAAACGACGTCGAGTGTGACATGTTATCATCGCCCATTGATTGAACAAATGGTCGAGAAACATTAGGCGTGTCATGCTTGCATGGGCTTTAAGCAACACTCACGGTCGCACTACATCAGGTGTGACATGCCATCATTGCCTTTGGGGAACATACACGATCGAACGACGTTGGGCGTGAAAGGCCATTATCGCCCTTGGGCCGCACACACGATCAGAATACATCAGGCGTCGCATGCCGTCATCATCCTTGGGAACACACACTGTCAGATAACGTCGGGCATGACATGCCTTCATAACCCTTGGGCAGCACACACAGCCGGACTACGTCAGGCATGACATGCCCGCGTAGACCTTAGTCAGCAGACAGAGCAGAGTACATTGGGCGTGGCATGCCTTTATCTTCCAAGGACAGCATACACAGTCAGACGACATTGGGCATGGCATGTCATCATCGCCCTTGGGTAGAAGACACGGTCGAACGATGTCGAGTGTGGCATGCCATCATCTTCCTTTGGCAGCAAATACGGTCGGACTATGTCGTGTCTGGCCTTCCATCATCTCCATTGGACAGCACACATGGTGGGATGACATTGGGCGTTGTGTATCATCAACGCCCCTGGAATTCATAGACGGTCAGACGACGTCAGGCATGGCATGCCCGCATAGGGTTTGGGAAGCACACACGGTTTGATGACGTCGAGGTTGGCATGCCATCTTCGCCCTTTGACAGCACCAAGGATAGGACTATGTCGGTCGTTGCATTTCATCATCTTCCTGGGGAAACACACATGGTCAGACGACATTGGGAGTGGCATGCAATCATCACCCTTAAATAGCATACACGGTCGGACAATGTCGATCGTGCCATGTTATCATCGCCCTTGGTCACCATACATAATTGGACTATGTCAAGCGTGAAATTGCCCTCATATCCCTTGGGTAGCACACTCGGGTGAACACCATTGGCACTGACATGCCGTCATCGCCCTTAGGAAGCACACATTTTTAAATGACGTCGGGCATGACATGACGTTATTACCCTTGAGAAGAACACACGTTAGTACTACGTCTAGCGTTGCATGTCATCATCTCCCATGGACACACAGTCGGATGACATCGAGCGTGGCACGAAATCATTGCCCTTGGAAAGCACAGACGGTAACACAATGTCAGGTGTGGCATGCCATCATCTTCATTTGACAGCACACATGGTCGAACAACGTCAGACGTGGCATACCATCATAATCCTTGGACTGCACACACAGTCGAATGACTCAAGTGTGGAATCTCATCATCGCGCTTGGACAACACACACAATTGGACAACGTCAGGGGTTGCATGCCATCATCGCCCTTGGGAAGCACATATGATCATACAACGTCAGGCATTACTTTCTATCATTGCCCATGGGCTGCACACATGGTCGGACTACGACAGGTGTGTCATGCCATTATCGCCCATGGATTGCACTTATAGTTGGACGACGTCGGGCATGGCATGTTATTACCCATTTCGACAACTCACATGGATGAATGACATCGAGCGTGGAATGCCATCATAACCCCTAAACAACACTTACGATTTGATGACATGGAGTGTGGCATTCCCACATATCCCTTGGGCAACACAAAGGGTCGGACTACATCGGGCATGTTATGCCATCATCTCTATTTGGAAGCAGACACGGTCGGACTATATCGAGCGTTGCATTCCATAATCGCCCTTGGATAACACAGACGATCGAACTATGCTGGGCATTGCATGCTATCATCACTCTTGGGCAACACATACGATCGGACGACATTGAGCATTGCATGCAATCATCGCCCTTGGACACCATACATGGTTGGACAACGTCGAGCCGCACACAGGATTGGAACACATCAGGCTTGGCAAGCCTAAACGGACCTTAGGAAGCACACACTGCAAGATGACGTCGGGCGGTAAATTTTATCATTGCCCTTAGGAAGCACAAATGGTCAAACAAAGTCGATCTAGGCATGCCATCATCGCTCTTGGATTGTTCTTAAAGTTGGACGAAATCGGGGATGGCATGTCATCACCCATTTGGACAACACACACGGACGAACGATGTCAAGAGTGGCATACAATCATCACCCTTAAACTTCACATACAATTGGAAAACATCGAGGGTGGCATTCCCACTTGGCCTTTGGGCAATACACACAGACTACCTCAGGCGTGGCTTGCCAATCATATTCAGTGGGAAGAACACATGGTCAGACTACGTCGAGCGTTGCATGCCATCAACTCCCTTGGATAGAACACATGATCGGACGACGTCTGGCATGGCATGTTATCATTGCCCATTAACACAACACGCGGTCGAGCGACGTCGTTTGTGGCACACCGTCATTGCACCTTGGCAGCACATATAGTTGGATGACGTCGTATGTTGCATGCCATCATCCCCCTTGGACAACACACATAATCAGACGACATCGAGCATTGAATGCAATCATCGCCCTTTGACGCCATACATGGTAAGACGACGTCTAGTGTGACATGTTATCATCGCCCATGAATAGAACACATGGTCGGGCAACATTAGGCTTGTCATGCTTGCATGGGCCTTAACCAACACACACGGTCGCACTACGTCAGGTGTGACATGCCATCATAGCCTTTGGGAAACATACACGATCGAACGACGTTGGGCGTGACAGGCCCTTATCTCTCTTGGGCCACACACACGATCAGAATACATCGGGCATCACATGCCGTCATCATCCTAGGGAACACATAAATTCATACGACATCATAGGTGGGATGCCATCATCACCCTTGGGAAGCACACACGGTGAGATAACGTCGGGCATGACATGCCTTCATAACCCTTGGGCAGCACACACATCCGGACTACGTCAGGCGTGGCTTGCCCGGATAGAACTTTGTCAGCAGACAGGGCGGACTACATTGGGCGTGGCATGCCTTAATCTCTCAAGGGCACCATAAACAGTCAGACGACATTGGGCATGGCACGTCATCATCGCACTTGGGTAGAAGACACGGTCGAACGATGTCGAGTGTGGCATGCCATCATCTCTCTTAGGCAGCATACACGGTCAGACTATGTCATGTCTTGCCTACCATCATCTCCGTTGGTCAGCACACATGGTGGTATGACATTGGGCGTTGTATAAAATCATCGCCCTTGGAATGCATAGACGGTCGGACAACGTCGGGCATGGCATGCCCGCATGGGGTTTGGGCAGCACACACGGTTTGATGACATCGAGTGTGGCATGCCATGATCGCCCTTTGACAGCACACACGATCGGACTTCATCGGTCGTTGCATGCCATCATCTCCATGGGGAAACACACATGGTCAGACGACGTTGGAAGTGTTATGCCATCATCGCTCTTAAATAGCATACACGGTTGGACAATGTCGATCGTGCCATGTTATCAACGCTCTTGGTAAGCATACACAGTTAGACTATGTCAAGCGTGTAATTTCCCACATATCCCTTGTGTAGCACACACGGGTGAAAAACGTTGGCACTCACATGCCATCATCACCCTTGGGAAGCACACATTTTCGAATGACGTCGGGCATCACATGACGGTATTGCCCTTGAGAAGCACACACGTTAGTACTATGTCAAGCGTTGCATGCCATCATCTCCCATGGAAACATGGTCGGACGACGTCTAGCGTGGCATGAAATCATTGCCCTTTAAAAGCACAGATGGTAACACAATGTCAGGCGTGGCATGCCATCATCTCCCTTGGATAGCATACATAGTCGAACAACGTCAGATGTGGCTAGCCATCATAGTCCTTGGACTACACACATAATCGAACTACTCAAGCGTGGCATGTAATCATCGCGCCAGGACAACACACACAATTGGACAACGTCGGGCGTTGCATGCCATCATCGCCTTCAGGCAATACGCACGATCGAACGACGTTGGCCATGGCATGACATCATTGCCCTTGGAATGCATACATGGTCGGACGACATTGGGCTTGCCATGTTAGCATCGCGCATGGAAAACACACACGATCAGACCACGCCGAGCGTGCCTACATGACCCTTTGGAAAGCATACATGGTGAGATGACATCGGGAGTGGCAACTAATCATCACCCTTGGATAGAACACACGATTGGACGACGTCGGCGTGGCTTTCCATCATTGGCCTTGGGTAGCACTCACGATCTGAATCCGTCGGGCGTGGAATTCAAGTATCACCCTTGGACAGCATACAAGTTCGAACAACTTTGGGTGTGCCATGTTAACATCCCCATTGGTCAGCATACATGAACGACGTCATTATGCATGGCATTCCCGCATGGCCCTTGGGCAACACAGACGGTGGAATCATAGACTTTAGGCAGCACACACGCTCGTACTACGTTGAGCATGACATGAATTCATCGCCCTTGGGAAGCACACACGGATTGACAACATCTAGCGTGACATGTTGTGATCCCCCTTCGGCAGCACACACGGTCGGACTACATCGGGCATAGAATGCCACATGACTCTTGGGTAGCACAAACAGTCAAATGACGTCGGGTGTGTCATTCTATCATCGCCATTGGATAGCACATAAGGATAGACAACGTCGGGCGTGGCATGCTAGCATCGTGCTTGGGAAGCACACATGATCATACGACGTTAGGCATTACTTTCTATCATTGCCCATGGGAAGCACACATGGTCGGACTACGTCAGACGTGGCATGTCATTATCGCCCTTGGATAGCACTTGCAATTGGACGACATCGGGCATGGCATGTTATTACCCATTTGGACCACTCACATGGATGAACGAAATCGAGCGTGGCATGACATCATAACCCTTAAACAGCACTTACGGTTGGATGACATGGAGTGTGGTAATTCCCACATGTCCCTTGGGCAACACAAAGGGTCGGACTAAATCGGGCATGGTATGCCATCATCTCTATTTGGAAGCACACACGGTCGGACTATGTCGAGTGTTGCATGCCATCATCGCCCTTGGATAGCATACACGATCGAACTATGTTGGGCATGGCATGCTATCATCACCCTTGGGCAACACACACGATCAGATGACATTGGGCAGTGCATGCCATCATCGCCCTTGGACACCACACACGGTCGGACAACGTCGAGCCGCACACAGGATTGCAACACATCAGGCCTGGCAAGCCTATATGGATCTTAGGCAGCACACACTGCCAGATGACGTCGGGCGATACATTATATCATTGCCCTTAGAAAGAACACATGGTCAAACAATGTCAAGCTAGGCATGCCCTCATCGCCCTTTGACAACACATATGGACGGACTACGTTGAGCCTGCGATACAATCATCAACCTTGGACGAAACACAAATATTGACAACGTCAAGTATGGCATGTCATCATTTCCCTTTATGAGCACACACATTCAGACGACTTTGGGCATGACATACAATCATCGCCCTAGTACAGTATAGTCGGTCAGACGACATTGGCATAGAACGTTATCATCATCCCCTTGGATAGCACACACCGACGGACGACATCGGGTGTGGCATGCCATCATCACCCTTGGACTGCATACACGGTCAGACAATGTTAGGCAACGCATGCCATCATCGCCCTTCGGAAGAACACACAGTAAGACTACGTTGGGGGTACCATGCAATTATCGAACTTGGACAGTATACATGGTCAGGCGATGTGGGGCCTAGCATGTTATTTTCTCCCTTGCATATCACACAGGGCAGACGACGTCGGCCGTTGCTGCTCATATGGCCGTTGGGAACCACACTTGGCGACGATGTTGGATGTGGCATGCCATCATCGCCCTTGGGCAGCACACATGATTATACGACGTTGGAGATGACATGACATCATGTCCCTTGGAAAGCACACATATAGGGACTACATCAGGCATGGCATGCCATCATTGCTCTTGGACAACACACACGATCGAAAAATATCGGGCATGGCATGCCATCATCGCCTTTGATACCATACACGATTGGAAGTTGTTTAGCGTGGCATGTTATCACTGCCATTGGATAGAACCGATGGTCGGGCTACGTCAGTCGTGGTATGCCCACATTTCCCTTAGGTAGCACACACGGTCAAAAGATTTTTGGCGTGACATGATATCATAGACCTTGTACATCCCACACGCTTGGATGATATGGGTGTGGCATGCACTCATTGCCCTTGAGAAGCACACAAAGTCGGACGAAGTCTAGCATGACATGCCATCATCACCATTGGACACCTTACATGATTGGATTAATTTGGGCGTGGCATGCATCATCGCCCTTCGAAAGCATTCACAGTCATACGACATCGGACGTGGCATTTCATTATTGGCATTGGAAAACATACACGGTCGGACTATGTCGGGCGAGGCATTCCATCATAGCCGTTGGGCACCATACATGATCAAACGGCGTCGGGTGTGACATGTAATCATGGCCCATGGGCCACACACACGATCGAAATACTTCGAGCGTGGCATACCTACATGGATCTTGGGTAGAACAGACAGCCAGATGACATCAGACGTGGCATGAAATCATAGCCCTTGGGTAGCACACAAGGTCAGACAACATTGTGCATGACATGCCGTAATCACCATTGAGAAGCACACACGACCGGACTACGTCACGCGTATAATGCCCGCTAGGCCATTGGGCAGAACACAGGGGGAACTACATCGGGCGTGGCATGCAATAATCTCCCTAAGACACTATGCACGGTCAGACGATGTCGGTCATGGAATGACATCATCGCCCTTGGACACCATACATAGTCGGACGATGTCAGGCATAGGATGTTATCATCGCTTTTGAGCACAACACACGTTAGGATGATGTTGGGTGTTGCATGACCTAATGGCCCTTGGGAAGAACACACATTCAAACGATGTTGGGCGTGACATGATATCATCGCCCTTGGACAGCACACATGATCGAACATCGGGAATGGCATGTTATCATTGCAGTAGATAGATCACGCGGTCTAGCGACTTCGTGTGTGGCATGCCATTATAGCACCTGGGCAGCACATACAGTTTGATGATGTCGTATGTCACATGCCATCATCGCCCTTGGACAGCACACACCGACGGACGACGTCGGGAGTGTCATTCCATCATCACTCTTGGACTGCACACACAGTCAGGCGACATTGGGCGTCGCATTCCATCATTGCCTTTGGATAGGCGTGGCATGCCATGATCGCCCTTCGGATGCACACACAATTGGAGCACGTCGAGGTTAGCATGACATTATCACACTTGGAAAGTAGACATGGTCAGGCGGCATGGGGCGTGGGATGTTATTTTCTCACTAGGACATCACACAAGGTTAGACAATGTCGGGCGTTGCTTCTCGTATAACCCTTGGGAAGCACACTCAGTGGACGATGTAGGCTGTGGCGTGCCATCATCGCCCTTGGGCAGCACATCATGACATTCCATCATCGCCCTTGGGCAGCACACAGATTGGGACTACGGCAGGCGTGGCATTCCATCATTGATCTTGTACAGCACACACGGTCTAACGATGTCAAGCATGTAATGCCATTATCGCCTTTTGCCACCATATATGGTCGGACAATGTCGGTCATGGCATGTTATGATTACCCTTAGAACACATGGTCTATGGCCGTTGGGTAACTCACACGGTTGGACAATGTCTAGCATTATATGCCATCATAGATCTTGGGCAACACCGACGCTGGGACAATGCCGAGAGTGACATGCCATCATCTTCCTTGGACAACACACACGACTGGATGACTTTGGGCGTGATCTATGCCCTTTCAAAGCATACCCTGTCGGACAAGGTCGTGCGTGGCATCTTATTATTGACCTTGGATAGCACATACGATTGGACCACGTTTGGTGTGGCATGCCCGCATGACCCTTGGGTATCACATACGACCGGATGAAGGATGGGTGTGGAATGAAATTACCGCCATAGGGAAGTCCTAAGATGTCATCGTAGCACTTGGGAAGAAACCACAGTCAGATGACGTTGGGCGTGGCATGCCATCGTCTTCTTTGGACAGTAATCACGATTGAATAACATATGACGTGGTATGTTATCATCGCCCTTAGATAGAACACACAATCGGACGATGTCAGGTGTGGCATGCACACATGGACTATGGGAAACACAAACAGTCGCACGACATTGGCATGGCATGCCATCATCACCGTTAGAGAACACACACGATAGGACGACCTCGAGCATTGAATACCATCATCTCCCTTTGACGCCATACACAGTCAGACGACGTCGAGTGTGACATGTTGTCATCGCCCATGGATAGAACACGCGGTAGGCAACATTAGGAGTGTCATGCTATCATAGGCCTTAAGAAATACACACGGTCGCACTATGTCCGGTGCGACATGACATCATAGCATTTGGGCAGCATACATGATCAAACAATGTTTGGCGTGACATGCCATTATCGATGTTTGGTAGCACAGACGATCAGAATACATCGGGCATGGCATGTCGTCATCATCCTTGGGAACACATACAGTCAGACGACATCATGGGTGCCATGCCATAATCGCCCTTGGGATGTACACACGGTCGGATAACATTGGGCATGACATGCTTTCATCACCCTTGGGCAGCACACACAGCCGGACTACATCAAGCGTGACATGCCCGCAAAGACCTTAGTCAGCACAAATGGTGGAAATCATCGGGCGTGGCATGCCATAATCTCCCAAGGACAGCATACACGGTCATACGACATTGGGCATGACATGTCATCATCGCCATTGGGTAGAAGACACGGTCAAATGATGTCGCGCGTGGCATGCCATAATCCTCCTTAGACAACACACACAGTCGGACTATGTCGTGCCTGGCATGCCATCATCTCCCTTGGACAGCACACACGGTGGGATGACATTGGGCGTTGCATAATATCATCGCCCTTGGAATGCATAGAGAGTCGGACAACGTCAGGCGTGGCATGCCATAATAGTCCTCGGACTGCAAACACGGTCGAATGATGTCAAGCGTGGCATGTCATAATCGCGATTGGACAACACACACAATTGGACAACATCGGGGGTTGCATGCTATCATCGTTCTTGGGTAGCACGCACGGTTGGACGACGTTGGCCATGGAATGACATCATCACCCTTGAAAATCATACATGGTTAGATGATGTTGGGTGTGCCATGTTATCATCGCCGTTGGACAACACACACGATCGGACCGCGTCGGGCGTGGCATGCTTGCACGACCCTTTAGTAGCGCACACAGTCGGACAACGTCAAACATGGCATGCAAGAATCAACCTTGGAAAGCATACACGGTCAGATGACGTTGGAAGTGTCATGTAATCATTACCCTTGGACAGAACATACGATCAGACGACGTCGGCGTGGCTTTTTATCATCGTCCTTGGGTAGCACTCATGGTCGGACAACGTCGGGCGTAGAATTGCAGCATCACCCTTGGACAACTGACACGGTCGAACTACGTTGGGTGTGCCATGTTATCATCTCCCTTGGTCAACATACACAAATGAAAACATTATGCAGGGTATTCATGCATGGCTCTTGGGTAACACAGACGGTGGAATAACATCGGGCATGGAATGCCATCATAGCCCTTAGGCAGCACACACAATCGGACGATGTTGAGCATTTCATGCCTTCAGCACCCTTGGGCAGCACATACGCTTTGACGACATCGAGTGTGACATGCCATCATCGCCCTTACGAAGCAAACACGGTGGGACTACATCGGGTGTAGCATGCCACATGACCCTTAAGTAGCACAAAGAATCAGTTGACGTAGGTCGTGGTATACTATCATCCCCTTTGGACAGCGCATAAGGATAGACAACGTTGGGCGTGGCATGACATCATTGCCCATGGGAAGCACACATGGTTGGACTACGTCGGGCGTGGCATACAATCATCACCCTTGGATAGCACTTACAGGTTGACGAAATCGGTCATGGCATGTTGTTACCCATTTGTACAACTCACACGGATGAATGACGTCAAGCGTGTCATGCCATTATAACCCCTAAACAACACTTACAGTTTGACGACATCGAGCGTGGTATTCACACATGGCCTTAGGGCAACACAAATGGTCGGACTACATCGGGAATGGTATGTCATCATCTCTATTGGGAAGCACAGATGGTCAGACAACGTCGAGCGTTGCAATTCCATCATCACCCTTTGATAGAACACACAATCGGACTACGTTGGGCATGGCATGCCAACATCACCCTTGGGCAACACATATGATCGGATGATATTGGGCATTTAATGACATCATCGCCCTTGGACACCTCACACGGTCGGACGACGTCGAGCGTTGTATGCTCATATGGACCTCGGGCAATACACACGTTGACGACATAGGCTGTCGCATGACATCATCGCCCTTTGGAAGCGCACACGGTCGGACAATATTGGGAATGACATGCCATCATCGCCCTTGGGTAACACACAGAGTGGGACTACATCAGGCGTTGCCTGCCAGAATCGCTCTTGGACATCACACACGGTCGAACGATGTCAACCATGGAATGTTATTATTACTCTTTGACACCATACACGGACGGACGACGTCGGGAATGGCATGTTGTCATTCCCCTTGGAACACATGGTACATGGCCCTTGGGTAACACACACGATTAGACTACGTCGGGCGTGGCATGCCATCATCGCCCTTGGGTAGAACTTACAGGTTGACGACATCGGGCATGGCATGTTATTACCCATTTGTACAACTCACACAGATGAATGACATCGAGCGTGTCATGCCATTATACCCCTAAACAACACTTACAGTTTGACGACATCGAGCTTGGTATTCCCAAATGTCCTTAGGGCAACACAAATGGTCAGACTACATCGGGAATGGTATGACATCATTTCTATTGGAAAGCACAGATTGTCACACAATGTCGAGCTTTGCAATTCCACTATCACCCTTTGATAGAACACACAATCGGACTACGTTGGGCATAGCAACCCCACATCGCCCTTGGGAAACACACATGATCGGATGATACCGGGCATTGAATTCCATCATCGCCCTTGGACACCTCACACGGTTGGACAACGTCGAGCGTTGCATGCTCATATGGACCTCGGGCAGGACACACGTTGAGGACATATGCTGTGGCATGACATCATCGCCCTTTGGAAGCGCACACGGTTGGATGACGTTGGGAATGACATGCCATCATCGCCCTTGGGTAACACACAGAGTGGGACTACATCAGGCGTTGCATGCCATAATCGCTCTTGGACAGCACACACGGTCGAACGATGTCAAGCATGGCATGCTATTATCGCCCTTTGACACCATACACGGTTGGACGACGTCAGGAATTGCATGCTATGATTCCCCTTGTAACACATGGTACATGGCCCTTGGGTAACACACACGGTTGGACAATGTCAGGCTTTATATGCCATCATACCTATTGGGCAACACAAACTGTGGGACGACATCGAGCAAGACATGCCATCATCACTTTTTGACAGCACACGGCTGGACGTCTTTAAGCATGATCTTTGCCCTTTAAAAGCATACACGGTCGGACAAGGTCGTGCATGGCATCTTATTATTGCCCTTGGATAGAACATACGATTAGACCATGTTTGGTGTGGCATGCCCGCATGGCCCTCTTGTAGCACATACGACCGGATGAAGTCGGGGGTGGAATGCAATCATCACCATCGGGAAGCACAAACGGTCAGACAACGTCGGTCCTAACATGTCATCATCGCCCTTTGGCAGCAAACACTGTTAGACGACATTGGCCATGACATGCCATCATCTCCCTTGGATAACATTCACGATCGAATGACATCCGGCGTGGAGTGTTATCATCTCCCTTAGACAGAACAAGATCGGATGATGTCGGGCATGGCCCTTGGGCAACACACACGATCGGATGACATTGAGCATTGAATGCCATCATCGCCCTTTGACGCCATACACGGTCAGACGACGTGGAGTGATACATGTTATCATCGCCCATAGATAGAACACACGGTTGGGCAACATTAGGCATGTCATGCTCGCATGGGCCTTAAGAAACACACAGTTACAAAACATCAAACGACGTTGGGCGTGACAGGCCATTATTGCCCTTGGGCCGCACACACGATTAGAATACATCGGGCGTGGCATGCCGTCATCATCCTTGGGAACACACACAGTTAGACGACATCATGGGTGGCATGCCATCATCACCCTTAGGCAGCACACACGGTCAGATAACGTCGGGCATGACATGCCTTCATCACGCTTAGGCAGCACACACAGCCGGACTACGTCAGGCGTTACATGCCCGCATAGACCTTAGTCAGCACACAACGCAGACAACATTGGGTGTGGCATGCCATAATCTCCCAAGGACAGCATACACGGTCAGACGACATTGGGCATGGCATGTCTTCATCACCCTTGGGTAGAAGACACGGTCGAACGATGTCGACTGTGGCATGCCTCATCTCCCTTAGGCAGCACACACGATTGGAGTATGTCATGTCTGGCATGCCATCATCTCCCTTAGACAGCACACATGGTGGGATGACATTGGGCATTGCATAAAATCATCGCAGTTGGAATGCATAGACGGTCGGCCGACATCGGGCATGGAATGCCCGCATGGGGTTTGGGTAGCACACATGGTTTGATGGAGTCTAGCGTGGGATGCCATCATCGCCCTTGGAAAGAACACACGATCGGAGTACGTCGGTTGTTGCATCCCATTATCTCTCTGGGGAAACACACATGGTCAGAGGACGTTGGGAGTGGCATGCCATCATCGCCCTTAAATAGCATACATGGTCGGATTATGTCGATCGTTCCATGTTATCATCACCCTTGGTCAGCATACACAGTTGGATAATGTCAAGCGTTGAATTGCCCGCATAGCCCTTGGGTAGAACACACGGGTGTACAACGTTGGCACTGACATGCCGTCATCGCCCTAGGGAAGCACACATTTTTGAACGACGTCGGGCATGACATGACGTTATTGTCCTTAAGAAGCACACACGTTCGTACTACATCTAGCGTTGCATGCAACCATCTCCCATGGAAAGAACACATGGTCGGACGACGTCGAGTGTGGCATGAAATCATTGCCCTTGAAAAGAACAGATGGTTAGAAAATGTAAGGCGTGTCATGCTATCATCTCCCTTGGATAGAACACATGGTCGAACGACGTCAAACGTGGCATGATATTATAGTCCTTGGACTGCACACACTGTCAAACGACGTCAAGCGTGGCATGTCATCATCGCGCTTGTACAACAAACACGATTGGACAACTTCGGGCGTTGCATGCAAAAATCGCCTTTGGGCAAAACGCACAATTAAACGACGTTGGCCATGGCATGACATCATCACCCTTGGAATGCACACATGGTGAGACGACATTGGGCGTGCCATGTTATCATCGCCAATGGAAAACACACACGATCGGACCACGTCGAGCGTGGCATGCTTACACGACCCTTTGGTATCACATACGGTCAGACAACGTCAAACATGGAATACAAGAATCGCCCTTGGACAACATACATGGTGAGATGACATCGGGAGTGCCAACTAATCATCGCCCTTGGATAGAATATACGATCAGACGATATCGGCATGGCTTTCCATCATTGCCTTTGGGTAGCACTCATGATCAGACTGCGTTGGGTGTGGAATTCCAGCATCACCCTTGGACAGCATACACGTTCGAACAACCATGGGTGTGCCATGTTATCATCGCAATTGGTCAGCATACACGAATGACGACATTATGCATGGCATTCCCGCATGACCCTTGGGCAACACACACGGTCGCATGACGTCGGGCATGGAATGCCATCATAGCTCTTAGGCACCACACAGGGTCGGATGACGTTGAGCATGACTTGCGTTCATCGCCCTTGGGCAGCACACACGGTTTGACGACATCAAGCATGACATGATGTGATCGCCCTTGGGAAGCACACACGGTCAGATTACATCGGGCGTAGCATGCCACATGACCCTTGGGTAGCACACACAGTTAGATGACGTCAAATGTGGCATTCTATCATCGCCTTTTGACAACACATAAGGATAGACAACGTCGGGCGTGGCATGCCATCATCGCCCTTGGGAAGCACACATGATCATACGACGTCAGGCATTACTTTCTATCATTGCCCATGGGAAGCACACATGGTCGAACTACGTCAGGCGTGGCATGCCATTATCGCCCTTGGATAGCACTTACAGTTGGAGGACATCGGGCATGGCATGTTATTACCCATTTGGACAACTCACATGGATGAACGACATCAAGCGTGGCATGCCATCATAAGCCTTAAACAACACTTACGGTTTGATGACATCGAGTGTGGCATTCCCACATGTCCCTTGGGCAAAAAAAGGGTCAGATTACATCGAACATGGTATGACATAATCTTTATTTGGAAGCACACACAGTCGGACTACGTCGAGCGATGCATGCAATCATCGCCCTTGGATAGCACACACGATCTGACTATGTTGGGCATGGCATGCTATTATCGCCCTTGGGAAACACACACGATCGGACAACATTGGGCATTGCATGCCATCATCTCCCTTGGATAGCACACTCGATTGGATGACTTTTGGCGGGCATTCCATCATAGCCCTTTGAAAGCATACACAATCATACGACGTTGGTCGTGTGATGTTATCATTACCCTTAGACAGCACATACGATCCGACCACGTCGGATGTTGCATGACCGCATATATCTTGGGCAACACAAATTGTCAGATGACGTCAGGCGTGGAATGCAATCATTGCCATCGGGAAACACACGTGGTAAAAATAGTTGGGCCAAACACCCTTGGGCAACAAACACGGTCGGACAACATTTCGCGTGGCTTGCCATAATATCCCTTTGATAGCATACACGGTCGGACGACATTGGGCGTAGGAAGTTATCATCACCCTAAGATAGAACACACGATCAGATGATTGCGTGGGTGGCATGCTTGTATGGACATTGGGCAACACACATGGTGTACGACGTCAGCTGTGGCATGCCATAATTGCCCTTGGGAAGCGCACACGGTTAGACAACGTTGGGCATGACATGCCATCATCGCCCTTAGGCAAAACACAGAGTGGGACTACGTCAGGCGTTTCATGCCATCATCGCTCTTGGACAACACAAATGGTCGGACAATATCGGGCATGGAATGACAATATCGCCCTTTGATGATATACACAGTCAAACGACGTCAAGTGTGGCATGTTATCTTTGCCCTTGGAAAGAACACACAGTCGGGCAACGTCTGGTGTGGCATGCCCTCATGGATTATGGGCAGCACATACTATCGGATAAAGTCGGGCATGGAATGCAATCATAGCCATCGAGAGGAAAAAATGATCGTACGACATCATGCCTGACCTGTTATCATCGCCCTTGGGCAGTAATCACGTTAGGAAGACATTGGGCTTGGCCTGGCATCATCTCCCTTGCACAGTATACACGATCGGAAGATATTAGGTCTGCCATGTTATCACCGCCCTTAGACAGAACACACGATCGTACGATGTCGGGAACGGCATGCCGGCATAGCCAATGAACAACATACATGGTTGGACAACATCGTCGTGGCATTCCATCATCGCCCTTGGGCAACATACACGGTCGGACATCATTGGGCATGGAATGTCATCATAATCCTTGGGCAACATACACGGTCGGACTAGGTTGGCCATGCAATGTTATCATCACCCTTGGTAAGCACCCATGGTCGGAAGACATCAAGCGTGAAATGAGGCCTTAGACACAACACACGGTCGCACGACGTCGGGTGCAGCATGCCATCATAGCCCTTCGGTAGCACACTCAAATGGATTACATCTAGAGTGAAATTGCATCAGCGCTTTTTAGCCTCACACACGCTCGGAATATATCAAGCATGGCATGCCAACATGGACCTTAGAAAGAACATTCAGTTGGATGACATTGGGCGTGGTATGCCATCATCACCCTTGTACATCACACATGGGCGGACAATAACCGGTATTACATGACATAATCACCCATGGGAAACACCAACTGTCGGACTACGTCGAGCGTGGCATGCCCGCGTGGGCCTTAGGCAGCAAACTGGGCGAACTATATCGGGCATGGTATGCCATCATCTCCCTTAGACAGCACACACGCTCGGACTATGTCGGATGTGGCATGCCATCATCTCCCTTGGACAGCACACACGGTGGAATGACATTTTGAATGGCATGAGATCATCACCCTTGAACGCACACACGATAAGATGATGTCGAGCGTGGAATGCCCACATAGGCCTTGGGTAGCACACACGATCGGACGGCTTTGGGTGTGGAATGAAATCATTATCCTTGGGCAGCACACACAGTTTGATAATGTTGAGTGCGGCATGCCATCATAGCCCTTGGACCTCACACACAATCGGACTACGTTAGGCATGCAATGGTTTCATCACCCTTGGGAAACACACATAATCGGATGATGTTGTGTGTTGCATGCCATCATCACCCTTGGAGAGAAGACACGGTCGCACTACGTCGAGTGTGCCATATTATCATCACACTTGGTCAGCATACATGGTCGGACAACATCAAATGTTGCATTCTCTGTATAAAATGCTATCATTGCCCTTTGGAAGCACACACGTTCGGAAAACATCGAACATGGCATGCCATCATCTCCCTTGGACACCACACACGGTCAAAGGATAGCGGGCGTTGTATGCCATCATCGCCCTTGGACAACACACACGGTCGGACGACATCGGGCTTGAAAATCCTGCATGTCCCTTAGGAAGCACATACGGTTTCACGACGTCGGGCATGGAATGCAATCATAACCCTTGTACAAAACACACGGTCGGACGATGTCGAGTGTGGCATGACATCATCTCCCTTGGACAGCACACATGATCGAATGACATCGGGTGTGGTTTGCCATCGTCGCCCTTAGTCAAAACACACAGTTGGACGACATCGGTGTGGCATGCCTGCATGTCCCTTAGGCAGTACATACGATTGGATGACATAGGGCGTGGAGTGCAATCATCGTACTTGTAAATCATATACGTTCGGATTACATTAGGTGTGGCATGTTCTCATCGCCCTTGGAATCAACACATGGTCGGATGATGTCAAATTCCATCATAGCCCTTGGACAGTGAAAACAATTGGACTACGTCTGTTGTGGAATACCATCATTGTCTTACGGCAGCACACACAGTAAGACAACATCGGGCATAACATGCCATCAATGACCTTGGATTGCACGCATTGTAAGACGATGTCAGGTGTGGCATGCCCGCATGGGCATGGGAAGCAAAAACAGTCGGACGACTTCATGCGTGATATGCCATCATCAATCTTGAGCAAAACACAATGTCGGATGACGTCGGGCTTGGAATGCCCTTTTTTTCCTTGGGATGTACACACGGTCGGATGACATCGAGCATTGCATGCCACTATCTCCCTTGGGTTGCACTGGCAGTCGGAAGAAATCGAGCGGGGCATGCCATCATTGCCCTCGAAAAGCACACACAGTTGGAAGACATCGGGCGTTTCATGTCATAGTCGCCCTTTGACCATAATCATGGTTATAAGATGTGGGGTGTTGCATAATATCATCGTCATTTGGAAGAATAGACGGTCGTACAATTTCATGAGTGGCATGCCCTCGTGGACCTTGGGCTGGACACATTTTCAGACGACGTCCGTGTTGCATGCCATCATCGCCCTAGGGCAGCACACACGGTGAGATGATTTCAAATATGGAACGCCATCATCACCCTTGGACAATGTACATGTACGGACTATGTCGGCTGTGCCATGTTATCATCGCCCTGTCTTTTGAGCAACACACACGGTCGCACAATGTCGGGCGTGGCATATAATCATAGCGCTTGGGCAGCGCACACAATCGGACGATGATGGGCACAACCATTAGACTACATCGGGCGTGGCATGCCCACATTGACGTTGGGCAGCACACATAGTAAAACAATTTCGGGCGTTGGCATACCATCATCGCCCTTGGGCAACATTTACGGTCGGACTACGTTGAGTGTGGCATGTCAACATGGCCCTTGGGCAGAACACTGGGCGGACTACATCGGGCGTGGCATGTCATAATCTCCCTTGGACAACACACACGGTCGAATGACATTGGGCATGGTCTGCCATCATCGCTCAGGGACATCATAGACGGTCCGACGACATCAGGTGTGGCATGTTATCATCACCCTTGAGTAGAGCACACAGTTGGATGACGTCGGGCGTGACATGACATCATAGCCGTTGGGCAACATAGATGGTCAGAATAGTTCACGTGTGGCATACCAACATGGTCCTTTGCTAGCACACACGGTTGGACGACATCAAGTGTCGCATGCCATCATCGCCCTTGGGGAGCAAATGCAGTCGGACAACGTCAAACGTTGCATGCCTTCATCGTCCGTGGGTAGCACACACGGTTGGAAGACATTAGGCGTGGAATATCAGCACCGCGCTTATAAGCATACATAATCGGACGATATTGGGCGTGTCATGTTATCATTGCCCTAAGGCAACACACTGAATTGGACATCATCGGGCGTGGCATTTTCGCATGGACCTTGGGTAGTACACACAGTCACTTGACATAGGGTGTGGGATGCCATCATCTCCCTTGAATAGAACACTCGGTTGGACAACATCGTGCGTCATATGCCATCATAGCCCTTGGGCAGCACGCCTGGTCAAATGACGTCGAGTGTCGCATGCCATCGTCTCCCTTGAACAATTATAATGTTCAAAAATACTTCTTGAGATAAACGATCATACGCAATATATTTACCAAATTATGAGTCGGATTGATCCCACAGAGAATATGGAAGAATATTATCAATAGAAAATATTTAATTTGATAGTTGTTAAATAAAAATGGGCAATTTTAAATTGAAATAAAAATGGGTTTAATCTATGTATTTATTAATATCCAAGTTAATAAAAATAACTAGCAATGTGTTCCCTATAAGCGCATAAAGCGGTAATCCTAGTAATAGAAATTCTTCTCTAGTGTTATGCATGCAAAGTTATAAGTTATGTATCCGGCATCTTGAGAATTTCACCCTATATTTTTCTTCGGCTACATGTGTATGATTGACAAAACTTACCTTTACCTCATATTAAGAATCATATTTAATGTATAGCTAAATAACAACTTCACACCAATTGAGTTTATTATAAAAAGTTAAAAAAACTAGCTAAATTATATTTTTATATTTCACGAATACAAATAAATAATAAAGGACAAGAAAGAATAAACCACAATTCTCCGGCCTCCACGACGTCTCATACAAAGCACCAAAGCTAGAAAAAATATATATTATGTCTTGTATCTTCTTTCATGGCTTCCTAAATAATAATTTTTTATGCCTTATTTATAGATGTAGAAAATCCTAAATAAAATAATTGAGTCCAAACAAATTGGGGATTCAAAACCAAAAAGACTTTGAGAGCTTTTTTTCCTTTTTTTTTCACGTGTCGTGCCGCGTGAATGGATAGGACAGTGCATTGAGGGAATGCCACGTGGGAAGCTACAACATTTTCAAATTTTTTTGCAGTTTGCATCAGCAATATGCACTTATATATTAATATATTATTTTATTCACATTAATTTATTAAGTTTTCTGCTTAATTTCCTTCTTCAACCATCCATTAATAATTTGTTTTAGCTTAAAGTTTCTTCATTTTTCCACCAACTTAATCCTAAAAACAAAATACAAAATTTAACACAATCCATAAATTTTATGCTCAATATAGACATATATTAATAATAAATGTGAGGTAAATAATGATAAAAAATGTGTATTTTGGCCTCACATCAAACAACATACACGATCAGACTACGTGGGGCACGGCATGCCATCATCGCTTTTGGGTAGCAAACACAGTCGGACAATGTCGATCATGGCATGCCCTCATCTCCCGTGGACAGCACACATGGTCGAATGATGTCGGGCGTGGTATTCCATCGTTGCCCTTGGTAAAAACACACACTCGAACGACGTCGGTGTGGCATGCCTACATGTCCCTTAGGCAGCATTTATGGTCGGACGACATCGGGCGTGGCGTGCAATCATCGTACTTGGAAAGCATGCACGGTCGGATGATGTTAGGTGTGGAATGTTATCATTGCCCTTGGAATAAACACATTGTCGGTCGATGTCGGGCATGGCATGATATCATGTCCCTTGTGCAACACACACAGTCAGACGACATAGGGCATTAGATGACATTCTTTTTTCCTTGGGCATCACGCACGGTCAGACTACGTTGGGCGTGGCATGCAATTTCTCCCTTGGATAGCACACACGGTCAAACGATGCCGGGCGTTGCATTCTAGCATTGCCTTTGGACAACAAACATAAACAAACGACATCGGATGTGGCATGACATCAATTATCTTGGAAAGCAAACATGGTAGAACAACATCGACCGTTGCATGCCAGCATAGTCCGTGGGTAGAACACACGGTCGGATGACGTCGAGCGTGGCATGACATCATAGCCCTTGTAAAGCACACATGATCGAACTACGTCGGGCAAAGAATGCCATCATCTCACTTGGGCAGAACACATGGTTGGACTACTTCGCATGCCATCACCTCCCTCTGAAAGCAAACATGGTCACACGACGTTAAGTGTTCCATTTTATCATCGCTCTTGGACAGCACACACAATCGGACAACGTCGGGCGTGTCATACCCGCCTGGCTCTTGGACAGCACCCACGGATTGATGACGTCGGTTGTGGCATGCCATCATCGCCATTGGACAGCATATGCGGTCGGACAACTTCGGGTATGGAACGCTATCATGTCCCTTGGACAACATACGAGGTCGGACGACTTCGGTGTGGAATATCCATCATCTCTCTTGTGTGGCACACACAATTAGATGACGTCGGGCGTTGCCTGTCAGCATCGTCCTTGGGAAACATGCACGGTCAAACGACGTTTGTCGTTGCATGATATTATTGCCCTTGGAAAGCATATATGGTCGGACGTCGTGGGGAGTTCCACATTATCATTGCCCTTTGTCAGTACACACGGTAAGACGACATCAAGCGTGACATTCACTCATGGCCCTTGGGCAACACAAAGGGTCACACGACGTCGCGCGTAACATGCCATCATATCCCTTGGATGACACACACGATTAGACGACGTCGCGTTTGACACTCCGTGATCGTCCTTGGGCAGCACACAGAGTTAGACGACGTCGTTTATGGCATGCCGTCATCGTTTTTGGGCAGCACATACAGTCAGGGCAACGTCGGGCAAAGCATGCCACATGGACCTTGGGCAGCACACACGGTCATATTATTTTGGGCGTGTCATACTATCAATGCCTTTTGACAGAACATATGGACGGACTACGTTGGGCGTGGGGTACAATCATAGCCCTTGGACAAAACACAAAGATTAACAACGTCAAGTATGGCACGTCATCATTACCCTTTGAGAGCACACACAGTCAGACAACTTCGGGTATGAAATACAATCATCGCCCTAGTACAGTACAGACGGTCAAACAAAATGGGCATTAAATGTTATCATCTCCCTTGGACAACATACACGGGCGGATGACATTGTCTATGGCATGACAACATTTTCCTTGGAAAGCACAGAAGGTGGACGACGTCGGGCGTGGAATGCCATCACCACCCTTAGGTAGCACACACGCTGGAACAGCGTCGATAATGGCATGCCATCAGTGCCCTTGTGCAGCACAAACGGTCGAGCAACATCGGGCGTTAGATGCCATCATTTCCCTTCTGCAGCACATGCGGTAAAAATATGTCAAGGGTGGCATTCCATCTCCCCCTTAGATAGCACACACGGTCGGACAACGTCGGGCATTGCATGCCATCATTGACTTTGGACAACACACACAAACGAATGACATCGAATGTTGCATTACATCATCGCTCTTGGACAACACTCATGGTCGAACAACGTCGAGCATTGCATGCTAGCATGTTCCTTGGGTAGAAGACACGGTCGGATGTCGTCGAGTATAACATGCCATCATTGCCCTTCGACAGCACACGCGATCAAACTATGTTGGGCAAAGCATGCCATCATCGCACTTGGGCAGAATACATGGTCGGACGATGTTGTGCTTGGCATGCCATCATCTCTCTTTGAAAGAATACATGGTCACACGACGTCGAGAATGCAATGTTATCATCGCCTTTGGGCAACACACACGGTTGGACGACGTCAAGTGTTTCATATCCATGTGGCCCTTGGGCAGCACACACGGTGGACGATTTCGGATGTGGCATGCTATCATCACACTTGGGCAGCGCACAGAGTTGGACGACGTTGGGCATGACATGCCATCATAGCCCTTGAGAAGCACACAGAGTGGGACTACGTAAGGCATGGCATGCTATCATCACCCTTGAGCACAACACACGGTAGGACGACGTTGGCCGTGGCATGCTCGACTGGCCCCTGGGAAGCACAAATATTCAAATGATTTCGGGCGTGACATGATATAATTGCCCTTGGACAACACACATATTCGGACGACGTCCGGCATGGTATGTTATCATTGCCCATTGACACAACACGCGGTCTAGCGATGTCGTTTGTGGAACGTCGTCATTACACCTGGGCAGCACATATAGTTGGACGACATTGTATGTTGCATGCCATCATCCCCTTTGACAGCACACACCGACGGACGACATCGATAGTGGCATGCCATCATCACCCTTGGACTGCACACACGCTTAGACAACGTTGGGCATCGCATGCCATCATCGCGTTTAAATAGGGCGTGAAATGCCATCATCGGCCGTGGAAGCACAAACAGTCGGACTACGTTGGGGTTAGCATGCCATTATCGCACTTGCATAGTATACATGGTCCAACGACGTGGGGCCTAGCAGGTTATTTTCTCCCTTGGACATCACACAGGGAAGACGACGTCAGCCGTTGCTGCTCGTATGGCCCTTGGGAAGCACACTTGGTGGACGATGTCGGATGTGGCATGCCATAATCGCCCTTGGGAAGCACACATGGTTGGAAGACGTTTGAATTTTATCATCGCCCTTTGACATCCTACATGATCGGACGACATCGGGCATTGCTGATCGTATGGCCCTTGGGCAGCACACACGGTGGACGACATCAGGTGTGGCATGCAATCATCACCTTTTGGTAGAGCATACAGTCTGACAATGTTATACATGAAATGCCATCATCGCCCTTGGACAGCACATGAAATGTTAATACGTTAGGCGTGGCATGTCATCATTACTATTGGACAGCACACACGGTCGGAAGATTTCGGGCATGGCATGCCATCATCGCCCTTTAACACCATACTCTATCCGACAGCGTCAGGATTGGCATGTTATCATTGCCCTTGGACAAAAAACACGGTCGGGAAACGTAGGGAGTGGCATGCCTGTGTTGCTTTTGGGCAGCACACACGGTCGGAAGATTTCGGGCGTGATATGATATCATAGCCCTTGGACAGCACACACGGTTTGATGATGTAAAGCGTGGCATAACCGCATGTCCCTTGAGTAACATACATAGTCGGACAACGTCGGGCGTTGCATGCCATTATCTCCCTTAGATAGAACACACGGTCGAATAACATCTAGCGTAACATAACATCATCGCCCTTGGACAACATACGCGATTGGACGACTTTGGGCATGGCATGTCATCATTGCCATTTGAAAACATACACGGTCGAACGACATCGGGCATGGCATGTTATCATTGACCTTTGACAGCATATACGATCAGACCATGTCAGGAGTGGAATGCCCAAATGGCCCTTGGGCAGCACATACATTCGGATGAAGTCGGGCATGGAATGCAATCATCTCCATAGGGAAGCACACACAGTTAGATAACGTTTGGCATAGTATTTCTTCATAACCCTTGGGCAGCAAACACAGTCCGACAATGTTGGGCGTTGCATACCATCATCTAAATTGGACAGCATACACGGTCAGACAACATCCGGCGTGGTATGTTATCATCGCCCTCAGAGAGAACGAACGGTCGGACGATGTTGGGTGTTGCATGTATGCATGGCCCTTGGGCATCACACAAGGTCGAATGACGTCGGCATGCCATGCCATCATCGCCATTGGAAATCATACATGGTCGGAAGATGTCAGGCATGGGTTGTTATCATCTCCTTTGATCATAACACACGGTAGGATGACGTTGGTTGTAGCATGCCCGAATGGCCCTTGGGAAGCACACACATTTGAACGATGTTGGGCGTGACATGATATCATCGCCCTTGGACAACACACATGATCGGACGACATCAGGCATGGTATGTTATAATTGCTTGTTGAAGGAACACGCGGTCTAGTGACGTCGTGTGTGGCATGCCATTATAGCAACTGGGCAGCACATAGAGACGGAGGATGTCGGGCGTGTCATGCCATAATCAGCTTTGGACTACACACACGGTCATGCGACGTTGGGAGTTGCATTCCATCATCGCCCTTTGATAGGCGTGGCATGCCATGATCGCCCTTCGGAGGCACACACAGTTGGAGTACATCGAGGTTAGCATGGCATTATCGCACTTGGAAATAGACATGGTCAGGCGACGTGGGGCCTGAGATGTTATTTTCGCCCTAAGACATCACACAAGGTTAGACAACGTCGGGCGTTGCTTCTTGTATGGCCCTTGGGAAGCACACTTGGTGGATGATGTCGGTTGTGACATGCCATCATCGCCCTCGGGCAGCACATATGGTTGGACGATGTTGGACATGACATGATATCATTGCCCTTGGGCATCACATAGATTGGGACTACGTCAGGCGTGGAATCCCATCATTGATCTTTGACAGCACACACGGTTGAACGATGTCAGGCATGGAATGCCATTATCACCCTTTTCCACCTGACATGGTCGGACGATGTCGGGCATGGCATGTTATTATTGCCCTTAGAACACATGGTCTATGGCTCTAGTGTAACACACCCGGTTGGACAATGTCGGGTTTTATATGCCATCATAGATCTTGCGCAATACGGGAAGGGGGACGATGCCGAGCGTGACATTCCATCATCTCCCTTGGACAACACACACGACTGGATGACTTAGGGCATGATTTAGCCCTTTGAAAGCATGCATGGTCGGACAAGGTCGTGCGTGGCATCTTATAATTGCCTTCGGATAGCACAAACGATTGTATCACGTTTGGTGTGGCATGCCCGCATGGCCCTTATGTAGCACATACGACCAGATGAAGGAGGTTGTGGAATGCAATCACCGCCATAGTAAACCACTCACGGTCGGACAACGTGTATCCTACGATGTCATCATCACCCTTGGGCAGCACACACGGTCGGATAACGTCAGGCATGACATGCCTTCATCGCCTTTGGGTAGCACACACAACTGGACTACATCGGGCGTGGTATGCCATAATCTCCCAAGGACAACATACAGGGTCAGACGACATTGGGCATGGCATGTCATCATCGCCATTTGGTAGAAAACACGGTCGAACGATGTCGAGCGTTGCATGCCATCATCTCCCTTAGACACCGCACACGGTCAGACTATGTCGTGTCTGGCATGCCATAATCTCCCTGGGATAGCACACACGGTGGGATGACATTGGGCGTTGCATAACATAATCGCCTTTGGAATGCATACACGGTCGGACGTCGTCAGGCGTGGCATGCCATAATAGTCCTTGGACTGCAAACACGGTCGAACGACGTCAAGCGTGGCATGTAATCATCGCGCTTAGATAACACACACGATTGGACAACGTCGGGGGTTCCATGCTATCATCGCCCTTAAGTAGCACGCACGATCGGATGACATTAGCCATGGCATGACATCATCACCCTTGAAAAGCATACATGGTCGGACGAAGTTGGGTGTGCCATGTTATCATCGCCCTTGGAAAACACACACGATCGGACCACGTCGGGCGTGGCAGGCTTGCACGACCCTTTGGTAACACACACAGTGGGACAACGTCAAACATGGCATGCAAGAATCACCCTTGGAAAACATACATAGTAAGATGACGTTTGGATTGGCATGTAATCGTCACCCTTGGACAGAACATACGATCGGACGACGTAGACATGGCTTTTCATAATCGCCCTAGGGTAGCACAAATTGTCGGACGGTGTCGGGCGTGTAATTCCAGCATCACCCTTGGACAGCAGACATGGTCAAACTTCGTTGGGTGTGCCATGTTATCATCGCCCTTGGTCAACATACACAAATGACGACATTATGCATGGCATTCACGCATGGCCCTTGGACAATACAGACGATGGAATGACGTCAGGCATGGAATGCCATCATAGCCCTTAGGTAGCACACACAATCGGACGATGTTGAGCATTTCATGCCTTCAGCGCCCTTGGGCAGCACACACACATTGATGACATTGTGTGTGACATTCTGTCATCGCCCTTGGGAAGCACACACGGTGGGAGTACATCAGGCGTAGCATGCCACATGACCCTTATGTAACACACACAATCAGTTGACGTCAGTCGTGGTATGCTATCATCGCCTTTAAACACTGCATAAGAATAGACAACGTCATGCGTGGCATGACATAATCGCCCTTTGATAGCACATACATGTTGACGTCATCGGGCATGGCATGTTATTACCCATTTGGACAACACACGGATGAATGACGTCGACCGTGTCATGCCATTATAAACCTTAAAAAGCACTTATGGATTGACGACATCGAGCGTGGCATTCCCACAAGGCCTTAGGGCAACACAAATGGTCGGACTACATCAAGCATGGTATACCATAGTATCTATTGGGAAGCACACATGGTCGGACTACGTTGAGCGTTGCAATTCCATCATCCCCCTTTGATAGCACACACGATCGGACTGCGTTGGGCATGGCATGCCATTATCGCCCTTGGGCAACACACATGATTGGATGATATCGGGCATTAAATGCCATCATCGCCCTTTAACACCTCACACGGTCCGACGACATCAAGCGTTGCATGCTCATATGGACCTCGGGCAGGACATACGTGGACAATGTAGACTGTGAAATGATATCATCGCCCTTTGGTAGTGCACACGGTCGGACGACGTTGGGAATGACATGCCATCATCACCCTTGGGTAACACACAGAGTGCGACAACATCAGGCGTTGCATGCCATCATCGCTCTTGGACATCACACACGGTCGAACGATATTGTCAAGCATGGCATGCCATTATGTCCCTTTGACACCATACAGGGTCGGACGATGTCGTGTATGGCATGTTATCATTGCCATTGGAACACATGTACATGGACCTTGGGTAAAACACACGGTTGGACAATGTCGGGCTTGATATGCCATCATACTTCTTAGGCAACAAAAACTGTGGGACGACGCCCAGCGTGACATGCCATCATTACTCTTTGACAACACACACAACTGAACATCTTTAAGCGTGATCTTTGCCATTTAAGACTATACACGATCAGACAAGGTCGTGCGTGGCATCTTATAATTGCCCTTGGATAGAACATACTATTAGACCATGATCGGTGTGGCATGCCCGTATGGACCTCTGGTAGCACATACGACTGGACGAAGTAGGGCGTTGAATGCAATCATCACCATTCGGAAGCACACACAGTCGGACAACGTCGGTCCTAACATGTCATCATCGCACTAGGGCAGTAAACACAGTCAGACGACGTTGGGCATGGCATGCCATCATCTCCATTGGACAACATTCACGGTCGAATGACATCCGGCGTGGAGTCTTATTATCACCCTTAGACAGAACACACAATCGGATAATGTCGGGCGTGGAATGTGCGCATGGCCCTTGGGCAACACAAACAGTCGAATTACATCGGCATGACATGAATTATCCCCCTTGGACGACACACACGATCGGACGACATTGAGCATTGAATGCCATCATCGCCCTTTAACGCCATACACGGTCAGACGATGTTGAGTGTGACATGTTATCATCGCCTATGTATAGAACACAAGGTCGGGAAACATTAGGCGTGTCATGCTCGCATGGGCCATAAGCAACACACACGGTCACACTACATCAGGTGCGACATTACATCATAGCCTTTGGGCAGCATACATAATCGAACGTTGTTGGGCGTGACACGCCATCATCGCCTAGGGCCGCACACACGATAAAAATACATCGGGTGGTGCATGCCGTCATCATCCTTGGGAACACACATAGTAAGACGACATCATGGGTGGCATGCCATCATCACCCTTGGGCAGCACACACAGTCAGATAACGTCAGGCATGACATGCCTTCATAACCCTTGGGCAGCACACACAGCCAGACTACGTCTGGCGTGACATTATCGTATACACATTAGTCAGCACACAGGGCGGACTACATTAGGCGTGGCATGCCATAATCTCCCAAGGAAAGCATACACGGCCAGACGACATAGGGCATGGCATATCATCATCTCCCTTGGGTAGAAGACACGGTCGAACGATGTGGAGTGTGGCATGCCATCATCTCCCTTAGGGAGCACACACAGTCAGACTATGTCGGGTCTGGCATGCCATCATCTCCCTTGAACAGAACACACATTGGGATGACATTGGGCGTTGCATAACATCATCGCCCTTGGAATGCATAGACGGTCGGACGACATCGGGCATGGCATGCCCGCATGGGGTTTGTGTAGCACACACGGTTTGATGATGTCGAGCGTGGCATGTCATCATCACCCTTGGACAGAACACACGATCAGACTACGTCGGTTGTTGCATGCCATTATCTCCCTGGGGAAATACACATGGTCAGACGACGTTGGGAGTGGTATTCCATCATCGCCCATAGATAGCATAAACTGTCGGACTATGTCGATCGTGCCATGTTATCATCACCCTTGGTCAGCATACACAGTTGGACAATGTCAAGCGTGGAATTGCCCGCATAGCCCTTGGGTAGCACACACGCGTGAACAACGTTGGCACTAACATGGCGTCATCTCCCTTGGGAAGAACACATTTTCGAACAACTTCGGTCATGACATGACGTTATTTCCCTTTAGAAGCACACACGTTTGTAGTACGTCTAGCATTGCATGCCATTATCTCCCATGGATAGAACACATGGTCAGAAGACGGCGTGGCATGAAATCATTGCCCTTGGAAAGCACAGACGGTTTGACAATGTAAGGTGTGTCATGCCATCATCTCCCTTGAACAGCACACATGGTTGAACGACGTCAGACGTGGCATTCCATCATAGTCCTTGGACTGCACACACGGTCGAACAACGTCAAGCATGGCATGTCATCATCGCGCTTGGACAACACACACGATTGGACAACATCGAGCGTTGCATGCCATCATCGTCTTTGGGCAACACGCATGGTCGAGCGACGTTGGCCATGGCATGACATCATCACCCTTAGAATGCATACATGGTCGGACGACGTCGGGCGTGCCATGTTATCATCACCCTTGTAAAACACACACGATCAGACCAGAACGAGCGTGGCATGCTTACACGACCCTTTGGTAGCACACATGGTCGCATAACGTCAACATTGGTATGCAAGAATCGCCCTTTGATAGCATACATGGTGAAATGACATTGGGAGTTGCAACTAATCATCGCCCTTGGATAGAAAACACGATTGGACAATGTCGGCATGGCTTTCCATAATTGCCCTTGGGTAGTACTCACGATCGTACTGCATCGGGCGTGAAATTCGAGCATCACCCTTGGACTGCATACACGTTCGAACAACGTTGGGTGTGCCATGTTATCATCGCCATTGGTCAACATACACGAATGACGACATGATGCATGGCATTCCCGCATGGCCCTTGGGCAACAAAGATGTTCGCATGACGTCGGGCATGGAATTACATCATAGCTCTTAGGCAGCACACATGGTCAAACGACGTTGAGCATGACATGCCTTCATCGCCCTTGTGCAGCACACACGGTTTGACGACATCGAGCGTGACATGCTGTGATCGCCCTTGGGTAGCACACACGATCGGACTACAAAGGGTGTGGCATGCAATCATCGCCCTTGGGAAGCACATTGATCATACCACGTTAGGCATTACTTTCTATCAATGGCCATGGGTAGCACACATGGTCGGACTACGTCATGCGTGGCATGCCATTATCGCCCTTGGATAGCACTTATTGTTGGACGACATCGGGCATGGCCTGTAATTACCCATTTTGACAACTCACATGGATGAACGACATCTAGTGTGGCATGCAATCATAACCCATAAAAAGCACTTATTGTTGGATGAAATCAAGTGTGGCATTCCCACATGTCCCTTGGGCAACACAAATGGTCGGACTACATCGGGCATGGTATGCCATCATCTCTATTTGTAAGAACACACGGTCGGACTAGGTCGAGCGTTGCATTCAATCATCGCCTTTGGATACCACACACGATCGGACTATGTTGGGCATGGCATGCTATCATCGCCCTTGGGTAACACACACGATCGACCAACATTGGGCATTGCATGCCATCATCGCCCTTGGACTCCACACACGGTCAGACAACGTCGAGCCACACACAGGATCGGAACAAATCAGGCCTGCCAATCCTATTTGGACTTTTGGCAGCACACACTGCCAGATGACGTCGGGCGGTACATTCTATCATTGCCCTTAAGAAGCACACATGATGGAACTATTCGAGCTTGGCATGCCATCATCGCCCTTGGATAGTACTTATAGTTGGACGACATCGGGGATGGCATGTTATAACCTATTTGAACAACACACACAGACGAATGATGTCGAGCGTGGCATACCATCATCACCCTTAAACTGCACATACGATTTGACGACATCGAGCGTGGCATTCCCACTTGGCCCTTGGGCAATACACATGGTTAGACTACATCAGGCGTGGTATGCCAATCATATCCATTAGGAAGAACACACGGTCGAACTACGTCGAGCGTTGCATGCCATAAATTCCCTTGGATAGAACACAAGATCATACAACATCGGGCATGGCATAGAATCATCGCCCTTTGGCATTACAGACGATTGGACGACGTCGGGTATTGCATGTCATAATCTCCCTTGGAATGTATGCACAATCGGACGACATCGGGCATGGATTGTTATCATCGCCCTTGGACAACACACAAGATAAGACCATATCGGGTGTGGCATGTCGACATGTCCCTTGGGCAGCATACACAGTCGGTCGACATCAAGCATGGCATGCCAGCATGGCCTTTTGCCAAAACACACGGTTATACAACATAGGTCGTGGCATGCCATCATAACCCTTGGGAAATACCCACGATCGGACGTCGTCAGGCGTGACATGAAATCATCGCCCTTGGACAGTATACACGATTGGAAAATATCAGGCGTGGCATATTATCATGTCCATTGGATACAACTCGTGGTCGAACAACATCGCGCGTTGCATCCTCGTATGGCCCTTCCGTGATACACATGATAGAAAATGTCGATTATGGCATGCCATCATCGACCTGGTGCAGCGTACACGCTCATACGATGTTTGTCATGACATGCCATCATCTCCCTAGGGCAGCACAGAGAGCGGGACTACATCAAGTGTGGCATGTCATCATCTCTCCTGGACATCACACATGGTCGGATGATATAAGGCTTGGCATGTCATTATCGCCCTTTGACACTATACACGGCTGAACAACGTCGAGCATAGCATGTTATCATTGCCTTGGAAAGAACACACGGTCGGCCGACGTCAGGTGTGGCCTGCTTGGATTGCCATTGGATAACACACATGGTCGAAAGACATCGGGCGTGATATGAAATCATTTCCCTTAGACAACACACACGGTCGGACGACATCGGGCATGGAATGCGTGCATGTCCCTTTGGTAAAACACACGATCGGATAACATCAGGCATTCCATCATCTCCCTTGGGCAGCACACACGGTCGGATGATGCCAAGATTGACATGTCATCATCTCCCTTGGATAACACACTCGATTGAATGACATTTGGCGGGCATTCCATCATAGCCCTTTGAAAGCATACAAGGTCGGATGATGTCGGGACACGTTGAATGCAATCATTGACATTGTGAAACACACACGTTCGAAAGAGTTGGGCCAAACACCCTTGGGCAACAAACACGATCGGACAACGTTTGGCGTGGCATGACATCATCTCCCTTGGATATCATACACGGTCGGACGACATTGGGCGTCGGAAGTTATAATCACCCTTAGACAGAACACACGATCAGATGATGGCGTGGGTGGCATGTTTGTATGGACTTTTGGCAACACATATGGTGTACGACGTCGGCTGTGGCATGCCATCATCGCCCTTGGGAAGTGCACACGATTAGGCAACGTTGAGCATGACTTGCCATCATCGCCCTTAGGCAACACACAGAGTGGGACTACGTGAGGTGTGTCATGCCATCATCGCTCTTGGACAACACACATGGTCGAACAATGTAGGGCATGGAATGCCATTATCGCCCCTTGATACTACACACAGTCAGAGGATGTTAGGCGTGGCATGTTATCATTTCCCTTGGAAAGAACACATAGTCGGGCAACATCAGGTGTTGCATGCCCGCATGGCTTATGGGCAGCACATACGATCGTACGACGTCGGGCATGAAATGCAATCATAGACATTGAGAAGCACCAATGATCGGACGATGTCATGCCTGACCTGTTATCATCACCCTTAGGCAGTAATCACGTTAGGAAGACATTAGGCGTGGCATGCCATCATCTCACTTGGACACCATATACGATCGGAAGACATTAGGTGTGGCATGTTATCATCGCCCTTAGACAGAACACACAATCGGACGATGTCGGGCACGGCATGCCGGCATGGCCATTGGGCATAATACACGGTTGGAAAACGTCGCCGTGGCATGCCATCATCGCCCTTGGGCAACATACACTATCGAACGAAAAAGGGCGTGGAATGCCATCATAATCCTTGGACAACATACACGGTCGGACTAGGTCGGGCATGCCATGTTATCATCGACCTTGGTAAGCCCACATGGTCGGAAGACATCAAACGTGAAATGTGTGCATGGGCCTTAGACACAACACACGGTCACACGACATCGGGTGCGGCATGCCATCATAGCCCTTGGGTTGCACACACAATTGGATGACATCTGGAGTGAAATTGCATCATCACCCTTAGCCGCACACACGCACGGAATATATTAAGCATGGCATGCCAACATGGACGTTAGGAAGCACACACAGTCGGACGACATCGGGCGTGGTATGCCATCATCAGCCTTGTACAACAGACATGGGCGGATGACAACCGGCATTACATGCCATCATCACCCTTGGGCAGCACCAACTGTCGGACTACGTCAGGTGTGGCATGCCTGCATGGGCCTTAGGAAGCACATTGGGCGGACTTTATCGGGCATGGCATGCCATCATCTCCCTTAAATAGCACACACGCTCGGACTATGTCGGATTTGGCATGCCATCAACTCCCTTCGACAGCACACACGATGCGATGACATTTTGCATGTCAAGAGATCATCACCCTTGAACGCACACACGATCGGACGACGTCGGGCGTGGAATGTCCACATGGGCCTTGGGTAGCACACACGATCAGACGACTTTGGGCGTCGCATGGAATCATTGTCCTTGGGCAGCACACACCATCAGACTACGTTAGGCATGGATTGCTATCATCACCCTTGGGAAACAGACATAATCGGCCGATGTTGAGTGTGGCATGCCATCATCACCCTTGGAGGGTAGACTCGGTCGCACTACGTCGAGTGTGCCATGTTATCATCGCTCTTGGTCACCATGCACGGTTAGACAACGTCAAATGTTGCAATCTCCGTATAGAATATTATCATTGCCCTTTGGGAGCACACATGCGCGGAAAACATCGAGCATGGAATGACATCATCTCCCTTGGACAGCACATATGGTCGAACGATAGCGGGCGTGGTATGCCATCATCGCCGTTGGACAACACACACGGTCGGACGACGTTGGGCTTGACAAGCGTGCATGTCCCTTAGGTAGCACATATGGTTTGACGACGTCGGGCGTGGAATACAATTATCTCACTTGGACAACATACACAGTCGGACGACGTCAGGTATGGCATGTTATCATCTCCCTTGTCCAGAATACACGGTCGGACGATGTCGAGTGTGGCATGAGATCTTCTCCCTTGCACAGCACACATGGTCGAATGATGTCGGGCGTGATATGTCATCGTCGCCCTTTGTCAAAACACACAGTCGGACGACGTCGGTGTGGCATGACTGCATGTCTCTTAGGCAGTACATACGGTCGGACGACAGAGGGCGTGGAGTGCAATCACCGTACTTGTAAAGCATACACACTCGGATGACTTCAGCTGTGACATGTTCTCATTGCCATTGGAATCAACTCACGGTCGGACGATGTCGAATGCAATCATAGCCCTTGGACAGCGAAAACGATTGGACTACGTCTGTTGTGGAATCCCATCATCGCCTTACGGCAGCACACACAGTAGGACAACATCGGGCATGACATGCCATCATTGACCTTGGACTACACAAATTGTACGACGATGTCCGGTGTTGCATGCCCGCATGGGCATGGGCAGCAAAAATAGTCGAACAACATTGGACGTGATATGCCATCATCGATCTTGAGCAGAACACAAAGTCGGATGACGTCGGTCTTGTCATGACTTTTTTGTCCTCGGGATGTACACACGGTCGGATAACATCGAGCATTGCATGCCACAATCGCCCTTGGGTTGCACTGGCAGTTGGACGAAATCGGGTGTGGCATGCCATCATTGCCCTCGGAAAGCACACACGGTCGGACGACATCGGGCGTTGCATGTCATCATCGCCATTTGACAACAATCATGGTAAGAAGATATGGGCGTTGCATAATATAATCGTCGTTGGAAAGAATAGACAGTCGTACGATGTAGCTAGTGGCATGCCATCATGGCCCTTGGGCAACACACATGATCAGACGACGTCCGTGTGGCATGCCATCAACGCCCTAGGGCAGCACACACGGTGAGATTATGTCGAATATGGAATTCCATCATCACCCTTGGACAACATAAACGTTCGGACTACGTTGGGCGTGCCATGTTATCATCGCCCTGTCTTTTGAGCAACACACACGGTCGCACAATGTCGGGCGTAGCATGTCATCTTAGCTCTTGGGCAGCGCACACGTTCGAACGACGTTGGGCATGACATGTCATCATCTCCCTTGGGTAGAACAACAATTAGACTACATCGGGCGTGGCATGCCCACATTGACGTTGGGCAGCACACACAGTAAGACAAATTTGAGCGTGGCATTCCATCATCTCCCTTGTGCAGCAGTTACGGTCGGTCTACGTCGAGTGTGGCATGCCAACATGGCCCTTGGACAGAACACTGGGCGAACAACATCGGGCGTGGCATGTCATAATCTCCCTTGGACAACACACACAGTCGAATGACATTGGGCATGGTCTGCCATCATTGCCTTAGGACATCATTGACGGTCGGACGACGTCGGGAGTGGCATGTTATAATCGCCCTTGAGCAGAGCACACAATCGGATGATGTCGGGCGTGACATGACATCATTGCCCTTAGGCAACATACATGGTTAGAATACTTCACGTGTGGCTTACACACATGGTCCTTGGGCAGCACACACGGCCGGACGACATCAAGTGTCGCATTCCATCATTGCCCTTGGGCAGCAAACGCAGTAGGACAACGTCTAGCTTTGCATGCCTTCATTGCCCTTGGGCAGCACACACAATTGGAACACATCAGGCGTGGCATACCATCATCTCCGTTGAAAGAATACATAGTCAGACGACATCTGGCGTGGCATGTTATCATTACCCTTAGGCAGCACACTGAATCGGACAACATAGGGCATGGCATTCTCGCATGTCCCTTGGGCAGTACACACGGTCGTTTGACCTAGGGTGTGGCATGCCACCATCTCCCTTGAATAGAACACCCGGTCGGACAACATTCTTCTTGACATAAAAGTTCATATGCAATATATTTACCAAATTATGAGTCCGGGTCGATCCCACAGAGAAAATGGAAGAATATTATCAATAGAAAATATATAAATTGATAGTCGTTAATTAAAAATGTGCGATTTTAAATTGAAATAAAAATAAAAGAAACAAAAATTTCTTTAAAATAAGTATTTATTAATATCCAAGTTAATAAAAATAACTAGCAATGTGTTCCATATAAGCTCATAACGCGGTAATCCTAGTAATAGCAATTCTTCTCTAGTGTTATGCATGCAAAGTTATAAGTTATGTATCGCTTAATCTTTTGTCCGGCATCTGGAGATTTTCACCCTGTGTTTTTATTCGGCTACATTTGTATAATTTACAAAACCTGACCTTTACCTCATATTAAGCATCATATTCAATAGATATTTAAATTACATCTTCACACCAATTGAGTTAATTATAAAAAGTTAAAAAAATTGCTAAATTATATTTTTATTGATCCCGAATACAAATAAATAATAAAGGACAAGAAAGAATAAACCACAATTCTCCGGCCTCCATGACGGCTCATACAAAGCACCAAAGCTAGAAAAATTTATATTATATCTTGTATCTTCTTTCATAGCTTCCTAAATAATAATTTTATATGCCTTATTTATAGATGTAGAAAATCCTAATTAAAATAATTGAGTCCAAACAAATTGGGAATCCAAAACCAAAAAGAATTTGACAGCTTTTTTTCCTTTTTTTCCGCGTATCGTGCCACGCGAATGGACTGGACACTGCATTAAGGGAATGCCACGTGGCAGGCTACAACATTTTCAAATTGTTTTGCAATTCGCATCAGCAATATGCACTTATATATTAATATATTATTTTATTCACTTTAATCCATTGAATTGTCTGCATAATTTCCTTCTTCTACAATCCATTTTATCATCGCTCTTGGACATTACACACAATCGGACCACGTCTGGCGTGTCATGCCTGCCTTGTTCTTCGAAAGCACACACAGTCGGATAACGTCGGGTGTTGCATGCCATCATCACCATTGGACAGCATATACGGTAGGACAATTTCGGGCATGGCACACTATCATGTCCCTTGGAAAGCATACGACGTCGGACAACTTTGGTGTGGAATGCCATCATCTTCCTTGTGCGGCACACACATTTAGATGACGTCGGGCGTTGCATGTCCTGTAATTACCCATTTTGCCATTATCGCCCTTGGATAGCACTTATTGTTGGACGACATCGGGCATGGCCTGAAATTACCCATTTTGACAACTCACATGGATGAACGACATCTAGTGTGGCATGCAATCATAACCCATAAAAAGCACTTATTGTTGGATGACATCGAGTGTGGCATTCCCACATGTCCCTTGGGCAACACAAATGGTCGGACTACATCGGGCATGGTATTCCATCATCTCTATTTGTAAGAACACACGGTCGGACTACGTCGAGCGTTGCATTCAATCATCGCCTTTGGATACCACACACGATCAGACTATGTTGGGCATGGCAAGCTATCATCGCCCTTGGGTAACACACACGATCGACCGACATTGGGCATTGCATGCCATCATCGCCCTTGGACTCCACACACGGTCAGACAACGTCGAGCCACACACAGGATCGGAACAAATCAGGCCTGCCAATCCTATATGGACTTTTGGCAGCACACACTGCCAGATGACGTCGGGCGGTACATTCTATCATTGCCCTTAAGAAGCACACATGATGGAACTATTCGAGCTTGGCATGCCATCATCGCCCTTGGATTGTACTTATAGTTGGACGACATCGGGGATGGCATGTTATAACCTATTTGAACAACACACACAGACGAATGATGTCGAGCGTGGCATACCATCATCACCCTTAAACTGCACATACGATTTGACGACATCGAGCGTGGCATTCCCACTTGGCCCTTGGGCAATACACATGGTTAGACTACATCAGGGGTGGTATGCCAATCATATCCATTAGGAAGAACACACGGTCGAACTACGTCGAGCGTTGCATGCCATAAATTCCCTTGGATAGAACACAAGATCATACAACATCGGGCATGGCATAGAATCATCGCCCTTTGGCATTACAGACGATTGGACGACGTCGGGTATTGCATGTCATAATCTCGCTTGGAATGTATGCACAATCGGACGACATCGGGCATGGATTGTTATCATCGCCCTTGGACAACACACAAGATAAGACCATATCGGGTGTGGCATGTCGACATGTCCCTTGGGCAGCATACACAGTCGGTCGACATCAAGCGTGGCATGCCAGCATGGCCTTTTGCCAAAACACACGGTTATACAACATAGGTCGTGGCATGCCATCATAACCCTTGGGAAATACCCACGATCGGACGTCGTCAGGCGTGACATGAAATCATCGCCCTTGGACAGTATACACGATTGGAAAATATCAGGCGTGGCATATTATCATGTCCATTGGATACAACTCGTGGTCGAACAACATCGCGCGTTGCATCCTCGTATGGCCCTTCCGTGATACACATGATAGAAAATGTCGATTATGGCATGCCATCATCGACCTGGTGCAGCGTACACGCTCATACGATGTTTTTCATGACATGCCATCATCTCCCTAGGGCAGCACAGAGAGCGGGACTACATCAAGTGTGGCATGTCATCATCTCTCCTGGACATCACACATGGTCGGATGATATAAGGCTTGGCATGTCATTATCGCCCTTTGACACTATACACGGCTGAACAACGTCGAGCATAGCATGTTATCATTGCCTTGGAAAGAACACACGGTCGGCCGACGTCAGGTGTGGCCTGCTTGGATTTCCATTGGATAACACACATGGTCGAAAGACATCGGGCGTGATATGAAATCATTTCCCTTAGACAACACACACGGTCGGACGACATCAAGCATGGCATGCGTGCATGTCCCTTTGGTAAAAAACACAATCGGATAACATCAGGCATTCCATCATCTCCCTTGGGCAGCACACACGGTCGGATGATGCCAAGCGTGACATGCCATCATCTCCCTTGGATAACACACTCGATTGAATGAGATTTGGCGGGCATTCCATCATGGCCCTTTGAAAGCATACAAGGTCGGATGATGTCGGGACACGTTGAATGCAACCATTGACATTGGGAAACACACACGTTCGAAAGAGTTGGGCCAAACACCCTTGGGCAACAAACACGATCGGACAATGTTTGGCGTGGCATGACATCATCTCCCTTGGACATAATACACGGTCGGACGACATTGGGCGTCGGAAGTTATAATCACCCTTAGACAGAACACACGATCAGATGATGGCGTGGGTGGCATGTTTGTATGGACTTTTGGCAACACATATGGTGTACGACGTCGGCTGTGGCATGTCATCATCGCCCTTGGGAAGTGCACACGATTAGGCAACGTTGAGCATGACTTGCCATCATCGCCCTTAGGCAACACACAGAGTGGGACTACGTGAGGTGTGTCATGCCATCATCGCTCTTGGACAACACACATGGTCGAACAATGTAGGGCATGGAATGCCATCATCGCCCCTTGATACTATACACAGTCAGAGGATGTTAGGCGTGGCATGTTATCATTTCCCTTGGAAAGAACACATAGTCGGGCAACATCGGGTGTTGCATGCCCGCATGGCTTATGGGCAGCACATACGATCGTACGACGTCGGGCATGAAATGCAATCATAGACATTGAGAAGCAGCAATGATCGGACGACGTCATGCCTGACATGTTATCATCACCCTTAGGCAGTAATCACGTTAGGAAGACATTAGGCGTGGCATGCCATCATCTCCTTTGGACACCATATACGATCGGAAGACATTAGGTGTGGCATGTTATCATTGCCCTTAGACAGAACACACGATCGGACGATGTCGGGCACGGCATGCCGGCATGGCCATTGGGCATAATACACGGTTGGAAAACGTCGCCGTGGCATGCCATCATCGCCCTTGGGCAACATACACTATCAAACGAAAAAGGGCGTGGAATGCCATCATAATCCTTGGACAACATACACGGTCGGACTAGGTCGGGCATGCCATGTTATCATCGACCTTGGTAAGCCCACATGGTCGGAAGACATCAAGCGTGAAATGTGTGCATGGGCCTTAGACACAACACACGGTCACACGACATCGGGTGCGGCATGCCATCATAGCCCTTGGGTTGCACACACAATTGGATGACATCTGGAGTGAAATTGCATCGCCCTTAGCCGCACACACGCACGGAATATATTAAGCATGGCATGCCAACATGGACCTTAGGAAGCACACACAGTCGGACGACATCGGGCGTGGTATGCCATCATCAGCCTTGTACAACAGACATGGGCGGACAACAACCGGCATTACATGCCATCATCACCCTTGGGCAGTACCAACTGTCAGACTACGTCAGGTGTGGCATGCCTGCATGGGCCTTAGGAAGCACATTGGGCGGACTTTATCGGGCATGACATGCCATCATCTCCCTTAAATAGCACACACGCTCGGACTATGTCGGATTTGGCATGCCATCAACTCCCTTCGACAGCACACACGATGCGATGACATTTTGCATGTCAAGAGATCATCACCCTTGAACGCACACACGATCGGACGACGTCGGGCGTGGAATGTCCACATGGGCCTTGGGTAGCACACACGATCAGACGACTTTGGGCGTCGCATGGAATCATTGTCCTTGGGCAGCACACACCATCAGACTACCTTAGGCATGGATTGCTATCATCACCCTTGGGAAACACAGATAATTGGCCGATGTTGAGTGTGGCATGCCATCATCACCCTTGGAGGGTAGACTCGGTCGCACTACGTCGAGTGTGCCATGTTATCATCGCTCTTGGTCACCATGCACGGTCAGACAACGTCAAATGTTGCAATCTCCGTATAGAATATTATTATTGCCCTTTGGGAGCACACATACGCGGAAAATATCGAGCATGGAATGACATCATCTCCCTTGAACAGCACATATGGTCGAACGATAGCGGGCGTGGTATGCCATCATCGCCGTTGGACAACACACACGGTCGGACGACGTTGGGCTTGACAAGCGTGCATGTCCCTTAGGCAGCACATATGGTTTGACGACGTCGGGCGTGGAATGCAATTATCTCACTTGGACAACATACACAGTCGGACGATGTCAGGTTTGGCATGTTATCATCTCCCTTGTACAGAATACACGGTCGGACGATGTCGAGTGTGGCATGAGATCTTCTCCCTTGCACAGCACACATGGTCGAATGATGTCGGGCGTGGTATGTCATCGTCGCCCTTTGTCAAAACACACAGTCGGACGACGTCGGTGTGGCATGACTGCATTTCTCTTAGGCAGTACATACGGTCGAACGACAGAGGGCGTGGAGTGCAATCACCGTACTTGTAAAGCATACACACTCGGATGACTTTAGCTGTGACATGTTCTCATTGCCATTGGAATCAACTCATGGTCGGACGATGTCGAATGCAATCATAGCCCTTGGACAGCGAAAACGATTGGACTACGTCTGTCATGGAATCCCATCATCGCCTTACTGCAGCACACACAGTAGGACAACATCGGGCATGACATGCCATCATTGACCTTGGACTACACAAATTGTACGACGATGTCCGGTGTTGCATGCCCGCATGGGCATGGGCAGCAAAAATAGTCGAACAACATTGGACGTGATATGCCATCATCGATCTTGAGCAGAACACAAAGTCGGATGACGTCGGTCTTGTCATGACTTTTTTGTCCTCGGGATGTACACACGGTCGGATAACATCGAGCATTGCATGCCACAATCGCCCTTGGGTTGCACTGGCAGTTGGACGAAATCGGGTGTGGCATGCCATCATTGCCCTCGGAAAGCACACACGGTCGGACGACATCGGGCGTTGCATGTCATCATCGCCATTTGACAACAATCATGGTAAGAAGATATGGGCGTTGCATAATATAATCATCGTTGGAAAGAATAGACAGTCGTACGATGTAGCTAGTGGCATGCCATCATGGCCCTTGGGCAATACACATGATCAGACGACGTCCGTGTGGCATGCCATCAACGCCCTAGGGCAGCACACACGGTGAGATTATGTCGAATATGGAATTCCATCATCACCCTTGGACAACATAAATGTTCGGACTACGTTGTGCGTGCCATGTTATCATCGCCCTGTCTTTTGAGCAACACACACGGTCGCACAATGTCGGGCGTAGCATGTCATCATAGCGCTTGGGCAGCGCACACGTTCGGACGACGTTGGGCATGACATGTCATCATCTCCCTTGGGTAGAACAACAATTAGACTACATCGGGCGTGGCATGCCCACATTGACGTTGGGCAGCACACACAGTCAGACAAATTTGAGCGTGGCATTCCATCATCTCCCTTGTGCAGCAGTTACGGTCGGTCTACGTCGAGTGTGGCATGCCAACATGGCCCTTGGACAGAACACTGGGCGGACAACATCGGGCGTGGCATGTCATAATCTCCCTTGGACAACACACACAGTCGAATGACATTGGGCATGGTCTGCCATCATTGCCTTAGGACATCATTGACGGTCGGACGACGTCGGGAGTGGCATGTTATAATCGCCCTTGAGCAGAGCACACAATCGGATGACGTCGGGCGTGACATGACATCATTGCCCTTAGGCAACATACATGGTGAGAATACTTCACGTGTGGCTTACACACATGGTCCTTGGGCAGCACACACGGCCGGACGACATCAAGTGTCGCATTCCATCATTGCCCTTGGGCAGCAAACGCAGTAGGACAACGTCTAGCTTTGCATGCCTTCATTGCCCTTGGGCAGCACACACAATTGGAACACATCAGGCGTGGCATACCATCATCTCCCTTGAAAGAATACATAGTCGGACGACATCTGGCGTGGCATGTTATCATTACCCTTAGGCAGCACACTGAATCGGACAACATAGGGCATGGCATTCTCGCATGTCCCTTGGGCAGTACACACGGTCGTTTGACCTAGGGTGTGGCATGCCACCATCTCCCTTGAATAGAACACCCGGTCTGACAACATTCTTCTTGACATAAAAGTTCATATGCAATATATTTACCAAATTATGAGTCCGGGTCGATCCCACAGAGAAAATGGAAGAATATTATCAATAGAAAATATATAAATTGATAGTCGTTAAATAAAAATGTGCGATTTTAAATTGAAATAAAAATAAAAGAAATAAAAATTTCTTTAAAATAAGTATTTATTAATATCCAAGTTAATAAAAATAACTAGCAATGTGTTCCATATAAGCTCATAACGTGGTAATCCTAGTAATAGCAATTCTTCTCTAGTGTTATGCATGCAAAGTTATAAGTTATGTATCGCTTAATCTTTTGTCCGGCATCTGGAGAATTTCACCCTTTGTTTTTATTCGGCTACATTTGTATAATTTACAAAACCTGACCTTTACCTCATATTAAGCATCATATTCAATAGATATTTAAATTACATCTTCACACCAATTGAGTTAATTATAAAAAGTTAAAAAAATTGCTAAATTATATTTTTATTGATCCCGAATACAAATAAATAATAAAGGACAAGAAAGAATAAACCACAATTCTCCGGCCTCCACGACGGCTCATACAAAGCACCAAAGCTAGAAAAATTTATATTATATCTTGTATCTTCTTTCATAGCTTCCTAAATAATAATTTTATATGCCTTATTTATAGATGGAGAAAATCCTAATTAAAATAATTGAGTCCAAACAAATTGGGAATCCAAAACCAAAAAGAATTTGACAGCTTTTTTTCCTTTTTTTCCGCGTATCGTGCCACGCGAATGGACTGGACACTGCATTAAGGGAATGCCACGTGGCAGGCTACAACATATTCAAATTGTTTTGCAATTCGCATCAGCAATATGCACTTATATATTAATATATTATTTTATTCACTTTAATCCATTGAATTGTCTGCATAATTTCCTTCTTCTACAATCCATTTTATCATCGCTCTTGGACATTACACACAATCGGACCACGTCTGGCGTGTCATGCCTGCCTTGCTCTTCGAAAGCAGACACAGTCGGATAACGTCGGGTGTTGCATGCCATCATCACCATTGGACAGCATATACGGTAGGACAATTTCGGGCATGGCACACTATCATGTCCCTTGGAAAGCATACGAGTTCGGACAACTTCGGTGTGGAATGCCATCATCTTCCTTGTGCGGCACACACATTCAGATGACTCGGGCGTTGCATGTCAGCATCTTCCTTGGGAAACACGCATGGTCAGACGACGTTGGTCATGGCATGACATTGTTGCCCTTGGAAAGCATATATGGTCGGACGCTGTGGGGCGTGCAACATTATCATTGACCTCGGTCAGTACACACGGTAGGACTACATCAAGCGTGACATTCACTCATGGCCCTTGGGAAACACAAACGGTAGCACCACGTCACGCATGGCATGCCATCACATCTCGTTGATGACACACACGATCAGACGACATCGGGCGTGACATTCCGCTATCATCCTTGGGCAGCACATAGAGTTAGACGACATCGTTTATGGCATGCCGACATCATTTTGGGCAGAACATACGGTCAGAAAACGTCAGGCATAGCATGCCACATGGCCCATGGGCAGCACACACGGTCAGATGATGTTGGGCGTGTCATACTATCAATGCCTTTGGACAGCACATACGGACGCACTACGTTTGGCGTTTGATACAATCATCTCCCTTGGACAAAACACAAAGATTGACAATGTCAATTATGTCTTGTCATCATCGCCCTTGGATAGCACACACAATCAGACGACTTCGGGCATGACATACAATCATCGCCCTAGTACAGTATAGACGGTCATACGACATGGGCATGGAATATTATCATCTCCCTTGGACAACATACACAGTCGGATGACCTTGTATGTGGCATGCCCGCATTGTACTTTGAAAGCACACAAGGTGGACGACGTCGGGCGTGGAATGCCATCATCGCCCTTAGGTAGCACACACGGTAAAACAACATCTATAATGGCATACCATCAGCGCCCTTGTGCAGCACACACGGTAGAACAACATCGGGCGTTAGATGCCATTATTTCACTTCTGTAGCACACACGGTCAAACTACGTCGGGGGTGGCATGCCATATCGCCCTTAGACAACACACATGGTCGAATGACGTCGGGCGTTTAATGCCATCATTGCCTTTTGACAACACACACGAACGAATGACATCTTACGTGGGATGCCATCATCGCTCTTGGAAAAAACTCATGGTCGAACAACGTCAAGCATTGCATGGAAGCATGTTCCTTGGGGAGCAGACACGATCAGATGACGTCATGTAAGGCTTGCAATCATCGCCCTTTGACATCACACACGATCGAACTATGTTGGGCAAAGCATGCCATCATCACACTTGGGAAGAACATATGGTCAGTCGATGTTAGGCTTGGCATGCCATCATCGCCCTTTGAAAGCACACATGGTCACACGACGTCAGGCATGGAATGACATCATCACCCTTCAAAGGGATACATGGTCGGACGACGTTGGCCATTCCATGTTATCATCGCCCTTGGAAAACACACACGATCGGACCACATCGAGTGTGGCATGCTCACATGACCCGTTTGTGGCACACACGGTCGGACAATGTCAAACATGGAGTGCAAGAATCGCCCTTGGATAGCATACATGGTGAGATGACATCAGGAGTGGCAACTAATCATCTACCTTGGATAGAACACACGATAAGATGATATCGGCATGGCTTTCCATAATTGCCCTTGGGTAGCACTCACGATCGGACTGCGTCGGGCGTGAAATTCCAGCATCACCGTTGGACAGCATACACGTTCGAACAACATTTGGTGTGCCATAATATCATCTCCATTGGTCAACATACACACATGACGATATTATGCATGGCATTCCTACATGTCCCTTGGGCAACATAGACGGTCGCATGACGTCAGGCATGGAATTCAATCATTGCTCTTAGGCAGCACACACGGTCGGACGACGTTGAGCATAACATGCCTTCATCGCCCTTGGGCAGTACACATGGTTTGACGACATCAAGCGTGACATGATGTGATCGCCCTTGGGCAGCACACACGGTCGGAGTACATCGGGCGTAGCATGCCACATGAAAATTTGGTAGCACACACAGTCAGATGACGTCGGGTGTGGCATACCATCATCGCCCTTAGGAAGCACACATAATCATACGACGTCAGGCATTACTTTCAACCATTTCCCATGGGCAGCACACATGGTTGGACTAGTCAGGCGTGGCATGCCATTATCACCCTTGGATAGCACTTACAGTTGGACGACATCGGGCATGGCATGTTATTACCTATTTGGACAACTCACATGGATGAACGCCATCGAGCATGGCATGCCATCATAACCCTTAAACAACACATACGGTAGAGACATCGAGTGTGGCATTCCCACATGTCCCTAGGGCTATACAAAGGGTCGGACTACATCGGGCATGGTATGCAATTATCTCTATTTGGAAGCCACATGGTCGGACTACGTCAAGCGTTGCATTCAATCATCGCCCTTGGATAGCACACACGATCGAACTATGTTGTGCATGGCATGCTATCATCTCCATTGGGCAACACACACGATCGGACGACATTGGGCATTACATGCAATCATCACCCTTGGACACCACACACGGTCGGACAATGTCGAGACGCACACATGATCGGAACACATCAGGCCTGGCAAGCCTATATGGACCTTGGGCAGCTCACACTGCCAGATGATGTTGGGCGGTACATTCTATCATTGCCCTCAGGAAGCACACATGATGGAACTATGTAAAGCTTGGCATGCCATCATCGCCCTTGGATAGTAATTACAGTTGGACAACAATGGGGATGGCATGTCATTACCCATTTGGACAACACACACAAACGAATGATGTCGAGCGTGGCAAACCAGCATCACCCTTAAACTGCACATACGATTGGAAGACATCACGCGTGGCATTCCCACTTGGACCTTGGGCAATACACATGGTCAGACTACATCCGGCGTGGTATGCCAATCATATCCATTGGGAAGAACACACGGTCGGACTACGTCGAGCGTTGCATGCGATAAACTCCCTTGGATGGAACACACGATCGGACTACGTCAGACATGTCATGGCATCATCGCCCTTTGGCATTACACACGATTGGATGACATCGGGTATTGCATGCCATAATCTCCCTTGGAAAGTATACACAGTCGGATGACATCGGGCGTGGAATGTTATCATCGCCCTTGGATAGCACACACGAATAGACCATATAGGGCGCAGCTTGCCGACATGGCCCTTGAGCAGCATACACAGTCGGTCGACATTAGGCGTAGCATGGCAGCATGGCCTTTGGCCAAAAAACACGGTCGTAGGGCATCATATACGGTGAGATGATGTCGAATATGGAATGTCATCATCACCCTTGGACAACATACACGTTCGTACTACGTCGGGCGTGCCATGTCATTATTGACCTATAATTTGAGCAACACACACGATCCCACAATGTAGGGCATGGCATATCATCATAGCGCTTGGGCAGCGCACATGATCAAACGACGTTGGGCATGACGTGCCATCATCTCCCTTGGGTAGCACAACAATAAGACTACATCGGGCGTGGAATGCCCACATTGACGTTGCATAGAACACACAGTCAGACAATTTTGGGCGTGGCATTCAACCATTACCCTTGTGCAGCATTTACGGTCAGACTACGTTGAGTGTGGCATGCCAACATGGCTGTTGGATAGAACACAGGGAGGACTACATCGGGCGAGGCATGTCATAATCTCCATGGGACAACACACATGGTCGAATGACATTGCGCATGGTCTACCATCATTGCTCTAGGACATCGTAGATGGTCGGACGATGTCGGGAGTGGCATGTTATCATCTCCCTGTAGCAGAGCACACAGTCGGATGACATCGGGCGTGACATTACATCATAGCCCTTGGGCAACATACATGGTCAGAATAATTCACGTGTGGCATACCCACATGGTCCTTGGGCAGCACACACGGTCGATGACTTAAAGGTTCGCATGCCATCATCGCCCTTTGGCAGCAAACGCAGTCGCACAACGTCGAGCGTTGCATGCCTTTATTGCCCTTGGGCAGCACACACGGTTGCAATACATCAGGCGTGGCATACCATCATTGCCCTTGAAAGCATACATAGTCAGATGACATCAGGCGTGGCATGTTATCATTGCCCTTAGGCAGCATATTGAATCGAACAACAAAGGGAGTGGCATTCTCACATGGCCCTTGGGCAGTATACACGATCGGTTGACATAGGGGGTGGCATGCCATCATCTCCCTTGAATAGAACACCCAGTCAGACAACATCGGGTGTCATATGCCATGATAGCCCTTGGGTAGCACGCCTGGTTGGATGAAGGCGGGTGTCGCATGACTTCGTCTCCCTTGGACAATGATAATGTTCTAAAATTCTTCTTGACATAAACGATCATATGCAATATATTTACCAAATTATGAGTCGGAGTCGATCCCACAGTGAATATGGAAGAATATTATCAATAGAAAAAAATAATTTGATAGTCGTTAAATAAATATGGGCGATTTTAAATTGAAATAAAAATAAAAGAAATAAAAATTTCTTAAAAATAAGTATTTATTAATATCCAAGTTAATAAAAATAACTAGCAACATGTTCTCTATAAGCTCATAACGCTGTAATCCTAGTAATAGCAATTCTTCTGTAGTGTTACACATGCAAAGTTATAAGTTATGTATATCTAAATCCTTGGTTCAGCATCTGGAGAATTTCACCCTGTATTTTTATTCGGCTACATTTGTGTAATTTACAAAACCTTACCTTTACCCCTTATTAAGCATCATATTCAATGTATAGCTAAATTACAACTTCACACAAATTGAGTTAATTATAAAAAGTTAAAAAAATTGTGAAATTATATTTTTATTGATCCCGAATACAAATAAATAATAATGGACAAGAAAGAATAAACTACAATTCTCCGGACTCCACGACGGCTCATACAAAGCACCAAAGCTAGAAATAATTTATATTATGTCTTGTATCTTCTTTCATGGTTTCCTAAACAATAACTTTTTATTTATAGATGTCGAAAATCCTTAATAAAATAATTGAGTCCAAAAAAATTGGGAATCCAAAACCAAAAAGAATTTGAGAGTTTTTTTTCCTTTTTTACCGCATATCGTGCCGCGCGAATGGATTGGACAGTGCATTGAGGGAATGCCACATGGCAGGCTATAACATTTTTAAATTGTTTTCCAATTTGCATCAGCAATATGCACTTATATATTAGTATATTATTTTATTCACTTTAATTTATTAAGTTGTCTGCTTAATTTCCTTCTTCAACCATCCATTTTTAATTTGTTTTAGCTTCAAGTTTCTTCTTTTTTCCACCAACTTAATCCTAAAAACAAAATACAAAATTTTTCACAATCCATAAAATTTATGCTCAAAATAGACATATATTAATAATAAATGTGAGGTAAATAATGATAAAAAATGTGTTTTTGTCCTCACATAAAACAACATACACGATTAGACTACGTCGGGCGCGGCATGCCATCATCGCCCTTGGGCAGCAAACAGAGTCGGACAACATCGAGCATGGCATGCCCTCATCTTCCTTGGACAGCACGCACGGTCGAATAATGTTGGGCGTGGTATTCAATTATTTCCCTTGGTGAAAACACAAAGTCGGACGACGTCGGTGTGGCATGCCTACATGTCCCTTAGGCAGCACATACGGTCGAACGACATAGGGCGTGGCGTGCAATCATCAAACTTGGAAAGCATGCACGATTAGATGATGTTAGGTGAGGCATGTTATCATCGCCCATAGAATAAACACATGGTCGGTCGATGTCGGGCGTGGGATGATATCATCGCCCTTGTGCAACACACACGGTCAGACGACATAGGGTATTAGATGCAATAATTTTCCTTGGGCATCATGCACGGTAAGACTAAGTTGGGCGTGGCATGCAATATCTCCCTTGGATAGCACACACGGTCAAACGATGTCGGGCGTTGCATGCCACCATTGCCTTTTGACAACACACGCAAACGAATGACATCAGATATGGCATGACATCAATTCTCTTGGAAAGCACACATGGTAGAACAACATCGAGCGTTTCATGCCAGCATAGTCCTTGGGTAGAACGCATGGTCGAACGACGTCGAGCATGGCATGAGATCATCGCCCTTTGACAGCGCACACGATCGAACCATGTTGGGCAATGCATGCCATTATCGCACTTGGGCAGAACACATGGTTGGACTACTTGGCATGCCATCATCGCCCTTTGAAAGCATACATGGTCACATGAAGTTTAGTGTTCCATTTTATAATCGCTCTTGGACAGCACACACAATCGGACCACGTCGAGCGCGTCATGCCCGCCTGGCTCTTCGACAGCACACACTATCCAATGACGTCGGGTGTGGCACGCTATCATCACCATTGGACAACTTATACGGTCGGACAACTTCGGGCATGGCACACTATCATGTCCCTTGGACAACATACTAGGTCGGATGACTTCGGTGTGGATTGCCATCATCTCCCTTGTGCAGCACACACAGTTAGATGACGTCGGGCGTTGCATGTCAGCATCGTCCTTGGGAAACATGCATGGTCAGACAATGTTGGTCGTGGCATTACATTATTGCCCTTGGAAAGCATATATGGTCGGACGTAGTCTGGCGTGCCACATTATCATTGCCCTTGGTCAGTACCGACGGTCGGACTACATCAAGCGTGACATTAACTCATGGCCTTTGGGAAACACAAATGGTCGCACGACGTCGCGCATGGCATGCCACCATAGCCCTTGGACGACTCACACGATCAGACGACGTCGGGCATGACATTCCGCTATCGTCCTTGGGCAGCAAATAGAGTTAGACGACGTCGTTTACGGAATGCCGTCATCATATTAGGGTAGCACATACGGTCAGAAAACGTCGGGCATAGCATGCTACATGATCCTTTGGAAGCACACACGGTCAGATGATGATTGGTGTGTCATACTATCAATCCCTTTGGACAGCACATATGGACGGACTACGTTGGGTGTGGGATACAATCATCGCCCTTTGACAAAACACAAAGATTGACAACGTCAAGTATGGCTTGTCATTATCGCCCTTGGAGAGCACACAGAGTCAGAAGACTTCGGGCATGACATACAATCATCGCCCTAGTACAGCATGGACGGTCAGACGATATGGACATGGAATATTATCATCTCCCTTTGACAACATACATGGTCAGATTACCTTGTATGTGCCATGCCCGCATTGCCCTTGGAAAGCACACAAGGTGGACGACGTCGGGCGTGGAATGCCATCATCGCCCATAGGTAGCACATACACTCAAACAATGTCGATAAAGGCATACCATCAACGCCCTTGTGCAGCACACATAGTCGAACAACATCGGGCGTTAGATGCCACCATTTCCCTTCTGTAGCACACACGGTCAAACTACATCGGGGGTGGCATGCCATATCGCCCTTAGACAGCACACACGGTTGGACAACGTCGGGTGTTGCATGCCATCATTGACTTTGGACAAAACACACGAACGAATAAAATCGAACGTGGGATGACATCATCGCTCTTGGAAAACAGTCATGGTCAAACAACGTCGAGTGTTGCATGCCAGCATGTTCCTTTGGTAGAAGACACGGTCGAATGACGTCGAGTATGGCATGCTATCATCGCCCTTGTACATCACACACGATCGAACAACGTTAGGCAAAGCATGTCATCATCGCACTTGGGCAGAATACATGGTCGGTCGATGTTGGGCTTGGCATGTCATAATCGCCCTTTGAAAGCATACATTGTCACACGACGTCGAGCATGCCATGTTATGATCACCCATGGGCAGCACACACGGTCGGACGACATCAGGTGTTTCACATCCGTGTGGCCCTTGGGATGCACACACGATGGACGATGTCGGATGTGGCATGCCATAATCACCCTTGGACAGCGCAGAGAGTTAGACTACGTTGGGCATGACATGCCATCATCGCCCTCGGGCAGCACAAATAGTGGGACTACGTCAGGCGTGGCATGCCATCATCGCTTTTGAGCATGACACACAATAGGACGATGTCGGGCGTAGCGCCCGAGTGTCCCTTGGGAAGCACACATATTCAAATCATGTCGGGCGTGACATGATATAATTCCCCTTGGAAAGCACACATGATCGGACGACGTCCAACATGGCATGTTATCATTGCCCATTGAAACAATACATGGTCGAGCGACGTCGTGTGTGGCACGCCATCATTGCACCTGGGCAGCACACATAGTTTGAAGACGTCGTATGTTGCATGCCATCATCCCCTTGGACAACACACACCGACGGACGACATCGGGCGTGACATGCCATCATCACCCTTGGACTGCACATACCATCATACTAGTCGTAGACTCTCCTTCAAGGTTTTCCATATATACATAGTCTAAGTAAGACACGACGGACCCCATGACGGTCCATCAATGTCACGACGTGCCATCACTAGGCCCGTTGTGTGTCACTGTTACTATAAAAATGTCATATTATTTTAATTTTTTTTTTGTGGTTTTGCTTGTCTTGTTTACCACTACTCGTACTAATATTGATCGTTTATAGGTACTTTATACTATGGCACCCAAACAAGATCGAATCTATGCGTGCGGGTGATCGAAGTCAATCGCCCCGTCTGCCCGTATGGTCATTGGCTCTGATGATGAGCGTGACCCCAAGTACGTGCCCCCAAGCACTTCCACCCCTTCCCGTGCTTCACGTGCAACTAGAGCCACACCCACAAAGGTGGCGTCCGGAGTAGTCACTACCTCCCAGTCTGATGAGGAGCGCACACTGAACGGCACACCTTCATGGTCAGCCACCAACAAAGAAGGAGCATCTGGCTCCTTAGGAGTTTCGTGGTCGGAGGAAGCCTCTGGCTCTGCTAAGGTTTTCGCACCCGCAACCGTTGCAGCATCAGCCTCGTCTGATCAGGCTGACAGTTCGGAATCCACATGAGGATCACCTCCTCATGCCCTCACCCCGGCTACTGACCAGCCCCACCGGTGGTGTGTCGACGGGCAATTTCAAGTCTACTCCGACGCCAAGTTCCTGAACGACAAAGGATGTATGACTCGAACACTCACAATGGAGCGGCGGCTCATTACAAGGAGTCTCTAGACGATGCCTGAGATCCACAATCTCTTCACCAGGCATCGCCTGGAGTGCACAACACGTCCGTTGGGACGTTACAGTTAAGAAATAGTATAAGAGTTCTACGCATCCTAAGTAGCGACTCTCCGATCACAGATTGATAGGCGGGCTGCCCACGCCAAACAAACCCACTGGAGCAAGTTCGAGTACGGGGCGTGCAGGTCAAAATTTCCTTGACTGCCATCCGCCAGTTTCTATACGGCGAGGGTGTTGATGCTACTCGGACCCCTCTTACTGCCGAGTTTGACTACAGATGGCAGCTTGTTAAAGATGGCCAGTTCCTGCGCGAGCCATCACTGAGAGAGACCACCAAGAGGTGAATAGCCCTGCACCATTCAGTGGATGGAGAGGGTGCCTACTGGGTGACCGAGCAAAAGGGGGCAATCAAGAAGGCCAACCTAACTTTCACGGCGAAGTTCTTGTTGCTGATTGTCCGCCGCTGTCTTTCCCCCACAGCCGCTAATAATATCATTACTTGGGATCAATCACTATTGATGGTGGTGATGATAGCTCGGTTAGAGGTGGATTTCACGTGGATTCTAAAGGCAGTCATGCACGAGAGGGCTTTCAAGGTCAGAACTACTTACCATTTCCCGTGCATGATCTTTTCTCTCTTCAGGTTCGCAGGTGTGCCTATATGGCACGTTGATTAGCTCAAGACCCCTATGGGAACTGTTGATGTCGGCTTCATAAGAGAAGTGGCCAATGAGTTGGCTCCACGTAGAGGGCCCCGTCCAGAGCTACCCCCTCTTGCTGACGATCTTGCAGATATGGTAGCCAAAGCTCGCACGGCTATGCAGGCGGCGTCCACTGACACTACCCCAGTCGAGTCTATCCCGGTTAGTAGCACTGCCCCGACCTCCACTCGCACAGCCCCTCTACCCGCGCTGGTCTCGCTTGCTAGGGTCCAATAGTTAGAGGCGCAAATGGCTACACTTATGCATCATATCCAGCCATTGATGCAGAGGTCTATTATCGAGGAAGAAAAGCTCCTGGAGCGCAAAATCGTCCAGTATACAGAGCGAAAAATCACTGAGGTTTACCAGCGCTTGGAAGCCTTTGAGTTGCGGGTGCTAGCCTTGCCAGCCCCTCTGGTGGATGTGTCGACTCCTCAGGCTGCGGTCGACAGTCTTCGCGCAGATATCGACATGGTTTTTAGTCTAGGGTGCCGGAGTCTGAGGCCCCTTCTGTCAAGCCTGCTGAAGACACAGTGTTGGTGGCCCTATTTACCACCTCAGAGATTCCACCACCTCCCCCTCGAGAGCATGCCAAAAGGTGTAAGGGTCGAGCACAAGACGAGGTGAGAGCACGGAAGAAGGAGCGCCGTGAGATGGAGGCTGCAAGGAGAGCCTCACTTGATGAGGAGGCGGCGCAGCAGATGAGAGCAGGAGAGTTAGCGGTTGGGGCGTCTAGCACCTGAACTGTGGACATAGGAAGAGGCACTGCTGATAGTGCGGTTGTTGCTGAGGACACCACTGAGGGTGTCAAGATTGCAGAGGACGTGGGTTCCGGGGAACCAGACCCACCATCTTGCTGATCGACTGTGGTTTGCGCCACAGGTTTTGCTTCACCAACCACTCTAGTATTTATGTTTTTTATGCGTTGGGACAATCGCATTATTTTTGTTGGGGGTGGCGTAAATGAAAAGTGAGTGCTAGGATGAAGTCTGAATAGCCCAATTCACTATCCTCTTTTGGGGTTTTCTTGCCTGTGTTCTTTTTCCTCAAAAGACTGATTACTTTTTCAATTGAACCGACATGTCTATATCTTTTGTACATAGTTTAATTCTAGAGCATGATGGCTAAAATGATATCCTGATAAACTGCAAAATGGTGCACGACTAGGCATAGTAACTGATAATTGTGTTGCTCTAAGCATGACATAGAGGTACACCATTGCATTACCCTAAGTCTTAAATTCGAACCAGCTGTCTGATAATCTGGTAGAGTGATGAGATGTCAAGTTAGCGTGAGGAAGATTTGAATAGTCCAATATGGATACTAAGCTAGATCTTGCCTGGTTAGTCATGCTAAAAGTAAGCTTTAACAGACAATTAGGAAAGGTTCATAGCCCTTATGCAATATAGCCCATTTTTATCCTAAATAAAAGAAAACAAAATCAAAATTTATCCTTCTTTCATCAAAATGATCTGAGTTTAAATAAGACCTTTCTTTTTCACCCCAACTGATATTTTCTGGGAACAATATGTTGTCCCTGGTCCCTCCTTTGACATGTACACCTCAGATTATGCAAAAAGCAAAAGTTGAGGGTAGCTAATGCAGTAAACAACCTTTGTTTTGGCCTTGACCCAACATTGGGTATTGTGTACCTTGACGCATGGCAAAGCCATGAGTTGTGGGTGGCTATTATAAGGAATGCTCTGGAAAGTGGGGTTGAAGGAACAAAAAGAAAGCAAGAACATAAGTAAAGTGACTCAAGAATTAGTTGAAAGAAAAGTAACGAAAAGAAAAATATACAAGAAATACAAGCAAGAAAAGAAGAGTCACTTACACAAATGAGGAAAGAAGAGAAAATAGCAAGGTGAAAGAATATGAGAAACTGGGTGAGGTAAAATCATAGAAAGTGGTAGGTTTAGCCGATATGTCAAGGAGTGCAAAAAAAAATTCAGTAAAGTGTACCTAAATATACCCTACCTGACCTTGAGCCTATGTTACAAGCGAAGAAAGTCCTATCGTGATCCTAAGGGTTCTATTGTAAACTTAAGGTAGTGAAAATAAGGGCAAGCTTATGGCAATAGGTATGAATGAGTGTGAATTTGTTCTGAGAGCGAGTGTTGAAAAGTAATCCTTATACTCAAACTGAATTCATTGTGTGAAAATTGAGGATTTTGTTTCAAAGTGAGGACAGTAGTTGCAATACCGGAAATTGTAGCATCTCGGTGAGATATTAAAGATGATACGTGTTAGTGCATGGTGAGTCTGTGTCATGTTCTGATCCCACATAATTCAAGCCTAATAGTGATAGCATGCATAGATTTGATGAGATTAATCGGGATTGATAGCCAAATGATTATAAAGGATAAAACATGGATACTTTTGTACAAAGATTTTGTATTGAGTCATATTGTGTCGCTTGAGGACAAACAACGAATTTAAGTTGAGGGTGCTGATATACCGTGGTTTCACAGTATTATTAATACTTTTTCATTAAGTTTAGTGTGTGCAAAACCCTTTTTGTACTAATTTTTATATAAGTTTCTCCTTATTTGCTGGAAATATGTTCAAAGATGTATGCGGAGGTTTTTGAGCGAAGAAATGCAGAAAAGACCACCTACGGAGCTTGTGACAGTCTGTCATGCTTGTGATGGTCCGTAGGTGGCAGCATAGTGCAGCTGGTGAAGGAAGATGGGAATGTCTTACCAAGTGTGGGGTTACGGATTCGATGACGGTCCGTCGTGTCTATGACGGTCCATCCTGCAGGTTCGTCATGAAGTTCAAAGAAGTAATCCCAGTACCCATATTCCAAGAGTTTAAGTGTTTTGGAACAAAGACCCTCGACGGACCGCTGTGCCAATGACGGTCCGTCATACTTGCTGTCGAGGGTAATGTAAAGATCAGCAGAAAAAATTTCACAAGTATGGGACGGCTGAATCCATTACGGTCCGTCGTGACCATGACGGTCCGTCGTGACCACGACGATTCGTCGCGAGGTCCGTCGACCCAGCCGCGTTTTGACAGATTTCCAGGAAATAGAGTCCTTGTTTAATTAGCTTTTTATTTTCTATAAATAGTTTGAAAAACCTCATTTTTGAGGTTAGAATCTGGATCATTATTAGACTCTATGTATTAGTGTTACATTTTTCATTATCATTAGACTTTTTTTGAGATTCTTGTTTACTTTAAAATTTTTGCAAGTGATTGTTGGTGATTTTTGGTGATTAATCAAGAAAACTTTCGGATTTTACTCTTTCTCATTGAAGTAAGTACATGAATTCTTATATAATATATTTGAATATGGTGATTATGACTATGGGTAACTAAACTCCATAACTAGGGTTGTGGGAACCATAGGCAAATAATGAGATAAAACCTAACGAAAATAACAATTCTAGAATAGTGTCTTGCATGTATTAATAATTCTTTCGCTTAGAGGTTTTTTTAACGGATGGCCAACGTTAGAACTCGCCTTAATGCTACTTGCCAGACCAAGGAGGTAGATAATAGGAAAAGAATTATCAACATAGATTTAGTGTATACTATCTAATAGGCTAGTATTAATTGGTACGAGGTAATAACTTCGTCAAATATCGAATATGATGCTCAATATAAGGTAAACATAAGGGTTAGGATAGCAACACATGTAGCCGGAACAAGGTGGGAGTGAGATTTACTAGATGCCAGACCAAGGATTTAGAAATACATAACTTATCACTTTGCCTGCAAGATACTAGAAAAGAATTGGTATAGTTAGAATTATGAAGTTATGAACCTGTGGGGAACACGTAAACCCTAGTTACTTTGATTAATTGATTAAACTCCAACATTCAAAGCTGTTAAGTGTCTCTTTCAATTTTGTTAGTTAATTTGATTCATTTAGAAATAGAAACCCCCCTTTTATTGTTTTTGCTTTCCAAGGAAGTAATTGACCGAACAATAGTAATAATAGGTTAAATTTATGTCTAATGTATTTTCTTCGTGGGAACGATCCCAACCTCACTAGTTGGGTTATTTACTTGACACGGCTGCTTTACTTCTTATATGAGAAGTAAGTTTGAGCGTACCAGTAGGTTGACCTAATTACCTTTATTTCGTGTTAATTAGACATCAATTATGTTGATATTGGTATGATCTACTTATGGTGGCGGTGCTATGTTTATTAATGTTCCCTTGTCGGTGTTACTTGATACAATATGATGATCATGGCCTTGTGGGAACTAATAAAAGGATTGTGATTATTTGTGTAATTTTTTTATTAGAAGTATTTGTATATATATCTATATATTTAGTAATGTGAAAGTATGTGTTCTTTCTATGTATGTTAGGAAATCATGTAGACTATGTCTAAGTTCTTCTATGTGTAGTCTTAGGGTTGATGCATGGTTGTTCCTTCTTGACTATATGAGTCTATCAGGGTTATATTGATGATGATATTGTAGAATGTTGGATTACTTAAATATGATAATTGTTATTCCTAAGCGACTGAAGAATTACATGTACTATGTGTTAATGTGAAGTATGTTGTGTCTTTTCTTGGTTGATTTGTGTCCCTTACTTAATGCATGTGTCAATGTGTATATGAGATTCCTTTACTTAGGATGCTAAAGCCTCTTAGTCTTGAATGTATGAATGACATGCACCTTGAATGATGTTCAGAGGGTCTTTTATGTGAAATTTGAACCTAGTGGTATGGTTATGAATGTTGAAGTAGAAAGACGTAACGGTATCCTTAATGTAAAGGAATGATAGACGTAAGGTTGTTTGGCTGGAACGGAAAAAATATCAAACCTTAGGATATTCATGATGAGATTCTTGTCTCCATTGTAAGGTAGAGCTTAGAGGACTTCTTTTATAGGGTAAATGCGATTGGGTTATGAACTTGATATGGAATCCCATTACATGAACTATTAATGAAAATTACTCTATGAAACAAAGGCTAGCACTGAGCGAGTATGGTAAGGGAAGTAGTTCTAGTCAAAGGAAGATATTAGAATACAATGCACGCCCTTCATATTCCTAAACCATGTTCCTACATGGGATGCGTCCAACTTCTACCATTGGCATGTAGAACACCCTTATTGGAGTAGGTTAGAACTCCTGATTCCATGCCTTGCTACAATGGTCTATGTCTGATAATGTCTATTCTCATCAAATGGGATACTTTCCAGCATTAGAGAAGTTCTATGAAGTTTAGGTCGTGGTATGGGACTCTATCTAGAAATTGCACAATAGGCTTTGAATGTGTTAGTTGGAGTCCCTAGGTCTTGTCCAAGATTGTTACTTGAATGTCGTTATGTGATGAAGGAGCCTTGAATGAACTAATGAATTTAATGACTTAAGTTAAGACAATATGTTAAATAAATAAGTACTTATTTTTAACATACTTTCTTAACTTAAGTCATTAGAGATAAGGGTTGTATAGTTAAGGTTTGAAGGGGCAAAGAAATGGTCACTTCTTATCTTACCAAGATAAGTCTTAAGAATGACTTTATTTATGGAAGATGGTTGTTTATGTGAACATAATTCAAAATTAGGTATTCTTAAGGATTACATAGATAATCTTGAGAAGGTCAATCATGAAGGTTATCTACTTGATTTAATTATATATGTCTTTTGATAGCCTTTGGAAGGAGAATGAAACTTTATCTATGTGGTTATGTATTAAATGAGAATGATTATATCTTAGGTAACCAATAGGATCTATTAAGTGTGTGTCTAAGGGATTGAATGGACGGTCCATTCACAACTCACTAAAGTGAACCTTAGAATCACCTTTGGTAGGAGGATCTAATGTTCATATGTTTTATGTCTTGTAAATATATGTTGATCTCATTATGGGTGGTATTAAGAATCATTGAGGTGTGACTATAGAGGGTGTATGGATAGTCTCTCTTTGTCTTACTTATGTGATTCATAGGATAATTTTTAGTGAGGGAATTATATCTAAAAAGGGTGTGCAAAGTGAAGCTAGGGAATTTCACTGTAACAGTGATGTAAGTTCACTGTAATATTTCCTAAAAATGTAACTAATTTTTTAAATCGTTTCTTATTGCCCTTATGTAGCACCCACGATCGGACGACGTTGGCATGGCTTTCCATCATTGCCCTTATGTAGCACTCACGATCGGACTGCGTCAGGCGTGGAATTCAAACATCACTCTTGGACAACATACCCGTTCGAACAACTTCGGGTGTGCCATGTTATCATCCCCCTTGGTCAGCATACACAAATGACGACATTATGCATGGAATTCTCACATGGCCCTAAGGGAACACAGACGGTCTCATGACATCGGGTATGGAATGCCATCATAGCCCTTAGGCAGCACACACAATCGGACAACGTTGAGCATGACATGCCTTCATCGCCCTAGGGAAGCACACACGGTTTGACAACATCTAGAGTGACATGCTGTGATAGCCCTTGGGCAGCACACACGGTCGGACTACATCGAGCGTAGCATGCCACATGACCCTTGGGTAGCACACACAGTCAGATCACGCCGCGTGTGTTATTCTATCATCGCCTTTGAACAGCACATAAGGATAGACAACGTCGGGCGTGGCATGCCATCATCGCCCTTGGATAGAACTTACAATTGGACGACATCAGGAATGGTATGTTATTACCCATTTGGACAACTCACATGGATGAACGACATCGAGCGTGGAATGCCATCATAACCCTTAAAATGCACTTACGATTGGATGACATGGAGTGTGGCATTCCCACATCTCCCTTGGGCAACCCAAAGGGTCGGACTACATCGGGCATGTTATGCCATCATCTCTATTTGGAAGCACACACGGTTTGACTATGTCGAGCGTTGCATGCCATCATCTCCCTTGGATAGCACATACAATCGAACTATGTTGGGCATGGCATGCTATAATCGCCCTTGGGTAACACACATGATCGAACGACTTTGGGAATTGCATGCAATCATCGCCCTTGGACACCACACACGGTCGGACAACGTCAAGCCGCACATAGGATAAGAACACATCAGGCCTGGTAAGCCTATATGGACCTTAGGCAGCACACACTGCCAGATGACGTTGGGCATTATATTCTATCATTTCCCTTAGGAAGCACACATGGTCAAACAATGTCAAGCTAGGCATGCCATCATCGCCCTTGGATAGTTCTTACAGGTTGACGACATCAGGGATGGTATGCCATCACCCATTTGGACAACACACACGGACGAATGATGTCGAGCGTGGCATACCATCATCACCCTTAAACTGCACATACAATTGGACGACATCAAGGGTGTCATTCCCACTTGGACCTTGGGCAATACACATAGTCAGACTACCTCAGGCATGGTATGCCAATCATATCCATTGGGCAGAATAAATGGTAGTACTACGTCGAGCGTTGCATGCTATCAACTCCCTTGGATAGAACACACAATCGGACTATGTCGGGCATGGCATGGCATCATCGGCCTTGGGCATTACACACGATTGGAAGACGTCGGGCATTGCATGCCATAATCTCCCTTGGAAAGTATACACGGTCGGATGACATCGGGCGTGGAATGTTATCATCGCACTTGGACAGCACACACGATAAGACCATGTCGAGCGTAACATTCCGACATGGCCCTTGGGTATCATACACGGTCGGTCGACATTAAGCGTGGCATGCCAGCATGGCCCTTGGCCAAAACACACGGTCGTACAACATCGATCGTGGCATGCCAACACAACCCTTGGGCAATACACATGATCCGAAGACGTCAGGCGTGACATGAAATCATCGCCCTTGGATAGTATACACGATTGGACAACATCAGGCGTGGAATATTATCATCTATCTTGGACACCACTAATGGTCGAACGACGTCGCGCGTTGCATCCTTGTATGGCCTTTCCGCAACACGCACAGTGGAAAATGTTGGTTGTGTCATGCCATCATCGACCTTGTGCAGCGTACACGGTCATACGATGTTTGTCATGACATGCCATAATCTCCTAGGGAAGCACAAAGAGTGGGACTACATCAATGGTGGCATGCCATAATCTCTCTTTGACATCACACATGGTCAGATGATGTCAGGCATGGCATGCCATTATCGCCCTTTGACACTATACACGGTCGATCAACGTTGAGCATGGCATGTTATCATTGCCTTGGAAAGAACACACGGTTGGGCGTCGTTAGGTGTGGCCTGCCCACATAGCCATTGGAAAACACACATGGGCGAAAGACATCGGGCGTGATATGATATCATTTTCCTTAGACAGCACACACGATCAGATGACGTCGGGCGTGGCATGCCCACATGGACCTTTTTTAAAACACACGATCGGATAACATCAGGCGCTGCATGCTATCATCGCCCTTGGGCATTACACACGGTCGAATGATGCCGAGCGTGACATGCAATCATCTCCCTTTGATAGCACACACGATTGGATGACTTTTGGTGGGCATTCTATCATTTACCTTTTAAAGCATACACGGTCGTACGATGTCGGGCGTGACATGTTATCATTGCCCTTAGACAGCACATACGATCCGACCACGTCGGATGTGGAATGCCCGCATATCTCTTAGGCAACACAAATGGTCGGATGACGTCAGGCGTGGAATGCAATTATTGCCATCGGGAAACACACACAGTCGAAAGAGTTGGGCCAAACACCCTTGGGCAGCAAACACGGTCAGACAACGTTTGGCGTGGTATTCCATCATCTCCCTTCGACAGCATACACAGTCGGACTACATTGGGCGTAGGATGTTATCATCACCCTTAGACAGAACACACGATCAAATGATGGCGTGGGTGACATGCTTGTATGGACTTTGGGAAACACACATGGTGTACGACGTCGAATGTGGCACGCCATCATTGCCCTTGGGAAGCACACACGGTTAGACGACGTTGGGAATGACTTTCCATCATCGCCATTAGGCAACACACAGAGTGGGACTACGTTAGGCGTGTCATGTCATCATCGCTCTTGGACAACAAACATGGTCAGACAATGTCGGGCATGGCATGGAATTAAAGCCCTTTGATACTATACATTGTCAGACGACGTCAGACGTGGAATGTTATGATTGCCCTTTGAAAGAACACACAGTCGGGCAACGTCGGGTGTAGCATGCCTGCATGGCTTATGGGCAGAACATACGATCGGATGACGTCGGACATGGAATGCAATCATAGCCATCGAGAAGCAAAAATGATCGGACTATGTCATGCCTGACCTGTTATCATCGCCCTTGGGCAGTAATCACGGTAGGAAGACATTGGGCGTGGCATGCCATCATCTCCTTTGGACAGCATACACGATTGGAATACATTAGGTGTAGCATGTTATCATCGCCCTTAGACAGAACACACGATCGGACGATGTCGGGCACGGCATTCCGGCATGGCCATTGGGCAATACACCCGGTTGGACAACGTCGCAGTGGCATGCCATCAACGCCCTTGGGCAACATACACGGTCGAACGACATCGGGCGCGGAATACCATCATAACCCTTCGAAGACATACACGGTCTTACTAGGTCGGGCATGCCATATTATCATCGCCCTTGGTAAGCACACATGGTCGGAAGACATCAAGCATGAAGTGTGTGCATGGGCCTTAGACACAACACACGGTCGCAAGACGTCGTGTGCGGTATGCCATCAGAGCCCTTGGGTAGCACACACTATTGGATTACATCTGGAGTGAAATTGCATCATCGCCCTTAGCCTCACACACGCTTGGAATATATCAAGCATGGCATGAAAACATGGACCTTTTGAAGAACACACAGTTGGACGACATCGCACACAATCGGACTACGTTAGGCCTGCAATGCTATCATCACCCTTGGGAAACACACATAATCGGACGATATATAGTGTGGCATGCCATCATCACCCTTGGAGAGTAGACACGGTCGTACTACGTCGAGTGTGCCATGTTATCATCACTCTTGGTCAGCATACACGGTCGTACAACGTCAAATGTTGCAATCTTCGTATAGAATGTTATCATTGCACTTTGGCAGCATACACTTTCGGAAAACATCGAGCATGGCATGCTATCATCTCCCTAGGACCGCACACACGGTCGAACGATAGTGGGCGTGGTATGCCCTCATATCCCTTGGACTACACACACGCTCATACAACATTGGTCTTGACAATCCTGCATGTCCCTTAGGCAGCACATACGGTTTGACGATGTCGGGCATGGAATGCAATCATCGCACTTGAAAAAAAATACACGGTTGGACGATGTCAGGTGTGACATGTTATCATCGCCTTTGTACAAAACACACGGTCGGACGATGTCGAGTGTGCTACGACATCATCTCCCTTGGACAGCACACACGGTCGAATGATGTCGGGTGTTGTATGCCATTGTCGCCCTTAGTCAAAACTCATAGTCGGACGACGTCGGTGTGGCATGCCTGCATGTCCCTCGGGCAGCACATACGGTCGGACGACATAGTAGGTTGCGTGCAATCATCGTACTTGTAAATCATACATGGTCGGATGACATTAGGGTTGGCATGTTCTCATCGCCCTTGGAATCAACACATGGTTCGGACGATGTCGAATGCCATTATAGCCCTTAGACAACGAAAACGATTGGAATACGTATGTCTTGGAATACAATTATCGCCTTATGGAAGGACACACAGTAGGAAAACATCGGGCATGACATGCCATCATTGACCTTTGAATGCACACATTATCAAACGATGTCAGGTGTTGCATGCCCGCATGGGCATGGGAAGCAAAAACAGTCGGATGACGTTGGGCGTGATATGCCATCATTGATCTTGATCAAAACAAAAAGTCGGATGACGTCGGGATTGGCATGCTCTTTTTTTCCTTTGGTTGTACACACGGTTGGATGAAATCGAGTATTTCATGCCACTATCGCTCTTGGGTTGCACTGGAAGTCGGACGAAATCGGGCGTGGCATGCCATCATTGCCCTCGGAAAGCACACACGATTAGACTACATTGGGCGTTTCATGTCATCATCGCCCTTTGACAACAAACATAGTAAAAGATGTGGGGCATTGCATAATATCATCGTCGTTAGAAAGAATAGACGGTCGTACGATGTCGCGAGTGGCATGCTCTCATGGCCCTTGGGCAGCACACATGTTCAGACGACATTCGCGTGGCATGCCATCATCGCCCTAGGGCAGCACACACGGTGAGATGATGTCAAATGTGGAATGCCATCATTACCCTTGGACAACGTACATGTTCGGACTACGTTGGGTGTGCCATGTTATCATCGTTCTATCTTTTGAGCAACACACACGGTCACACAATGTCGGGCGTGGCATATAATCATAGCGCTTGGGCAGCGCACACAATCGGACGACGTTGGGCATGACATGCCATCATCTCCCTTGGGTATCACAATAATTACAATACATCGGGTGTGGCATGCCCACATTGATGTTGGGCAGCACACACAGTCAAACAATTTCGGGCGTGGCATTCCATCATCGCCCTTGGGCAGCGTTTGGGTCGGACTACGTCGAGTGTTGCATGCAAACATGGCCCTTGGACAGAACACAGGGCGGACTACATCGAGCGTGGCATGTGATAATCTCCCTTGGATAACACACACGGTCGAATGACATTGGGCTTGGTCTGCCATCATCGCTCTAGGACAACATAGACGGTCGGACGACGTCAGGATTGGCATGTTATCATCGCCCTTGAGCAGAGCATACAGTCGGATGACGTCGGGCGTGACTTGACATCATATCCCTTTGGCAACATACATGGTCAGAATACTTAACGTGTGGCATACCCACATGGTCCTTTGGCAAAAGACACGGTCGCACGACATCAAGTGTCCCATGCCATCTTCGCCCTTGGGCAGCAAAAGCAGTCGGACAACGTTGAGCGTTGCATGCTTTCATCGCTGTTGGGCACCACACACGTCGGAAGACATCAGGTGTGGCCTTCAATCATAGCCCTTGAAAGCATACATAGTTAGACGACATCGGACGTGGCATGTTATCATTGCCCTTAGGCAGCACACTGAATCAAATAACATCGGGCATGGCATTCACGGATGGCCCTTGGGCTGAACACGCGGTCGGTTGACATAGGGTGTGGGATGCCATCATCTCTCTTGAATAGAACAACCGATCGGACAACATCGAGCGTCATATGCAATCATAGCCCTTGGGCAGCACGCCTAGTCGGATGAAGTTGAGTGTTGCATTCCATCGTCTCCCTTGGACAATGATAATGTTCAAAAATACTTCTTAACATAAACTATCATATGCAATATATTTACAAAATTATGAGTCAGGGTCGATCCTACAGAGAATATCGAAGAATATTATCAATAGAAAATATTTAATTTGATAGTCGTTAAATAAAAATGGGAGATTTTAAAATCAAATTAAAATAAAAGAAATAAAAATGGATTTGAACTAAGTATTTATTAATATCCAAGTTAATAAAAATAACTAGCAATATGTTCCCTATAAGCTCATAACGTGGTAATACTAGTAATATTAATTCTTCTCTAGTGTTATGCATGCAAAGTTATAAGTTATGTATCTCTAAATCCTTGGTCGGGCATCTGGAGAATTTCACCCTACATTTTTATTCGGCTAAATTTGTATAATTTACAAAACCTTACCTTTACTTCATATTAAGCATCATATTTGATGTATAGCTAAATTACAACTTCACACCAATTGAGTTAATTATAAAAAGTTAAAAAAATAGCTAAATTATATTTTTATTGATCACGAATACAAATAAATAATAAAGGACAAGAAATAATAAACCACAATTATCCGGCCTCCATGACGGCTCATACAAAGCACCAAAGGTAGAAAAAATTTATAGTATGTCTTGTATCTTCTTTCATGGCTTCCTAAGTAATAATTTTTATGGCTTATTTATAGATGTAAAAAATCCTAAATAAAATAATTGAGTCTAAACAAATTGGGGATCAAAAACCAAAAAGAATTTGATAGCTTTTTTTTTCCTTTTTTTTCCGCGTGTCGTGCCGCGTAAATGGATTGGAAAGTGCATTGAGGGAATGCCACGTGGCAGGCTACAACATTTTCAAATTGTTTTGCAATTCGCATCAGCAATATGCACTTATTTATTAGTATATTATTATATTCACTTTAACCCATTAAGTTGTCTGCTTAATTTCCTTCTTCAACCATCCATTTTTTATTTGTTTTAGCTTCATGTTTCTTCATTTTTCCACCAATTTAATCATACAAATAAAATACACAATTTATTACAATCCGTAAATTTTATGCTCAAAATAGACATATTAAATAATAAATTTGAGGTAAATAATGAAAAAAATATGTATTTTGGCCTAACATCAAACAACATACACGATCAGACTACGTCAGGCGCAACATGCCATCATCGCCCTTGGGCAGCAAACACTGTCAGACAACGTCGAGCATGGCATGCCCTCATCTCCCTTGGACAGCACACACGGTCGAATGATATCGGGCATGGTATTCCATCGTTGCCCTTGGTCAAAACACCCAGTCGGATGACGTCGGTGTGGCCTGTTATCAACGCCCTTTGAATAAAAACATAGTCGGTCGATGTCGGGTGTGGCATGATACCATCGCCCTTGTGCAACACACACGGTCAGACGACATAGGGCATTAGATGCCATCATTTTTCTTGGGCATCACGCACGGTAAGACTAAGTCAGGCGTGGCATGCAATATCTCCCATGGAAAGAACGCACAGTCGAACGATGTCGGGCGTTGCATGCCAGCATTGCCTTTTGAAAACACACACGAACGAAGGACAACGAATGTTGCATGACATCAATTCTCTTGGAAAGCACACATGGTAGAACAACGTCGAGCGTTGCATGCCAGCATAGTCCTTGGGTTGAAGACAAGGTCGGACGACGTCGAGCGTGGCATGACATTATCACCCTTGGACAGCACACACGATCGAACTACGTCGGACAAAGCATGCCATCATCTCACTTGGGCCGAACACATGGTTGGACTACTTGGAATGCCATCATCGCCCTTTGAAAGCATACATGGTGATACGACCTTTAGTGTTCCATCTTATCATTGCTCTTGGACCACACACACAATCGGACCATGTCAGGCGTGTCATGCCCGCCTAGACAGCATATACGGTCAGACAACTTCGGGCATGGCACGCTATCATGTACTTTAGACAGCAAATGAGGTAGGATGACTTCGGTGTAGAATGCCATCATCTCCCTTGTGCGGCACACAAAGTTAGATGATGTCAGGCGTTGCATGTAAGCATCGTCCTTGGGAAACACGCATGGTAAGACGATGTTGGTCGTGGCATGACATTATTTCCCTTGGAAAACATATATGGTCGGACGTCGTAGGGCGTGCAACATTATCATTGCCCTTGGTCAGTACACACGGTCGGACGACATCAAATGTGACATTCACTCATGGCCCTTGGGCAACAAAACGGTCGCACGACGTCGCGCGTGGCATGCCATCATATTACTTGGACAACACACACGGTCAAATGATATTGGGCGTGGTATTCCATTGTTGCCCTTGGTCAAATTACACGGTCGGATGACGTCGGTGTGGCATGTTATCAACGCCCTTGGAATAAAATCATAGTCGGTCGATGTCGGGCGTGGCATGATACCATCGCCCTTGTGCAACACACACGGTCAGACAACATTGAGAATTAGATGCTGTCATTTTTCTTTAGCATCACACGTGGTCAGACTACGTCCGGCGTGGCATGTAATATCTCACTTGCAAAGCACACACGGTCAAACGATGTCGGGCGTTGCATGCCAGCATTTCTTTTGGACAAACCACACGAACGAAGGACATCCTATGTGGCATGACATCAATTCTCTTAGAAACCACACATGGTAGAACAACGTCGAGTGTTGCATGCCAGCATAGTCCTTGGGTAGAACACACGGTCAGACGACGTCGAGCATGGCATTACATTATCACCCTTGCACAGCACACACGATCGAACTACGTCGGGCAAAGCATGCCATCATCTCACTTGGGCAGAACACATGGTTGGACTACTTGGCATACCATCATCACCCTTTAAAAGCATACATGTTGATACAACCTTTAGTGTTCCATTTTATCGTCGATCTTGGACCACACACATAATTGGACCTCGTCGGGCGTGTCATGCCAGCCTAGACAACATATCCGGTCAGACAACTTCAGGAATGGCACGCTATCATGTACCTTTGACAGCAAATGAGGTCGGATGACTTCGGTGTGGAATGCCATCATCTCCCTTGTGTGGCACACAAAGTTATATGACGTCGGGCGTTGCATGTCAGCATCATCCTTGGGAAACACGCATGGTAAGACGACGTTGGTCATAGCATGACATTATTTCCCTTGGAAAACATATATGGTCGGACACCGTGGGGCGTGCCACATCATCATTGCCCTTGGTCAGTACACACGGTCAGACGACATCAAACGTGACATCCACTCATGGCCCTTGGGAAACACAAACGGTCGCACAACGTCGCGCGTGGCATGCCATCATATCCCTTGGACGACACACACGATCAGACGACGTCGGGCGTGACATTCGGTGATCATTCTAGGGAAGCACACAGAGTTAGAAGACGTTGTTTATGGAATGCCGTCATCGTTTTTAGGTAGCACATACAATCTGACAACGTCGGGCATAGCATGACACATTGCCCTTGGGCAGCACACATGGTCAAATTATGTTGGGCGTGTCATACAATCAATTCTTTTTTGGACAGCACGTATGGACGGACTACGTTGAGCGTGGGATACAATCATCGCCCTTGGAAAAAACACAAAGATTTACAACGTTAAGTATTGCATGTCATCATCACCCTTTATGTGCACACACAATCAGACGACTTCGGGCATGACATACAATCATCGATCTAGTACAATATAGACGGTCAGATGACATGGGCATGGAATGTTATCATCTCCCTAGGACAACATACACGGGTGGATGACATTGTCTGTGGCATGCCTACATTGACCTTGGAAAGCACACAAGTTGGACGACGTCGGGCGTGGAATGCCATCATCACCCTTAGGTAGCACACACGCTCGAACAACGTCGATAATGGCATGCCATCAGCGCCCTTGTGCAGCACACATGGTCGAACAACATCGGGCGTTAGATGCCATCATTTCCCTTTTCTAGCACACACAGTCAAACTACGTCTGGGTGGGCATGCCATCTCTCCCTTAGACAGCACACACTATCGGACGACGTCGGGCGTTGCATGCCATCATTGCCTTTGGACAACACAAACGAATCAATGACATTGAACGTGGCATGATATCATCGCTCTTGGACAACACTCATTGTCTAACAACGTTGAGTGTTGCATGCCAGCATGTTCCTTGGGTAGAAGACACGGGCGGATGACGTCGAGTATAGCATGTCATCATCGCTCTTGGACAGCACACGATCGAACTACGTTGGGCAAAGCATGCCATCATCGCACTTGGGTCGAATACATGGTCGAACGATGTTGGGCTTGGCATGCCATCATCGCCCTTTGAAAGAATACATGGCCACACGACGTCGAGCAGGACATGTTATCATTGCCCTTGGTCAGCACACACGGTCAGACGGCGTCAAGTGTTTCATATCCGTGTGGCCCTTGGGCAGCACACATGATGGACGATATAGGATGTGGCATGTCATCATCACCCTTGGGAAGCGCACAGAGTTGGACGATGTTGGGCATGACATGCCATCATCCCCTTTGAGCAGCACACATGTGGGACTACGTCAGGAGTGGAATGCCATCATCGCCCTTGAGCACAACACATGATAGGACGACGTCGGGTGTGGCATGCCTGAGTGGCCCTTGGGAAACACACATATTCAAATGATGTCGGGCGTTACATGATATCATTGCCCATGTTTAGAACACATGATCGGACGACGTCCGGCATGGTATGTTATCATTGCGTATTGAACAACACGCGGTCGAGCGACGTCGTGTGTGGCACGCCATCATTTCACCTAGGCAGAACATATAATTGGACGACGTCATATGTTGCATGCCACCATCCCCCTTGGACAACACACACGATCGGAAGACATCCAGCATTGAATGCAATCATCGCCCATTGACGCCATACATGGTCAAACGACGTCGAGTGTGACATGTTATCATCGCCCATTGATAGAACACATGGTCGAGAAACATTAGGCGTGTCATGCTTGCATGGGCCTTAAGTAACACTCACGGTCGCACTACATCAGGTGTGACATGCCATCATAGCCATTGGGAAACATACACGATCGAATGACGTTAGGCGTGAAAGGCCATTATCGCCCTTGGGCCGCACACACGATCAGAATACATCGGGCGTCGCATGCCGTCATCATCCTTACGGACACACACGGTCAGATAACGTCGGGCATGACATGCCTTCATACCCCTTGGGCAGCACACACAGCCGGACTACGTCAGGCATGACATGCCCGCATAGACCTTAGTCAGCAGACAGAGCGGAGTACATTGGGTGTGGCATGCCTTAATCTCCCAAGGATAGCATACACTGTCAGACGACATTGGGCATGGAATGTCATCATCGCCCTTTGGTAGAAGACACGGTCGAACGATGTCGAGTGTGGCATGCCATCATCTCCCTTAGGCAGCAAACATGGTCGGACTATGTCGTGTCTGGCCTGCCATCATCTCCGTTGGACAGCACAGATGGTGGGATAACATTGGGCGTTGTATAACATCATCGCCCCTGGAATGCATAGACGGTCGGACGATGTCAGGCATGGTATGCCCGCATGGGGTTTGGGAAGCACACACCATTTGATGACGTCGAGCGTGGCATGCCATCTTCACCCTTTCACAGCACCAAGGATCGGACTATGTCGGTCGGTGCATTTTATCATCTCCCTGGGGAAACACACATGGTCAGACGACATTGGGAGTGGCATGCCATCATCACCCTTAAATAGAATACACGGTCGGACAATGTCGATCCTGCCATGTTATCATCGCCCTTCGCTACCTTACACAGTTGGACTATGTCGAGCGTGAAATTGCCCGCATATCCCTTGGGTAGCACACTCGGGTGAACACCATTGGCACTGACATGCCGTCATCGCCCTTGGGAAGCACACATTTTCAAATGACGTCAGGCATGACATGACGTTATTACCCTTGAGAAGCACACACGTTAGTACTACATCTAGCGTTGCATGCCATCATCTCCCATGGACACACAGTCGGATGACGTCGAGCGTGGCACGAAATCATTGCCCTTGGAAAGCAAAGACGGTAACACAATGTCAGGCGTGGCATGCCATCATCTCCCTTGGACAGCACACTTTTGTCGAACAACGTCAGACGTGGCATACCATCATAATCCTTGGACTGCACACACAGTCGAACGACTCAAGCGTGGAATGTCATCATCGCGCTTGAACAACACGCACAATTGGACAATATCAGGGGTTGCATGCCATCATTTCCTTTGGTCAACATGCACGATCGAACGACGTTGGCCATGGCATAACATTATCGCCCTTGGAATGCATACATGGTGAAACGACGTTGGGCGGTACATTTTATCTTCTCCCATGGAAAACACACATGATCGGACCACATCGAGCGTCCCTACACGACCCTTTGGTAGCACACAAGGTATGACAACGTCAATAATGGAATGCATGAATTGCCCTTGGAAAGCATACATGGTGAGATGACATCGGGAGTGGCAACTAATCATCGCCCTTGGATAGAACACACGATCGGACGACATCGGCATGGCTTTCCATCATTGCCCTTGGGTAACACTCACGATCGGACTGCGTCGCGCATGGAATTCCAGCATCACCCTTGGACAGCATACACGTTCAAACAACTTTGGGTGTGCAATGTTATAATCCCCATTGGTCAGCATACACGAATGATGACATTATGCATGGCATTCCCCCATGGCCCTTGGGCAACACAGACGGTCGCATGACGTCGGGCATGGACTGCAATCATATCCCTTAGGCAGCACACACGGTCGGACGACGTTGAGCACGACATGCCTTCATCGCCCTTGGGAAGCACACACGGTTTGACAACATCTAGCGTGACATGTTGTGATCGCCCATGGGCAGCACACACGGTCGGACTACATCGGGCTTATCATGCCACATGACCCTTGGGTAGCACACACAATCAGATGACGTCGGGTTTGTCATTCTATCATCGCCTTTGGACAACACATAAGGATAGACAACGGCGGGCGTGGCATGCCATCATCGCCCTTGGGAAGAACACATGATCATACAACGTCAGGCATTACTTTCTATCATTGCCTATGGGCAGCACACATGGTCAAACTACGACAGGTGTGGCATGCCATTATCGCCCATGGATTGCACTTACAGTTGGACGACGTCGGGCATGGCATGTTATTACCCATTTCGACAACTCACATGGATGAATGACATCGAGCGTGGAATGCCATCATAACCCCTAAACAACACTTACGATTTGATGACATGGAGTGTGGCATTCCCACATGTCCCTTGGGCAACACAAAAGGTCGGACTACATCGTGCATGTTATGCCATCATCTCTATTTGGAAGCACACACGGTCGGACTTTATCAAGCGTTGCATGCCATAATCGCCCTTGGATAACACACACGATCGAACTATGTTGGGCATTGCTTGCTATCATCGCTCTTGGGCAACACACACGATGGGACGACATTGGGCATTGCATGCAATGATCGCCTTTGGACACCACACACGGTCAGACAATGTGGAGCCGCACACAGGATTGGAACACATCAGGCCTAGCAAGCCTAAACGGACCTTAGGCAGCACACACTGCCAGATGACGTCGGGCGGTAAATTCTATCATTGCCCTTAGGAAGCACACATGGTCAAATAAAGTCGATCTAGGAATGCCATCATCGCTCTTTGATTGTTCTTACAGTTGGACGAAATCGGGGATGGCATTTCATCACCCATTTGGACAACACACACAGACGAACGATGTCAAGCGTGGCATACAATCATCACCCTTAAACTGCACATACAATTGGACGACATCGAGGGTGGCATTTCCACTTGGCCCTTGGGCAATACACACATACTACCTCAGGCGTGGTATGCCAATCATATTCAGTGGGAAGAACACATGGTCGGACTACGTCGAGCCTTGCATGCCATCAACTCCCTTGGGTAGAACACACGATCGGATGACGTCTGGCATGGCATGTTATCATTGCCCATTAACACAACACGCGGTCGAGCGACGTCGTTTGTGCCACGCCGTCATTGCACCTTGGTAGCACATATAGTTTGATGACGTTGTATGTTGCATCCCATCATCCCCCTTGGACAACACACATGATCAGACGACAGCGAGCATTGAATCCAATCATCGCCCTTTGACGCCATACATGGTAAGACGACGTCGAGTGTGACATGTTATCATCGCCCATGAATAGAACACACGGTCGGGCAACATTAGGCGTGTCATACTCGCATGGGCCTTAACCAACACACACGGTCGCACTACGTCAGGTGTGACATGCCATCATAGCCTTTGGGAAACATACACGATCGAACGACGTTGGGCGTGACAGGCCCTTATCTCTCTTGGGCCGCATACACGATCAGAATACATCGGGCATCGCATGCCGTCATCATCCTTGGGAACACACACAGTCAGACGACATCATGGGTGGCATGCAATCATCGCTCTTGGACAGAACACACGGTCGAACGATATTGTCAGGCTTGGCATGCCATTATGTCCCTTTGACACCATACAGGGTCGGACGACGTCGGGCATGACATGTTATCATTGCCATTGCAACACATGTACATGGCCCTTGGGTAAAACACACGGTTGGACAATGTCGGGCTTGATATGCCATCATACCTCTTGGGCAACAAAAACTGTGGGACGACGCCGAGCATGACATGCCATCATTACCCTTTGACATCACACACGACTGAATATCTTTAAGCGTGATCTTTGCCATTTAAAACCATACACGATCAGACAAGGTCGTGCGTGGCATCTTATAATTGCCCTTGGATAGAACATACAATTAGATTATGATCGGTGTGGCATGCCCGCATAGCTCTCTGGTAGCACATATGACTAGATGAAGTCGGGCGTTGAATGCAATCATCACCATCCGAAAGCACACACAGTCGAACAACGTCGGTCCTAACATGTCATCATCGCACTAGGGCAGCAAACACAGTCAGACGACGTTGGGCATGGTTTGCCATCATCTCCATTAAACAACACTCACGGTCGAATGACATCCGGCGTGGAGTGTTATTATCGCCCTTAGACAGAACACACAATCGGATAATGTCTGGCGTGGCATGCGCGCATGGCCCTTGGGTAACACAAACAATCGAATGACATCGGTATGGCATGAATCATCCCCCTTGGACGACACACACGATGGGAGGACATTGAGCATTGAATGACATCATCGCCCTTTAACGCCATACGCGGTCAGACGACATTGAGTGTGACATGTTATCATCGCCCATGTATAGAACACGAGGTCGGGCAACATTAGGCGTGTCATGCTTGCATTGGCCTTAAGTAACACACACGGTCACACTACGTCAGGTGCGACATGACATCATAGCCTTTGGGCAGCATACACGATCGAACGTTGTTGGGCGTGAAACTCCATCATTGCCTTGGGCCGCACACACGATAAGAATACATCAGGTGGTGCATGCCGTCATCATCCTTTGGAACACAAAAAGTTAGACGACATCATGGGTGGCATGCCATCATCACCCTTGGGAAGCACACACGGTCAGATAACGTCAGGCATGACATGCCTTCATAACCCTTGGGCAGCACACACAGCCAGACTACGTCAGGCGTGACATTCTCGTATAGACATTAGTCAGCACACAGGGCGGACTACATTGGGCGTGGCATGCCATAATCTCCCAAGGACAGCATACACGGCCAGACGACATTGGGCATGGCATGTCATCATCTCCCTTGGGTGGAAGACACGGTCGAACGATTTGGATTGTGGCATGCCATAATCTCCATTAGGGAGTACACATGGTGAGACTATGTCGTGTCTGGCATGCCATCATCTTCCTTTAACAGAACACACGGTGGGATGACATTGGGCGTTGCATAACATCATCGCCCTTGGAATGCATAGACAGTCGGACGACATCGGGCATGGCATGCCCGCATGGGGTTTAGGCAGCACACACGGTTTGATGACGTCGAGCGTGGCATGCCATCATCACCCTTGGACAGAACACACGATCGGACTACGTCGGTTGTTGCATGCCATTATATCCCTGGGGAAATACACATGGTCAGACGACGTTGGGAGTGGCGTTCCATCATTGCCCATAGATAGCATAAACGGTCGGACTATGTCGATCGTGCCATGTTATCATCACCCTTGGTCAGCAAACACAGTTGGACAATGTCAAGCGTGGAATTGCCCGCATAGCCCTTGGGTAGCACACACGCGTGAACAACGTTGGCACTAACATGCCGTCATCTCCCTTTGGAAGCACACATTTTCAAACAACGTCGGTCATGACATGACGTTATTGCCCTTTAGAAGCACACACGTTCGTACTACGTCTAGCATTGCATGCAATCATCTCCCATGGATAGAACACACGGTCAGAAGATGTCGAGCGTGGCATGAAATCATTGCCCTTGGAAAGCATAGACAGTTTGACAATGTAAGGTGTGTCATGCCATCACCTCCCTTGGACAGCACACATGGTCGAACGACGTCAGACGTGGAATTCCATCATAGTCCTTGGACTGCACACATGGTCGAACAACGTCAAGCATGGCATGTCATCATCGCGCTTGGACAACACACACGATTGGACAATGTCGGGCGTTGCATGCCATCATCGTCTTTAGGAAACACGCACGGTCGAGCGACGTTGGCCATGGAATGACATCATCACCCTTGGAATGCATACACGGTCGGACGACGTTGGGCGTGCCATGTTATCATCACCCTTGGAAAACACACACGATCGGACCATACGAGCGTGGCATGCTTACACGACCCTTTGGTAGCACACACGGTCGAACAACGTCAAACATGGTATGCAAGAATCGCCCTTTGATAACATACATGGTGAGATGACATTGGGAGTGGCAACTAATCATCGCCCTTATATAGAAAACACGATCGGACAATGTAGGCATGGCTTTCCATAATTGCCCTTGGGTAGCACTCACGATCAGACTGCATCGGGCATGAAATTCGAGCATCACCCTTGGACAGCATACACGTTCGAACAACGTTGGGTGTGCCATGTTATCATCACTATTGGTCAACATACACGAATGACGACATTATGCGTGGCATTACTGCATGGCCCTTGGGCAACAAAGATGGTCGCATGACGTCGGGCATGAAAAATACATCATAGCTCTTAGGCAGCACACACGATCGGACGACGTTGAGCATGACATGCCTTCATCACTCTTGTGCAGCACACACGGTTTGACGACATCGATCATGACATGCTGTGATCGCCCTTGGGCAGCACACACAATTGGACTACATGGGGTGTGGCATGCCATCATCGCCCTTGGGAAGCACAATTGATCATACCACGTTAGGCATTACTTTCTATCAATGCCCACGGGTAGCACACATGGTCGGATTACGTAAGGCGTGGCATCCCTTGGTCAAAACACACAGTCGGATGACATCGGTGTGGTATGCCTGCATGTCTCTTAGGCAGCACATACGGTCGGATGACAGAGGGCGTGGAGTGCAATCACCGTACTTGTAAAGCATACACAGTCGGATGACGTTAGCTGTGGCATGTTTTCATTGCCATTGGAATCAACACATGGTCGGACGATGTCAAATGCAATCATAGCCCTAGTACAGCGAAAACGATTAGACTACGTCTGTCGTGGAATCCCATCATCGCCATACGGCAGCACACACAGTAGGACAACATCGGGCATGAAAAGCCTTCATTGACCTTGGACTACACAAATTGTACGACGATGTCCTGTGTTGCATGCCCGCATGGGCATGGGCAGCAAAAATAGTCGAACGACATTGGGCGTGATATGCCATCATCGATCTTGAGCAGAACACAAAGTCGGATGACGTTGGGCTCGGCATGACTTTTTTGTCCTCGGGATGTACACACAGTCGGATAACATCGAGCATTGCATGCCACAATCGCCTTGGGTTGCACTGGCAGTCGGACGAAATCGGGTGTGGCATGCCATCATTGCCCTCGGAAAGCACACATGGTCGGACGACATCGGGCATTACATGTAATCATCGCCATTTGACAACAAACAAGGTCAGAAGATGTGGGGCGTTGCATAATATAATCGTCGTTGGAAAGAATGGACAGTCGTACGATGTAGCTAGTGGCATGCAATCATGGCCCTTGGGCAACACACATGATCAGACGACGTCCGCGTGGCATGACATCATCGCCCTAGGGCAGCACACACGGTGAGATTATGTCGAATATGGAATTCCATCATCACCCTTGGACAACATAAATATTCGGACTACGTTGGGCGTGCCATGTTATCATCGCCGTGTCTTTTGAGCAACACACACGGTCGCACAATGTCGGGCGTAGCATATCATCATAGCGCTTGGGAAGCGCACACGTTCGGACAACGTTGGGCATGACATGTCATCATCTCCCTTGGGTAGAACAACAATTAGACTACATCGGCCGTGGCATGCCCACATTGACGTTGGGCAGCACACACAGTCAGACATTTTTTGGCGTGGCATTCCATCATCTCCATTGTGCAGAGTTTACAGTCGGACTACGTCGAGTGTGGCATGCCAACATGGCCCTTGGACAAAACACTGGGCGGACTACATCGGGCGTGGCATGTCATAATCTCCCTTGGAAAACACACACGGTCGAATGACATTGGGCATCGTCTGCCATCATTGCCTTAGGACATCATAGACGGCCAGACGACGTCGGGAGTGGCATGTTATAATCGCCCTTGAGCAGAGCACAAAATCGGATGACGTCGGGCGTGACATGACATCATTTCCCTTGGGCAACATACATGGTGAGAATACTTCACGTGTGGCATACACACATGGTCCTTGGGCAGCACACACGGCCGGACGACATCAAGTGTCACATTCCTTCATTGCCCTTGGGCAGCAAACGCAGTCGGACAACGTCTAGCTTTGCATGCCTTCATTGCCCTTGGGCAAAACACACGGTTGGAAGACATCAGGCGTGGCATACCATCATCTCTCTTGAAAGCATACATAGTCGGACGACATCTGGCGTGGCATGTTATCATTTCCCTTAGGCAGCACACTGAATCGGACAACATAGGGCGTGGTATTCTCGCATGGCCCTTGGGCAGTACACACGGTCGTTTGATATAGGGTGTGGCATGCCACCATCTCCCTTGAATAGAACACCCGGTCGGACAACATTCTTCTTAACGTAAAAGATCATATGCATTATATTTACCAAATTATGAGTCGGGGTCGATCCCATAGAGAATATGGAAGAATATTATCAATAGAAAATATATAAATTGATAGTCGTTAAATAAAAATGTGCGATTTTAAATTGAAATAAAAATAAAAGAAATAAAAATATCTTTAAAATAGGTATTTATTAGTATCAAAGTTAATAAAAATAACTAGCAATGTGTTCCCTATAAGCTCATAACACAGTAATCCTAGTAATAGCAATTCTTCTCTAGTGTTATGCATGCAAAGTTATAAGTTATGTATCTCTTAATCTTTGGTCCGACATCTGGAGAATTTCACCCTGTATTTTTATTCGGCTACATTTGTATAATTTACAAAACCTGACCTTTACCTCATATTAGGCATCATATTCAATGGATATTTAAATTAAATCTTCACACCAATTGAGTTAATTATAAAAAGTTAAAAAAATTGCTAAATTATATTTTTATTGATTCTGAATACAAATAAATAATAAAGGACAAGAAAGAATAAACCACAATTGTCCGGCCTCCACGACGGCTCATACAAAGCACCAAAGATAGAAAAAATTTATATTATGTCTTGTATCTTCTTTCATAGCTTCCTAAATAATAATTTTTTATGCCTTATTTATAGATGTAGAAAATCCTACGTAAAATAATTGAGTCCAAAAAAATTGGGAAACCAAAACCAAAAAGAATTTGACAGCTTTTTTCCTTTTTTTCCGCGTATCGTGCCGCGCGAATGGATTGGACAATGCATTGAGGGAATGCCACGTGGAAGGCTACAACATTTTCAAATTGTTTTGCAATTCGCATCAGCAATATGCACTTATATATTAATATATTATTTTATTCACTTTAATCCATTAAGTTGTCTGCTTAATTTCCTTATTCTACCATCCATTTTTAATTCGTTTTAGCATCAAGTTTCATCATTTTTCCACCAATTTAATCCTACAAATAAAATACACAATTTATCACAATCAATAAAATTTATGCTTAAAATAAACATATATAAATAATAAATGTGAGGTAAATAATGATAAAAATGTGTAATTTGGCCTCACATCAAACAACATACACGATCTGACTACGTCGGGCGCGGCATGCCATCATCGCCGCTGGACAGCAAACACAGTCCGACAACATCGAGCATGGCATTCCCTCATCTCCCTTGGACAGCACACACGGTCGAATGATGTCGGGCGTGGTATTCCATCATTGCCCTTGGTCAAAACACACAATCGGGCGACATCGGTATGGCGTGCCTACATGTCCCTTAAGTATAACATACGGTCAAATGACATACGGCGTGTCGTGCAATCATCGTACTTGGAAAGCATGCACGGTCAGTTGATTTTAGGTGTGGCATGTTATCATTGTCCTTGGAATAAACACATGGTCGGTCGATATCGGGCGTGGGATGATATCGTCGCCCTTATGCAACACACACGGTCAGAAGACATAGGGAATTAGATGCCATCATTTTCCTTGGGCATCACGCAAGGTTAGACTACGTCGGGCGTGGCATGCAATATCTACCTTGGACAGCACAGACGGTCAAACGATGTCGGACGTTGCATGCCAGCATTGCCTTTGGCCAACACACACGAACGAATGACATCGGATTTTGCATGACATAAATTCTCTTGGAAAAAACACATGGTAGAACAATGTCAAGCGTTGCATGCCAGCATAGTCCTTAGGTAGAAAACAGGGTCGGACAACGGCGAGCGTGGCATGACATCATCGCCCTTTGACAGCACACACGATCGAACTATGTTGGGCAAAGCATGCCATCATCGCACTTGGGCAGAACACATGGTTGGACTACTTGGCGTGCCATCATCGCCCTTTTAAAGAATACATGGTCACACGACGTTTAGTGATCCATTTTATCATCGCTCTTGGACATTACACACAATCGGACCACGTCGGGCGTGTCATGCCTGCCTTGCTCTTAAACAGCACACACAGTCGGATGACGTCGGGTGTTGCATGCCATCACCACCATTGGACAGCATATACGGTAGGACAACTTCGGGCATGGCACACTATCATGTCCCTAGAAAAGCATACGAGGTCGGACAACTTCGGTGTGGAATGCCATCATCTTCCTTGTGCGGTACACACAGTTAGATGACGCCGGGCGTTGCATGTCAGCAATGTCCTTGGGAAACACGCATGGTCAGACGACGTCGGTTATGGCATGACATTATTAACCTTGGAAAGCATATATGGTCGGACGCTGTGGGGCGTGCAACATTATCATTGAGCTCGGTCAGTACACACGGTCGGACTACATCAAGCGTGACATTCACTCATGGCCCTTGGGAAACGCAAACGGTAGCACGACGTCACGCATGGCATGCCATTATAGCCCGTTGATGACACACACGATCAGACGACGTCGGGCGTGACATTCCACTATCATCCTTGGGCAGCACACTGAGTTAGACGACATCGTTTATGGCATGCCGTCATCGTTTTGGGCAGAACATACGGTCAGATGATGTTGGGCGTGTCATACTATCAATGCCTTTGGACAACACATATGGACGCACTACGTTGGGCGTTTGATACAATCATCTCCCTTGGACAAAACACAAAGATTAACAACGTCAAGTATGTCTTGTCATCATCGCCCTTGGATAGCACACACAATCAGCCGAGTTCGGGCATGACATACAATCATCGCCCTAGTACAGTATAGACGGTTAGACGACATGGGCATGGAATATTATCATCTTCTTTGGACAACATACACAGTCGGATGACCTTGTATGTGGCATGCGCGCATTGTACTTTGAAAGCACACAAGGTGGACGACGTCGAGCGTGGAATGCCATCATCGCCCTTAGGTAGCACACACGGTCAAACAACGTTGATAATGGCATACCATCAGCGCCCTTGTGCAGCACACACGGTAGAACAACATCGGGCGTTAGATGCCATCATTTCCCTTCCGTAGCACACACGGTAAAACTACGTCGGGGGTTGCATGCGATATCGCCCTTAGACAACACACACGGTCGAATGACGTCGGGCGTTGCATGCCATCATTGCCTTTTGACAACACACACGAACGAATGACATCCAACGTGGGATGACATCATCGCTCTTGGAAAACACTCATGGTCGAACAACGTCAAGCGTTGCATGCAAGCATGTTCCTTGGTTAGAAGACACGGTCAGATGACGTCATGTAAGGCTTGCAATCATCGCCCTTGGACATCACACACGATCGAACTATGTTGGGCAAAGCATGCCATCATCGCACATGGGAAGAACACATGGTCATTCGATGTTGGGCTAGGCATGCCATAATCGCCCTTTGAAAGCACACATGGTCACACGACGTCAAGCATGCCATGTTATGGTCGCCCTTGGGCAGCACTCGCGGTCGGACGACGTAAGGTGATTCACATCCGTGAGGCCCTTGGGCAACACACATAGTGGACGATGTCGGATGTGGCATGCCATCATCACCCTTGGGCAGCGCACAGAGTTGGACGACGTTGGGCATGACATGCCTTCATCACCTTTGATACCATACACGGTTGGAAGTTGTTTATCGTGTCATGTTATCACTGCCATTGGATAGAATATACGGTCGGGCTACGTCGGGCGTGGCATGCCCGCATTTCCCTTAGGTAGCACACACGATCAAAAGATTTCGGCCCTGACATGATATCATAGACCTTGGACATCCCACACGGTCGGATTATGTGGGTGTGGCATGCAATCATCGCATTTGAGAAGCACACACAGTCGAATGAAGTGCAGCATGACATGCCATCATCGCAATTGAACACCATACATTATTGGACGAATTTGGGCGTGGCATGCATCATTGCCCTTCGAAAGCATTCACGGTCGGACGACATCGGATGTGGCATTTTATTATTGGCCTTGGAAAACATACACGGTCAGACTATGTTGGGCGAGGCATTCCATCATCAACCTTTGACAGTACACTCGGTTATATAATGTCTGGCGTGGAATGCCATCATCACCCTTGGAGAGTAGAAACGGTCAGGAGATGTGGGGCATGGCATTTTATCATCTCCCTTGGACGTCTTACACGGTCGGACGACATTGGACATTGCTGATCGTATGGCCCTTGGGCAGCACACACGGTGGACGACATCAGGTGTTGCATGCCATCATCACCCTTGGGTAGAGCACACGGTCTGACAACGTTTGACATGCCATGCCATAATCACCCTTGGACAGCACACAAAATGGTACTACGTTAGGCGTGGCGTGCCATCATTACTATTGTACAGCACATACGGTCGGAAGATTTTGGGCATGGCATACCATCATCACCCTTTAACACCATTCACTATCGGACAATGTCACGAGTGGCATGTTATCATTTCCCTTGGACAGAACACATGGTCAGGCGACGTAGGGAGTGGCATGCCTCCATTACCCTTGGGCAGCACACACGATCGAAAGATTTCTGGCGTGACATGATATCATAGCCCTTGGATAGCACACACGGTCGGATAATGTAGAGCGTGGCATGACCGCATGGCCCTTGAGTAACATACATAGTAGGACAACGTCGGGCGTTGCATGCCATCATCGCCCTTAAATAGCACACACGGTCGAACGACATCTAGAGTAACATAACATCATCGCCTTTGGACAACATACGCGATTGGACGACTTTGGGATTGGCATGCCATCATCACCATTTGAAAACATACACGGTAGAACGATATCGGGCATGGCATGTTATCATTAACCTTAGACAGCATATACGATCAGACCATGTCAGGAGTGGAAGTCCCACATGGCCCTTGAGCAACACATACGTTCGTAAGAAGTCGGGCATGGAATGCAATCAACGCCATCGGGAAGCACTCACGGTTAGATTACGATGGGCATAGTCTGTCATCATCGCCCTTGGGCAGCAAACATAGTCCGACAATGTTGGGCGTGGCATACTATCATCTACATTGGAAAACATACATGATCAGACGACATCCGGCGTTCAATGTTATCATCGCCCTCAGACAGAACGAACGGTCAGATGATGTTGGGCGTTGCATGTCCGCATGGCCCTTGGGCATCACACAAGGTCGAACGAAGTCGTCATGGCATGCCATCATCGCCCTTGGACACCATACATGGTCGGACGATGTCAGGCATGGCTTGTTATCATCGCCTTTGAGAAGAACAGACGATAGTATGATGTTGGGCGTGACATGATATCATCGCCCTTGGACAACACACATGATCGGACGACATCGGGCATGGCAGGTTATCATTGCCAGTTGACAGAACACGCAGTCGAGCGACGTCGTGTGTGGCATGACATAATAGCACCTGGGCGGCACATACAGTTTGATGAGGTTGTATGTCGCATGCCATCATCGCTCTTGGACAGCACACACCGACGGACGACGTCGGGCATGTCATGCCATCATCACCCTTGGACAGCACACACGGTCAGACGACGTTGGGCGTTGCATTCCATCATCGCCTTTGGATAGGCGTTGCATGTCATGATCGCCCTTCGGAAGCACACACAGCTGAAGTACGTCGAGGTTAGCATGCCAATATCGCACTTGGACATAGACATGGTCAGGCGACGTGGGGCCTGGGATGTTATTTTTTCCCTAGGACATCACACAAGGTTAGACAACGTCGGGTGTTGCTTCTTGTATGGCCCTTGGGAAGCACACTCGGTGGACGATGTCTGCTGTGGCATGCCATTATCGCCCTTGGGCAGCACATATGGTTGGACGATGTTGGACATGACATGCCATCATCGCCCTTGGGCAGCACACAGATTGGGACTACGTCAGGCGTGGCATTCAATTATTGATCTTGGACAGCACACACGATCGAACGATGTCAGGGATGGAATACCATTATCGCCCTTTGCCTTCATACACGGTCGGACGATGTCGGGCATGGCATGTTATCATTTCCCTTACAACACATGGTCTATGTCCCTTGGGCAAGACACACGGTTGGAGAATGTCGGGCTTTATATGCCATCATAGATCTTGGGCAATACACATGGTGGGACATTACCGAGCGTGACATGCCATCATTTCCCTTGGACAGCACACTCGATTGGACGACTTTGGGCATGATCTATGCCCTATGAAAGCATACATGGTCGGACAAGGTCGTGCGTGGCATCTTATAATTTCCCTTGGATAGCCCATATGATTGGACTACGTATGGTGTGGCATGCCCGCTTGGCCCTTGGGTAGCACATACGACAGGGTGAAGGCGGGTGTGGAATGCAATCACCGCCATAGGGAAGTACTCACGGTCGGACAACGTCGGTCCTAAGCTGTCTTCATAGCACTTGGGCAGCAACCACATTCAGACGATGTTGGGCATGGCATGTCGTCATCGCATTTGGGTAGAAGACACGGTAAAACAATGTCGAGCGTGGCATACAATCATCTCCCGTAGACAGCACACACGGTTAGACTATGTCGTGTCTAGCATGCTATCATCTCCCTTGTACAGCATACACGGTGGGATGACATTGGGCGTTGCATAACATAATCGCCCTTGGAATGCATATACTTTCGGACGCTGTCAGGCGTGGCATGCCATAATATTCCCTTGACTGCAAACACGGTCGAACGACGTCAAGCATGGCATGTCATCATCGCGCTTGGACAACACACACGATTGGACAACGTCGGGGGTTGCATGCCATCATCGCCCCTGGGAAGCACGCACGGTCGGACGATGTTGTCCATGGCATGACATCATCACCCTTGAAAAGCATACATGGTCGGACGAAGTTGGGTGTGCCATGTTATCATCACCCTTGGACAACACACAAGAACGGACCACGTGGGGCGTGGCATGCTTGCACGACCCTTTGGTAGCACACAGTCGGACAACGTCAAACATGTTATCATTGCCCTTAGGCAGCACAATGAATCGGACAACATAGGGCGTGGCATTCTCACATGGCCCTTGGGCAGTACACACGGTCGGTTGACATAGGGGGTGGCATGCTATCATCTACCTTGAATAGAACACCCGGTCGGACAACATCGGGCGTCATATGCCATGATAGCCCTTAGGCAGCACGCCTGGTCGGATGAAGGCGAGTGTCGCATGACATCGTATCCCTTGGACAATGATAATGTTCAAAAATTCTTCTTGACATAAACGATCATATGCAATATATTTACCAAATGATAAGTCGGGGTCGATCCCACAGATAATATGGAAGAATATTATCAATAGAAAAAATTAATTTGATAGTCGTTAAATAAATATGGGCGATTTTAAATTGAAATAAAAATAAAAGAAATAAAAATTGCTTAAAATAAGTATTTATTAATATCCAAGTTAATAAAAATAACTAGCAACATGTTCCCTATAAGCTCATAACGCGGTAATCCTAGTAATAGCAGTTCTTCTCTAGTGTTACGAATGCAAAGTTATAAGTTATGTAACTCTAAATCCATGGTTCAGCATCTGGAGAATTTCACCCTGTATTTTTATTCGGCTACATTTGTGTAATTTACAAAACCTTACCTTTACCCCTTATTAAGTATCATATTCAATGTATAGCTAAATTACAACTTCACACCAATTGAGTTAATTATAAAAAGTTAAAAAAATTGTGAAATTATATTTTTATTGATCCCGAATACAAATAAATAATAATGGACAAGAAAGAATAAACCACAATTCTCCGGCCTCCACGACGGCTCATACAAAGCACCAAAGCTAGAAATAATTTATGTTATGTCTTGTATCTTCTTTCATGGCTTCCTAAACAATAACTTTTTATTTATAGATGTAGAAATCCTAAATAAAATAATTGAGTCCAAACAAATTGGGAATCCAAAACCAAAAAGAATTTGAGAGTTTTTTTCCTTTTTTTACCGCGTATCGTGCCGGGCGAATGGATTGGACAGTGCATTGAGGGAATTCCACGTGGCAGGCTATAACATTTTCAAATTGTTTTGCAATTTGCATCAGCAATATGCACTTATATATTAGTATATTATTTTATTCACTTTAATTTATTAGGTTGTCTGCTTAATTTCCTTCTTCAACCATCCATTTTTAATTTGTTTTAGCTTCAAGTTTCTTCTTTTTTCCACCAACTTAATCCTAAAAACAAAATACAAAATTTATCACAATCCATAAAATTTATGCTCAAAATAGACATATATTAATAATAAATGTTAGGTAAATAATGATAAAAAATGTGTTTTTGGCCTCACATAAAACAACATAAACGATTAGACTACGTCGGGCGCGGCATGCCATCATCGCCCTTGGGCATCAAACACAGTCGGACAACATCGCGCATGGCATGCCCTCATCTTCCTTGGACAGCACGCACGGTCGAATGATGTTGGGCGTGGTATTCCATTATTGCCCTTGGTCAAAACACAAAGTCGGACGACGTCGGTGTGGCATGCCTACATGTCCCTTAGGCAGCACATACGGTCGAACGATATAGGGCGTGGCATGCAATCATAAAACTTGGAAAGCATGCACGATCAGATGATGTTAGGTGTGGCATGTTATCATCGCCCTTAGAATAAACACATGGTCGGTCGATGTCGGGCGTGGGATGATATCATCGCCCTTGTGCAACACACACGGTCAGACGACATAGGGCATTAGATGCAATAATTTTCCTTGGGCATCATGCACGGTAAGACTAAGTTGGGCGTGGCATACAATATCTCCCTTGGACAGCACACACGGTCGAAAGATTTCAGGCGTTGCATGCCACCATTGCCTTTTGACAACACACGCAAATGAATGACATCGGATGTGTCATGACATCAATTCTCTTGGAAAGCACACATGGTAGAACAACATCGAGCGTTGCATGCCAGCATAGTCCTTGGGTAGAACACATGGTCGAACGACGTCGAGCGTGGCATGACATCATCGCCCTTTGACAGCGCACATGATCGAACTATGTTGGGCAACGCATGCCATCGTCGCACTTGGGCAGAACACATGGTTGGACAACTTGGCACGCCATTATCGCCCTTTGAAAGCATCCATGGTCACATGACGTTTAGTGTTCCATTTTATCATCGCTCTTGGACAGCACACACAATCAGATCACATCGAGCGTGTCATGCCCGCCTGGCTCTTCGACAGCACACACTGTCCGATGACATCGGGTGTGGCACGCCATCATAACCATTGGACAACATATACGGTCGGACAACTTCGGGCATGGCACACTATCATGTCCCTTGGACAACATACTAGGTCGGACGACTTCGGTGTGGATTGCCATCATCTCCCTTGTGCGGCACACACAGTTAGATGACGTCGGGCGTTGCATGTCAGCATCGTCCTTGGGAAACATGCATGGTCAGACAACGTTGGTTGTGGCATTACATTATTGCCCTTGGAAAGCATATATGGTCGGACATAGTCGGGCGTGCCACATTATCATTGCCCTTGGTCAGTACCCACGGTCGGACTACATCAAGCATGACATTAACTCATGGCCTTTGGGAAACACAAACGGTCGTACGACGTCGCGCATGGCATGCAACCATAGCCCTTGGACGACACACACGATCAGACGACGTCGCGCATCACATTCCGCTATCGTCCTTGGGCAGCAAATAGAGTTAGACGACGTCGTTTATGGCATGCCGTCATCATATTAGGGCAGCACATACGGTCAGAAAACGTCGGGCATAGCATGCCACATGGTCCGTGAGTAGAACACACGATCAGATGATGTTTGGCCTGTCATACTATCAATGCCTTTGGACAGCACACATGGACGGACTACGTTGGGTGTGGGATACAATCATTGCCCTCTGACAAAACACAAAGATTGACAACGTCAAGTATGGCTCGTCATTATCGCCCTTGGAGAGCACACACAGTCAGAAGACTTCGGGCATGACATACAATCATCGCCCTAGTACAGTATGGACGATCAGACGACATGGGCATGGAATATTATCATCTCCCTTGGACAACATACACGGTCGGATTACCTTGTATGTGCCATGCCCGCATTGCCCTTGGAAAGCAAACAAGGTGGACGATGTCGGGCGTGGAATGCCATCATCGCCCATAGGTAGCACATACACTAAAACAACATTGATAAAGGCATACCATCAACGCCCTTGTGCAGAAAACATGGTCGAACAACATTGGGCGTTAGGTGCCATCATTTCCCTTCTGCAGCACACACGGTCAAACTACGTCGGGGGTGGCATGCCATATCGCCCTTTGACAGCACACACGGTCGGACGATGTCAGGCGTTGTATGCCATCATTGACTTTGGACAACACACACGAACGAATAAAATCAAACGTGGGATGACATCATCGCTCTTGGAAAACACTCATGGTCGAACAACATCGAGAGTTGCATGCCAGCATGTTCCTTTGGTAGAAGACACGGTCGAATGACGTCGAGTATGGCATGCTATGATCGCACTTGGATATCACACACGATCGAACAACGTAAGGCGAAGCATGTCATCATCGCACTTGGGCAGAATACATGGTCGGTCGATGTTGGGCTTGGCATGCCATAATCGCCCTTTGAAAGCATACATGGTCACACAACGTCGATCATGCCATGTTATGATCACCCATGGGCAGCACACACGGTCGGACGACGTCAGGTGTTTCACATCCGTGTGGCCCTTGGGAAGCACACACGGTGGACGATGTCGGATGTGGCATGCCATCATCACCCTTGGACAGCGCAGAGAGTTAGACGACGTTGGGCATGACATGCCATCATCGCCCTTGGGCATCAAAAATAGTGGGACTACGTCAGGCGTGGCATGCCATCATCGCTTTTGAGCATTACACACTGTAAGATGACGTCGTGCATGGCATGCCCAAGTGGCCTTTGGGAAGCACACATATTCAAATGATGTCGGGCGAGACATGATATCATTGCCCTTGGACAGCACAGACGATTGGACGACGTCAAACATGGCATGTTATCATTGCCCATTGAAACAACACACGGTCGAGCGACGTCGTGTGTGGCACGCCATCATTGCACCTGGGCAGCACACATAGTTGGACGACGTCGTATGTTGCATGCCATCATCCCCTTGGAGAGCACACACCGACAGACGACATCGGGCGTGACATGCCATCATCACCCTTGGACTGCACACACGGTCAGACAATGTTGGGTATCACATGCTATCATTACCTTTAAATAGGGCGTCAAATGCCATCATCACCCTTCGGAAGCACACACAGTCGGACTACGTTGGGGATAGCATTCCATTATCTCACTTGGACACTATACATGGTCAGGCGACGTGGGGCCTAGCAGGTTATTTTCTCCCTTGGACATCACACAGGGTAGACGACGTCGGGCGTTGCTGCTCGTATGGCCTTGGGAAGCACTCTTGGTGGACGATTTCGGATGTGGAATGCCATCATCGCCCTTGGGCAGCACACATGGTTTGAGGACGTTGGACATGACATGCCATCATCGCTCTTGGACAACACACACGATCAAAAGATGTCGGGCATGGCATGCCATCATTGCCATTGATACCAGACACGGTTGGATGTTGTTTAGCGTGGCATGTTATCACTGTGAGTGGATAGAACAGACGGTCGGGATACGTTAGGCATGTCATGCCCGCATTTCCCTTAGGTAGCACACATGGTCAAAAGATTTTGGGCGTTACATGATATCATAGACCTTGGACATCCCACACGGTCGGATGAAGTAGGGCGTGGCATGCAATAATTGCCCTTGCGAAGCACACACAGTCGGACGAAATGTTTTGATACGACTCCCCAAGGACATACAACTGGCGGTCGAGGACAACTTATGCAGTTTGATGCATCACTGACTGGAGGTGTGCATTGACGGGGTAGACAATGGTCCATAAGTAGCTCGACGGGGCGTTGAAGGCCGTCGTCTTCCCTCACTTAGAAATATTATGAAGGACCTTGTTTATCTTGCTACTACTACAGTCGAAGCAAGGGGACGACAGGGCCTCTAGGCAACCGTCATCCCATACTTAGAAAAAAATGGAGGAAGCCTCGCCTGCAAAGTCTCTTATAGAGACAACAGAAGTGGTGGAGAGAGGAGGGGTGTACGTTGACAAACCGACAGACCGTTGACGGGGTCTCATAGGTGAGGGATCAAACTTCACAGATGGATTTTAATGATTTCATTTAAATTAACTACATGGTTTAGGGGTTAGTTTGTCATTTAAGGGAAACTAATTACGTTAATTAATCCCCTCTATAAATACCCTTAACCTTTGTTAACCAAAAGCCAACAATCAAAATAAACTCTCATTCTTGTCTCTTAGTTTTCTCTCTACAAGAACCCACCATCAAAGGCTAGCAGGAACTAGTGTTTAGAGACTGATAGAAGGTGGATTGTTCATCAAAATTTTTGAGAAACACTAAGGAATGGGTCCAATTTACCTTTTAGATCCTTTCGTCCAAAATTTCCTTCGAAATAAATTTTAAAAAGTTGAGTTTTCTTATGGGTTTCATTCAATTAAGAAATTGAAGTTATGGATTGAGTCGTTAGTTGATTGTTAGGGTTATATTGAAAAGCTTCACATGTAATTCAACTTGTTTATGATAATTATTGATGGTTTTTTTAAATTGAAGAACATGATCCTCTATCCCTAACCCTAGGTAGTGATTATGACCTATGTTTAATGTTGATCATCTAATTGAGTTTGTTTCTTATTAGATTACTATCCTATTGTTCTATTATTATTTAATTACGATGAACAATAGGTCTATCATGCTAGTTCTTGAAATGTAATTTAGGTTATGAACATTAATGTGAAATTAGCCTATGTATATTTTCTCAAGTTGTGATCTAAAGATGAATTATGTTATAGAGATGCAATTGCCCTTATTATTCTATTGATTATTATTCTATTATGATGTTACTCCCCAAGGTTGGTTGAATTATGGGTTGATGTTAAGACCTTGATTATAGACTATGAGGAAGACTTGGTAAGTCTTAGAATATCTACCCTTACTTCCAATTGTGATTAATTGTTGTTAAGCTATGATACTACATTTGAGTATGCCTTATGTTAATATTATAGTGCGGTATGATGTTGAATTTAAATGTCTTGACTATGTTGTGAGGTTTATTAAGGTGTATGTTCTATAAGGATGGTGAAAACTATCATTGTGCCTCAATATGCTATGAAATTCTAAGGTGTTAACCTCACTTATATGGATTGTGATGAAAAGACTTACACTCATGCAATTCTTATTGAATTATTAATTATGATTATAGTACAAACCCAATTTTCTCACTTTTTACCAAACTTTTTAGGCTCCAGTCGTTAAAGTTGATTTGAAGTAAGACTTGGATATTCTATCATCCAAGTGGTGGGTCCTAATTTTCCCTAAGGAAAATGCCAATATTTTCATTGCGAAGTTACTTAGTTACTACAACTTTTGTATTGACTCCATTTCCTATTTGAGACAAAGTTGTATAAATCCAATATGTGGCTAACTTTTATTTATGTAGGGCAATGCCCAATGTTATTGTCCTCGTTTAGATGGTTTACAAGATGAGACGAGTTTATGACTCTATTAATTTACTATACAAGTGAGTGAGATAAAAGTAGAAGACTATGTAATCTTCTTATACGAACGAGTCCATGTATACTTAATATTATTATGATTATGTTTATGTAGAGGTCTATGTAAAACCACAGATTAGAAGTAGTATATTAGTTTTAAATTGTTCCATATTTTTAATCGATGAATGCAATGATGTAGTCCTAAGAGGCTTGTCTTAGGCCTCAAAGAGGACGACGGTGCTGGTTACATATAAGAGGTAATCCCGGATGTGACAAACTTTGTATCAGATCTTGAGGTTGAATATGATTGCTATTGATGTCTCTCTCAACCACCTCAATGTCGGTTTGTGTTCATAATTGTGAAGCACACCACACTTATGTGTAGGAACCTATATGATGCTTAGGAATCACTCTCTTTCTTGGAAATCTTATATCGTGCCAATAGAGTATACTCATGATGTTCTTTTGTATCTAATCATATTGTTGTGCTTATAGGAAGCATGAACACTCAAAGGAATGCAGCTCGAAGACTTGAGGTGGAAGTTGCTAATGTGGGAGCTCCTCATCATGATGAGCAAGTCCCACCACTAGAGGAAAATGCTAATGTTGATCAAGTCGCGGCTAACCCTTCACCTATGAAAGAGGCGGAGATGAGGGCTAGTCTTGCTCAGATGGCCCAATCCATTGCTACATAAGCACAAGCCGCACGGTTCAAGCTCAAAAAAAGACTACCCAATCTAATCGAGATGTTGCACCTTGTGTTCATGAGCAAACTATGGCTTATCAACGTAGGGATTTCACACGGATGAATCCTCCTATCTTGTATAGGTCTAAAGTTGACGAACACCCTTAAGAGTTCATTAATGCAGTTTATAAGATACTATGTGCTATGGGGTTGTCTTCCAATGAGAATGCCTAATAGTCCTCATACCAACTCAAGGATGTGCCAAATACTTGGCATGTACAATAGAGAGACAGTAGGCCACTTCAAGGTGGGGCGATGAGTTGGGAGATCTTATAGAGAGATTTCCTTGATCGGTTCTTACATAGAGAGATGAGAGAAGCTATGTTTGTGGAATTCATCAACCTCGTCAAAGGAGGTATGAGTGTTCATGATTAGTCTTTGAAATTCATTTAATTGGCTAATTATGCTCCTTCCTTGGTCTCATATACTAGAGACGAGATGACTCAATTTGTGACAGGTCTATCAGATGACTTACAATAAGAGTTTCATTCGGCGATGTTACACGAAAACATGTAAATTGGTCATCTTATGGTTCATGCTAAAAGGATTGATGAGTCTAGAGAAAAAATTAAGGATGAGGATTAAAAAAAAAAGTCTTTGGAGGGTGGAGCTAATTGCGATTTAACAATAGCCTATATTCAAGAAGAGGTTCTCAAATCAACTTCCATTCAAATTTTCCAGAGCTAGGGAGGAGAGGTCCCTTAGGACAAGAGGTCAAAAAAGGGAAGATTGGAAATTCATCAATTGAGAAGCCACCTTGCAAGGAATGTGGAAAGAAGCAATTTGGTGCTTGCATCTTTGGGTTGGACAAATGCTTTGGTTGTTGAAAGATCAGTCACAAAGTCAGAGATCAGCCAAATACTAAGGGGGTATATAAGGGTTTACAACTATGTGGTTCTAGTGATGCTTCCAAAAGAACCACTTTTATGCTCTTCGTACTAGAGATGACCAAGAGGCCTCTCCCGATGTAGTGACCGGTATGTTACGAATATTTTCTATTGATGTGTATGTTTTGCTTGATCCGGGTGCTACTTTGTCTTTTGTTAGTCCCTTGGTAGCTAAAAATTTTGATACTTTACCTGATGTTTCGCATGAACCTTTTGTGGTATGTACTCTGGTAGGTGAGTCAATTGTAGCAAAAAGAGTCTCTCTAAATTGTCTAATTTCATTGCCCAATAGAGTTTCATATGTAGATCTAGTTGAACTAGATATACTTGATTTTGATGTCATTTTTTTAATGGACTGGTTGCATGCTAGTTTCACTTTTATGGATTGTACGACTAGACTTGTTAGGTTTAGTTGCCCAAATGAACCTGTTATTGAGTAGAAGGGTTGGAATCCTTTTCCTAGAGGTCGCTTCATATCTTGTTTAAAATAATGCAAAATGATCATAAAGGTATGTCGTTATCACAATGTAAGAGTCAATGAAATTTACTCAGAAATTCCTCCTATTGAGTCTGTCCCCGTGGTAAGTTAATTTAAGGAAGTCTTTCGAATTGACCTTCCCAGTATTCTTCCCGACTGGGAAATTGGCTTTGGTATTGATTTTCTACCAGAAACGAACCCTATATATATTCCTCCTTATCGAATGGCTCTGACCGAATTGAAGGAGTTGAAGGCACAACTTAAAGATTTGCTAGACAAGGGCTTTATAAGGCCTAACATTTCACCATGGGGTGCTTCAGTCTTGTTCTTGAAGAAGAAAGATGGGTCCTTGAGAATGTGTATTGATTACTGCAAACTTAACAAAGTAACTGTTAAAAATCAGTAACCTCTTATGCGGATTGATGATGTATTTGACCAACTCCATGGAGTTACCTATTTCTCCAAAATTGATTTGAAGGTAGGGTATCACCAGTTAAGGGTATAGAATGAATATATTCAAAAGACGGTCTTTTGGACTCGGTATGGACACTATGAGTTCGTGGTTATGTCTTTTGGCCTCACCTATGCTCCTGCGGCGTTTATGGACCTAATGAATAGGGTATTTCAAAAATATATGGATTCATTCGCTATTGTGTTTATTGATGATATCATGGTGTATTCAAAGGGTAAGGATCTCATGGGTCATTTAAGGATAACATTGCTAACCCTTAAAGAGCATCAATTGTTTGCCAAATATAGAAAATATGAGTTTTTGTTGAGGTCGATGTCGTTTCTTGGGCACATCATCTCTACAGAGGGAGTTTGGGTAGACACAAGGAAGATAGATGCGGTGACAAATTGGACTAGACCTTTGGCTCTGACACACTTTAGGAGTTTCTTGGGTATAGCGGGCTATTATCGAAGGTTTGTGGAGTAATTTTCATCCAAAGCATCTCCTTTGACGACATTGACTCGTAAGTGTAAAAAGTTTGAGTGGTCGGAGGCTTGGGAGAAGAGTTTTCAATTATTGAAAGATAGTCTTACTTCCGCTCAGGTGTTGCCTTTACCAAAAGGTTCTAAGGGGTTCGTTCTGTATTGGTATGTATTCTGTATTGGTTTGGGATGTGTTCTTATGAAGAGGGGAAGGTGATATCCTATGATTCAATGAAACTAAAGGTATATGTGAAGAATTACCACACTCATGACCTTGAATTAGCGGTGGTGGTGTTATCTTTGAAAATTTGGAGGCATTATCTGTGTGGGGTTCATGTGGATGTTTTTATTGATCATAAGAGTCTGAAATATGTGTTTACCCAAAAGTAGTCAAATCTCCGACAAAGAAGGTGGCTCGAATAGTTGAAAGATTATGATATGAGTGTCCTTTATAATCCTGCAGGGCTAATGTACTTTTGGATTCCCTAAGTGGGACGACTATGGGTAGTGTATCCCGGCCGCATTTTGGCAGATTTCCTGTAAACAGAGTCCTTGTTTAATTAGGTTTTTATTTTCTATAAATACTTCAAAAAACCTCATTTTTGAGATTAGACTCTGGATAGTTCGACTTTTAGATTGTTAGACTCTGTATTGTTAGACATCATATTATTAGACTATGTGTATTAGTGTTAGTTTTAGAGATTCTTGCAAGTGATTTTTTGTGATTAATCAAGCAAACTTTTTGATTTTACTCTTTCTTATTGAAGTAAGTACATGAACTCTTATTTAATATATTTGAATATTGTGTTTATGGCCATGAGCAACTAAACTCCATAACTAGGGTTGTGGGAACCATAGGCAAATAATGAGATAAACCCTAACTAAAATAACAATTCTAGAATAGTGTCTTGCATATATTAATAATTCTTTCGCTTAGAAGTCTTTTCAACGGATGGCAAACGTTAGAACTCGCCTTAATGCTACTTGCCGGACCAAGGAGGTAGATAATAGGAAAAGAATTATTAACATAGATTTAGTGTATACTATCTAATAGACTAGTATTGATTGGTACGATGTAATAACTTAGTCAAATATCGAATACGATGCTTAATATGAGGTAAGGATAGCAACACACGTAGCCGGACCAAGGTGCGGAGTGAGATTTTCTAGATGCCGGACCAAGGATTTTGAAATACATAACTTATCACTTTGCATGCAAGATACTAGGAAAGGATTGTTATAGTTAGAATTATCAAGTTATGAACCTCTGGAGAACACGTAAACCCTAGTTACTTTGATTAATTGATTAAAATCCAACTGTCAAAGCTGTTAAGTGTCTCTTCCAAGTTCGTTAATTATTTTCACTCATTTAGAAATAGAAACACCCCTTTTTATGTTTTTACTTTCCAAGGAAGTCATTGACCAAACAATAGTAATAAGAGGTTGAAGTTAAGTCTAGACTATTTTCCTCGTGGGAACGATACCAACCTCACTAGTTCGTTTGTTTACTTGACACGACCGCTTTACTTCTTACTTGAGAAGTAATTTTGAGTGAATAAAGATCCAAATTCCTACTTGGTAGTGGTAAGACATTAATATGGACTTTGTAGTATGGTTGCCTCTGACTCAAAGTTCATATGATTCTACAAGGATTGTTGATATATTGACTAAGTGCGCTCATTTTATTCCCATCAAGTCAACATATTCGGCGGAAGATTAAGTAAAGATCTTCATAGAAGATATTGTTTCTCCATGGTATTCCGTTATCCATCATTTCGGATAAGGTTGCACAATTCACATCTAGATTTTGGAGGTCATTCCAAGAAGGTTTGGGCACTAGGGTTAAATTGAGTACCACTTTGAATCCTCTAACGGATGGTCAAGAGGAACTGACTATTCAAAACCTTGTTTATATGCTTAGAGATTGCATTATTGATTATAAAGGAAGTCGGGATAAGCAATTGTCGTTGGTGGAGTTTTCATATAATAATAGCTTTCATACATCCATCTCCATGGCTCCTTATCAAGCCTTGTATTGTAGGAGGTGTAGGTCTCCTATAGGGTGGTTTGAAGTTGGTGAGTCCTCGATTCTTGGTCCCTGCATGATTTATAAGACTTTGTAAAAAGTTCATATCATAAGGACCAGGTTGCAAACGGCCTATAGTCAACAAAAGTCTTATGGCGATAATAGGACAAGGTATTTGGAATTTAAAAAAGGAGATAAGGTGTATTTAAAAATTTCACCAATAAAAAGGGATGTTAGGTTTTGCAAGAAAGTGAAATTGATTCTTCGTTATGTTGGTCCATCTGAAATCTTGCAAAGGGTTGGTAAGGTTGCCTATGAATTGAAACATCCTAATAAATTTTCTTCGGTTCATCCGATTTCCCATATTTATATAATGAAAAAGTGTTTCAGTAATCTCGAGTCCATATTCGTATTGAGGTTCTTGGTGTCAAGGATAACCTCTCTTATGAGGTTGTGCTGGTTAAAATTCTCTATAGGCAAGTCAAGAAGTTGAGGAATAAAGAGGTGGTTCCAGTAAAAGTGTTATAGAAAAATTAGTTAGTTGAGGGTGATAAATTGGAGGCCAACGACGATATGAAAACCCACTATCCTCATCTTTTTGAGAATTAAGGTTAGCCATTATATAATTATGACAAAGATTTGGGTTTAGGACCTCAATGTAAGTCTTAAAGTGAAGTCACTATAATATTGCTATTAAATGTGTTTTGCTTATTTTGAGTTATGGTGTGCATTTTAGATATGGTGAGTCTTCATGAAATGATAGGTAGCATGTCGTTAACTTTGACTTTGTGATAATTGACTCATATGATGTATGATGTGTGTTGAGCTCATAAATGTATTGAGGAGGAAATGCCTCATGATAAAATGTTTTGAGCCTTAGCTTTGGTAATATGACTTTAGATATTTTCTTTGATGAGGTGATATGATTTATGGTAAATTCATATTGTTGACTAGTCTGGCTGCTAGACTTTGGTCTATTTCTTCCTTTAAAAGTGTTTTAGTGTCATTCGGGGACGAATGTTCCTGGGTGGTGGTGGTGGTTGGGGGGTTAATGTAACCCCTTGAAAATCCTAGACTCATGGAAAATTCTTACAAAGGAGTCATAAAGTCTAAACACTGTTTCTAAGTCAAATATCTATAAATATATGTCATTTTGAAATTTTAAGAACAAAATATCCAATGACGTCCGGGAATTTCGTTCAAAGAGGTGTATGTGGAAAGGTACCAACCACGGGCCCTCGAGGAGAACCCCTGAAGTTTGATGCAGCACTCACTGGCATTCTGCATAGACAGATCAGACAACGCTCTGTAAGTGGACCGATGGGGAGTCAAAGGCAATTGTGAAGGACCTTGTTTATCTAGCTTCTGCGACACTCGACGGAAGGGGACGACAGGGCGTCAAGGCAACTGTCATCCCATACTTAGAAAAAAATTGGAGGAAGCCTCTCCACCAAAGTCTCTGATAGATACGATGGAAGTGCAGGACAGAGGCGGGGTTTCCGTCTACCCACCGACGGACCGTTGATGAGGTTTCCTCGGTGAGGGGTCGAATTTCACTGATAGATTTTAATGATTTCATTTAAATAAATTAAATTTTTTAGAGTTTAGTTAGTGATTTAAAGGTAACTAGTTAAGTTAATTAAGTCCCTCTATAAATACCCTTAACCCTCATTAACTAAAAGCCAACTATCAAAATAAACTCTCTTCCTTCTCTCTTATTTTACTCTCTACAAGAACCCACCATTGAATGCTAGAAAGAACAAAGGTTTGGGGACTGAAACAAGGTGGATTGTTCATCCAATTTTTGAGAAACATTAAGGTATGGGTCCTATAGATCTTTGAGATCCTTTCCTCAAACGGTTCCTTCAAAATGGATTTTACAAAAATTGAGTTTTCTTATGGGTTTCATTCAATTACGAAATTGAATTTATGGATTTTGTTGTTAGTGGATTCATAGGGTATATTGAGTAGATTTACATGTTGTTCAACTTGTTTATGATAATTATTGATGGTTTTTTAAAATTGAAGAACATGATCCTATATCCCTAACCCTAGGTAGTGATTATGACCTATGGTGTATGTTGATCATTCAATTGAGTTGGTTGTTGATTGAAATACTATCATATGGTGCTATTATGGTTGAATTAATATAAAATATTGGCCTATCATGCTAGTTGTTGAAATGTAATTTAGGTTATGAACTTTAATGTGAAATTAGCCTATGTATATTGTCTCAAGTTGTGATCTAAAGATGAATTGTTTTATAGATATGCAATTGCCCTTGTTATTCTATTGATAATCATTCTGTAATGATGTAACTCCCCAAGTTGGGTTGAATTAAGGATTAATGGTAAGACCTTAATGATAGGCTATGAGGAAGACTTGGTAACTCTTAGAATCTCTACCTTTTCATCCAATTGTGATTAATTGTTATTAAGCTAGTATATTACATTGGAGTATGCCTTATGTTAAGATTATACGGTGGTATGATGTTGAATTGAAATGTCTTGACTATGTTGTGAGGTTTATTAAGGTGTATGTGCTATAAGGATGGTGAAAACTATCATTGTGCCTTAATATGTTATGAAATACTAGGTGTTAACCTCACTTATATGGATTGTGATAAAAAGTCATACACTCATACAATTCTTATGGAGCTATTAATGATGATGATAGTACAAGGGTTAGACCCTATGACCTACACTAAGATATAATTTGAACAAGACTAAAGGCATTTGAATAAAGTGGCCTAGCTTAGCAACGACTGAGCTAGTATATGAGGGGGTGACATATTCTTATATAAGGAAGGTAGGGTTCGCTACGGTCCTCACACGGTAGATAGCCTTATGACCCAAGGTAGATAGCCTTATGACCCAAGGTAGGCTTTAGAGTTTATATGTCCATGATTTATCCCCAAGCTCCATAAACTATATTTCTACCATAGGATACTATCTAGTGGATCTACCTAGATAGCTACGTTTATGATAGGTTCTACCTTGGCTGGTAGACCACTTAGCGGTGTAATTTTTCACGACACCGGATTCCATATTAGCTCATGTAGTCTATGTTGATTAAGGAAAGAGTTGCCTAAACTAAAAATGAATTAATGAAGTATGGACTAGTTGAAGTGACTTGAGTGGTTTAATTTTATCTTAGGTAGGGTTATGGGATTCTACCTATGCCTTGCACTAGTTTTCCTTGATTGAAGCTTTGAGAAGTTAATATTTTGTATATAAATGACGATATAAATTAAATGACTTTATATGCTGAATAAGATGCCTAAGAATATGAAATGCGTTATCATTGTTAAACAAAGAATAATCTATGAGATGGAAGACTATGATATGTGAGGTAAATTTCTAATTATGATCTTTGGTGGGTAACTTGATCAAGTGGGGTTATGGGGGCTTTGGTTGGTCATTGCACTTGTGGATTCTCAAGGATTATAGTTTGTTGGTTGCTTTACTATTTACGTAGTTTACACTTATTCATGTATGGGATATTATTATGTGATGATAGAGTTATATGATATTATGGGTTTAAGTATGATACGTGCATATAGTATAATAATCAATTCGTTTTAGTATGTTTAAAGAATTGTCTTAAATAACATGATTTCATTGAATGTTCTTCTAGCATACTTTACTGGTATTTGTTCATATGGTCTCATACTTAGTGCATGTGGCGTACTAACCCAATTTTCTCACTTTTTCCAAAATATTTTATGTTCTGGTCGTTGAAGTTGATTTGAGGTGATTTGAAGGAAGACTTGTATATTCTATCATCCAAGTAATAGGTCATTTTCCCTTAGGAGAATGCCAATATTCTCATTGTGAAGTTACTTATTTACTACAACTTTTGTATTGACTCTATTTCCTATTTGAGACAAACTTTTTACAAAGCCTATATGCGGCTTACTTTTATTGATGTAGGGTTGTGCCCAATGTTATTGTTCTCGTTTAGATGGTTTACAAGATGAGACAGATTTATGATTCTATTTCTTTACTATACAAATGTGTGAGATAAAAGAAGAAGCCTATGTAATCTTCTTATACAAACGAGTCTATGTATACTCAATATTATTATAATTATGTTTATGCTAAGGTCTATGTAAAACCTCCGATTTGAAGTAGTTGGAAAATTTTAAATTATTCAATGTTTTAAATTGATGAATGGAATGATGTAAGACTAAGAGGCTTTTCTTAGTCCTTAAAGAGGACGACGACGCCGGTTATGTCTAGGGGGTAAACCCGGATGTGACCTTATGAGGACACACATTGTCTTTAAAGGAACTTTTGTAAGCTTTTTCTTCTAGGATTCAACATTCAAAATTTTCAAACCTATACATATAGTATGGAAAGGTATGGGTTAGTACAAATAATGTACTATGTATTGCATATGCAAAAAAAGGAAAAAAGGGACATTTTAGTAAAATAACATTTCTTGCAAATTAAGTAAAACATTCAAGAATATAAAAGCAAAACATTATAAAAATCATCCCTTAACACTTAGAAAAGAATTTACCTAATTTTAATCTCAAAAGAACACTTTACAATAACTTACAAAATATTACTATAATCTCATCTTGACGTTACAGTAAACCATTTACAACATTACAGTGAATTCATCCTATTCTAAGGAGTGAATTTCTAAAGCCAAGTAAAGAGGAAGTGAACTAATTTCTGCAGGAGTATCCCTAGGTAAGGATTATCCTACACACCAAAGCGATCCTCAAGACTACTCCCTTTTTGATTACTCCCCTCGGGAGAACAAGCCCCCATTTAATGACAAGACACTAGAAGAACACCCAACAAACCACAAAAGTCTTCCCTTTCGGTATGCCTACATAGTTCAATGAGTAGATGGCGTCCCATACCACCACCTATCCTAAGTAGCACACTCTTTAATAAGGTTTGGCATAAATTATTCCCTTTTGGAAGGTCCTACTTAGTGCAATGGATAGATAGCGTCTTATACGACCACCTACCCTAAGTAGTACGTTCTTTTAGAAGACTTAGGTCATGCAATTCAATAAACACCTACAAAGATTCCCATTTAAAATTTCCTACCTAGTGAAATATATAAATAGCGTCGCACTACACTACCTAACACTCCTTAATAAGACTTAGCACATTCATTGGTTTTATGGGAGTTAGCTTAACCGACATACACCATAAGACATAGACATGGAATCCCGATATTAACCCCTATCGGATGAGGGATCCTCACTTGCCTAGAGTGAGGTCATTCTATTAGATTTTACATGAATTCCCCAATAGCTAAACATATGTGGGCGCATAGTAATGGGATAAGAAGATTGATACTAAGTAACTCATTCTCTACAAACGAGTAGTACTCATCTGAAGAGGTACATTGGAATACAGCATCTCAACTCATGAAGTGTAACCACCTCTTCTTCATAACCACTCGGTGCTACACATAACTTCCCACAAATTCTAAACATTATAAACAATAGATTAAGGATAACTAGTGAACACCACATCTAAACTCACGAAGGATATTTATCCTTTAACCTAGCTTAGAGAGCTTATGGGATATAGTGGGGTTGCTACTAAACACTTCATCAGAACGCACAAAGAGTGTTTCACCCAAAAACTCCCCTTTAGGAGTAGCCTTAGCTTCATTCATTCATTCAATTGTTAGTGTGTGTGTACATGTGAGCACACCTTGCACATAAGCTTTATTTCATTTACATTTAGCTTATATACATGCTTAGACCTTCACTCATCACATCAAACACTTTACATGCTTCACATAATAATATATATCCTTTATACATAATCCTTAACATACTTCTCATAGTAAGTTTCATAAAACAACGAACACAAAAAACATTGTTTAAGCATTACACTCTAGTCTACTTCACGTAATCACTTCATAAGGTACATTTAACAAGAATGGAATATTTATCATCTTACTTCACATAACAAGCCTTAATAGTCTCATTCACAATAAACTAGTAAATTTACATTGATATAATTTAAGTAAACACCGCCACCAAAAAGGTGGACTATACCACTCAAGAGCAGTGAATAACTAAACCTTAATCAACAGAACCAACTTACCATTTGATACAACATTTCATCAACGATATCATTTTATTCAATAATTCATCATAAATTATCCCTTAGTCAGTACCTAAACATCAATAAAAACATAAGTAAACCAAAGTTCATAGATTACAAAACTAAGCTCATTTAACCCATTTATTAAGCAAACAGTAGATGAAAAGATTAAATATGATTTCACTAAAGTTATTACCTTAAAATCATAAAAAAAAACATCATTATTATGTTATTCAAAAGGTTTTTATGCAAGACCCAATTTAGATTTTAAAATCAAAGAAACTAGGGTTGAAAACTCTTTTGAAATCTTTTAGAAAGGGGCTCCTTGAATGGAACAGAGTTCAAGGATGCATAACATACCTCAAATTTACTAAATAACAACGATATTTTATGAATAAATTACCACCAACATCCCTCCTAGAACTTTTTAACTTCTAGCTTCCATGGTTACTTGAAAGAGTCTTCTAATAGAGAAGGGTTTTGGATTTTTAGAAAGGGGTCTAAAATAAGGTCTTAGGGTTTAGAAAAATCTAATATATATAATAAACCCTAAAATAAAGTTCCTAGTGTCATATAATACCTGGGGTGAATTTACCAACCACTCCAAGACCTTGCAGCTCCTTTAACAGCTTTTGAGCAGTCTCACCAACGGACCACCAAATGGCCCGTTGTCAAAGGACGGGCCGTTGGTGAAGTCTTGTTGGTTTAGACTTAGATACATTTGAAGCCTAAACAACTGAACTTTCATTTCCAATCGACGCCCGTGGTCGACGGACTTTTTGTGGACGAACGGATCGTTCCATGGGTCATCTTTTGGTCACTGCTTTGGTAGTTTTGTTCAAGTTTTGGGCCCTTCTCTGGGGCCCCTTGTGGGTCGTAGGTGGGTTGTTCCCGGACTTTAAACCCTTAAAATAACTCGTCTATGTCATAGAAACATCCCACATCATTATCAAGAAAAATGAACACGTAAACTCACTGGAACACATCAAGACGCAAGAAATCTTTTTAAGGCATGTCGTCCAAACGTCATGGACGTTTGACCTCCAAACATAACCAAACATCACTCACTGACTAATAAAACTGAAGTAACTCATTCTAAAAAAAATTTAAATCATGAAACACTCATGAGGATATAGTTAACCTTAGTTTACTTTGGGGGGTTATAAGAAGTCAAACAAAAAGAGACGACCAAGACATTCGACTTCTAAGTCACCTAGTTGTCATACACGTGGTTCGATGTATTTATGAGTGATTCATTAGGTTATAAGGTCTTTAAATGAGGTATTATGGTATATATAGTCAGTGTGTCAAGTTTCGTGAAGTTTGGATGTCGAACGTCCAAGAATATCCATGACGTTTGAAAGGTTTGCCTTGAAACGACCTTGCGTGTCTATGTAGTTTTTATTGAGTTTTACGTGTTCATTTTGGATGCTATTTATGTTGTTGCTCCTATATTTGTATACCCACATATTTGGGTTGGAAACGTCAGGGTATGCCTCCACATAGGTCCCACAAGGGGCCCTAAATGAGGACCCTAACTTTGAGCTCAACACTACTAGGCAGTGACAATCGACTGACCCAAGCGACGACCAGTTCCCCAAGCAACGGTCCGTCGATGGGTGGTGTCAATGGATCCAAATGTAATGAAGGTTGATTAGTTGCAGGTGCAACCAATAATACCCCATTGACGGGGTGTGGGTGAGACCACGGACCATCGATGGTAGGTGTCGATGATGCTATGACTTTCCTGCCTTTTTTTATGGCTTGGTGTTTTTTGCAAATTTACCCCAGTCTAATAAAATATGAGGACGGTCGTTTTGAGTGTTTATGGGTTTTTTAAGAGCCTATAGGTCATTAAAATCTCATTTAAACCCTAACACCTAAAAACACATCCGCTCCCAATGATTCTTCAAAAACCTCCATGAGAGTTCAAGGTGAAGATGGAGATTGAAGATGATTCTTCAATGGATTATATTCTTCAATTATCATTAGGTTCTTCTAATAAGGTATGGAGGTTCTTCTTCCAAGGCTTGCTATCATATTAGAGACAATTTAAAAGATGACTTTCAAATATTTTTAAAAAATGAAAAGTCTAATTTCTACTCTGTGTCTTGGGTTCTTGCATAAAAGGTTTTAAAACATAAATATATGATATTATTGATTTATAATTGATGTTTTCCAATGAAATTATTCATCAACCCTTGACCTTCAAAAATCTCTCAATTCGACAAAAATATAGATTATGTGATCATGCTTTGATATTAATGAATTTATGTGTAGATTGTTATGGGCTTTTGATTCATGTATAGATTATGATTAATTTATTTATAGGCTGTTTAAATTTGATCAATTGAGTATTGGATTTTCTTAGAACTAATGAATATTAACCTTATTGAATTGATATTGATTTAAGGCTTATGAATTTTAGTGTAGTTTTCTATGTGTTGCTGATTGATGTGATAATTGTAGTAAATTGATATATAGGTTGTAATATATTGATGAATATGTATTGAATTGATGTAGTTTCATTGAGCATTGTTATGGTTGCGTTGCATTATTGTCTATGGCAATTGGTAAGGGACTTGTGGTATCGAATTGGATGATATCGCTTTGGAATTGAAGTGGTAAGAATGAGTGGGATTATGATACCCTAATTTATTTCTTTTTATAATTAATTAGACTTCAATTATGTTGTGATTTGTGTGGTACACTCATGGTGGCAGTTCTATGTGAATTGATTTGGCCTTGTCGGCGTTACTTTATGCAATATGATGATCATGGGCTTGTGGGCACTACTTGAAGTATTATGACAATTTGATTAGTTGTTTTATGTGAAGCATGAGTATATATATATTCATGTGAAGTAATGTTAATGTATGTGTTCTTTCTATGTATGTTAGGAAATCATGTAGACTATGACTATTTACTTCTATATATAGTCTTAGGGTTGATGCATGGTTTTCCCTACTTGATCATATGAGTCTATAATGGTTATATTTATTATGATATGGTAGTGTATATTATGACTTAAATATTATTATGGTTATTCCTAAGTGACATAAGAATGACATGTAATATGTGTTAAAGTGAAGTATGTTGTGTCTTGTCTTGGTTGACTTGTGTATCTTACTTGATGCATGCATGAATGTGAATATGAGATTTCTTGAGTTAGGATGCTAAAGTTTCTTAGTCTTGAATGTATGAATGACATGTGACCTTGAATTATGTCAAGAGGGTCTTTTATGTGAAACCTTGAACATAGTGGTATGGTTATGGATGTTGAAGTAGAAAGTCGTGATGGTATTCATCAAGTAAAGGAATGATTGACTTAAGGTTGATTGGCAGGAACGACATCATATCAGACATTAGGAAATCCACGTTGAGCTTTTTGTCGCTATTGCAAGGTATCCCTAAGAGGACTTCTTATGTAGGGTAAATGTTACTGAGTTATGAACTTCATATTGAACCACATTACATAAATTTTTAATGAAAATTACTCTATGAGAATAAAGGCTAGCGCCGAGTGTTGTATTGTAAGGGAAGTAATTCAAGTTAAAGGATGAGAATAGAATACAAAGTACACCTTTCATATTCCTTAACCATGTGCCTACATGGGATGTGCCCAAGTTCTACCATTAGCAAGCAGAACACCCTCATCGGAGTAGGTTTGAACTCCGAATTCCATGATTTTCTACCATGGTCTTTGACGGTTATTGCCTATTGTCATCATATGGGATACTTACTAGAATTAGACAAGTTCTATGAAGTTTAGATGGTGGTATGGGGCGCTATCTAGACATTGCACAGTAGGCTTTGAAGGTGTTAGTTGGAGTCCCTAGATTTTGTCCAAGACCATTACTTGAATGTCCTTATGTAATAAATGAGTCTTAAATGAACTACTAAATGTAATGACTTAAGTTAAGTAACTATGTTAAATAAATAAGTAATTATCTAGAGTAAATAAGGTTTGTCTAGTTAAGGTGTGAAGAGGGCATATAAATGGTCACTTCTTATCTTACCTAGATAAGTCTTTACAATAACTCCAGTTAGGGAAGATGGTTGTTTATGTGAACATGATCCAAACTTTAATATTCTTAAGGATTACTTAGGTAATCTTGAAGAGGTCAATCATGGACGTTATCTTCTGAATTTACTTACGTATGGTTTTTGATAGACTGTGGAAGGAGAATGTCCTATAATCTATGTGTTGATGTAGTAAATGAGAATGATTCTATCTTAGGTAGTCTATAAGATCACTTAAGTGTGTGTATAGGTGATTTAATGGGCGGTGACTTCACAACTCAATGAAGTGAACCTTAGAATCACCTTTGGTAGGAGTATCTCATGTTCATATGTTTGATGTCTTGTAAATGTATGTTGATTTCATTATGGGTTGTCTTAAGGATCATTTCGGTGTGCCTATAAAGCGTGCATGGGTGGTCTCTCTTTGTCTTACTTAAGTGAGTGTTGGCATAGGTTTTAGTGTGGGATTTATATGTATAAAGGGTGTGAAAAGTGAAGCAAGGGAACTTCAATGTAATAGTAATGTAAGTTCACTATACAGTGAAGTAAGTTCACTGTAATATTTGTGTAAAATGTGACTAATTGATTAAAAAGTTTCTAATGTTTTTCTGAGTTTTTAAATGTTGTTATTATGATTAAAGTACGATCTTTTCAATTGAAATTCATGAAAAGCACATTATTTACTAAATGTCCTCTTTTCATGGATTTTTGCATGACTTCCATACTTAGTGGATCTAATGTGCTAACCCCTTCTTTTCCCTTTTTGACTTAAGTGTAGGAGATTGGAATTCTTGATGTGCCATGGAGGATGGATCGGTTTCTAAGGGTTGAATATGAATTATGGATGAGCCCTCATTGATTCGAGGACAATATCCACACGTGTTCCCTTATGTCTTGGGATTTATTTTATCCTATTGTATGGGCTTAGCTCACAGTGTTGTATACTCTAAAATTTAGATGGTTCAAGGACATGTAATAAAGGTTAAATGTTTTAAATGAAAGTCTTCCGCTTTTGTAATGATTATGAAAAGAGTTCTTCGTGCGTGAAGAATGTTTTAAATTCATACTCATTTTATTATGTTTATTATGCAATAAATGGTACGAGTGGCTTAGATGAGACTTCTTGAAGTCTCATTTTCCGTGTGGAGACACAAGGATGCTTTAACATCAAGGGTGTACATGTGTGTCGTGACATTTTGGTTCTTCGATGAAAGAATTATCATCTTGAAACCTATGAGCTATATAGTATATAAGGGATTGTCCCCAAAGGGTTTCTATGAATGAATTCTTAAGTAAACATCAAAGGATACCTAAAAGTGGAATTTATGCTTAGCACAAGTGAACATGAATATGAGATGGAGGCTTTTACATTAGCAAGTTCGTCTTCCCACATGGGTTCCTTTTAGGTTAAAAAGTTTGGGTTCCAATATCAATATGTTGTTTCATGATATAGAAACCTTCTACATTAGAAAGTTTGAGTTTCTAGTAGAAGTCTCCTTGTTCCATAACTACACACCCCGTAGGTCGTAGCTAGTATATCCACATAGAGGCTATGATGTATTGTTACACCCAAAAAAATGAACTAGGTGAAAGTAGAGCCTTACATGTGTGTAATGAGTTATAAGGTCGTAAATCCTAGTGTTGTGAGGTAGCATGTAGAGTTTTGAAGGGTTTGGAGGTCCAACATCCAATACGTTCGAAAGTTATCCTTATCAAGTCTTTATGTGTTCTAGTGTGCCTTTGCTTTTTTTACATGTTGGTTTATGTCCAAATTTATGTGAAAGAATCCTAAAATCTATACGAGTGTATTTAAATTGGAAACGTCTAGGCACAATTCCCGAAAGACAACACTAAAGGTCCTTGAGGAGGACCCAACATGTGCTAGTCTCCATCTACAACGGTGCAAACGATGCCGCGTCGTCCAAGGAACTCTATATCATTGGGAATGTCGCTCCACATTTAGGCATGGGAGATAAGCCCACAAATTACAAGGTCTGTAGCACAAACGACAAGCCTACAGGATTGAGCCGTCATTCCATCGATGGTTAGTCATCCTGCAGTCGTCATTTGTGCATGCAACTTCTGCAAAATCTAGGCCAAGGTAAGGGTATTTAGGAATATTCACCTAGATTCTAATTAAAACAATGTGCAATTACTTAAAGTGTTTTTGGGTATTTTAATCACTTTATAGTCCTACAACCTATGGTTGAGTTCATTATTCAATAAGAAACGCAAGACCCCAAATAAAATTCTCTAGCACCCCATTGATATTTGAAGAAAGGTTGAGGCTAAGAGCTTGATTTGTCCATTAAATCTTCGTATGTTATTTTATCCTTGAACTCGATTTCTTATATGAGCCAAACTTCAATGGCTTTGCTAAGACTTCTTAAACACGAAATCTTCTATTTTTGACATCTATCCATAGATTCTTGCATAAAATTATTTCAATCAATGATTTGTGATATAATTGAATGATTTTAGATCAAATTCCTTATAAGGCCATAAAGATCATGAATTCGTAATTTTAACTATTATATGGGTGATGTGATCATAACTCTATTGTATTTAATTATTTTGTAGATTACTTTGGGTTATTGATTTATGTGTAGATTATGTTAGAATTGTATATAGGCTACTTTAATTTGACTATATTTATATTAAATCTTTTTGAATCATTATATGATTTGATTATTGGTTTGTTGGTATGTATGACTATTGGTAAGAGCCTTTGTGCATTGAATTGGTTTGAAAGGCTAAGGATTGGAGGTGTCGGTAATGGCATGGTTGTAAGATGACCTAATCTCTTCTTTATATTGTAGTATAACTAATGAATTGTGATGATTGGTGTGGTCAACTTACGTGGCGGTGCTTATGTTGTACAATTGTGAAGAATGTGTCCTTGTCGGTGTTAGTTTATGCATTTTGTCGTTATCATGTTATAACTTTTATTGATGATTATTGTGCAGTCTTATATGGCTTATGCGTATTAGTGAAATGAGAGCATGATTTCTCCTAATGGATTATAAGTGATTATGTAGACTATGGAGATGTCTTTGTATGTGTATACTTGATGTTAAAGTAAGATTCTCTCTAATTGACTATATGAGTCTTATGATGAACTATATTGATGTTTCTATAGAAGTGTATAGGGTTACTTGTAGAAGACTTGGTTGTCCCTATGTGCTACTTGAATGTTATTGGACATGGAATAAGATAAAGATTTTTGTCTTGTTTAGGTAAACCTATATCCCTTTAATTGATACATGAAGAATGTGAATATGGACTCTTGACTAGTAAGCTTAAGCGCCTTTTTCATTCATGTGAATGTATGATTGAAATATTACCTTAAACATGGTTAAGATGGCCATTAACTAGGGACCTTAAAACTTAAATGAAGATTATGATATCCTTGAAGTAGAAAGTCGTAATGGTATCGTTCTTGTACAAATGATGGAATTAGGGATAGATTGGTTGGAACGACAAGAAAGCATCTTTAAGAATGTTATTTAAATATCCTTATTGATCATTGAGTGGAAGCCCTACGAAACCCATCCTTATTATTGTGTTTGAAATTGCTCTATGAGAACATGGCTAGCACCAAGAGAATATAATTGTGGTAGTGACTCTATGTTGAGGCTACAATACAAAGAAACCTTTGAGATTCTTTAACCATGTGCCTACATGAGATGTTTCCTAGTTCTACCCTTGGAAAGTACACCCTCCATCCGAGTAGGTTATACTTCGGCTTCCATGTCTAGCTAGTATGTCTATGTCATTTAATCCCCATTCCCATTATGTGGGATGCATTAGTGTATTGGAGAAATTTTACATAGTGTAGGTAATGGAATGGAACACTATCTATACATTGCACGAGTAGTCTTTGAAGATTCTAGGATGGGGTTTTCCCGAGGTCTTCATCAAGACCAATATGTGAAGTCTTCTAAATGTTAATGCTTCAGAAGTTTCTAAAGCTTATTGATTAACTTAGTTAATGCATGTAAATGAAAAAGTACTTATCTAGAGTACCTTTAAGGATTACTTAAGTAGGCTTGAAGAGGGTGTATGGGCTGTCTCTTTATGCTTACTTAGGTGAATCTTAGAGTAGATCTAGCTATGGATTCTAATGATGAAATGGGAATAATCTTGCCATAGGTAGTCTTTAGGATTATTTATGTGTGATTGGAGAGGGTGTATGGGCGTTCTCCTCTTGTCTCACCTTAAGATAACATTTGGTAGGAGGAATATATGCTTATGTGGTTTGAAGTGATGTTGATGTTTTATTGTGGATTACTTGGAATATGTCTTATATGTGTGTATGATGACTTTTGTTTCTTATTATTGTGCTTAGGCTTTCTATCAAAAAGAGAATGAAATCATATTATAAAGAAAATGTCCTTTTAGCATGATTTTACTGCATGTCACCATACTTAGTGCATTCTAATGTACTAATTCCATATATTATTTCACCATGCTTAGTGCATTCTAATGTACTAATTCCATATATTATTTTATCTCTGAAGGTGTAGGTTTCATGTGAAGAGTATATTTGAAGCAAGCTTGGAATTAGCATAACTTAAAGCATGTTTTGGTATGTCCTCAATTTTTCAATTTCGTTGATGTATGGGCTGTGACCCAAGATATTTGTGTTCTAAGATGGCTACAAGAGATTTAGTCTTTCCTATGACGTTCTATAAAATGATATGTTGAAGTATTGTTCATTTGTTTAAAAAAGTTATAGATCCTCAGTACTTTTCATATACATATATGCGAATGAATTACGCCTAAGGGCTTGTGCAAGACCTCTGAGAGGTCGAGTACACCATGTGGTGACTTGAAGGATTCTTATCTTCTAGGATGTATTTTGGGTCCTGACAAGTTTGGATTGGAGCATAGATATGAAGTAGCATTTAGGAATCCAAAATCTCTATAAATAAATGTCTAGTAGATTGTTGTTCGTCGGTGTGAGTCACGACATATTTATGAGTGAGTGGCTATAAGACGATAGAGTTTAACATTCTTCATCACACTTGTGTCATGGCTATATGACTACAAGATGAATGGCCTCAAGAAGATTGGAAGAGCAAGGGGCGAAATAGGAAATTCCTTCTCAAGGTGGAAAAGTTCCACAAGGTGTCCAAGTTCCTCCAGAAGTTGATCAAGTCCCTAGTGTGGGTGAAGTTAATGATGTGCCGATGGTTCCCCCGGACATCCCTAATGGGGTGATTAAAGAGGCCCTTCTTCCCTTAGACCGATTTATGACAACTTGTGTGAATAGGGTTATTTATCCTAGGGTCAAGATTTGGAGGGTACTATGAATCTAGGTTGAGGGAATTTTTGACGATGAATCTTCCTATGTTTCTTGATTCTAAGGCGGGAGAAGATCCCAAAGAGCTTCTTGATGGTGTGTACAAGTTGTTGAGTTCTATGGGGGTGATTTCTTGGAAGAAGACAGAGTTGGCTTCGTACCAATTGAGGAAAGTTTCTCAAGTTTGGAACAATCGATGGAAAGATAATAGGCCGGTTGAGTCCCGTCCTATAGAGTGGGAAGAATTTAATGAGACTTTCTTAGGAAAGTATTTTCCCCGAAAAAGGGGGAAGGTGAAGGTTGAGGAGTTCATTAAACTTAAGTAATGTAGTATGAGTGTGGAAGAGTATTCCTTGAAGTTTATCGTCTTGTCTAAGTATGTTCTATCCCTGGTGTCTAATCCTAGGGATGAGATGAGTGGGTTTGTGACTGGTGTTGCCGACCATAAGAAATAAGAGTTCCTACGGCCATGCTCCACAATGACATGAATTTTGATAGACTTATGGTGTATGCACAATCCATTGAGGATTCCAAACTTAGTAGCATCTTAAGGAATTTGAAGAGGGGTCGATCCGATTTGCAAAACCAACAAAGGTTCAAAAAGAGGACTCCAAATAAATATTGTTCTAGTGCTCTATGTTTAAGATTGACTAGTGGTTCTCAAGGTGTAAAGCTTACTTGTCCAACTAGTCGGAAGAAGCACTTTGGGAAATGTCTAGCCTGTATCGTTGGTTGCTTTGGTTGTGGTAAGGATGATCATATGGTGAGCGATTAGCCTACTATTGTTGCTACACGAAGAGAGGCCAAGCAATTTCTTTCTAATGCACCGGATGCTGGTGCACCAATGAGAAATCGCTTCTATCTTCTCCAAGCTATGACAAATTCGGACGAAGATGTTGGTAAGTTATTGTTTTCTCTCTTGTGTTGTGATGGGGTCTTTCTAAGTAAGGGGGTATGGTGAATATATGGGTTGCAAATTGTTGCCTCTTATCTTCTATCCTATTTAACCTTCATAGTTAGAATTATATAGTAGCATGTTGGATGTTTTTTATGTCACATCCGGGGAGCACCCCCTAGAAGTGAACGGTTTCTTCGTCCTTGAAGAGGACTAAGACTAACCTCTTAGCAAACCTCATTACATTTCATAGGTTAAATTAATGAAAAATTTAGAACTTTTTATGCACTTCTACATTAAGGTTTACTTAGACCTCTCCTCTACACATAATATATCTTTAGGGAGTTTACTTAGACTCCTCGTTATAGATAGCACTACATAGGCTTCTACTTTATTTCACATACATACTATAGGAATATAGATTCACAAGCATGTCTATGATACTTCTCATATTAAACAATTTAAGTCGAATTCAACATCTTGGGTTCAACCCATACTTCATTACAACAAAGAGCCTCATATAGGCTTATATATAAATCGGCTCCAAATATAGAGGAAAGAACTAGAAGTGTTATAACTAGAAAAAGATCAATAGGTTTATAGTTGCATATTCCTCGGAAGGTGAGGACCTACCGTACACTTGGGGAATATACAAGTAGTCTTTAAAGTCCATTTATAAGCTGAACGGTCGGACCCTTCATATTGTAGTATACATAAAACATGAGTTAGTACACACTTGTTCTAAGAATGAGTAAATGCATATACAACAAATGAAATCATGCAAAAGAGGACATTTTCTCAAAAATGCTAATTTAGTTTGAAAATCCTCATGTAAATCCAATAACCTATATAAACCAATGGACACAAAATTCTCAAGTCAAATCCATATACAACACAAGACTAACATCATCAAGTATAGAAAAGTCCACATATGTAAGAGTTCATAGCATCATAACATAGTTAAGACCCTTACCCATAACACATCATTTAACGTACAACTGCAATGACCACATAAAGCGCCATAACCCTACTGAATCATGTAAACAAAAGAAAGAACCATAAGTAATGCCTTTCTTCATATACCTAACAAAAAGAGTAAAATTCCTCATACTTTAGCGATATAGACCAACAACATATTCATATGTGAAACTGACATAATATAGAATCAATAACACGTAAAGTCAACATATACGTAATAGTAACTTTAAAAGATCATAAAAACATTAGAACAACCTCCTATGGCTTCTTCAAGGGAAATTAGTGCAAGGCATAGATAGAGTCCCATATCCCTACCTAGGCTAAGTTGAACCTCTTAAGTCACCCTAGTTAGTGTTTACTTTATTACTTAATTTTTACTTTCTGGGAACTTTCCTTAACTGACATAGACCACAAGACTAAGTGTGGAATCCGGTGTTGTAAAATCTAAAACTGATGGAAGGTGGTCTACATGCCATGTTAGAACCAAACATGAACATAGCATCTAGGTGGATCCACTAGCTAGTATTCCAATGTTGGAAACATAATTTATGGAGCTTGGGGGAAGTCATGGAAATATAACTCTACGCCCTTTTGGGGATATGAGGCTATCCACCCCGTGAAGACTATGGTGAACCCTAACTTTCCTCCTAGAGAAGGTGCCCCCTCTCATATACAAGCTTACTCGGTGCTAAGCTTGAGTACCTTTTGAAATGTCTTTCATTAATGATCATAACTTATTATAGGTCATAGGGTCTACCCCTTATATATTAATCATAATAACACAATAAGGCACATAGGTAAGTCATCACCGTCCTTATATCATCACGTCTTAGCCATTAAATCACAAGCCATAAATCAAGACATTCCAATTCAAAATCAGACCGACCCTAATGAATCTCCTAATAAGTTATACTTCAACATAACTTCGTCACGAAACATAAGTAATCATAATTGAAGTAAAGGATTGAGATCACAAAACTTACCCCAATCTCCTCCACAAGCCATCATCCAAGGTTTTACCATCAATTATCCAATTAAGCACAATAATGTGTTTAATATCATCAAACAATAGTAATTAACTCAATAATGAAGTCTGTTGCATAATCACAATCCCAATCAACTTAAATTCATAATATAGGGTTAAGAGGAATAGAGTTTGTCATGAATTCTTCAACGAAATAGAACCAATCCCGACAATACATTACCCTACGCAGTTCATGAATGAATTAGAATAGATAAAACAAGTGTAACAATCAACACATTCATCAATTCCCATCAATTCATAAACAGGATCAAAGAATGAAATTTTTTGGAAAAAGGACATTATCTACATGAAATCCCATAAATTAACATCAATAACCCAAGAATATACACTTAATTAGTCATAGGCAATCACAATTAATCATAACAACCATCAATTTGATGTTTAGAAGAAAACCCATTATTAGAAGAAAACCCTTAAAATTGGATGATTAAGAAATCAATTTTGAGAGGACCTCTTGGGGAAAGGAAATCAAAAGAGTGATCAACACATACCTTAATGAAGATTAATCCACGAAATTCAAGTGAAATCCTATCAAAATTTGTCTTCTTTTACAAGCTTTTTTATTCCTTCAATCGAGGTTGAATAGAGGGAGAAAGTATAGAGAGGTGAGAGCTTTAGAGTTTTGACTTTGAATTTTATTTGAGTGAGTAAATGTGAGGAAAAACTGATTTAAAATAAAGATATCAACATCCCATTAAATATACAAAAGACCCCTAACTTATTGTTGACCCTTTAATAATGTCAAACTTGAATTCCAAATTTCAGATTTTCGTCGGGGAAAAAATCCGTGACACCGAGCTGCTTCCTCAAAAATTTCTAAAATACCTTTCGAGACAGTGGAGTCCTCAACCTCCCGGCGATGCATACTTGACAATTGGAAGGAAACCCTCCAAGTGCACGACGCGGACAAACTCCCCCTATGTGTAATTTGGGTGTTGCTTTTGTAGCTTCCAAAACAAAGTTTGGGGTCCTTTCGTGGACACCTAGGGCGACCCTTTGGGGGTCAGACCTGGACATTTTTACTCCATATGTATGGTTTTACCTATAAAAATTCATTTTACCAGTTTTAGACCTGATACAACACCTCTAAACCTTCCCGAAACCTAAGGACGTTTCATTAGTTAAATTCACTAGCTTCCGGACGTCATGGACGTTTCTTGATGTCTTGACTCCAAAAATTTATAAATGATTTATTAACATTATTTTAGTCCTTTTTATAGTTTTAATAACTTTATATAAACATACGAGGCCCTATCTAAAGTCTTGGACTTTCGGAGTGGTACATTATCCCCCATTAGGAACATTCGTCTCCGAATGACACTAAAATCCATTGGAAGGAACGGATAGACTTAAGACTAGAATACCAACCAAAAAAAAACATTTAAACACACGAGTTAATACTCAAATCAACAGAACAACAAGACCTTCACACAATGCAACTCAAAAGATCATATTCAACATATAGGGTGTCAACATTCTTTAAATGATGAACTACCTTCTCAAAATCATCGTGAGCTCAACATAACACTTAAAGTCATTTATGTAAAGAATTCCATCACCACATCTCAACATGATCAATACAATGCATGGGGGAATAACATACCAGAATACACCACATAAGTTCCAATCAAGCAAAATAGCACATTTTTGAAAAAAAAATATTTTTGGCATATTATTCACTGTAATCAACGTAACTTTCACTTTTGCAAAAATTCACCAAAAATCAAAGCAACTTCAAATATACTAATTTTTTTAATTATTAAGAATAACTAACCTTAACAAGAAAAGAGATGAGGGTAACAGGACTTCATGTTGGCCCCGGCCTCCGATATAGCTCCCTCAACTAGGTGGTTTCTCGATTATACTTTTACGGAGGCCATCTCTTTGTTCCTTAACCTCTTCATATGAGATAATGGATTTCCACCTGAACCTCTGTTTAGGAGAGGTTCTCTTTCAAACAAAGGCCTTTGATAGGAAGAATCAACTCGGGGTTACCAATACACTTCTTAAGCATGGATACATGGAAAATCGAATGAACCGAAGTTAGTTCACTAGAGAGTTTCAACTCATATGCATCCTTGCAAACAATATGAAAAATTTAATTAGGACCCATATAATGAGGACTTTACTTACCCTTTTTCCAAATCAAATCACCTCTTTTATGGGCGAAATCTTCAATTACACCTTATCACTGATGTGAATTGAGCACCTCTATGAGATATAATGGACAAAAGGAACACATGAAAACTCTCTATCTCATCAATTTAGATTCTTGCATAATTTTCAACCAAATAAGTGGACTTAATGGGAAGAAAATGATCAGACTTCGTCAATCTATACAAGACTAGCCATATAGAATCATATTACCTTCTAATCCGAGGAAACCCAACTACGAAATAAATTTTAAGATCTTCCCACTTCTAAGTAGAACATGGAATTCTTGTAGTAAACCACCCGACTTATAATGCTCGGCTTTCAATTTTTTTAAATTTTGACAGTTTGCAACAAATTCCGCAATGTCCCCTCTTAAGCCATCCCACCAAAACATTTCTGTAAGATCATAATATATTTTAGTACAACCAGGATGAACAGATGAATAGGCTCCATGAGCTTCCTTAAGATTCCTATTTCTAAAATAATCGACATTGGGAACACACAATATAAATTGGTACCTAAGAACACTATCCCCCTTGGGAGAATGACTTATTCATCATTCAAGAAACGATTCTTTCAACTCCATCAATAATAGATCAAGGTGTTGCTTAGACTTAACCTCAACAACCAAAGAAGACTCGGAGTTATGATGTACCACAACACCACCATTAGGAGAATCTTCAATTAGAATCCCTAAATGATGCAACTTATGAACATCCCTAACTAGGTTTATCTTAGCTTCTTCCACATGGGACACACTTCCCATGGACAAATAACTTAGAGCATCCTATACCACATTAGCCTTTCTAGGATGATATAAAACACTCATGTCATAGTCTTTCAATAAGTCTAACCATCTCTTTCGGAATAGATTCAATTATTTTTGAGTGAATATGTACTGAAGACTTTTGTGGTCCGTATACACATACACATGAACCCCCATATATAGAATGCATCCATATATTAATGGAAAATACCACGACCGCTAACTCAATTTCATGATTCATATAATTCTTTTTATGACTATTGAGTTGGCTAGAAGCATAGGCTATAACTTTGCAATGTTACATAAGAACACACCCCAACCCAAATGTGGATGCATCATAATAAACCACCAAGCACTTAGTACCCTCCGATAAAGTCAACATCGCAGCAGAGGTCAGCCTATCCTTCAACACTTTGACATTTCTCTCACATGCTTCTGCCACTCAAATTTGACATTCTTATGAGTCAAGGTTGTCAAAGAGGAAGCAATCGATGCAAACCGTCGACAAACCTCCTATAATATCTGTATAGGCCTAAGAATCTCTGAATATTTGTAGGAGCCAAAGGTCATGGCAAATTGTAACTGTTTCAGTCTTCCTTAGATCAACCTCTACACCCTCACTAGAGATAGTATGAAAAATAAACGTTACCTACCTAAATATAAATTCACACTTTCTATATTTGGAAAATAGTTGATGTTTCTTAAGACATGCAAAACCATCCTCAAATAGCCCATGTGTTCACCCTCATTCTTCGAATATACAATGATTTTTTCAATGAAGACAACGAAAATTAATCTAGGTATCTTCGAGACACCCTATTCATGAGGTCAATATATGTCGTCGGGGCATTACTGAGACCATAGGAGATTACTAAGAATTCATTGTGACCATATCTAGTTTGAAAAGATATATTGGGAGTATCTTCACCTCACCCAAAGTCGGTGATATCCCGATCTCAAGACGATCATTGAAAAGTCACTTGTACCTTGGAGTTGATCATATAAATCATCAATCATAGGAGGAGGATACTTTTTCTTGACATTGAATTTGTTGAATTGATGTTAATCGATAAACATCCTAAGAGCTTCACAAATAATACCGAAGCACCCCATAGAGAAATGTTAGGCCGGATAAAACTCTTGTCTAGTAAATCCTTATGCCTTCAAGTCTTTAAATTTTGCCGGATCCATCCGATAAGGAGGAATTAAAATGGGGTTTGTATTCGGTAATAAATTGATACCAATATAAATTTCCCATTCGAGAGGGATACCGGGAAGATCATTAGGAAAGACAACCAGACATTCTGTTCCTATGGGGACCGATTGAATAAGAGGAATTTTGTCGTCTAAATCATTGACTCTTACATTATTGTATAAACACCCTTTAGAGATCATCTTATGAGATTTGAAACACAAATATACGACCTCTAGGAATACAATAACCCCCGTTCAACACTAAGACGGGTTCATTAGAAAATATAAATTCCAACACCCTTGTTCTACCATCTATGGAAGCAAAACAAGACTGCAGCCCATCCATACCCAAAATCACATCAAAATTGATCATATACAGTTCTACTAGTTCAACATAAGTAACTTTATTTGACAACATTATAAGACAACTTGTATACACTATCCTAGAACAAGCGAATTCACCCACCGAGGTAGACACCATAAAAGGTTTATTCATCATACCGGACAAAATGTAAAACTTTATAGCTACTAAAGTGGCAAGAAATGACAAGGTAGCATAACGATAAAGTAAAGAACATATATTAATAGAGAAAACTTTCAACAGACCGGTCACAACATTGATAGAAGTTACTTGCTCACCCCTATAGCGGAAAGGACAAAAATGATTCTTATTAGGAGCATCAACACTAGAACCACTTGCTTGAGCTTGACAACTACCTTTGTCTTGACCGTTCAAATTTGGGCAATCCTTCACCCTGTAACTACTCGTGCCACAACTAATGCAATTTTCCATCCCAATGAGGCAATAACCATAATGCTTGTTGCCACACTTTCAATAAGTTGGCTTCCTACTTGGTGAACTTGTACCCGTTCCCTTTTGAGGTTTATGGTTAGACACCCTAGTATAACAATCCTCAGATAAATTGTAAGGAACTTAATTACAAAACCTCTTTCTGAACCTAGGCCTGTCTTTTAAATCAAGCGTACCCCCCTGAGGAACAACCACCAAATGACTTTGCCCTATTGGCATGTCTACTACTCCTTTAACCCTTGTCTCCTCCACTAGTTGAGCATGAACCATTAGACGAGAAATTTTCATATTATCATGTAGCATACACGAACGAAATTCTTCTTTCAAGTCATCGGACACTCTCGTCAAAAATCGGCTCATGTCATCCATTGAGTGAGAAACATAAGAACAAGCATAATTTGACAACTTAGTAAATTTCAAGGAGTACTCAAGCACACTCATACCTCCTTGACGAAGGTTGATGAATTCTTGACTTTGGCCTCCCTATTTTCACTAGGAAAGAATCTATATAGAAAAGACTTCTAGAAAATCTCCCATGTAACAGGACTACCCCTAAAAGGCCTATCGTCTCTCCGTTAGATTACCACGTTTTAGCCATGTGCTTGAGTTGGTAAGAGGATAACTCAACCTTTTCAGCAATAGTCAACCCCATAACATAGACGATTTTGTAGACTTCATCAATGAACTCCTGGGATCTTCTTCCAATTTGGACCTGTAGAAACTAAGGGGATTTATCCTTGTGAACTCCCTGAAAGGCGAGGCCATAGTTCAAACATGTTGGTTTCCTCGGGGTACGAACAGCTTTTGCTTGACTGGTCATGGCTTTGGCCATTTTGACAAAAGCTGCCCTTTATGTCCACATCCGACAAAGATAGAGGATTGGCCGGAGCTTGATCATTATTATCATCTTTTTCAAGAATGGGATCTTGATTGCCATGGGGCGGAATCCCTAATTTGTAATCTTTTCATATAATTTTCATGCGGCTGCCCTTAGAGTATTCATACCTATAACCACAATTCAAGGTTTAGGTGAAAACACACATAAATAGACTCTGTAGGAAAGAAATTGGATTTCTAAGAAAATGAGATTTTCCTAACCATCACATAGTCTCTCTTTTATAATTTTTGCGCGCTTCACTAAATAGTGGACTTACAACCTTCATGGCTAGTAGTTTTGAAACTAATTGTGTACGCTAAACCCTAGTAAAACTAGATATTAGGCTACCCCCAATGTATTCTATAAATTTTACTAATTATGTCTGAGTTTCTATAATTAGTGGATAGGTCGAAACTTAACATGCAAACTGAGAGTGGAACAATTAATCTTTTAATTAACCATTTATAACTGAGGCAAGTATATCTGAAGTATCTTCAGTATTTGACCTAGGATGAGTAAGGTAAGAAATAAAGAAATACAAAGCTAGGGTTCTGAAAATTCATGAAATAAACTGAGTAATAACATAAATAATATGATTTTGAACATACATTTAATAAATTCATGAAATTCTAACAAATTTCTAGAAACCCTAGGTTTAATCCTTATAAGAGAATCAACAATCTGATAGAAAACAAGGGACCCAATGCATAAAAGAAACCCAATAGTGATATTTCACATACCTAGTGATGAAATTCATGGAAAAATACATAGGGTTTTGGGATGGAACTGTTGGATCTTGTTGCATTCTTTAAATAAGATTCTTGAGCGTTTTCTCCTTTTTTGCTTCTAATTTTCCAACTTTTTATTTAGTGATTTGACTTAGATATGTTCTAATTATTTTTTTAGGCTTAAACTGACTAAATCATATTATTTAGGATCAAAACGACGTAACTTAAGGTTTAAAAAAGGTGGAAAAAGACCAAAAGACCCCTGCATAAGTTTTTGTTTGGACCAAACGATGGCCTGCACTTACGGTCCGTCATTTGACCGATGCCTCATCGTTGGGTTTGTCGACTGGGCCTGTTCACTAGCATGTTCAATTGGAATTTACTAAAATGGGCATAATATTGTATGCGGAGGTCTTATTTTAGCAAGGTCAGTGTCTATTGAATGACAATTCAATTACTATCCGTGGGTAGGTCATGGGACACCTAATTAATTTAGTGCTATGCTTTATGACCATTTGAAGTGTACCAAACTGCATTTTCCTCTAACTGTCTTAAATATTCCACCTAGGGATCATAGGTCCACCTACAAAACATGTTGGTATTTCGTAGCTCTTGTTAGAGAGTTTTTGAATGGGGGTATTGGTAGACAGTCACGGTCTACGGACCGTTGTCTGACCTACGTACTACGGGTCTGTTAGTTGATCAAGATTTAGCTCATTTTCCAGGATGAATTTTTTTTGGGAGCTTCTAATCCTATCGGCGATTGTGCAAGACGGACGGTCGTCTGTTATACAGACCGTCGATGCCACCATTGGTTACACCTGCAGATATTTCTGAAAACTGACTTTTGTTTTGTTTTTGCTATGGGGTGTTACGTTATCTCCCTCTTCGGAACATTCGTCCTCGAATGAAGACTAAACTATATGAAATAGAGGGAGACAGCTGCAAACCCCACTACTAAGTAGTGAGAACTGAATTTCTGACTGAATTGAGTTACGAGTACATGCAAATACACTGAAAATGCAAGTACAAATTGAGGGAACATCATTCTATACGAAATTTACGCATGAATGATTGGAAAACTAAAGATGAACTATAACCTGAAGCTGAAGTGGAGTCGGAAGGAAAGAGGTGAGGATACTTGGCTTTAATTGCTGCTTCTTCTTCAAAATTAGCTCCCTCTAATGACTTCCTTCTCCAAAAAACCTTGACTGAACCGATTTCTTTGTTTCTTAACCATTTAACCTGACAATCATGAATCTCAACTGGTACATCCTCATAAGAAAGACTATCTTTCACCGCCACACTCTCCAATTGCACTATAGAGGCTGCATCACTCACACACTCTTTCAAAAGTTAGGTGTGGAAGACTAAAAGCACTGCTGCTAATTCTGCTTGCAAATCTAACTCATATGCCACATTGTCAACCCTTTTAATGATACTATAAGGGCCTAAATATCTAAGACTGAACTTCACTTTCTTTCAAAATCTCATTACCCCTTCCATAGGTTATACTTCAAAAAAAAAACCAACCATCAACATGGAACTCTAGTTCCCTTCTTCTTACATCTGCATAAGATTTCTGACGACTTTGGGTTGTCTTAAGTGTAAATCTAATGAGTTGCACTTTCTTCATAGTATAAAGGACTGAATTCGGCCCTATAAAAGTTGTTTCACCTGTTTGAAGCTAACTAATAAGAAATCTAAACATACGCCCATATAAAGCCTCATAAGGGACCATCTGAATGCTGGAATGTGGGTATTATTGTGGGCAAACACAATTAGAAATAGGTGATTATCCCAACTACCTATGAAATCAATCACACAAGCTCTTATCATATAGTTTATGGTCGGAATAGTACGCTCTGCGTGCCTATCCGTCTATGGATCAAATATTGTACTAAGGTTAACTTGAGTACCAAGACCTTTCTGAAATGACTTCCAAAAATGAGAGGTAAACTGCGGACCTCTATCTTAGATGATAAACAAAGGAACCCCATGCAACCTTACAATTTCATTTATGTAAATCATGGCATAGTCCTCCACCGAATTTGTAGTCTTGACCGCTAAAAAGGATGAACACTTAGTCTTCCTATCAACTTTCACCAAAATGGAGTCATGTTGTGTGCGAGTATAGAGTAATAGTTTTATGAAGTCCATATTGAAAAGATCCCACTTCCAAGTAGGAATATCTATCTCTTGGGTCATACCTCCTGGTTTCTGATGTTTTACCTTGACTTGCTTGCAATTGGGGAACTTACTCATAAAATATGCTATATCCCTCTTCATGACATTCCACCAATAGACTTCTCGCAGATCGCGGTACATCTTAGTGGCACCTGAATGCAAAAAATACCTAGAGTTATGGGCTTCTGCAAGAATATATTGTCTCAATTCGCCCACAACAGGAACACACAATGTACCCTGGTAGCGAAGTGCACCATCTCTTCCTTGGTAGAAAATCTCCACCCTTTGATTATTGATTGCACACTTAAGTTCAAGCAAGATTGGGTCACTGTCTTGCTTTTCCTTAACCATCACTACCACAGACGATTCTGCCCCATTCTGAACTCTTACCCCACTGGATAATATGCTCACAAGGCGAATCCCAAGCGAGCAAGCCTGTGAACATCCTTCACTAGCTCTTTCCTTTCTTTTTCAACATGGGCTTCACTACCAATAGATAATCTACTAATAGAATCTTCTACTTCATTCTCCTTACAAAGATGGTAATGCACACTCATATCATTATCCTTAAGGAATTCAAGACATATTGTTTTGCAAAGATTCAACTCTTTCTGGGTGAACACATACTTAAGGCTCATATGGTTAGTGAACACATCTACGTGAACACCATACAAGTAGTGTCTACAAATCATGAGGTCAAATACCACTGCTGCATGCTCGAGGTTGTGAGTTTGATAGTTCTTCTCATTAACCTTAAGTTGTCTAGAGGCATATGTTATCACCTTACCTCGAACACACAACCTAGGCCAACTCTGGATGCATCACAATAGATCACATAACCATCTGAACCCTATGGTAGAGTCAAGACAAGAGCATTAGTCAATCTAGTTTTCAATTATGCAAAAAAATTCTCACAATCATCTGACAATTGGAATTTGACCATCTTCTGAGTCAACCTAGTCAATGGTGAGGCTATGGATGAAAATCCTTCCACAAACCTTTTCTAATAACCCCCTAGACCTAAAAAACATACGATATTTGTGGCAGAGGTAGGTCTATGCCATTGTGTCACTACTTCTATCTTCTGTGAATCTTCTAAAATCCCTTTACTAGATACAATGTGACGAAGGAAAGCAACAGATTGAAACCAGAACTCATATTTACTAAACATAGCGAATAATTGCTGATCCTTGAGAGTCTGCAGACCAACTCCAAAAGGACTTGCATGTCTTCCTCAATCCTATAGTAAATAAGTATATCATCAATAAAGAAGATAATTAACAAGTCCAAGTACTGTTTGAACACTCTGTTTATGAAATCTATGAAAGCTGCAGGATAATTAGTTAGTCCAAATGACATAACTACAAATTCATAATGACTATATAATGATTTAAAGGATGTTTTTGGAGTGTAACTATCTCTGATTCTAAGCTGATGATAACCCGAACTGAGGTCTATCTTTGAAAAATGGATAGCACCCTGAAGTTCGTCTAATAAGTCATCAATCCATGAGATGGGATACTTATTCTTTATTGTGACCTTGTTCAACAATTTATCGTCAATGAAAATTCTGAGAGAACCAAATTTCTTCCTTACAAACAACACTGGTGCACCACATGTTTAAATACTAGGTCAGATGAAAACCTTATCTAGAAGGTCTTTCAACTACTCTTTCAATTCCTTAAGCTTTTTTGGAGCCAGTCTATAAGGAGGAATAGAAATAGGTTTGGTATATGGAAGGAGATAAATTCCAATGTCGATTTCAGTTTCGAGAGGGACTCCAGAAATATCTTCTGGAAATACTTTTTGAAATTCACAGACTACTGGAATTGACTCAAGATTTTGGTTTTAAAGGCCTGAGTCCTTACCCCAAAAAAACTTAATGATAGAGACAACCCCTAGATCATATTTCTATCCTTAAGGTAAGCAATAAATCGACCTATAGGCGCTAATGTACAACCCTTCCATTCTAAGATTGGTTCATCTTGAAATTGAAAACTAACAATCCTAGTTCTACAATTGATTGAGGCATAATAGAAATGTAATCAATCCATGCCTAGAAGCAAGTGGAAGTCTACCATTTCTAACTATACTATATGTGCGGAGATGACTTTATAATATACTATGAAAGGACAATTTTTGTATATTCGTGTAGCTATAAATTGGTCATCGACTAGAGTAGAGACTATTAAAGGTTCTGAGATAGTTTCTAGACTGAAATTGAATTGGACTACTATGTAAGGAGTTACAAAAGAAGGAGTAGACCTTGGATATAACAATGTATAAACATCAAGGTCAAAGTCACATAACGTACCAGTGACAAAATAAGGAGATCCTTCATGACCCTGGTGTGCCTGAAGAGCATTCACCCTGTTCTGGCGCTGACCTCCACCTGTACCAATTGAGTTAACCTGCTGAGTTGGGCGACTTCTTGGTGCTGCTGATATTATAGACTGAGATCTACCATTACAACCTCCTTGACCTGTACCAGATGAGTTACCCTTCTAGTCATACCTTTTTTTTTAGGATGGAACACTGGCTGATGATGGGCCTGAAGCCAAAAACATCTGCTGACCCTACGAGCGATTTCCAGCACCCGATGTCTGCATAGAATAGTCCTAGTTCCCAATCCTAGATTTCTTATTTCCTTAGCCTGTTCCTTAATCTTATCACCCACAACTTGTTGAGCATGAGTCATAAGTCTAGAGATGTTCATATCTTTAAGTAACATTGCATTTCTGCATTTAGTTTTCACCAAATCTGACAGTCCATACAAAAACTTAGAATCAGCAACCATGTGAGAAGCATACTGATATACCGTGGTTTTGCGATTTTTTTAATGATTTTTCCTTAAGTTTAGTATGTGTCCAAAAACCTTTTTGTAATGATTTTTATGTATGTTTTGCTTTACTTGCAGGAAGTCTGTCCAAATATGAACGTGGAAGTTTTTTAGCAAGAACTGCAGAAAAGTTACCACCTACGAAGCTTATGACGGTCCATCGAGCTTGTGACGGTCCGTACGTGGCAACTTAGTGAAGCTGCTAAAGGAAGATGGGGAAGTCTTACCAAGTGTGTGATTATGGATGTTCATGACGGACCGTCATAGCCACGACAGTCCGTCCTATTGGTTCGTCGCAATGATCACAGAGTAGTCCCCATATCGAATTTCAAAGAAGTGTAAGTGTTTTGGAACGGAGACCCTCGACGAATCGTCATTCTTGGAGTGGTCCGTCATATCTATTGTCGAGGGTTATGAAGAAATCAGCAGAAGAATTTCTAAAGTATGGGACGAAGGAGGACATGACGGCTCGTCATAGCCACGACGGTCCGTCATGAGGTCCTTCGACCTATCCGCATTTTGAAAAATTTTCAGTAATTACAGTCCTTCATTTATTAGGTTTTTTATATATATAGCTTGAAAAAATTAGACTCTTTGTTGGTTAGACTCTTAGATAGTGGACTTCTTGATCTTAGAATCTTTGATAATAGACTTTTTGATTGTTACACTTTTTCTGGAATTGGTTGTTGGTGATTTTATTGATTAATCAAGTGAATTTCTGGATTTTATTCTTTTTCATCAAAGTAAGTGCATGAATTCTTATATTAAATATATTAATATTGTGATTATGACTATGGGTAACTAAACTCCACAACTAGGGATTTGGGAACAATGGGTGAATAATGAGGTAAAATCTAACTAAAATAACATATCCAGAATAGTGTCTTGGATGTATTGATAATTCTTTTGTTTAGAAGTCTTTTTAATGAATGTCCTACGATAGAACTCTCCTTAATGCTACTTGCCGGACCAAGGTGGTAGATAATAGGAAAACAATTATCAACATAGATTTAGTGTATACTATCTAATAGGCTAGCGTCGATTTGTACAAGGTAATAACTTAGTCAAATATTGAATACAATGCTTAAAATGAGATAAAGGTAAGTGTTAGTATAGCAACACACGTAGCCAGACCAAGATGCGGAGTGAAATTTTCTAGATGCCGGACCAAGGATTTAGAAATACATAACTTATCAGTTTACATGCAAGATAGTAGGGACGAATTGTTATAGTTAGAAGTAAGGAACCTGTGGGAACACTTAAACCCTAGTTACTTTTATTAATTAATTAAACTCCAAGATTTGATTATGTTAGTTGGTTACTTTAATTTAGTTAGTTGTTTATATTAATTTTGAAATAAAACCCCCCCTTTTATTGTATTTTGTTTTCTAAGGAAATAATTGACTAAATAATTGTAATAATAGATTAAAGTTATGTCTGAACTATTTTCTTCGTGGGAACGATCCCAACATCATTGGTTGGGTTCTTTACTTGATACGACTGCTTTACTTCTTATTTGAGAAGTAAGTTTGAGCATATCAAATTTTTTTGCCGCTACCGGGGAAAGTAGCTTTTAGAATAACATAAACTTATTACTAAAGTTTACTCAATATTTTCTTAATTTTGCTTTTTTTTATTGTTTTTACTTCTTACAGAACTATCTTTTTTGTATGCCAAATACACCGAGAGGAAGAAAACCCTTGTTTTCCCACGATCACGAATTAGAGCGTACATTATACAATATGAATAAAAGCATAGGTATCAACGATGATGATCCAAACGAGAACATCCCAGCTCTAGTTGATGTTCATGGTGAGTCATTACCCGATGACCCGGGTGATAATCAACAAAGGGGTAAAAATCCTGCTCCACGACCTCAAGAATACTTAAGAGGCTATGATAATATTGCACACTCTGATGGGCCACATGTCTTGCCCCCTCTACCGCAAGGCCACGCCTTCGTGGTAACTAATAGTCTGATGGAAATGCTCACTGCTAGAGGTTTATTTTCAGGGCTACCTTTTGAGGACCCACATGCCCATATAGCTAAGGTAAGGGCAGTGTGTAAAAGCTGTGTAGGGAGGCCTTATTTGGATTTGGTTGTATTAGCGCTAAGAGTATTTCCTCTCTCAGTGACGGCAGAGGCTTCTATTTTGTTCGCTGAGCTACCTTATAACTTAATTTTCTCTTGGAACCAACTAAGGGACGTTTTCTTTCCACGTTACTACCCGGTCTCTAAGAAACTAAACGACAAAGATAGAGTGAACAACTTTGTGGCACTACCAGGATAGTCAGTTAGTAGTTATTTGGATAGATTAACTACATTTTTTAGATGTGTCCCCAATCACCGCATAGATGATAAGTCACTTAAGGAATACTTCTATCGGGGACATGATGATAATATTTAAGCATTATAGGATACTATTGCGGGTGGTTCTTATGGGAAGTGTCCTTATGACAAGATTGCTGAAAAGTTAGAGAAAATCTCCCGAAATAATAAAGCTTGGACTACTAAGAAGTCAGATACAGAGAGAAATACCTTTGTAGTACGATCCACGCACAACCCAGCCACAGATGAGATTTGTGAAGAGATGAATCAGATGAGAACAGATCTTGGGTTGGTATTAAAACATGTCACTAAGGGTGCAGAAAAGATAAATGCAGTTAACACTTGACTGAACCACTACCACCAAATGATGAATGTAATTATGAGGAGGATACTATGCGGTAAATGAGCAGACGGAAGGTTTTTTGACCGAGTGCCCAAGGCTCAAATAAGGAGAATTGGTGCCAAGGTCAAGAAATCCAAGGTCGGATCTATAATAACTATATCCGTGAGGGTCAATATGAATGAGATGGAAATTATAACTGTGAAAACAGCTTCAACAGGGGTAACTATGATAACAGAAATGATAGGAATTTTCCCTACGTTCCTCCTCAAAATCGTGAAGTTAATCCTAGGGATGGTGGAGGTAGTATGGCGCGAATTGAGGATATGTTGCCCAAAATGATGAGGAGGTTCGATCCTAGTGATGAGCACGCTAAAGAGTTAAGAAGTGATTTAGAGGGTATGCTCCAGAAATTATATACACATGCAATATCGATTAAGCAACTTGAAATACAAATGGCCAATTTATCTGCGACTGTGAACAAATGGCAATCGAGCACTCTTCCTAGCAACATTGTCCAAAATCTAAAAAATTATGGACATTGTATAGAAATCACTACTCGCAATGGTAAGCAAACCATTGACCCACATATGCCGTCTAATGTGGAAAATGTTACAAAGGATAATGATAAAGTGGTAGAGGTTAGTGGTAAAATTGAAGACAACACTGGAAAAGAGTTCGAAGTGCCTAAAAAGGTAATTTCCATGCCTAGACCCCCACCCCATTTCCTCAAAGATTAGTCAAAAAGACCGAGGATGGTAAATTTTGGCGTTTTATAACAATGTTGAAGCATCTTTATATCAATGTCCCTTTGGTAAAATCTTTAAAACGGATGCCCGGTTATGCCAAGTTTATTAAAGATCTTGTTACAAAGAAAAGATCAGTCACTTTTGAGGATAATAATAGAATGCAATATTGTAGTGCTATTGCTACAAGATCTCTAGCATAAAAGAAAGAAGATTCGGGTGCGTTCATTATTCCTTGTACAATAGGGTTATTAGATCTTGCAAAAGCATTATATAATCTAGGGGAAACCATAAATCTCATTCCCCTCTTGATTTACAAGAAGTTGGGTTTGGGTGATCCAAAGCCCACTACGATGTGGCTACTGATGGCCGATCGAACAGTAAAAGGCCTATTGGGATACTCCAGGATGTGCTGGTAAAAGTGGAGTCATTCATATTTTCGGCAGATTTTGTTATTCTTGATTGTGAAGTCAATTTTGAAGTTCTTATTATTCGTGGAAGGCCATTCGTTACTACGGGTATAACATTAGTTGATATTGAAAATGGGTAGATGAAATATCGGTTGAACAATAAAGAAGTGAACTTCAATGTTTGTAGGTCAATGAGGCAGAGTGATAATCTCCAATCGGTATATGCTATATGCTACAAATTTGGTGAGTCATCTGAGACACTAATAGAAGAACGTCTAGGTGTAGAAGCATTAGCAGCAGTGATAATGAATTGTGATAATAATTGCATTGAAGAGTATGAGTCATTAGTCACAACTGTTGATGGAGGTGATGTTCGGTTTAAACCGAAGAAATATGAGTTAGACGTGAAGAATCATGAGTCACCACCTGCAAAACCATTAATAAAAGAGTCTCCAAAAGTAGAACTAAAAGCTCTCCTACCTCATCTCAGGTATGAATTCTTAGGAAATGGTGAAACTTTTTGGGCAATAATTTCATCAATCTGAATGAACAACAAGTTGAGAGTTTGGTAAAAGTGCTAAAAAGGTACAAAAGAGCTATTGGGTGGCTATTTCAAGCATTATTCGAATACCTCATGGTATTTGTTCTCATAAAATCAAACTCATTCCCTATCATAAGCCAAGTATTGAGAACTAGAGACGCTTAAATCCACCTATCCAAGAGGTCATTAAGAGGGAAATCATTAAATGGTTGGATGCCAGAGAAATCTATCCGATCGCTGATAGTAGTAGGGAATGCCCTTTTTAGTGTGAACCTAATAACGGGGGAATGACTGTGGTCCCCACTGAGAAAAATTATCTTGTTCCAATGAGATCGGTTACAGGATGAAGGGTGTGTATGGATTACCGTAAAATAAATGCATGGACCGAAAAAGACAATTTTCCTATGCCCTTCATGGATCAGATGTTGGATAGACTTGCCGGAAAAGGGTGGTACTGTTTTCTTGATGGATATTCAGGGTATAATCAAATTTATATTGGACTAGAAGATCAAGATAAAACCACCTTTACTTATCCATATGGGACCTTTCATTCAAAAGAATGTCGTTTGGGTTGTGCAATGCATCCGCCACATTTCAGAGATGTATGATGTTTATATTCTCCGACATGGTGGAAGATACTATTGAAGTTTTTAGGGATGATTTTTCTGTGGTTGGTGAATCATATGAGCGGTGTTTGAACTATTTATCAGAGGTACAAAAGAGATGTGAAGACTGCAGTTTACTACTTAAATGGGAGAAATGCAACTTCTTGGTTAAAGAAGGCATTGTTTTGGGTCGTCGCATTTCAGAAAAGGGCATAGAGGTTGGTCGAGCTAAAGTAGAGGTAATATAGAGACTTCCCCAACCTATCTCTTTCAAAGGTGTGAGAAGCTTTCTTGCGCATGCATGTTTCTACCGGCGATTCTTCAAAGATGTTTCAAAAATTGCACATCCGTTGTGCAAACTTCTAGCAAAAGATTGTAAAATTTATTTTGATGAATCTTGTCTTAAAGCATTCGGCGAACTAAAAGAAAAACTAGTGTCGGCACCTATCATTATTTCTCCGGATTGGAACATTCCATTTGAGGTGATGTGCGATGCTAGTGGGGTTGTTCTTGGTGTAGTAATGGGAAAAAGAAGGAACAAAATCCTTCACCCCATTTACTATGCTAGTAAATCCCTAAATGATTCCCACAAGAACTACATAGTGACTGAGCAAGAACTCCTTTCAGTAGTCTTTGGTATTGAAAAATTTTGCTCCGATTTGCTAGATACTAGAGTTATAGTACATACAAACCATTCACCATTGAGATATTTGATGGAAAAGAAGGATGCAAAACCGAGGTTGATTTGTTGGGTATTATTTCTACAAGAATTTTACTTTGAAGTGAGCGATAGAAAAGGGACCGAAAATAAAGTTGCCGATCACTTTTACCGTCTAGAAGATAAAAATATGAGAGAGTTAGGGGATAAGACTTATTTGATGATTCTTTCCCCGATGAGCATGTATTGGCTGCCTCACAAGACTTGATTCCATGGTTTGTACATTTCGCGAACTATCTGGCTAGTGATATTATCCATCGGACTTGTCCTTTCATTAAAGAAAAAAATTCATGTATGATGTGAAGAAGTTCGTTTGGGATGAACCATACTTATATAGGAGTTGTGCCAACGGGCTTATTTGGCGTTGTGTTCCAGAATGTGATATGTTTAGTGTTTTAGAGGCATGCCATTCCTCACCTATCGGTGGACATCATAGCGGTATCCGAACCGCTCATAAGATATTACAATGCGGTTACTATTGGCCAATTGTTCATAAAGATGATCATGAGTTTGGAAAAGCATGTGATAGATGCCAAAGAGATGGCGCCAATTCAAGAAAGCAATAGCTCCCTCTAAACCCCATTCTTGTGATTGAGTTATTTTATGTTTGGGGTATTGACTTTATGGGTCCTTATGTGAAATCTCATCGAATAAAGTATATTTTAGTAGCGGTTGATTATGTATCTAAATTGGTGGAAACTATCACCTTCGCAAACAATTATGGGAAGAGTGTCACTACGTTCTTGAAAAAGAATATATTCTCTCGCTTTGGTACCCCAAGGGCAATTATTACTTTTGGGGGATGCCCCTTTTTCAACAAATTTTTTAAGGGATTATTGGAGAAATATGGGGTTCGCCATAATGAAGCCACTCCTTACCATCCTCAAACTAGTGGGAAAGTTAAAGTGTCAAATAGGAAGATCAAACAAATATTGTCAAAAATAGTGAACGCTAGTAGAACGAATTTGTCAATGAGGCTTAATGATGCTCTTTGGGCCTACTAGACAGCGCACAAGACTCCCATAGGTATGTCTCCATATAACCTTGTATATGAGAAATCTTGTAATTTTTCGGTTGAATTACAGCATAAATCCATGTGGGCTATAATGAAGTTGAAAATGGATTGGAACGAAGCTGCAAAATAACGGTTAACTGGGTTGAATGAACTCGATGAATTTCTCAGCCCTCTACAAAGGAAATGTTAAGAAGTATCATGACCTAAAAATTGAAAAACGAGAGTTTATGGTTGGGGATTTAGTACTTTTATTCAATTCTAGGTTGCGCTGGTTTTCGTGCAAGTTCAAGTCCAAATGGAGTGCCCCTTACTTGGTTACCCAACTATTTCCTCATGAAGCAATTGAGTTGGAAAACAAGGAGGTTCTGCTGTTAAGGTTAATGGACAAAAGATAAAAATCTAGTTCGGGCATGATGAATCAGCGAATGAAGCGATCTAGGCATACCATCTTGATGAAGTTTGAGTAATCAAGTGTCTTCAGTCATGCAGCGACATTAAATCTGGCGCTGGTTGGGAGGCAACCCAATACGTAGAGTTTTATTTCTTGTAATGGTAGGTATTTCTACTAATGGGTTTTAAATTTGCAGGCAGTTCACCAAGAAATTCTACAGAAAATCACCCTGCAACGGTCACTGATGGATACATCGACGGTCTGTCACGCTTGCGACGGACCTTCCCATGAATACGTCGTGCCAGGTACGTCTTTGATTTACATTCAAAATCAGGGCAGACGGAACCCATGATAGACAATCGCATCTACGACGGACCATCATCGGGAATTTATTGCGTCATTAACAAGCATACCCGACCCTAACCGGCTGAGGATTTTTTAAATTTTCAACCTATAAAACCCCCCCACCCCTTAATTTGAACGATTTGTTTCCCTCTTTCTCCAATTCCCTCCCTTTAAAACTTCCAATTTCCTACCTCTCTTTCAACTGATCACTTCCCGAAATCCCTAATTCCTGATATCTCCTTTCTATTTAACAAAGTATGCTGTTGTGGTTCTGTTCTAGCTAACAAACTGCCTCAGTTGCTTGTTTTTCTCATCTTCTCGGGTATGTGTCTCTAATCTCTACCCATTTACATTGCTTTTTTGTTTTAATTAGTATTAGCCTATTCCTTTTTGGTGGGTCTTCATTCTTTGGTCCAATTTTGTGTGACCTAGGTTGAGAAACCTCGAATTACCTTGTTAAAACTCGAGAAATAGGTGCTTTAGCATTGCTAGTTTGATAGTTATTTGGATTATAAACATATAGTTTAACACTAAGTATTCCATGTGAGTCACAGAGGTTAATTGTGGAATCCTCAGTTCTGTCACTAAAAAATAGAAGAAGACCCTGATGATAGACTATCGTACCCAGGACGGACCGTCATAGGGTCTTTTCCAACACACCCAATACCTCACTCTTTGTTTTTCAAAGTGTCTACAAACTTACACATGTGACGACCGTCGTGGGAATGACTGTCCATTATGCACAACCGTTTTGGTTGTCAGAGACCCTATTCCTAAGGGTCTCCAATTTTCTCTAAGTGTCCAACAAGGGACACATGCGATGGACCGTCATACCCCCGACGGTCCATCCTGCTCAACCATTCTAGTTGTCATAAACCCTATTCTTAAGGGTCTCAAACTTTTTCTTAGTGTCCTCTGACGGACATCCACGACGGACCGTCATACTCTCGACGGTCCATCCTACACAACCGTCATGTCATTCGGAGACCATTGTCCTGAGGGTCTCCATTTTTTTTCCATATGTCCTCTGACGAACATCTACGATGGAGAGTCATACCCTCAACGGTCTGTCCTTCACAAACCATCATGACGGTCAGAGGCCCCTCACCTAAGGATCTCCCTACTATTTTGAAGTGCCCTATGATGGACATCGACGACGGACCGTCATTATCACGACGGTCCATCCTGCTTATCCTTCATAACTATCAGGGACTTTCCTTCACGGTTCTCAACATAAACATAGTTTTAAGTAAGACATGACGGACTCCATGGCGGTTCAATCGTACTCATGACGAGCCGTCACCTGGTCCATCCTAGACACGACGAGCCTTCACCTGGTCCGTCATGTTTCAGTGTTACTACTGAAATGTCATTACGGCTTTTGTGTCATTTTTTCTTGTCTTTTTTGCTCCTTCTAGTACTAATATTGATTCTTTACAGTTACTAATTGTAATGGCACCAAAACAAGATCGGGTTAATGCACGTGGGCATTAAAATTCTGTCGCCATGTCTGCCCTACTAGTTATAGGCTCCGATAATGAACATGATCCCAAGTACGTTCCCTTAGGCACTGCCACTTAATCACGAGCTGCACGTGCAACCAAAGCTACGCCCAAAGAGGTGGCGTCATGCGTAGTCACTGCCTCCCAGTCTGATGAGGAGCGCACACTGACCGACACTCCTTCTGGGTCAGCTACAAAAGAAGAAGGAGCGTCTGGTGCCTTAGTAATTTCATGGGCAGATGAATCCTCTGTGTCCGCAGAAGTCCTTCTACTCGCCACAACTTCACAGTCTGCCTCGTTTTATGAGGCTGACTGTCCTGATTCAAGCATATAACACAACAAACATAATTGTACCACACCAATCACAATATAATTGAAGTTTAATTAACATAAAATACAGAGAATTAGGTCACTGTACAACCAATTAATTCTCACAACTTCAATCCATATCTAAATCATCCAATTAAATACCATAAGGATCTCATGGCCTTCTCGACACTACATGAAGTACTGTGATGTTTTGTAGTTGTTTTATGTGAAGTATGAGTATACTTATCTATTTGTGAAGCAATGTGAAAGCATATATTTTTTCCATGTATGTTAGGGATTCATGAAAGTATGACTATATGCTTCTATGTGTAGTCTTAGGGTTGATGCGTGGTGGTTCCTACTTTACTATATGAGTCTATAATAGTTATATTGATTATGATATGGTAGTGTATAGGATGAATTAAAAATTATAATGGTTATTCCTATGTGCTTGTAGAATGATTAATAATATGTTCTAAGGTTAAGTATGTGGTGTCATGTCTTTGTTGACTTGTTTCCCTTGCTTGATGCTTGTATGAAAGCGAATATGTGATGTCTTGACTTAGGATGCTAAAGTATCTTAGTCTTGAATGTATGAATGATATGTGACCTTGAATGATTTTAAGATGGTCTTTTATGCGAAACCTTGAACATAGTGGTAAGGTTATAAATGTTGAAGTCGAAAGCCGTAATTGTATCCTTCATGTAATGAAATGATGGACCTAAAGTTAATTAGATGGAACAACATCATATTGATCATTAAAAAAGTCATCATGAGCTTCTTGTTGCCATTGCAAGGTAGCCCTAAGAGGACCTCTTTTGTAGGGTAAATGTGATTTGGTTATGAACTAGATATGGAACCCAATTGTATGAACCTCTAATGCTAGCACATAGTGAGTATGGTAGGGGAAGTACTTCTAGTTAAGTATGAGTCGAGAATACAAAGCACGCCCTTCATGTTTCTTTAACGATGTTCAAACATAGAATGTGTCCTAGTTCTACCTTTGGCAAGTAGAACACCCTCATCAAAGTAGGTTAGAACTCTGAATTCTATGCTTTGCTAACATGGTCTATGTCGGTTATAGCCTATTCTGATCTTCAGGGATACTTACTAGCATGGTAAAAGTTCAATGAAGTGTAGGTAGTGGTATGGGACGCTATCTAGATATTGCACAATTGGCTTTGAAGGTGTTAATCAGAGTCCCTCGGTCTTGTGTAAGACCATTACTTGAATGTCATTTATGTAATGAATAGGTCTTAAATGAACTAATGAATGTTATGACTTAAGTTATAAAATATGTTGAGTGAATTAGTACTTACCTAGACTAATTAAGGGTTGTCTACTTAAGACATGAAGAGGGGCATAGGAATGGTCATTTCTTATCTTACCTAGACAAGTCTTAAGAATGACTCTACTTAGGGAACATGATTGTTTATGACGACATGACCCAAACATAGGACGTCTAAGGATTATTTAGATAGTCTTGAAGAGATCAATCATGGACATTAGCTTCTTGATCTACTTAAGTAAGTCATTGATAGCCTTTGATGAGGAAATGTCATATCATCTTTATGTTGATGTATTAAGTGAACATGATTCTATCTTATGTAGTCTATAGGATCTCTTCAGTGTGCGTGTAAGGGATTGTATGGGCGGTCGCTTGAAAACTCACTCAAGTGAGACTTAGAAGTATCTTTGGTTGGAGGCTCTCATGTTCTTAAGTTGGTGTTTTGTAAGTGTGTATGTTACTCATCATTAGTAGTCTTGAGGAGCATTTAAGCATTCATAAAGAGGTTTTATGGGTGGTCTATTTGTGTTGCATAAGTGAGTCTTATCATATCTTTAAGTGGGATAATTACATTCTAGAAGATGTTTAAGTGAAGTGGAAGAACTTCACTGTAACAGTTAATTGAGTTCTTTGTACAGTGAAGTGTGTTCACTGGGAAGTGTTCGTAAAATGTGGATTTTGCTTAAATGATCTCTTGTGTGTTTCCAATTTTTTCAATGTGGTTCTTATGCTTATATATTTTAATCAAAATTCATGAAAAGCACGCTATTTATTAAATATCCCTTTTTCATGGTTTTTGCATGACTTCCATACTTAGTACATCTAATTTGCTAAACCCTTGTTTTCCCTTTTTGAATAATTTGTAGGGAACTGGAACTGTTGATGTGCCATGAAAGGTTGGTAGGTTTCTAAAACCTTAAAGATAATGTATTGGTGAGTCCTCATCGATTCGAAGAAAATATCCACAAGTTTCTTGTGTCATAGTCTTTATTTTATGATCTTAATATGGAATTGTCCCAATAGTTGCATAACTAAATTTTAGATGGTTCAAGTAAATATTCTAAAGATTTAATGTTTTTAAATAAAATTCTTTTGCTTGCGTATTGTTTATGAAAGAGTTCATCGTGTGTGAAGAAAGATTTAATTTTTACTCATTTTAGAATGTTTATTATGAAATGAAGGATACGAGAGGCTTAGAAGAGACTTCTTGAAGTCTTATCTGCCGTGTGAAGACACAAGGATGCCCTAACTTCTAGGGTGTACTTTTGGGTTGTGACAGAGTTGGTATCAAAGCATAAGGTTTAGGTAGTTTCTTAGTTTATGTATGAACCACATCTTGTAGAGGCCACGTTATAAATAGGAGGCTATTGAGTTCTAGGAAAAGTTTAACTTCTTCTTCCATCTAATCGTGCCTAAGAGCTTGGTATATGGTGTCATTACCTTGTTTCCCTTATGTGTTGGTCCCTTAAGGGTGACTTTATGAAGTTTGTGTTGAGGGAGAGGAAAGATGGGATGTGACTTGTGAGATGAGATGTGATAGAATGTGCTTTTGACCTTAGATTAGGTTAGTTACCTTTTAAAGGGTAGTTAAGTTTGAATGAAAATGGTAAGGAATAGGGTGAGAATGTGAAGGACTGGTTGTTAAGATAATTTGAAGTTTGTTATGACCCCAACCGTAAAAGGGAAGTGGTGTGATTTCAAAGAGTAAAGGTGAGTTCTCCTAGTAAGGGGATATAATAATTTAATGATGATACCTTTGAGAGTCCTTAATCTTCATAAGATAGACTTTGGTAAGAATGTATTAGTAAGGGTTAAGGTGCCTTGAGGGAGTTCGTTGTAGTGAATGTTATGTTGACCTTAGAATGAGTTTCTCCTAAGTGGGGGAGTATGTTATAGAGTATTTTTGTGTGAAGTGGGTTGCCCTTAACCTTTCATTATATGTTTATTCAAGCCTAAAACTAAGAGTTCTTAGTAACTTGAGTATTGTAGGAGTCTTTTGTGGAAAGTGAGTTCCTAATATTCTCCTTATGATATGCATGTTTGATTGAATTTTTATCTAATGAGGAAATTAATTTTCATGTATGGTATCTTCCTCATGATTCATGTGCATATAGTGTAGTTTGATAATTGTTTCATATAGTGAATGTTGAGCATGTCTAAATGATTTTATGAGATTGATTATGTGGTAAGATGTTTTTATATGATGTTACTTTGCATATTAGCATATTTATATTATGAATTGCCAATTTGCTCAATTCACTATAATACACTGTCTATTCACTGTTAAAAATTTTCAAAATTTTACTAGTTGATTGTTTCGTCTAAAATTGTTGTAGAGTGGTTAGAACTGATGTATATAAGCATGATATTGAATATAAAATTAGTTTTTGCTATTTGGAATGAAGCATGTGAGTTTTGAAGTATGATGAGTTATAGAATGCCTTCTAGTTTATTGTTTTGTTGTGAACCTCTTGAATATGTGATCTTCATGCTTTCCTCTTGGTTATGAATTATATGTTATGGTCATGAGTTTTTAAATTGGATCTCTACATTTGGAAGTGTTCGGAGAGTGGCAAGTGTAATTCGAGGGAGAATGTTGTCCACGAGGGGGAGATTGTAAGACCCCAAAAATGACCCAGGTGAAGCTAGAGCCTAACATGGTTATATTGATGGTATAAGGTCCTAAAATTGTTTAAAATATGGGTTTGAGGAAGTTTCTAAGAGTTTAGGTGCATTGGAGTCAGACGTCAAACGATGACAAAAATGTTCGACGACTAAATTACCTATGTTCTAACATGTGGTTTGGTGTGTTTATGTTTGATTCATGAGGTTTTAAGGTCTCTAAGTTATTTATTATAGTGTATATAGTTAGCGTGTCATGTTTTGTGAAGGTTTGAGGTCATACGTCCGAGAATGTCCATGACGTTCGAAAGGCTTGCCTTGAAACGACCTTGAGTGTCTTTGTAAGTTTCGTCGAGTTTTACGTGTTCATTTTAGATGAAAATGGTTTGGTAGTTCCTAATATTGTATAAGAATATATATGGAATGGAAAAGTTCGGGCACGACTCCATGTAAGACCCACAAGGGGCCCTAAAAGAGGACCCCAACATGGAGCTCAAAACTGCTAGGCAATGGCTAAATGACGGCTGGTCGACCAGGCAACGGCCCGTCGATGGGTCTCGTTCATGGGACCAAGGTTCCTTCAGGTAAAGGATTCTCTTATGAAATCCACGAGACCCAAACGATGGGGCGTGGGTGATACCACGGTCCGTGGGTATGGGCGTTGATGGGTTGTGTGTTTCCGACTAGCTTTTTTTTTTTAAGTTAAGGGTGTACTTGAAAATTCACCCAAGCCACAATAAGTCTTTGGACGTTTGTTTTGAGTGTTTATGGGTATTTTAAGAATATTTGTCATTTAACTCTCATTATAACCCTAACACCTAAATTAAAACGTATTCCCTCAAAAAGTTTCTCCACAAACCTCTATGTGAGTTCAAAGTGAATATGGAGCTTGAAGATGGGTCTTCAATAAATTTTATTCTTCAATTATCACAGAGTTCTTCTAATAAGGAATGGGAGTTCTTTATCTAAGGCTTGTTATCACCTTAGAGCCAATTTCAAAGATAATTCTCAATGATTTCAAAAAGATTAAAATTGTAATATCTACTCTAAGTCTTTGGTTATTTTATAAATGATTTCCAAAATTTTAAATACGATGAAATTGATGTATAATTGATATTTTCTACTGAAATTCTTCATGAACCCTTGATCTTCACAAACCTCTCAAATTTGACTAAAACATGGGTCAAAGGATTATGCTTTGAGATTGATAATTCATGTTTAGATTGTTATGGGCATTTGATTCATGTATAGATTATGGGTAATTGGTTTATAGTCTGTTTCAAATTGATCAGCTGAGTATTGAATATTCTTAGATCTATTGAATGTTAGACTTTTTGAATTGATATTGGCTTAAGACTTATGATTTCTAATGTAATTTTCTATGGGTTATCTAATGATGCTATAATTATATTCAATTGATATATAGATTGTATTGGATTGATATTTATCTAATGAATTGACCTAGTTTCATTTATTATTGATATAATTGTATCGAATTGTTGGTCATGGACTTGGGTAAGGGTCGTATGATATCGAATTAGAGGTTTTATCATTGTAATATAAGTGGTATGATGGAGTGGGGTATGCTGCCCTTATTCCTCTTATTTTATGTTAATTATACTTCAATTATATTGTGCTTCCCTAATTCTTTTTATTTTATGTTAATTAGACTTCAATTATATTGTGATTGGTATGGTCCACTTATGGTGGCGATGCTACGTGAATCAAAATCGCCTTGTCGTTATTTGATGCTTATTGATGATCATATCCTTGTCGGCACTACATTAAGTACTATGATGTTTTGTATACTTACTTTATGTGTAGTATGAGTACATCTATTTATTTGTGAAGCAACGTGAAAGTATATGTTCTTTCAATAAGTGTTAGGAAATCATGTAAATAATGACAATGTGCTTCTATGTGTAGTTTTAGGGTTGATGCATTGTTGTTCCTACTTGAATATATGAGTCTAAAATTTTTATATTGATTATGATATGGTAGTGTGTAGGATGACTTAAAGATGATAATGATTATTTGTATGTGCTTGTAAAATGATTAGTAATATGTGTTAAGGTGAAGTATGTGGTGTCTTGTCTTGGTTAACTTGTGTCCATTGCTTGATGCTGTATGAAAGTGAATATGTGATGTCTTGATTTAGGATGCTAAATTCTCTTAGTATTGAATGTATAAATGATATGTAACCTTGAACAATGTTAAAGGGTCTTTTAGCACATCGTGAGTATGGTAAGGGAAGTAGTTCTTGTTAAGTATAAGAATAAAACACAAAGCACGCCCTTCATATTCCTTAACCATTTGCCTACATGCTATGTGTCCTTTTTATACCCTTGGAAAGTAGAACACCCTCATTGGAGTAGATTAGAACTCAGAATTCCATGTTTTTCTAACATAGTCTACAAAAGTGACCCAAAACATTCTAGCGTACATAGGGAATTGAACCTTGATAGATCCCTATATTTGAAATATAGTTTTAAAGACTAGGAGATATAAGGAGACCCATACCCAACATGAAGGACAGTCTCATCTTATGAGAGTTACGTGAACCTCCGCACTTCCCTAAAGAAGGCATCAGCGCCATAGCTAGCATATCGGTGATCAGTATAAAGTTCCATTACATTCAACTCATACTTCATGGAAGCTGGCTTCTAGTATGAGGACATCATATCTCAATAGATGATTTCTCATCTTCTCATTAGTATTTAGTATACATTAATCTCAATACCTTTATTAGAGTGTTCATAGAGACTGGTCTCTTCTTTAGCTTTACAGTCTCATAGGTGAGTATGTTTTGGTAACATTTACTTAGGCATATATAAGATTGCTCTCAACTTTCACATTAGTCTCTTATCATGTTGGCACAACATTCATTAGAGTTAGCATATTAGATCTTCATAATTACTCACCCATTCTTACGTGAATGTTTATTTAACCATATGTCAATGCACTTTGCCATTTAGTGTGTTTCTCACTCTTATTTGACCCTTCTAGGGTTTCATCGTTTCGTTACATACGTCTTATGTTCACTTAATTTACAGGTACGTTAGACTTATAGATCTATACATACAAGCCATGAGGCTACAATCATAATTTGTTTAAGTGATTCTTATCTTCATACGATTATGTAGTACAAGACTTGTGCATCATGTAAGTATGCCAAGATCTCGATTTCGTTGTACGTAGGAAACATTACTTTTGAACATTTATTCACGTATGACTTATGTATCAATACAAAATTTGGACAACGGGAACCAAGATCAAGCCCGAATACCATCATTTTATTTTTTCTTTTTCTTTATTTTTCGTTCATTTGGGACTGAGAGGTTGTGGTATCGAACCCCCACAACCTCATTATCTTTTATTTTCCTTTTTCCTTAAATCAATTTTTGGTTTTTACCAAGATTGTGTAGGATCAAACCCCCACAACCTCATTTTGATTTCTCCTTAAATTCCTTTATTCTGCCATGTTGTTGTGGTTTCAATTCCCACATGCCTCATTTTTATTTTATTCTTTTAATTCTCTCTAATGTTTGACAGAGAGGTTGTGGGTTCTAACCCCACACACCTCATTCTTATTTTTTTATTATTTTTCTTTTAATTTTTGGTCAAGTAACACGGGTTTGAATCCCACACGCAACATTATTTTTAACTCACATTATTTCAATGATTTTTAAAATGGTGAGGGGTCAATCCTCAGTGACCTCACTCATTTTTCTTCATTTTACATAGCTTATTAAACAACTTTATTTGGTTGAAATTAACAAGGTGCAGTAAATTTGAGTTACATTTTTCAGCTTCTTTTCAACAACATTTTGAGTTAATTCTAAGGGCATTTCGTGAATTTTTTAGGTAATAGTGTTTCACTCAAATCAGTCACATTATACTTAAAATGAACATCACTTTTTATACCAGTTTGTGCACTTGAAATACAACCATAAAACATGTCATTCCATGCTCCAATCCATGTCCAAGAGCCACAACAACTCACACTTTGCACACATACTTATCACATAGTCTTGGAAAAACATACTTTAATAATCATATAAATCCGAACACACATACATGAACATGATTATTACAAAAACACATTACACCCTTTATTTCTAATAACAAACATATCTAACCTACGAATCAATGGGAGCTAGTGACAGGGACATGCAATGGGGAACAACCCTACTTTTTGTAATACATTAATTTGCGTCCTAAGGGTCTCTAGGGGAAGGGACAAAGAGTAAGAAAACTCATACCTTATATTGACGTTTAAACCTTGAACTTGCTTCGCAAATACGTCCTCCAACTCACGTCCAAATCCGAACATCAACACCAAACTTCAACGGAAAAACCCTCTCTTTTCCTAATGTTTTTGGATATGTTTTGATTATATTTTTAACGTCAATGTTCTTCAATTATGAAGAAAATTTGTTTGATGATCAGTTGTTGTATTTTGGCACAGATAACGTGAAAATAAAGAGAGATTTTGACGTGAGAGAGGGAGAGAGAGAGAGAGATATGGAATGTTGTTTAGGTTTAGGTAAAGACTTAGTGAAACTAGGACTCTTTCAAACCTTTAAAAAAATCTTATTTTTCATTTTTATTAAATCAGCTAATAAATATTAATTAAATTAAATTAATTTACCAATACAATTAAAACAATTTAAATCATTGCTTCCACCAAGGTTCGAAACCGGGTGGAGTAAAACTTCATTCAAAGGCCAATTTTTGGTCCTGTCTCTCCAAAATTCCCTTCCACCTTATTAAATAAATAATAATTACACATTTAGGGTAATTTTGACACTACCCTTAGCCTAGAAAATACCATTTTACCCCTTTACCCTTCAAACTTATCATTTCCCTTTCTATGTCCGGTAAAGACTCATCTGAGTAAATCTTCATATTCAATTGCTCTACATTGCTTGACTCAACCTTTTCTGGCTCAACTAACTCCGCAAGTTAGTTGGCTTGGCTATAGAAAGGGTTTTGAGGTCTGGTTCTATGGGCATCAATTAGTGTGAACCCGGTCTAATCGTAGGGATTCTAGACACATTAAACATTATTTAGCATAGCCTTTATTAGGGTTGTTACAGACTCTCTATAGACATGGTATGTCCTCATATATTCGAGGACATAGTATATGTTTCTTAAGTTCCTCTTTATGACTTGTATAAGAGTTATTATGTTTTTCTTTCAATATAAAGGGTCGTCACCCTAAGATGTTTAAGTTGTGTCTTTCAGTAGGCTTGTGACTATGATACGTATCGGTTTGAAATTTGTAAAATAGTTTTTTAGTTATATTGTTTTGAAAATTTTAATTCCCCAGTACTTTTAATTTCTTTTGTAATGAATGATAGCTAAGCAGCTTGTACAGGTCATGTGAAGTATCAAGTATGTCGTGTGACGATTGAAGAGTGCTCCTTCCTTCTAGGGTGTAATTGCGGGTCATTACATTGGAAACTTGGTGGTCTAAAATATGAATCAGCATCTCTTCATAAGATAAGATATCTATAATCCCAACTTTTTCAGTTGGTAGAATCAATGAAAGACTGCCCATACACTTTTTCAACATAGAGATATGAAATACTAGATGAACTGCTGCTAACTCTTGTTGTAGCCGTAACTCATAAGATACATTGTCAATCCTTTTGTCTATGCTATAAGGTCCAATATACCATAGAATAAGCTTTCCCTACTTACAAAACCTCATAGCACCCTTCATGGGTGAAACCTTCAAGCATACCCAATCATCCACTTCAAACTCTAATGGCTTGACCTAACATTTGTGAAGGTTTTTTGATGACTATGTACCTTTTTCGATATCTCTTGGATCACCTTCACGTTCTCCATAACTTTTTGAACTAGATATGTTTCTATCAACATGATCATCCTAATACCTCTCGAAATAATTCACAAAATCTCTCAAATTATATTTTATGGTCTGAATAGTATGCTCCGCCTACCCATCGCTCTAAGTTTAGAAAGAATAGCTTGAGTTAAACTTTGAACCCAAGAATTTCTAGAATGATTTCCAGAACTATGTAGTAAAATGTGCAGCTCTATCAGAAATAATTGAAAATGGGACTCCATGAAGTCTCGCCACTTCCTAAATATATCGCTTTGCATAATTCTATGTGGAATGAGTTGTCTTTAACGGAAAAAAAAGGGATGATTTTGTCATTGTATCTTCAATTATGCAAATTGAATCATTCTGCGTGCGAGATTTTGGTAACCTTGTGATGAATTCCATATTAATCATCTCCCACTTCCATTCTAGAAGTTCTATATTCTAAGACAATTCTCCAGACCTTTTGTGTTGTACTTTAAGTTTTTAGCAATTTATGGACTTGGAAACTAATTTTGAAATGCCCTTCATCATACCATTCCACCTATATAGTTCTCTCATATTGTGGTACATCTTTGTGGAACCTAGACGAACGGAAAACCTAGAGCTATGAGCTTCCTCCATTATCCTTTCTGGAAGCCCATGTACTATCGGTATACACCATCTACCTTGTTATCTTAACACATCATCTCCCCGTTACTCAAATTCTAATACTATTTTCTTATTAATATTTTCTTTCAATTCAAGCAAAATGGGATCTTGTCCTATCTTTTAATTCACTTCTAGCACTAATGATGATTCATCCCCATTTGTCTCTACTATTCCTCTTTTGTGGAATCCATGAGCCGAACTCCTAAGTGTGCAATTCTATGTAAATCTTTTGCTAGTTCCTTGTTATCTTCCACATGATAGGAATTAATACCCATAGAAAACATGCCTAACGAATAAAAAATAAATTAGCCTTACCTTAGAGGTAAAAAAAGTGTATGCCATAATCATTGAGCAATTCTAACCACCTTTTTGGTCTGAGATTAAGCCTTCTCATAGTGAATACATATTGTAGGATCTTGTGATTAATGAAGACATCCACACGACCACCATACAAATAGTGACGCCAAATATTCAAGGCGAATACTAAAACAGCCAACTCTAAGAAATGAGTAGCATAATTCTTCTCATGAATCTTCAACTGTCTTGAGGCATAAGTTTTAACCTTGTAATTCTACATTAACACGCAACCTAACAACCTCTTTATGCATCATAGTACACAACAAAACATTGAATAACTTCTAGTAAGGTCAAGACTATGGTAGTTGTCAACCTCTTCTTCACTATTTAAAGCTTTTCTATCAATTTTCAAATCATTAAAACATAACTATTTTATAAGTTAACTTTGTCAAAGTAGACAAGTATCTTTCATAGTCTACGGGACTATTCTGATTTAATTAGCATGATCTTCCTCATTCCTTGAATAAATTAGTATGTAATCAATGAAGAAGATAAAAACATATCTAAAGAAGGTTTTGAAGACTCCATTCATAAGAACTATGAATATTGCAAGCGCATTGGTCCACCCAAAGAACATGAACAAACACTCATAATGTCCATATCTTGCTCATTATGATGTCTTTGGAATATACATTTCCTTAACTCTCAACTGATTGTATCCACATCAGAGAATAATTTTTATGAAGCAGGATGAACCATGAAGTTGATCGAAAAGATAATATAACCTTGGAAAAGGTACTTATTCGTGATGGAAACTTTTTATATATGATGGTAATCTATACACATCCTGTGGGAACCCTCCTTCTTTCTCACAAACAGGATAGGAACCCCAAGCAGAGATATTTGGTCGAACTAAACCCTTATATAATAGATGTTTCAACTTTTCTTTCAACTCTTTAAACCCTGATGATTACATTCTTTATGGCATAATATAGATTGGATGAGTATCTGCAACAATTTCTATACTTAAATCTATCTCTCCTAGGAGGAACTTTGGGAAGATCATTTGGAATGACTTTTGGGAACTATTTCACTAGTGCAATTTGATAAATAGGAGGAATCTAAACAGTTGACTTATTTACTCTGACTAAGTTACAAAAACACTGCTAAGAGACTAACTTTGCCTTATGTACCAAATTAAACAAACCTTAGGCATCGCTGAACTACTTTTTAACTCTAAAACTTGCTCATTTAGAGATTGAAACTTCACCACTTGAGTTCTACAATAAATTGAGGGTTAATAGGAATGAAGTCATTCGATATCAAGAATTACAGCCAAGTCTACAATATCTAACTCAACTAAACAAGCCATGGTACTCTTGTAATTAACGAAAAAGGGAAAATCACGATAGACTCTTTTTTCTAGATGTATTCACCAACAAGTGTGGAGACACTGCATTGTTCAGTTAGTTACTCAAGAATTATATAGTAGTCCATGGAAACATATGGAGTGATTAAACATAAACTTGTTTATGGGTCTAGTTATTAGTATACAATAAAGTGACAGACTTGATACCTACCACTGTCAATATCTGGCAAATTCTCATGCTCTAGTAAATTGTTGAGAGCATATAAGTGGTATGTTCCTTCGCCAATAAAAGAAGTAGATCCCCTACGTGCATCCCTGTCAGGTGGATCAATTGATATAGATTGGGCTCTACTGACAAAATTACTAATTCCTTGTTTATTCATTGGACACTCTTTCATAAAATTCCTGGTCTGACTGCTATTGAAAAACCGATGGAGCCCTCATGACAAACACTAGAGTGGTTTCTACCACATTTGGCGCAGGCATGAGACTTACTACCCTTTGCACTACACTACCCTATTATTATGCACAATTAGTTTTGGAATTCTTACCATAGTACTCACCCTTGTTCATAGGTGCAGGTGCACTAGCAGATTATTGGGCAGGACCCTTGCGTTTCTTTTGGGAGGATTATGCATTTGCATTAGTCTTGTGCTGCCCGGACTCATTTCCTATCTCATCTCTCTTGTTTCTACAGTCCTCTCGGTCCCTAGCTTCTCCACGTAAAACCTGATGCACATAAGACATCATACTTGATATGTCCATGTTGCCTATCAGCATTGTAGCTCTTCCCTCATTGCTTGATGCATGACCCAAGCCAGTGACAAACAAGTTCATCCTACTACTTATGTACATAACAATTTTAGGAGCATAGCGGTACAATCTTGTGAAATTCAACCCTTAGTCATGCACACTCAAGGGGTCCTGTTTAACCTCTCAAACATTAGCCTGTTTCACCAATTTGGGGTGGGAGAGTAATGAGAGAGTATTCAGAAAGATGAGAGATGTAAGGATGAAGGTGTGTTTTATTTATGAGGAAAGCTCCTCTATTTATAAACATAAATTACACCGTCATACTATTTACTTTACATAATTGGCCGACAAATTTTTTACATGATTGGCCGACAAACTATTTACTTTACCACTTTTGTACATTTGACTTTTTTCAGCCGACGCAAGACGAAAAAAATAAAAAGACTCTTACTTTATACATATAATACTTTATACATATGGCTAATTTTCAGCAAACACACATTTTTTTTTATATATATTTTTTTTTTATCTTTATCCTAGATCAACTGTAGGTATCACATTGTCTTCTCCGTTGCATTTGGAGCATTTGTGGTCTGGATATTTGTTGCTGATAAGTTTGCAATAGCTTACTAATAATTCTTCTACAATAAATCCTTTCTTCAAAGCTCTCGTAGATGGTTGTTCTTCTGGTTGTAACAATATAAAAAAAAACATCTTTGAACTTCGTCCATATCTGATTTTCTTAATTGTTTGGAGTTTGCATATATCATTACCTGATCTCTTGCATAATAGCTCCAAATAGCATTTCCATTTAAATAATTGTTTGCTAGCTCTTGTATAATCGTAGCTATACCAATTATTCTTTTATTTGCATAAAAATTAGGTATTTCTACTTTTGGTATCTCATTTTGTTTTTCTATTTCTTCTGGAATAATCATATATTTTATTAATCCTATCTTTACCACCTGTATTGGTGATTTTATCTCTTCGTATAATATCTCTGCTGGTGCTGTATAACATTTTATATAGAATAAATTTCCTTCGGTAATTCTTTTATATGTTAGAAATGCTCTATGTAATTCTGGTATTCCGACTATCTCTTCTCCGGTATATGTGTATATTGTATTTAGTAGTCCGTAGTTATAACATGTTTTTACTAGGTTGGGGTTGGTCTTAGGTTGTGCATTAAGTTTGTTATATCCTTGTAGTTTCTGGGTTATATAATCTTCTTCGGGATTTTTTGTTTGTGTAGATCTTGGGTTTAGGTTTAGGTATGTTTGGATTTTGTATATGTTTTCAATGTAAGATTGGGTAATATAGTTATATCTTTTTTTGTCGTTTTGTAGGCTTATTGCATAGGTTGATGTTTGTGGTTCTGCTGGTATTTGCATTTGTGGTTTTTGGGTAAATGGTTTTGCAAATAACTGGTTTAAGTTTGTGTTCTTTGGTTTTTCACTAGTTCTTTTACTTGTACCTGCAGCTGTATCTGAACAAACATTGTTATGGGTTTTCCGGAGTTTCCCAACTTCTCCTTCTAGCTCTGGCTGTTTTTCGTCTGCCCGAGCAGCGTAGCTCCGCATGTTTATAGTCATGCTGCTGACTTGTAGATTCTACATTTTCTTCTAGCTTTTGAATTCTCAAGCCCATACTATCCACTTTTGTACAAAGTGTAGTTAGGGTTTTGAGTATGTTTTCCATAAGAATATCTTGTCCTGGCTGTGTAACTCTGTTTTGATAAGTAGTCTGCAATCATATTTTTGTCAGTTTTTATTACCTCAATCGTAAATGTAAAATTTAATATATTCAATACCAATCTCCTTATTTCCTTTGTTGTAACTGAATCATCTAACTTTTTTGTTATCCACCATTTTACTTGTGTGTTATCTGTTCTTACAATAAATTAATTGTAAACAATATATGGTTCAAATGCTAATAAACACTTATATAATGCGAATAATTCTTTTCTATTTATTTCCCATTTTAATTGTGCTTCTGTATAAGATCCTGAATAATATCTACAATAGTGTTCTATTTTTTCTTTTTCATATTTGTATTTTAAAACTCCTCCGTACCTATGATCACTCGAATCTGTTTCAACAATATAAGTAAATGTTTTATTCTCATCGGGAAAATATAGTTTTGGTAATGTTTTACATAAATTCTTAATATTTCTTATATGTTCTTTATCTTTATTATCAAAATAATATTCTACATCTTTTTAAAGTTTTTTATGTAATGGTTTTAGATGTCCTGCTAATTTTTGTATGTATTCCCTTACCTGATTTACTAATCCTAGAAAGGATTGTAATTTCTTTTTTGTATCTATATTTTCATCAATAGTAATTATTTTTTGTACTATATGAGTTTGCATTTTTATTCCATTTTTATCTATTTGTATTCCTAGAAATTCTATTTGTGATTTCATAATTTCTGCTTTTCTTTTACTCAAACTTATACCTGTATTTTTTACTATATGTATAAATTTTTCCAATAATCTTATATGTTCATCTTGTGTTCTAGAATATAACAATATGTCATCTATATATACGATACAGTTTTCTAGATGGTAAAAATAGTTATCCATAAAATGTTGGAATCTACCTTGTGCATTTTTATATCCAAAAGGTAAAACATTCCATTCATAGAATCCTTGCGGTACTGTGAATGCTGTTAATTGTTTAGATTCTTCTTCTAATTTTAGATGATAAAATCCTGATTTACAGTCAAATTTACTAAAATAATTATATGCTTGTATTTGTCTTATTTTAAGTATTTTATTAGGTATTGGGTAGTTATATGTTTTATTTTTAGCATTTAAATTTCTGTAATCAATAACCATTCTATTTTTACCTCTTTTTTGTTCACTGTGTTTTATTACTATAAATGCTGGCCTTGTATGTTTACTATTACTTTCTTGTATGTAATTTTTTTCTAGTAATTCATTTATATGTATTTTAAATTCTTGTAAATCATCAAAATTATATTTTAATGGTTTTTGTGTTATTATACTATTTTCATCTATTAATTCGATTTTTACTTTTTTTTTATGTTTTTCCCATCCTTGTAATGGGTCTTCATTATATAGTTGTTCTAGCTGTTCATTAATTATTTTAACTTTATCTATTGTAAATATAATAATTTCTAATTGTGATATTTGTTTTTCATCTATATTTTTGTAACGACCTGTTTAGTCGTTTTGAGCAGCAGATTTTATTTCTGGAAAAACTGGCCAAAACTACGGACATCCCGACGGACCGTCACAGGCACGACGGTCCGTCACAGAGGTGTCGTTACATGACACTTAGAATTCTGAAATTGGGTACTGAAAATCGACTCTCTGAACATCGTAACGAAGTGGCAGGATGTGCCGTCACATCCACGACGAACCGTCGTGAGTACCCGTTGCAAAACACTTTAACTTTTGAGAATTTGGTACAAGAAACGAGTTTCTGACCGCCAGGACGGAGGGCAGGACGGACCGTCACAAGGGTGACGGGCCGTCACACCTGGAGCCTGGGAGGTTGCGGCGACCGTGACGGACCGTCACAGAACGACGCCCGTCACGAGTTGCGCCAATCCCGAGCGGTTTAAGATTTCTTTCCTCGTTTTAAGGGACGTTTTGGACTATTCTTTCCTTAATTATAAAGTTTGAGGGTTAATATTAATAAATCTAATTACTTGGGGGTTAAAATAGGTAACCTTAAGTGAATTAGTGGGTCATTATTACCATCTTTCATTCCTCATTATATAGAATTAGGGTAAAAGAAAGAGGGTTTGAATAAGAAAAAGAAAAGAACAGAAAGAGAGATAGATTGATCGATTGAGAGAGAGAGAGTCGAACAAGGAAGAAGAATATCAAAGCTTGGGAAATTGCTTGTTGATTCCAATTCTTCGGTGGAGGTAGGTTATGGTTTCGCTTACGATATTCGTAGTAAACTCGTAATAGTGAATGATATGTATTGATAGTATTGTGAACCCTTCTATATGCTTAAATTGTATGCTTGCATGAATATGATTATGAAATTGTGAATAAATAAGCATGATAAAGTTATTGAATCCCAAATCTTGATAGAAACCCTAATTCACTTGTTAATGATGATGCCTTAGTATGAAAGAAGGCTTGATGAATTAGGGGATCGGGTGCCACGTTCCGGTACCAGGATAGAATGAATATGAGGATCGGGTGCCACGTTCCGGTACCAGGATAGAATGAATATGAGGATCGGAGTGTCACGTTCCGACACCAGGATAGAATATGGATCGGGTGCCACGTTCCGGTACCAGGATAGAATGAATATGAGGATCGGGTGCCACGTTCCGGTACCAGGATAGAATGAATATGAGGATCGGAGTGTCACGTTCCGACACCAGGATAGAATATGGATCGGGTGCCACGTTCCGGTACCAGGATAGAATGAATATGAGGATCGGGTGCCACGTTCCGGTACCAGGATAGAATGAATATGAGGATCGGAGTGTCACGTTCCGACACCAGGATAGAATATGGATCGGGTGCCACGTTCGGTACCAGGATAGAATGAATATGAGGATCGGGTGCCACGCGTTCGGTACCAGGATAGAATGAATATGAGGATCGGAGTGTCACGTTCCGACACCAGGATAGAATATGGATCGGGTGCCACGTTCCGGTACCAGGATAGTATATGAGGATCGGAGTGCCACGTTCCGGCACCAGGATAGAAATAGAGGAGCGGAGTGTCACGTACCGACACAAGATGAAGAAAGATAATGAATCTTGAAAGATAATGAATGTACTCAATCTAATGAACTTAATTCCCAAATGAGTATGGTATTGAGGCTTGAGTCCTCATGTGTGAACTCGGTCGTAGTTATTGATGAATTTATGTTGTTATTGCTGCATGTTGAGTATTGTAGTTGATTTACATTATTAATGATATATACTGTTCCCTATTTTGAGTTGGCCGATGATATCTACTCAGTACTTGTGGTTGTACTGACCCCCTACTTTTACGTTTTCTTCTTTGTTATTTGTGCAATGCAGCAAACGTTCCGTCAACTTCAACTCAACAGTAGATCTAGCAAGTCTTCACTACCTTCAGAAATTCAGGGTGAGCTAATGCGTCTAGCTTGGACTGGGTCTTCTTCTTCAAGTCTTGATGCCTTGAACTTCCGGCATGGACTAGCTAGTATTAGTTTTAGCTTCTTAGACAGTTTTAGTTTAGCAATTTGAGATAGATGTTCTTGTGATGATGACTTCCAGATTTTGGGGATATTAATAATAGTTTTGAATTGTTTTATTAATGAGTTAAGTCTTCCGCATCATTTTCTGTTGTTATATATTGAAATGTTAAGGTCTATATGGGTTGGTTCGCTCACATAGGAGGGTAAATGTGGGTGCCAGTCGCGGCCCCGTTTTGGGTCGTGACAAACTTGGTATCAGAGCATTAGGTTCGTTGGTCTCATCACACAAGAACAGGTCTAGTAGAGTCTTAAGGAACGGTAGGGGGACGCCTTTACTTTTCCTTGAGAGGCTATAAGACTTTAGGAAAATTCCACTCTTTCATTCTTTCTTTCGTGCTACTACTTGAGTCCAATCGGTATCTAGGCGATACGAATTGGTATCTGACCATCTTCACTCTATTTCGCAGATGGTTAGAACTAGAGCAACGACTGCACCGGCAGCAACAACGGCACAACAAGAAACGACTGAGCCAGCCACTGGGGCTGTGGCTCGAGGAAGAGTAGCGGCAAGAGGCCGTGGTAGAGGTCGTGGGAGGACGTCCTCTAGAGGAAGAGGACGAGCACCTAGCCCATCTTACACTAGGGCGGTGACTCCTCCACCGACTGAAGAGGTGATAAGAGAGGGTGAGGAAGGGGGGAATAAACAAGCGCAACATGAGGAATTGGCACCCCAACCTACCCCAGAGATGATCAATCAGGTTCTCGCTTATCTTAGCGGGTTATCTGATCACGGTCAGGCACCTCCAATGGTTTCTGCACCAACACCTCCGGTTTCAGAGGTACGACATGCGGCTACTATGGCTCCCCGCATGGATGCCTCATTAGAGATAGGCACATTTCCACGTTTGACTCTTTGGGACCGATAATGACAACGATCAAAGATGAACTTTTGAGAAGTTCTTGAAATTGAAACCTCCAGTCTTCAAAGTGCGAGAATCTGAAGATGCTTATGATTTTCTGGTTGATTGTCATGAGCTACTACACAAGATGGGGATAGTAGAACGGTTTGGTGTTGAGTTCATAAGCTATCAGTTTCAAGGGAACGCCAAAATGTGGTGGCGATCACATGTCGAGTGTCAACCGACAGAGGCCACACCCATGACTTGGGCCTCCTTCTCTACTCTGTTTATGGAGAAGTATATCCCAAGGACTTTGAGAGATAGAAAAAGGGATGAGTTCTTGAGTCTCGAGCAAGGTAGGATGACGGTTAACGCATATGAGGCTAAGTTTCGTGCTTTATCAAGGTATGCCACTCAACTCTGTTTGATCCACAAGAACGGATCCGCCGCTTTGTAAAGGGGTTGAGATCGAGTTGCGGATTTCGGCCTTACAGTAGCGGCGGCAAAATCCTTCCAAGAGGTGGTAGACTTTATGATAGAAGTGGAAGGAGTGAAGCTGGCGACTTCACCACAACTTCGACATCAAAAAGGTTTCGAAAGGGAGGTGAGTTTAATAGTTCGTATACTAGAGGACGAGCTCAGGAGGTTACTCAAGTCGACCAATCCAGTCTTCACTACAGGTGTAGTTGGGGTCCACCTCGAGCGGTCAACACTACTCCGAGAGACCTATGCATGAACCCCGAGAGTGTTATGGATGTGGGGAGGTTGGACACATTAAGAGGTATTGTCCAAACCAGAGTTCTGAGAACCCCAATAGCTAGAGGCGGAGGTGGTCATGGTAGAGGCCGTTTTTACGGAGGGCGTGGTGGTCGAGGTAATGGTGGTCACCAAAGCGGCCGAGAAGATGGGCAAAGCGGAGCCACTACTACGCAACATGGTAGGGGCAATGGATGACGGCGGGTGATAGGGCCCATTGTTACGCTTTCCTGGGAGATCCGGCGGGCGTCTGATCTTTGTCATCACGAGGTAACCTTTGATTTGTGATTGCATGGCTTCCGTATTGTTTGATCCTGGATCCACGTTTTCTTATGTATCTTCCTCATTTGCTAATGGTCTAAATCTACATTGTGAATTACTTGATATGCCTATTCGTGTTTCTACTCCGGTGGGCGAGTCTGTGGTAGTTGAAAGGGTATATAGGTCTTGTTTGGTGAATTTTGTGGGGAGCAACACTTATGTAGATTTGGTTATCTTAGAAATGGGTGACTTTGATGTAATTCTGGGTATGACTTGGCTTTCTCCGCAATTTGCGATCTTGGATTGTAACGCTAAAACTGTGACGTTAGCCAAGCCTGGGGCAGATCCGTTAGTGTGGGAGGGTGACTACATTTCCAATCCGGTGCGTATCGTCTCCTTTCTTTGAGCTAAGAAAATGGTTAGTAAAGGGTGTTTAGCTTTCTTGGCCCATCTTAAGGATGACACTACCCAAGTACCTTCGATTGAGTCGGTTTCGGTAGTCCGTGAGTTTTTGGATGTGTTCCCTGCAGATCTTCCTGGTATGCCACCAGATAGGGATATTGACTTCTGCATTGATCTTGAACCGGGTACTCGCCCCATTTCTATACCCCCTTATAGAATGGCTCCATGAGTTAAGAGAGTTAAAGGCACAACTTCAAGTGTTATTGAACAAAGGCTTCATTAGACCAAGTGCATCCCCTTGGGGTGCTCCGGTTTTGTTTGTGAAGAAGAAGGATGGGAGTTTTCGGATGTGCATAGACTATAGACAACTAAACAAGGTAACCATAAAGAACAAGTATCCTCTTCCTCGCATTGATGACTTGTTCGATCAGTTACAAGGTGCTTGTGTCTTCTCTAAGATTGATTTGAGATCCGGTTATCATCAATTGAAAATACGAGCAACGGATGTGCCAAAGACCGCTTTTCGAACGAGGTATGGGCATTACGAATTTGTGGTGATGTCTTTTGGTCTTACGAATGCCCCTGCTGCGTTCATGAGCTTGATGAACGGGATTTTTAAGCCATATTTGGACCCTTTCGTGATCGTATTTATTGATGATATATTGGTATACTCAAAGAGCAAGAAGGAACATGAAGAACATTTGAGAATGGTATTGGAAATGTTGAGGGAGAAAAAGCTTTATGCCAAGTTCTCTAAGTGTGAGTTTTGGCTAGATGTAGTGTCCTTCTTGGGACACGTGGTCTCTAAGGATGGAGTGATGGTGGATCCTTCTAAGATTGAGACAGTGAAGAATTGGGTAAGACCCACTAATGTGTCAGAAATAAGGAGCTTTGTTGGGTTAGCTAGCTACTACCGCCGATTTGTCAAGGGATTCTCTTCTATTGCTTCCCAATTGACGAACTTGACTAAGCAGAATGTTCCATTTGTATGGTCGGACGAATGTGAAGAAAGCTTTCAGAAGCTCAAGACTTTGTTGACTACCGCACCTATCCTTACCTTGCCCGTAGAGGGTAAGAACTTCATCGTTTATTGTGATGCATCCTATTCTGGTTTGGGTGCAGTACTAATGCAAGAGAAGAATGTGATTGCTTATGCTTCGAGGCAATTAAAAGTGCATGAACGTAACTATCCAACTCATGATTTGGAATTGGCCGCGGTAGTATTTGCATTAAAGCAATGGAGACACTATTTATATGGGGTTAAGTGTGAGGTCTACACGGATCATCATAGCCTTGATATGTCTTCACTCGTAAAGATTTGAACTTAAGAGAGAGGAGATGGATGGAGTTACTAAAGGACTACGATATCACTATCTTGTATCATCCGGGGAAGGCGAATGTTGTGGCGGATGCGTTGAGTAGAAAGGCGGGAAGCATGGGAAGTCTAGCTCACTTGCAAGCTTCTAGACGCCCATTGGCTAGAGAAGTGCAGATTTTGGCTAATGACCTTATGAGGTTAGAAGTAAATGAGAAGGGAGGATTGTTAGCTTGTGTGGAGGCAAGATCCTCCTTCCTTGACAAGATTAAGGGAAAACAGTTTGATGATGAGAAACTAAGGCGAATCCAAGATAAAGTATTGCGAGGAGAGGCCAAAGAAGCGACAATCGATGAAGAAGGTGTTTTGAGAATCAAGGGAAGGGTATGTGTACCCCGCGTCGATGATTTGATCAACACTATTCTGACAGAGGCTCATAGTTCAAAGTATTCTATACATCCGGGTGCGACCAAGATGTACCGTGACCTCAAGCAACAGTTTTGGTGGAGTAGAATGAAGCGTGATATTGTTGACTTTATCGCTAAGTGTCCAAACTGCCAACAAGTAAAGTATGAACACCAAAGGCCCGGAGGAACACTTCAGAGAATGCCCATTCCGGAATGGAAGTGGGAAAGAATTGCAATGGACTTTTTGGTTGGTCTTCCAAAGACATTGGGTAAGTATGACTCTATTTGGGTGATTGTTGATAGGTTAACTAAGTCTGCTCATTTCATTCCGGTCAAGGTGACTTACAATGCAGAGAAGTTAGCCAAGATCTATATCTCAGAAATCGTTCGATTGCATGGGGTTCCACTATCCATCATATCAGATAGAGGTACGCAGTTTACTTCTAAGTTTTGGAAAACATTGCATGCGGAATTGGGTACTAGGTTGGACCTTAGTACTGCGTTCCATCCTCAGACCGATGGTCAGTCTGAACGAACGATTCAAGTGTTGGAGGATATGCTTCGCGCATGCGTGATAGAGTTTGGCGGCCATTGGGATAGCTTCTTACCTTTGGCAGAGTTTTCCTACAACAATAGCTATCACTCAAGCATTGATATGGCCCCATTTGAAGCATTGTATGGGAGGAGATGTAGATCTCCCATTGGTTGGTTTGATGCATTCGAGGTTAGACCTTGGGGTACTGATCTCTTGAGGGAATCAATAGAGAAAGTGAAGTCTATTCAAGAAAATCTTCTAGCGGCGCAAAGTAGACAAAAAGAATATGCAGATCGAAAGGTTAGAGACTTGGAGTTCATGGAGGGTGAACAAGTCTTGTTGAAGGTTTCACCTATGAAAGGGGTGATGCGGTTTGGCAAAAGAGGTAAGCTAAGTCCAAGGTATATTGGACCATTTGAGGTACTAAAGCGAGTAGGGGAGGTGGCTTATGAATTAGCCTTGCCCCCAGGGCTGTCCGGAGTACATCCGGTATTTCATGTATCCATGTTGAAAAGATACCATGGAGATGGAAACTACATCATCCGTTGGGATTCAGTTTTGTTTGATGAGAACTTGTCATATGAGGAGGAGCCTGTTGCTATATTAGATAGGGAGGTTCGCAAGTTGAGGTCGAGAGAAATTGCATCCATCAAAGTTCAATGGAAGAATCGACCCGTTGAAGAGGCTACTTGGGAGAAGGAGGCAGATATGCAAGAAAAATACCCACATCTGTTTACAGATTCAGGTACTCCTTTTCGCCATTGTTTGTATTCTTTTGATCGTTCGGGGACGAACGATGGGTAAATTGGTATCTATTGTAACGACCTGTTTAGTCGTTTTGAGCAGCAGATTTTATTTCTGGAAAAACTGGCCAAAACTACGGACATCCCGACGGACCGTCACAGGCACGACGGTCCGTCCGCGAAGGTGTCGTTACATGACACTTAGAATTCTGAAATTGGGTACTGAAAATCGACTCTCTGAACATCGTAACGAAGTGGCAGGACGTGCCGTCACATCCACGACGGACCGTCGTGAGTACCCGTTGCAAAACACTTCAACTTTTGAGAATTTGGTACAAGAAACGAGTTTCTGACCGCCAGGACGGAGGGCAGGACGGACCGTCACAAGGGTGACGGGCCGGCACAGCCCACTGAAGCCTGGGAGGTTGCGGCGACCGTGACGGACCGTCGCGAGTACGACGGCCCGTCACAGGTTGCGCCAATCCCAGGCAGTTTAGGATTTCTTTCCTCGTTTTAAGGGACGTTTTGGACTATTCTTTCCTTAATTATAAAGTTTGAGGGTTAATATTAATAAATCTAATTACTTGGGGGTTAAAATAGGTAACCTTAAGTGAATTAGTGGGTCATTATTACCATCTTTCATTCCTAATTATATAGAATTAGGGTAAAAGAAAGAGGGTTTGAATAAGAAAAAGAAAAGAAACGAGATAGAGAGATAGATTGATCGATTGAGAGAGAGAGAGTCGAGCGAGGAAGAAGAATATCAAAGCTTGGGAAATTGCTTGTTGATTCCAATTCTTCGGTGGAGGTAGGTTATGGTTTAAACTACGATATTCGTAGTAAACTCTTAATAGTGAATGATATGTATTGATAGTATTGTGAACCCTTCTATATGCTTAAATTGTATGCTTGCATGAATATGATTATGAAATTGTGAATAAATAAGCATGATAAAGCTATTGAATCCCAAATCTTGATAGAAACCCTAATTCACTTGTTAATGATGATGCCTTAGTATGAAAGAAGGCTTGATGAATTAGGGGATCGGGTGCCACGTTCGTACCAGGATAGAATGAATATGAGGATCGGGTGCCACGTTCGATACCAGGATAGAATGAATATGAGGATCGGAGTGTCACGTTCGACACCAGGATAGAATATGGATCGGGTGCTACGTTCGGTACCAGGATAGAATGAATATGAGGATCGGGTGCCACGTTCGGTACCAGGATAGAATGAATATGAGGCTGGGAGTGCCACGCTTCGACACCAGGATAGAATATGGATCGGGTGCCACGTTCCGGTACCAGGATAGTATATGAGGATCGGAGTGCCCCGTTCCGGCACCAGGATAGAAATAGAGGAGCGGAGTGTCACGTACCGACACAAGAGGAAGAAAGATAATGAATCTTGAAAGATAATGAATGTACTCAATCTAATGAACTTAATTCCCAAATGAGTATGGTATTGAGGCTTGAGTCCTCATGTGTGAACTTCGATTCGTAGTTATTGATGAATTTATGTTGTTATTGCTGCATGTTGAGTATTGTAGTTGATTTACATTATTATTGATATATCTGTTCCCTATTTTGAGTTGGCCGATGATATCTACTCGGTACTTGTGGTTGTCTTGACCCTACTTTTACGTTTTCTTCTTTGTTATTTGTGCAATGCGACAAGCGTTCCGTCAACTTCAACTCAACAGTAGATCTAGCAGTCTTCACTACCTTGAAATTCGGGGTGAGCTAATGCGTCTAGCTTGGGTAGGTCTTCTTCCTCAAGTCTTGATGCCTTGAACTTCCGGCATGGACTAGCTAGTATTAGTTTTAGCTTCTTAGACAGTTTTAGTTTAGCAATTTGAGATAGATGTTCTTGTGATGATGACTTCCAGATTTTGGGGATATTAATAATAGTTTTGAATTGTTTTATTAATGAGTTAAGTCTTCCGCATCATTTTCTGTTGTTATATATTGAAATGTTAAGGTCTATATGGGTTGGTTCGCTCAAATAGGAGGGTAAATGTGGGTGCCAGTCGCGGCCCCGTTTTGGGTCGTGACAATTTTCCATTTCCTGATTTATTTTCTCACTTCCTTTAATCCATTCTGTAGGTTTTCGTTGTTTATTTTTTACTCTTTTTGCTCCTATTTTATGGCCGCATGGCGTAGTAAGCCACCAGTGTGTTTTTGTTATTATGTGTGGGTAAAATTTATCTAAAAATGGCATTCCTAATAACATATCTTTCGTGGTAAATTCGAAATTATACATTTCTTCTATTGTTAGTATCTTATCCCATATTTGTATTTTTATATTTTTTGCTTTATATTTAATCATACTTCCTTCATTGTTAAATCCTGTTACTACCATAGGTGTTTTTAATTTTTCCTATTTATCTTCTGGTAAGCAATTTTATTTACATATATTCGCTTCTGCTCCTGTATCTATCATAGGTGTATAATATCTGTTGTGATATCCTTCTACAATAATTTTTGCAAGTATAAATATTTTCATTAATCATTTTTGGTTCTTTTTATAATTATTTTTTTATTTTGACAAGTTATTGTTAATTTTTCATTTTCTATGCTGTATGGTTTAACTTTTTCTAACCATTTTATTCCTAATGTGATATTATGATTTCCTTCATATATCTTAAATTGTATTTTTAATGGAATTCCCCCTATAATTATTTCTTTTTCTGTTGTTTCTTCATTTGTATTTACTATTTCACTAGGTAATCCAGGGCATATATGTCTTGTTTTCATAATCTCTTCTTCTAATACTAGTTCTCTTGTTATATGATTTTCTTCTTGTCCTGTGTTTATTAAGATTTTATATTTTCTCTTGTCCATTATTCATGTTATAAAATAATGATATTTTGTCATTTCTTCTAAATCTTGTGATATTTCATATTTTCTTTTAGATGAACTCATTCTTGATGAGGAAGCTCTAGTCATCATATTTAATGTGTTTGTATTTGGTGTACTTGAGGTACTCAATCTTTCTTTTACTATCTCCAATTCTTCTTACAGATCCATTTCTTTATAACTATAGTCATTATTATCTATTACCGTAATTATTCTTTCAAAAGGATTTTCTATTTTTATTTTATCAATTTTATTTCTTGCTGTTATTTTATATTTTGTTGTTAATATATAAAGATTTTTACATCTTCTTTGTGAATACCTTACTTCTGGTGCTAACTCTATTCCTGACATTTTCCAATATAATACTAATGATTTATCTATATTTGTATCTGTTAATGCTACTGTATAATTAGCACTTATTATAAATTTAAATTTTTGGTATATTAAATTTCCTTTAACTGCACTTATTACGGTTTTTTCTATAGGATGTTTTATTCTATCATCTGCTAAATATATTTCAATGGGCGTATCTATTCCTTCTCTGAAACAAGCTTTTATTAGTATTTCCGTTCCTCCTAAATGTACATATTTTATAGCTTCTTTATTTTTTATGTTTTGTATTTCTTTATTTATTATTCGTTTGTTTATTATAGGTATATATGCTTTTCCACTTGTATATTTACCGTCTATGATGCGTTCTTTTTGACTAACTACATAGTATTCTTCTTTCTGTCTTTTAAACCAATTTTTTAGTATAGGTATGTCAAGTATTTTTTTAATACTTAGATCTAATTCTTTTCCTTTTATTTGTTCAAAAAGTGTATTATCAAATATAATTTTTTGGTGTGATGATTCTTCATCTTCATAGTTCTCTTTAGATATTATTTCGTTTTCAGACATTATATTTCTTCTTCATCTGTTTCGTTATTATCTAGGTTAATATTTTCTTTTCCATTTTCAGTTTCTATATCTGATACTTCATATATACTATCATTTTCACTTAATTCATAATCTATGTACTCTATTTGCATATATTTTTCATCACCTATAATTAATTCTGCTATTTGTTTTCTTTTTGGATTTCTAGGTAATTTACAATCTTTAGCTATGTGTCCTATCTTTCCGCAATTATAACAAGTACATTGGGATATCTTTCTTTTTGGTCTATATGGTCTTTTCATCTTATAATTTTTTACATAATACCTTCGTCTTGGTTGTTTATATTTATACTTAGTTTTGTTTTTTCTATAATTTTTATGTCTTTTGGATTTTTCTTTTTTATTTGTACATCCAAATTGTGGTGCCATTTTATCTTTACAACATGATAAATTTTTATTTAGTACTTTTTCCATTTTTAATTTTTCTTTTTGGTTTTCACATAATTGTGTAAACCATTGAGATAGAAATTTTATTCTAGCTCCTAAAGTATCTACCATTCCTTCATTATTCCAATCCTTTATTATTTTTGTACTAAATGGTTCTGGTAATTTTGTAAAATATTGTTTTCTTATTTCTTTTGCTTCGTCTAGATTGTATTTAGCTTTGTAATAATATTCTTTGAATGCACAAGTATATTCTTCTATATAACACATTTTACATATAGCCAATTTTTTCATAAGTTGTCTATTTATTATTTTTTCCCTATTTTGTTCTCTTATATCCGTGGTCATACTTCCAAATTCATTTCTTATTGCTGATACATATTTGTCTAGTATATCTATATTTGTTGCTGATGGGGATCCATCCATTTTCTTATCATTCCTAAGTACTTCTAAACTTTCTGGGGGTAGATTTTCTATCCATAATTTTGCTGTTCCTATGAATGTTCTTTCTATGTATCTCGGTGTTTTTGTTGTTTCTATTTTGTTATCTATTAACTGTTTAGATATATTTCCTGTCCATAGTAATATTGTTTTATTTATGTCTGTGACACAATTTAAATCTAAGAAATTATATTGTTCACTTATTGGTTTCGGTATCCAATTTTTATTTAATCTACTGTTCTATATTGCATTATTTCTATCTGATTGTTGATAACTTTCTGTATAATAAGTTGGTGGTGTCCACCTAGGACTACTTCTAGGACTATTTCTGGGACTATTATCTGGGGTTTTGACTCTTGACGTACTAGGTCTATTCATATCTCCTGTGTTTATTTTTAATTTTTTTAGTTTATTTGTCTGTTCTAAGATTTCTGTATATGTCTCACTTATGTCACTTATTTCTTATTTTTGGTCATTTTCATTTTCATCGATTTCATTTATTTCATTTATCTCAATATCTTCATTTAATTTTTGTTCCATTTCTTTTATTTCATTAGTTAATTCAAGCTCTTTATCTTTTTCCTTTTGTTTTTGCTTATTTTCATATAATAATTTTAGCCTAGCTAATTCCTTTTCTAATTCACTTATTCTTATATTTTTTATTTCTTTTAAATGTTGTACTTCTTGTTTTGCTTGTATTTTTATTTTTTCTATTTCTTTTGATTTGTCTATTTCTTCATTTTCTTTTGTTATTCTTATCATAGTCATTAAACTATCTGCTAATTTTGCCGTTTCTTTTTCTAACATTAAGTATAGATTATTTCCTATTTTTTTATATCTTCTTCCTAGATTTGAAAATATTATTCTTATTATCATTCCGTCTTGATTTTCGTATGTTTTTTCATCTACTGCAAATTCTTCTTTATTCATTATAATTTCTGTATTATATTATGTTGTAACTCATATTCAAGACAATCTAATTCTAATTTTAACATGGATATATCTTTTCTTTGTGCTAGTATTGATTTATTACATACTTCTGCTGATATGTTTTCTTCTAATCTTCTTTTTCTATGTTGTAATTCTTGTTCTTTTTCAGCTATTTTTTCCATTATTTCTTCTATTAATCGTTGTTTATAGATTTCTCTGTTCATACTGTCTTTTCAAATAGCAGACATATTTATATTCTGTTTTTGAAATTATGTTTATCAATTGATCTTTTTTATCATTATCTGTTTTGACTAGTTGTGATAGTTCATATCCTGTATATAAAGATCTTAATTTTTTCCATATTTTTCTTACCTTTTTATCTATCTTAGTTCTTTTTATTTTAGTATTTTTATTTTTATCCATCATAATTTTTTATATAATATTTTAAAAAGCTTACTTAATTTATCTGGATATTTAATCTTTTTTAACCTGTAATTTCTACCATATCGCCTTAGCCAATATTCAGTCATATTTAATCTCCAATATCTAAATCATCATATAAATCATACATGTCATAATAAAGTTCATCCTGTATACTTTGTATAGTTAACTTAGTCCAACCTTGGGTTGTTATTTCTATTATCTCATATGTTAATAATTTTTCATAAATTTCTCTTTTTATATCAATATTCAGGTTTTTTAGTATGTAGAGTAGTAATATCTTATAATCAACATCATCGTTTAATAGGTAAGTTTCCATTTTTATCATTTTTACTTTCACTAAAATTTTATTCCTTCCAACCTCTTAATAAATTATACTTGCTTATTATGCAAAAATAATGATTTAATAATCATCTCGTCTGGTCACTACTACAGCTTTCTTCTTTGATAAGTTACCCTAACAGCGCCTCAACTTTGTTTACTTCCCTAAACGGCCTTCTCTGCCTACCGGTTTCAACCTTGTGATGGCATAGTCTAGGCATACTTATTCGAAGAATATTTCTGTAGCAAACTTTGTAAAGATGGTTATTATAACATTATTCAAGCATGATAAACAATTATAATTAACAAGAGATTTTCGGGAATAAATTAATTTAGCTACTCATGAGTATAAAATAGTATACCTGTTTTTGTAGATCTTCCGACATAGTTGGTTTGTTTTCCATAATTATTTAATTAACTAGCTCTGATATCAATTTGGGGTGGGAGAGTAAAGAGAGAGTATTCAGAAAGATGAGAGATGTAAGGATGAATGTGTGTTTTATTTATGAGGAAAGCTCCTCTATTTATACACATAAATTACACCGTCATACTATTTACTTTACATAATTGGCCGACAAACTTTTTACATGATTGGCCGACAAACTATTTACTTTACGACTTTTGTACATTTGGCTTTTTTCAGCCGACGCAAGACCACAAAAATAAAAAGACTCTTACTTTATACATATAATACTTTATACATATGGCTAATTTTCAGCCAACACACATTTTTTTTTTCGTCAACAAATTTTTCATTTCCTCAGTAGTGGTCGAACGCGTGAAACTTGGAGGATTCATCTTCAAATACTCACTAATACTTAAAGTTTCACCATCTTTTTTTCAATATCTCTTCCAAACTTATTTTTATCACAACTTGGTTGAGCATCCTTATTGCATATCTGAACTCAACATTAGAAACTTCTCCTTGCGGTTGAACTTCAAATGCATTGGGAGACTCCAGTTCCTTTACATTCCCTCTAGCTAAACGACCTCTTGCTACTCTTCATGGAGGCATGGTCATCTGAAAAAACGTGCAAGCACAAACTAGAGGAACGTTTAAAGTTAAATTCCAATGCAAGAACTGAGTATGAAAAAACTGAAGAACTTCCTGAATGTTGTAACCTCCTAATTATAGATAGGAACACTCCATATTGATAACAAGGACTCCATCGACAGTGCTTCATAGACTCCTTAGGACTCTCGAAACCTTGCTCTGAAAAATATTTTGCCACGCCGCGAGCCTACACCCTGGACGTGGCCAGCACTCGGAGACCATTGTTGGCCTGGAGCGGACCCTTGGCATGGCTTTAATAACTCAGGGGAAGAAAATACACACAGTGATACAAATATCTATAAATCAACAATGTGATATAATTTGGAATGCTTTAAAGATTAAACATTAAACTAGCCAAAAGTAACAATGAAAATATTAACAAAATAGAAAAATAATGAAAATACTAAAGGATTAAAATGTGATTTTCTATTTACAAATCCTTGTAAAACTAGGATTGATGTTAGGAAAGACACCACAACATCGTATAAAAGAAAATACCAAAAATAAAATAAAAGGAGTCCACCAGGAATAAAAGGAGCCTAAGCAGCTGACTCTGGAGAGATCCACTGGATAAACTAAACGATTTTCTCTTCACGTTTATCAACACTAAATCCCCTCAACCGCCATGGTTCTTTTATCAAATCCTTAGGATTATTTGTACCTTAATATCAATTAGATCAAACTATAAAAAATAACCCGAAATTACTAATCAAAGAACAATAGGCAATCAACAACTCAATTAACAATTATTTAACAATTGTATTTAAATTAATGTTTTATCTAGTCACAAATGTATTATCATGTGTGAACAGGATCTTATTACTTCAAAATATATTTTTTAAAATTATTTCGAATATTTTTCATTAAAAAAATGAACTAACAACAACTGTGAAAATATGTGAATATGTAAAATGTAGTTGTTCCCTTCACAAGTTAGTGTGCCATCTAAACAATTTAATGTATAATTTACATGCAAAACACATCTGGTTAGAAGACTAGAAAAATACAAAACAAATATTGTCTATAAGGTAATATGAATAGATAGGACTAATAACATAATAATACCTAATCAAATTAAAATAAATATATACACTACTGCATCTTGATAGGTTTTTGTTCATAAAAGATATATATGATGATCCACGTTCAATGTTCACAAAACAATTTGCGACATTATTTTTTCTAACTTTATTATTCAAATCTTCACATAAATAAGCAATACTAATTACTATAACATATATTTGTGCAATTGGTAATCAAGGGCAACACACATGTCAGAAAAATAATATATAGGTGGATTTTTATTCTGTTTTACGTGGAGTTTTAGTCTCTATTGGTTCACATAAAAAATACAAGGCTCGATTGCCTGTAAACAGATATAACCAAATACCTATAATAAATTTTTGTGAGAAATTCAACTCAATAGCTACATAGGTAACAATTCGGGTGGCTCTTACTTTAGTTCTTACACATCCATGTCCACTATTTCAAATGGATGTGAATAACACATTCTTGAAGGGTTCATTAAAAAAACACTTCTTCATGAAACAACCACCAGGATTCGTGAACTAGCAAAACTAAACTATCTTTATAAATTAGTCAATTCTCTCTATAAACTATTGCAAGCCCTAAAGTCATGGTACCAAGCGCTACAATTATTTTCCTTGAAGTATGATTTTTGGGAATAAAAAAGTGATCACCCTCTTTTCGTATATTGTAAATGTACCACCTGTTGTTATTTCCTAGTGTATGTAGATGATCTCTCAGGTAACAACTCATCCTTTATCAAATAGTCTATTTAAGCCCTTGGAGTCCTGCTCTCACTAAAGGATCCCCATGAGTTGTCTTTCTTTTGTGTCTTGACTGAGTTGTCTTTCTTTTGTGTCTTCTCTAGTTTCTACGACACATACTTTACTCAATTTCTATTGCACATTCTTAAGTTGTCATATCTAAATATTAAGAGATTTGATATTCTCTTAACTTTTAACAAACTCTCCTATTTCATGCATCGTTCTAATTATCATCATTTGTTTGCTCATAAGAATCGTCTACGATATCTATGATTTACTATTGCATTTGGTTTCCATATTACTCCCAAATATCCTATAATGTTTCATGATTTTTCTAATGTCGATTTGGCTGGTGATCAATCAAATAAAATATCACGTTGATGGTTCTTTTTATATTTTGTCATATTCCAATTTGCTGGAGTTCAAAAAATAAGATGAAACTTTCTAGATCATCCATTGAAGCTTAATACAGGGTCATTCCTGCAACAACTACCGAGGTTCAATAGGTCAAATCTCTTCTTAAGGAACTTTGCAATTCAGTTCCACCTCCCAAAATATACTGTGATAATATGTATACCATATACACATGTGAATATCCAGTTCTTCACTCCAAAATGAAGAATCTAGAAATTTACATCTATATTAATAGGGATATGGGTTTAAACATGTTCTTAGAATATCTCACATATCTTCAAAGGATCAGGTTTTTGACCTTCTCACAAAGCCTTGTGCAAGAATCAGTTTCATCCCAACAAGTCCAAGTTTGATCTCTTGAATGAATCCTACATCTTGCGGGTGACTATTAAGGATAATCCTATCTTACAATATTCAAAAACAAAAGTATATCTTATCATTATTATTTTTACAGAATCATTATGGTTGTGCTATATTAAATGTATGGTAGTGTAGCTAATTTGGGGGGATTTAATTTTTTTATTGACCATTACTTAGCGTTTGTGTAATGTACCACAAATAGTAAATCTTCAGACCAAGGCGGGGGATATCTGTCTCTCTTTACTGAGATTCAAGCCCGCTACGACATAATCTACACCTATAAAGAAATATCACTCTTGACTTGTCCCCTCCATGATACACAAGTCCAATAAGGTCGTACAACTCAAGAAACTCCTGATTAGGTTAAGAGTCCAAAAATCCACCCAAAGAACACCTTTATTAAACATATAAATATTCTTTTTCATATAGTTAAAATATAGTTGAATACTTAGAATAATTTTTTTTTGTCTCAACTATCTCTTTCACTACAACACACTACAATATTATTTAGATCATTTTTTCCAAAATACTTCACAAAATAAAAAAAAAATTATAGGTGAGGAAGTGTTCGATATAATAAATGGGTAGAATGAGGAGTAGTAATGTACGTAGATAAATGTGATTGATTTTATATACCTTACATGAAACTAATGGTCCTATGAGTTACAAGAAACTAATAGTCATTTGAATACAAGAAACAAATTATCATGAAAGTTTCAAGAACTTAAAATGCATCATATCTTCATATAAAAGAGAACCCTAGGCCCGCCTAGGGGTGCTACCATAAGCAAGAATTTCCTTTTGAATATATTTATTTCCGATACTAGACTTCCTCTATATAGAGAAGATGTGACTTTTATGAAAAGTTGTGACTTCAATGAAGAGTTGTATACAAGTTGTGACTTTTATAAAAAGTGGTGACTTTAATGAATAGTTGCGAGTTTTATCAAAAGTTATGACTTTTATAAATAGTTGGGACATTAATGAAGAGTTGTGACTCTTATGTTGTGAACTTTCCAAAAGCTTGTAACTTTTCAAAATAGTTGTAACCTTTTCTAATAAGACACAATAAATATTTATTCACACTACCCTTTGTTGTTTATGAATAGTATAATTTTCTCTCATTTTAAAACAACAAAAGACTCTGATCTTCTTATTCTTCTATGTTCGCAAAATTTAATATTCCTTAACATTTCTCCTGTTGAGTGACTTACTAACACCACTTATTTTGTATCAAAAAGTTGATGAATAAATCGGTTCATCCTGAGAGGATGTAATCCTTTTAGTCTCTTGTATTGAAAGAAAATAGTTTTCTTAAGGAAACATTGTGCATTAAGTGAATTCTATTTTTCTTTTCTATAACATTCTGTTTTTACATATCATGGTATGTATTTTTACACTCATTAATTTATGCTTATGATATCAATTGTATTATTTGAGTACATGTTTTACACTCTGGTTTTTATGTTTCGTAAAACTTATTGTCTCAAGTTATATTGAACAAATACACATATATTACGTATATTCATTGTGCAAAACAAATTTTCGTACTCAGTTACAAAAATTCATTTTTCGATATTCAAATTAAATTTAATGACTTAAAAGTAGTATAAATAAGCGGAATTTCTTTTTTGAAGATCGTTAAAAAAAATTTGAATCATCTTGAAACACATATACCACAATAGTAAAATCTATGCAACTTAAATGTCTCTTTTTAATAGGAAATGCTTTATTTATATATATATATATTCCTATTTACTTCTTTATTTTCCCATTAATGTCGATTAAAGAACTAATGATTTATTATTTTATCAATAATTAATTCATTAGAGGTTCTTGAGTTATGTGTTAATGAAAAATAATTAAATTCATGTTGAAATATTGCAAATATTTTTAAGAACCTATTTACAGATTAATTTCAATGTATGGTTATTAGAAAAAAATATTTTCAAATTCAATGCATTTTTTCTTTATGACTGTGCAAGGGGAATATCTAATGAGGGAATACCCTGAGTGTTGGAGACTTTTGCCTATCAATTGTAAATGCTTGCATTTGGGAATGACATGTGAGAATTATCAATTTAGTAGGAAACTAAATTTTCTCTTCTGGCACCATAATTATGGAGGATATCAAGATGAATATGAGGAGGACATGGAATAAGTAGAAGAATATTAAGATGATAATGATGATTACGAAGGAGAAAAAGATGGAGAGGAAGAAGAGGAGGAGGAAACTCCATTGTCAAAAACATCAATGAATGTGAAAAAGTTCAAGTTTTGCTTACGTGGATACAAAATATCAATTTGGATTTTCTTTTCAGGTCTATATATTTGAATTAGTTATTAAATCTGGTTAGATGGGCTCTAGCGGTGAAGGTCTACTGTCCAATGTAAGTCTAGACAAAAATGTGTAAATCTTTTATTTTATAGACAAGATGTTCTACACTATATTGAGTCTTGGTTCGTATGACCGACTATCATACCCATATTTATTTTATTTTGAATCACTTGTTCAAATTTGTTTTTCCTACATCACTTACTAGATCAAAGTATTAAAGAATTCATCTCACACTTGGTTTTTAAAGTAAAAATGATTTATTTTTCTTTGGAAAACGATGAGAGAGGTTGTATGTGTGTCACCCTAGCATAGGATAAGAATTAACATGTAATCAAAACTTATGAGAGATATTTGGTATGTATAAGTAAGTAGACCATGTACTTCAATGGTGCCTTCAAAAGGTGTGCAAGTATATGCCCAGATAGAATAATATCACTAGTGATTGCAATTATAGATGGATTAGAGTAAATTCTTTGTTAACTATGTCTATTCAAGCTAAAGTTAGTATAAATTTAGCAAAATTACAATAAGGTGAGGAAAACATCTTCGCAAGGTCTTGTCAAATCTCATCAGGTGGGGAAAATCACAATGGTGCGGCAAACCTCTGCGAGGACGTTGAGTTCATAAGATAGGGTGATTGTTACACATCTCGTTAGGATAAGAATTCCACATCGACAAAAACACACGAAAGTTATTAGGTATAAAACTAAGGAGGCCTCATGACACTTATCTAGTGATATGTTTTAATACCTTGCGCTTCTAACCGAAAGCAAACGATATCACTACAAAGTTTTATAGAGGAAAGAAGGTGGTGCAAATAATAATTTTAGGTATAGAATAAGTAAATTATTGAATTTAATTGAATCAATTTCGGGCATGATTAAGTTGTTGGATATTGTAGTTTTCATTTCATTTTCTCTTCTATTGGAAAAGATTTAACTTTAAATGAAAAATTACATTATCACATATTAATTTTTCTGGTGTTTGTTTTCTAATTAATTTTATTTTATACTCCATATCTTCTGTATTGGATTATCTTCCTGTACGAGTAATTACTAAACAATCTAACCTAATTGATAACAACCCAACCGATAACTAACCCATAAATACCCCCGTCTATTACGGTGAGCTCTTCTGTATACTTGACTTGTCATATTCTCACTTTTATCTCAGTTTGTATTTGTGATATATTGTTACCTGCTTCTTTCTAAGCAACCTTTTGTGTTCTCTTGCAGGCTAGTAGAGTGTGTTGTAAATTCCCACTTGAAACTTCTGGTTATTAGTACAAAAATAAGAAGGTGTCAGGCGGAATTAGTAAAGTGAACCTCGAAAGACAATGAGAATGAAGACAAATGATAAATATAACAAAAGACATGAAGATTTAATGTGATTCGGTTAATCGACATACATCCACAAAGCATATGAGCAAATAATCCTCTATATAAATATGACCCAAGAACGGGAAAGTGTTACACTTTTCGTAATGTTATATTCGATGAAGCTTCTTCATGGTGGTCTTTAAAAAAAAAGATCCTACTAGATTCAAATTTTCTAAAAGAACTATTGGACTCTTGTCATGTCCAGCTTAGTAAAGATGATGCTGAACATGAAGCTAACGAAGATATTGCTAAAGAAGGCGATGCTCAAAAACCTTGGAAAAATTGTGTGTATGAAGAACAATATGAAGCAGACAAGCTAATTGGAACAACCCACCTGCCCCTCTCTAAGAGTGTCATCAAGGATCAGAAACCTTAATCCTAAGTATGCCAATGTTTCCAACGAAGAAGAAGAATAAGAAAATGAAAAAGAACAAGAGAATTTTGAGGAAGCATTCCAAAATCTAAGTGGATTAAAGTTATGAAGAAGGATATTGATGCGCTAGAACTGAATAAAAATTGGAAGCTCATAGTAATGCCAAGAGATGTCAAACGTATTTCTTTCAAATGGATTTAAAACTTAAAGCATCACATGAATAGGTCAATTGAAATGGACAAAGATCATCTTGTAGCTTAAAGATTTTCTAAGCAATATGGACTATATTATGGTGAAACATTTAGTCTAATGGCTAAGCTTACTACAGTCCAGATCAAACTTGCACTTGCTGCCAGTAAAAATATGAACCTACGGCAGAGGGACGTCAAGATTGCCTTTTTGCAGGGAGAGTTGAACTAGGATATCTACATGTGTCAACCAACACACTTTCACAATCAAGCTCATCTTAAGTTTGTGTGCAAGCTCCGATAAGCGCTATATGTGTTAAAGCAAGCACTAAGGGTATGATATGGTACGAATTCACAATTTCTTACTCATAGTTGTTATTATGTAGCCCCGAGAGATTCCAGCTTGTTTGTGAAAGATTTTTAAAATAGACAATCTATTGTGCGAGTATATGTGGATTATCTAATCCTAATAGGAAACTGTGAAGAAGAAATTCATCTATCAAAAATGAATTTTTCATTCCTCTTCCACATAAAGAAACTTGGACAACTCAACCATATTTCTTTGTTTGGTGGTAGATGTAATAAAGAATGAATTTGTTTACATCAAAAAAGATATTCTAAAGATCTGTTGAAGAAGTTTGGAATGTTGACTTGCAAACCAATATCAACACCATTGGAGCCAAATGCTATGATGTATGCACATGAAGGAAAAGACTTGGCAGATGTGACGATGTATCGACAATTCATAGGCATTCTAATTTATGTAACTAAGACTCGACCTAATATTTCTTTTACAGTTTGTATTATAAGACGCTACATGCACAATATAAAGAAGCATCACATGGAGGTTGTTCGGCGAATACTAAGATATGTGAAAAGTACAATTGATTATGGTCTTTTGTACAAGAAATATGAAGAATTCAATTTGGTCATATACTGTGATTCAAACTATGTAGGAGATCATAATACTCAACGTTCAACAACAGGCTATGAGTAAGATCGGAGCTGGAATAATTTTTTGATGCAGGAGAAGGCAACAAACGTTGTCACTATTAATGAAAGAAGCAGAGTAAAAAGATACAAAAGTTGCAGCTAAAACAAGTATGTTGCTTGTGTAATTGTTGAAAGATTTACACTGACCAATTGGCTAATTAGTTACCTTGTAATGTTACAATCAGTCAGCGATTTACTTGGCTAAAAAACCTATTTTTCATGCGAGGACGAAGCACATTGAAATACATTACCAATTCATCAGGGAAAAAGTGTTGCAAGGATAAACTTATATGGATTATATTAAAACTGAACAACAGATTAGAAATGTATTTACGAAGGGCTTAAGTTTCCGTAATTTTTATTTTAATGCCAATAACTATGCATGTTTAAGACCAGATCTGATTTAGAGAAGGGGTGTTAGAAGTTGTAAAACATCAACCCCTAACATTTAGTTTGACTAAGTCTGCAGTGTGGCTATATTTTAGCTTTAAGTTGGTGGTTGTTTTCTTTTAACTCGTGATCGTTTTTCTATGGTGTAGTATTGTAGAATAGTTTTCCTAATGTTTAGGTGAGTTGGTCTAGTTAAATTACATTAGTGGTTTAGTGATAATATGATAACATAACTTATAACCCTATATAAAGAAACAAAGCCTAGTGACTAAAGCTTCCAGTAAGAATCTTTGCAACAAAATTTTGTAATCTTTTGTTCTTCTGTTATTCCCCTTTCAACTAATGGTCTCTGTATGAAGTTGTGCTAATCAGTCAATTCCAAAATAACTACTAAATCTCTAACGGTGATTAAAGCAAAAAGAGACAAATTTTTGGTGAAATTACACTCATACTGTAACGACCTGTTTAGTCGTTTTGAGCAGCAGATTTTATTTCTGGAAAAATAGGCTGAGGCGACGGACCCCACGACGGACCGTCATGGGCACGACGGACCGTCGCAGGGTCTCGTTTCAAAACACTTAGAAAATCTGCAAATTGGGTACTGGAATCGACTCTCTGAACTTCGTAACGGAATGGCAGGACGGACCGTCACAGGTGTGACGGACCGTCACAGACCCTTCAAAGAAATTGAGTCTCTGAAGTCTGTGACAGGGCGGCAGGATGGACCGTCGCAGGCGCGATGGGCCGTCACAGACGCGACGGGCCGTCGCAGGCTGCGCAATCCCAGTCCGGGTCAGATTTCTTTATACGTTTTAAGGGACGTTTTTGACTATTCCTGCTTTAATTATAAAGTTAGAGGGTTAATGTTAATAAGTCTAATTACTTGGGGGTTAAAAGAGGTAATCTTAAGTTAATTAGTGGGTTATTATTGTCATCTTTTATTCTTAATTATATACTAATTAGGGTAAAAGAAAGAGGGTTTAAATAAAGAAAATAGAAATAACAAGAGAGAGAGGAGAATCGAACGAGGAAGAAAGAAGAACAAAGCTTTGGGAAATTGCTTTCTTGATAACTAGTCTTCGGTGGAGGTAGGTTATGGTTATTTTTATGCTATTCGTAGTAAACTCTTAATAGCGAATGATATGTATTGGTAGTATTGTAAACCCTTCTATATGCTTAATTGTATGCTTGCATGAATGTGATTATGTAATTGTGATATAATTAGCATGATGAAGCTATTGAATCCTAAATCTTGAAAAGAAACCCTAATCTACTTTGTTAATGATGATGCCTTGGTATAAAAAAGGCTTGATGAACGAAAGTAGTGAGATTAGGGGATCGGGTGCCACGTTCCGGTACCAGGATAGTATATGAGGATCGGAGTGTCACGTTCCGACACCAGGATAGTATATGGATCGGGTACCACGTTCTGGTACCAGGATAGTATATGAGGATCGGAGTGTCACGTTCCGACACCCGGATAGTATATGGATCGGGTGCCACGTTCCGGTACCAGGATAGAATATGGATCGGGTGTCACATTCCGACACCAAGATAGAATGAGGATCGGAGTGTCACGTTCCGACACCAGGATAGGATATGAGGAGAGGAGTGTCACGTACCGACACGAGGGGAATAAAGATAATGAATCTTGAAAGATGATAATATATTCAAATCATAGAACCTAATTCCCAAATGAGTATGATGAGGAGGCGTGAGTCCTCATTGATGTGCTTGGTGTTGTAACCAAGGGTTATGATAACTGTAAATGCTGCATGCTAAGGATATTAGTCGATTTTATGATATTGCTTAATATATACTGTTTTCTATTTTGAGTTGGCTGATGATATCTACTCAGTACCCATGTTTTGTACTGACCCCTACTTTTATGTTTTCTTCTTGTTTATTTGTGGAGTGCAGCAAACGTACCGTCATCTTCAACTCAACCGCAATTCTAGACAGTCTTCGTCACATCGGATCTTCAGGGTGAGCTAATGCTTCTAGCTTGGACTGGATCTTCTTCTTCAAGTCTTGATGCCTTGAAATTCCGGCATGGACTAGCTTCTTATGTATTTTTAGCTTTTAGAATACTCTTAGTTTAGTCATTTGATCGTAGATGTTCTTGTGGTGATGACTTCCAGATTTTGGGGAATAATAGTTATTGATTTGGTTTTTATTAATGAGTTAAGTCTTCCGCATTATTTTCTGTTGATATTATATTGAAATGTTAAGGTTTAGATTGGTTGGTTCGCTCACATAGGAGGGTAAATGTGGGTGCCAGTCGCGGCCCGATATGGGTCGTGACCCATACTTTGAGAGTGTTTGCTCTACGTTGATGATCGTAGCCCTTCTCTATCTTTGGAAGTTTTCTTTAGGGAATTACTTTGGGAAGAGCAACATCTTGTAACGTAAAATACTTTCAAAAAAGAAACTGATGACACCGTTGCATTTGCTGTTCAAGTAAATTGAAAGGGCAGGAATATGAGTAGAACTCAATGCTATAGTTTCAAGGAATATGGTCTTATTGGTAGCAATTGTAGTGAGAAGTTCTTTATTTTAAAACAGTCTCCCATGTACCCTCAAAATCGTAGGATCAATTCTTTTCAAGCTAGGAAAAATAAATCCACTAATGATAAATAATGTCCAGGACAAGTTCTTACTCTTAAAATTGTATAACAAATGATCGTGTTATCTTTTTTTGCATTGGGATTACAAGGAAATTATGTTACGACAAATTTTTGGATTATTGATTTAGGTACTTCCAACTATGTGATAAACTCAATGAGCATCCTAAAATTTTTTAATAAGTACCAAGGTCCATCCCAAAATATTGCCAATGGTAATCTCTTTTCAATTACAAAGGTTTGGGAAATTTCTCCGACTTTCACGAATTTTGTTTCACCAAATATCTTAACTAGTATTATTTACGTTGGATAATTGGTAGATAACATTTGTGATGTGAATTTCACTCATAATAGTTGTCTTATGCAAGATCAATTTTCAGGGACGATAATTGTGAGTGGCTCTAAAGTTGGACAATTGTTTCCTATACACTATTTCATTTCTCATGTTTTATCTTCAGATTGTACTTCTACTAATAGTAAAACTGAGGTTTGGCAAAAGCATCTAGGACAACAAAATTCAGTTGTGTTTTGTTATTTATGAAATTCATGTTTATTGGGAAATAAAAATTAATTTCAGTTGCTTTCATTGACTGTTTTACTTGCAAATTACAAAAAGGAAAAACACTTCTTTTTTCTAATTTTTGTAGTAGTTCCACAAAGTATTTTAATGACATTCAAAGTGATGTATGGGGAATTTCATAAATTATTTGTCACACTAATTTCAAATACTTTGTTACATTCCTACATTTTTATTGTTGGTTTACATGTGTGTATTTTCTCTTATCCAATTCTTAGGTATTTCGTTGTTCAATACATTTTTGGTGGAGATCTCCTTTCTCCGAGGTTGTATGGTTTCGTGGATTACTTGTAATGAATATATTTTCTCAATCTCATCCTACTAATTTCCACGCTAACAACACATGTGCTATTCATATTGCTAGTAATTGACTTTTTAATTGAGTGGACCAAACACATAAAAGTTAATTTATATACGAGAAGTTTTATATAAATAAATTATTAATCTTCCACATGTGATCAGTGATCTTGAAATAGATGATGCATTGATAAAATCCATTGTACGACAACACCATTAATTTGTAGTAGGTAAAGTTATGCATCTTGATCCAGCAACATTAATTTTATGTGGATGCTAGAATGATTGAAAACTAAAAGATTGTATATATTAATGTAGATACATTTGATATAAATTAGTATTATCATACATAATTGTTGTAGAATCGAAGATGTCACGTACAAAGCTAGCCCAAGAAGCAGACATGAGATCTAGGATAACAAGTTATCCAAAGCTAACCATACTGGCATAATAATGAGCATACTAAAGATAATAAACTGATACATAAGCTGATTGAGATATAATAAAATTCATGAGTTTAATCCAGAGAAGATATTAACTCAATACTAAGGTGATACTATGTCTGAAAATAGCCTCTAACTGACTAGAATCATGGGACAGACCCCAACAAAGCTTTGAAAACTGAAATTAAAGGACAAAAGATACGAAAGAAACTCATGATTATATTCCTCTGATAATTAAGGCTCAACGCTAATTCTGCTAAGCCTGAAGATTGAGAATCGATCCAAGCATGATCTAGACTCTAAGAAACTAAAACTATATCACGAGAAGATCTATCACATGTATATATCAATTATTGAAAGGTACTGAGTATGTAGGATCTAATCTGAATGTTGAGATGACTGAATGAAGTGGCAAATTTATATCAGGCTGAAACATAATACTTAAAATACTAGGAATAAATGATCAATGAAATAGAATCTGATTGAACTATTGAAGCTACTAATAATCAATAATAACACAACATGATCTAAATATGGAGTCTGATGTATACGCCCCATCGCAAAGACCCAATATACCTTTCAAGATGTATAAAGGCATGCTTGCATGCTCTTAAAAATGATGCAAACAAAGGGAACATACAACCTTCTTGGCTAGTAGATCTGGTTTTATTAGAGTACATCGAACCCTAGTCCACTCGGTATTATGCTACTCCCAATGGATTAAGTGATGAAAATATGACTAATGAGTTTCTATAAGATTGGATAGCTCACAATTGAACATGAAAAATTTAATGTGATAAGGATGCGTTAAAAATGTAGAAATAACTTAATAGTTGATATATCTGACCTAGTATGTGAAATTCAAGAACTAAAGAAATAGATATCTAGGGATCTAAACTTCATATGATAAACTGATCAATAACATAATACTCAAATTTGGAACTTAACTAACTAATTCAAGATAATATGTTCATGTTGTATAAACCCTAGGCCTAATCATGATAAGGGAATCAAGAATCTTACTAAAACTTAGGGACCCAATGGAAGAAACCCACTATTAAAATCTAACATACCTGGTAAGGAATTCCTCGGAGAAATCATTTTATTCATAGGTTGGAGCTGATGGAACCTAGTAGTGTTCTTGACTTTTTGCTCCTGTCTTCTTCTAATTTTCTATGTTTTTATATATGATTTGACTTAGGAAGGTTATATTTATATTTGTAGGCTTAAACTACAAAAATCTCATTATTTATGGTCTAACTGACGTGTCTGTGGGATCCAAAAAATAGGAAAAGACAAAATGACTCCTGAATTAACTGTTGTCAGAGTGACCAACTAATTGGACATACATGCAGTAGATTGTGGTCGTAACTCTAGTCTTCTCAGTAGTGCTTTACTAAAACTAGCAAAACTTTTTACTCAGAGGTACGATTAAGCAAGATTTGTGGCGTTAGAAAGGGGATTCAAAGATCGATAATACCATACGTCATGGGACACCAATTTAATTTTTTGATAAAAGTTATGACCATTTCAAGATGACCCAATTAAAAATTTCTTCTAACTAGTTATTCAACCCCACTTACAGTGAGGCCTACAAATCGTAGATTGAATGAGGGTCCATGATGGTCGACCGTAGTTTGTGTCAGAGACTAGGTAAAGGTGTCTTGATCCACAAAAGTAGATTTCTTTATGTGGTCTGACTTGCGTACTTTTGGTCTTTCATTAGGTTAATACTTAGCTTGATTTTTCTTGGACGGGAATGAAGTGGTGAAACATGGATACACGGAATGGGTCGTAGGTTAGACTACGGTCCGTAGGTGGCAACCTTAGGTTGCACCTATAATTTCTGAAAAGATGAAATCTTGTCAGTATTAGATATGCGGTGTTGTATTATCTCCCCTTAGGAACGTGATCCTCGAATTAAGACAAAACTAGTTGAAATGAAGGGTGAGGGATACAATCCTTGAAACTAAGTAGAATAAATTGATATTTGAATAAAATGAGTTTCAAGAACATGCAAATATGCTAAAAATACAAGTACGATAAAGGAACATGTTTCTAAGATTGACTTTATGTATGAATGACTGAAAAACATAATAGGAACTATTACCTCAAGCTGGAGCGGAATGGTAAAGAAAGAGATGAGTATACTTGGAATTCATTGCTACTTTTGCTTCCTTGTAAGTCCCTCTATGGATTTTCTCCTCGACAAAACCTTGACTGAAGCGGATTCTTTGTTTCTCAAACTTCTAACGTGATGATTAAGAATCTCAACTGGTATAACCTCACAAGAAAGTATATATTTCACAACAACTCCATTTAATTGCACTACAGATGATGGATCACCAATACACTCACTCTAAATGGAGATGTGGAAGACCGAATGTACTTCTGTTAATTTTACAGGAAGCTCTAACACATATGAACCTTTGCCAATCCTTTTCAAGATCTTTTATGGGAATATATATCTAAGACTGAGCTCCCATTTTTTTCCAAATGTCATCACCCCTTTAATAGGCGACACCTTCAACAAAACCCAATCATCAAATTTGAATTCTTGTTCCCTCCTCTTTACGTCTTCATAAGACTTCTGACGAATCTAGGGTATATTAACTTTGTCTATAAAGATTTTATCTTTACCATGGCATATTGGAATGAATTTTTCCCTATAAAAGCTGTTTCACCTAGTTTGAACCAACCAACGAGAGATACACATCTATGCACATACAGTGCCTCATAAATCACTATTTAAATGTTGAAATAGTAGTTATTGTAGGCAAACTCAATAAGATGAAGCTAATCATCCGAAATATTCTTAAAATTGATAACACAAGATCAAAACCATCCTCTATGGTCTAAATAATACACTCTACATGTCATTCCATCCGCGGATTGAATGTTGTGCTAAATTAACTTTAGTAAGAACGATTTTTTGAAATGAATTCCTAAAATGGGAGGTAAACCTAGAACCTTTATCTAAGATAATAGTTAATAAAACCCCATGAAACCTGTCTATCTCATTAATGTAAAGTTTGGCGTAATCCTCGTCCTAATTTGTAGTGTTGACCGCCTAAAGTGAGAAGACATTGTAACTCTATCAGTAATCACCTGAATAAATACCTGATGTGTGCGAGTATTAGGTAACCTTGAAATTAAATCCATATTTATGACTTCCCACTTCCAATTAGAAATTTCAATCTCTTGTGTCATACCATCTTGTTTTTGATGTTCTACGTTCACTTGCTTCAATTGGGGCGCTTAGCAAAAAATCTGCCATATCTATTTTTATACCATTCCGCAAATAAACTTCCCATAGATCGCGGTTTATCTTACTATCACCTGGATTAATATAATAGCTGGACTGATGGGATTTTGCAAGAATAATGTATCTCAACTCATACACATCAAGAACAGACAATCTACCTTTGTATCAAAGTACACCATGTCCCCTTGGGAGAAAACTTCCACTCTCTGATTGTGGACTGGACCAGTAAGTTCAAGCATGATTAAATCACCACCATGATTTTGCTTAACCTCCACTACTAAAGAAGATTTTGCCTCATTCTAGATTGTTACACCACTGTCTGATATGCTCATAGGTGGAACTCCAAGGAAAGCAAGCCTTTGAACATCCTTTAATAGTTCCTTCATTTCATCAACAACATGGGTTACACTACCCACATATAATATTCTAAGAGCATATGATATTACATTCGCCTTAGCAGGACGATGAAGAAGACTCATATCAGGATCCTTATGGAACTCAAGCCATATCCTCTATAAAATATTCAAATCTTTTTGGTTTAACACATATTGAAGTCCATTATGGCAAGTGAACACATCTACGTGAACACCATACAAGTAGTATCTCTAGATCATGAGTGCAAACACCATTGTAGCAAGCTTTAGGTCATGAGTTGAATAATTATTATAATTAACCTTAAAATATAAAGATGAAAAATCTAAAACCTTATTTCTTCGTATCAACACACAACCTAGGCCAACTCTAACACAATAGATCACATAGCCATCCCAACCCTCTAGTAGAGTTAAAGAAGAAGTTGTAGTCAATCTAACTGTAATGTCCCTAAATCAAACAAGGTTTAACTAGTGATTCACTAGTATTTAATGAGTCAATAATATGTTACAATAGCTTATTTTATGGTTTTAAGTTTTTTTGGTGAGTTTTAAAGACAATCATCAAGGGACGTCCAAGACTTTCGACCACTAGACTTCTAAGTGATTAGTTGAATCCTTGTGTTCCTTGGATTATTTAGTGAGTTGTTAAGATTCGAAAGTGATGGTGGAGGTTTCTGAGACCTAGATGAACATGTGTAGGGGTTTAACATCTTGGTACGATCCCCCTAGGATCCACAAGGGTCCCTAGAAGAGGACCCCAACGTATAGGCAGAAGCAACAGACCGTAATCCAGTCGACTCCCCATCGTCTTGGGCATCGATCAATAATTGGTAGTGGCGATATTTTACCCAGATATTTACCCTATGAACTAATCTAATCCTAGAAGTATGGTCTGTATTCAAGTCGATACCCCGTTGCTAGGGTCCGTCGATGGTGGCCCTGCAAAAGCTGCACGAGATTATGCCAAGCTTGTGGTGATTTTGTAAATTCAACCCATGGTTTTTAGGAACCTCGAACGAATATTTTAGCTTATTGAAGGTAATTTAAGTAGGATTATACTCCTAGACCAAAACAAGACTTCATTTTCAAACTCAACAGAAGATAGAACTCAAGGAAGAGATAGAAGGAAGGTTTTGGATGGTTTCTTCCTCAAACTTTTGTGGGTGTCTTATCATTGAGTTATTGTAGTTCATCATTGAACTTTATTTCGTTCAAGTATTGATTCAAAATAGATTTTAAAAAGGGTTTTATAACCCCAACTTCCTCTATATTTGACTTTAAGCATGGGTCTTTGCATGAAAATGTTTTAAGGACTCAAATATGTTGTTTTAGATTTAGTTGGTGATTTAATGTAAAAACTTCAATGAGACCATGTTTATGATTATTATCAACTTTTATCTTATGAAATGGGTATAATGATTATTATTATATATTATTAGAACTATATTTTCTTTATGTTTATATTATTATTAGTGAATACCCTTAGTGTTAATTGATGATAAATTGTTGGACAAATTGAGAATAGGTGGTGATATCTTTCATGAAGGGTAAGTTAGTTATGTTGTTTTAGTTCTTATTATGAAATGCTCATTAGTGGTATGGTCCACCTTTGTTGGTGGTGTTTATTAGAAATAAATGTATATCTATATGAATGTGTTTATTATGAGCATGGCTTTGAAGGTTTAACATTAGAAGTAAGTTTATAATGATGATGTTGTTGTTGTCGATATGCTTTATGAAGATTGAAATTTACATTTTGTAGAGATTATGTATATGTGAAGTATAATAATGTGTGTACAATGCTAGTGTGTAAATTATGATGAATGAACGTATGAGAAACTTTAGAAGTCAATGCTACGAAATGGTGATTGTGTGAAATACATGATCACATGTACTCACACACACATTGAATGAAAGAGCAAATTTAATGAATGTGAATGGGGTATTTTAGGGTGGATACTCTTCGTGAGTAGAGATGAAGTTTCTTTACCATTCCCACTATTCCTATAGTACCAACAAGGTGAGCTTTAGGGTGGACACTCCTTTTGAGTTGACATTAAATAATTAGTGGCAACCTCACTATTCCCAAGAGATTTCTAAGCGAGGTTTGAGGATGGATACCCTTCGTGAGTTGAGATATGGTGTCCAATAGATATCCCTTAATCTTTAGTAATTAATGTTTAAGACTTAGGGAGTTATACTTAAGATCAAGATGATTTAAAGAAGGGGTGGTTACACTTCATGAGTAGATATGTTATACCCAATATACCTGTTGAAATGAGTAATCCTCATTAGTAGAGTATAAGTAATTAAGAAGTAATCTCCTCATCCGTTAACTATGTACCGACATAGGAGTAACTAATGGAGAATCCATGTAAAGGCTAACGATCCTACCTTAGGCAAATGGGGATCCCTCATTCGGTAAGGGTTAATACTGGGATTTCATGTCTAGCTCTCATGGTCTATCTCAGTAAAATCTATCCACCACAAAAGAATGTAATGAACTATGTCTTCTAAAGGGTGTACTACTCATGGTAGGTGGGGGCATGAGATGGTTTCTATCGATTGCACAAGTAGTCATTTTGAGGGACTCTTGGTGTGTCTTTATATGAAAGGTATACACTGGTCATTATATAATATAAATTAAGTTATGTGACTTATTGTCTTATTTTAATAAATCATTGTAAGATTATTTTTTTATGATGAAGTTTATGAATGATGAATATGATGTGCCTAATCTAATGGAATCATCAAAGACCACTTGCTGGGAGTAGTAGTATGTGATGGTACGTGATGGTACTGTCATATTGTACTTTGTGTGACTTGGGATTTGTCTTGGAGAAGTGCACTTATGTGATGTCCTTCAATGTAAGTATGATTCTCTATAGTCTTCGATGTAGAATGCTGACTTGTTACCTGTTCGCAGTAAGCTTATTATGGGTAGTCTTAAAGATAACTTAGGTATGTGTTGAAGGGATTGTACAGGAGGTTTCTTAATATCTCACGGTAGTGAGCCTTAGGATAACCTTGGTTTATAATACTTCAAGGATATGCGATAATTGTGAGCTTGTTAATAATTGAGTTCACTGTAAGGTTTCCTGAGTTCATTGTAAAGTGCACCTTTGTGCTAAAATTATGAATGTTTCATCCTATGTGCTAAATGATGATTTAAATATTATTTTACTTCAATATTCATAAAGGTTTTACTTATTTAGAAGGAAAGCTTTATTTCTAGTAAAATTTCCTCTTTTTCATATTTTTGCATACGCCCTACATAGTACAATATTTGTATTAATCGGACACTTTTCTATACTCTATAAGTGCATGTTGTAAGCAAGTAAAAGCTTGGAAGGAAATCTTGGGAGTTTAACTGTCTAAACACTCGGTATGTCCTCAAACATTTGAGGACATAGTCTATGTTTATTTAGATCTCTTGTAAGACTTGTATAAGTATTCTTATGTATTTTTCTTTTATATAAAGGGTCGTGTCCCGAAAATAGTTAAGGTGTGAGTGTAAGTTGGCTGAAGATTCTTATCCTTGGTATTTATAAAAGATATATTCTTACTATTATTAATGTTGTGAAAAGTTTTAAATCCACACTTTTTTTAATATGCCTTGTTACAACTTAAGAGTGCTCCCTTATTCTAGGGTGTACTTGTCTTCTTGATAAATTTTTCATAAATATGAATTATTGAATTATTATCAATACTTCAAAATGAAGATTTTGTATTAACTAAAGAGAAACTTCAAAATTTTATGAATCTATATTTTCATTAAGAATGATATCAATGTTTATATAAGTGATGTATATGAGCATGTATAATCTTGGTTAAGCTAGTTCCTTCATAATTTAAAAAATAAGTGTGTGCTTTAAATGTTGAAATTTACCCTAAGGTTGCCAGTGTTTCTAAAATGCTTAATAATGTGTAGTTTGTGTTTCTTGTTATTTTGGTACAATAACTATGAATTTTTTGACCATAATGTCATGTTTTATATGCTTCTAGTTGAGTCCTTGATGTAGTTAAAAGTGTAAAATGGCATTCGAAGACAAATGTTGTTCCAAGTGGGGGAGAATGTAATGTCCCTAAAATTAAATAGGTTGAACTAGAGCATCACTAGTGTTTTATGAGTTGATAATGTATTCAAATAGCTAATTTTAATGTTTGAATTAAGTTTTGTGAGTTTTCAAGTTAAACGTCGTGTGACGCCCAAGACATTCGACGACTAGACGTCCATGTCCTTAGGTGAGTCCTTGTGTGCCTTGGAACTTTTGGTGAGTTGTTATGTGTCCAAAGATATGGTGGAGGTTCCTTATACCTATACGATTATGTATGGGGTTTCAAATTAAGGTTACGAGTGTACCTACAACCAACGAGGGACCCTAGATGAGGACCCCAACTTCTAGGCAGAATATTCAAAAATTGCAAAACAATGACTCCTAAGCTACAGACTGTAGTCCAGTCGATTAACCTTCCTTTTGGGCGAAGATACATACTTGGTGGTGGGTATATTTTCACCACATTTCCACAGTCTAACCCAATGGGCGCCCAGAAGCACGAGCCGTCGTCCAATCAACGCGATGTTGCTAGGGTCCGTCGATGGTCATCATGCAAAAGTTTCATGATATTGTACAAAGCTTGGGGTGTTTTTGTAAATTCACCCTACGTCTTTTATGAAACTATAACAATTATTTAAAGGTTTTAAAATTTTCTTTGTGGGTTTATACTCCGAAATCTATACAGGACTACATTTTAAAATGTTCAAAACCCTTCCCTCAAGAAAGAACTCTCTAAAACTCCACTGAAAATAGAACTCAAGGAAGGGCTAGAAGAAAAGGTATTGGACGTTTCCTTCATCAAAATTTAGTTTTTTTTCTCATTGATATATGATTTTTCATCCTTGAACTTTATTTTATTCAAGGATTCCTTTCAAAGAGATCTAAAAAAGGTTTTTAAACACTAACTTCTTCAATTTTTGACTCTAAGTATGGGTCATTGCATGAAAACGTTTTAAGGAAAAAATATTGTTGTTTTATGTGTTAGTTGGTGATTTGAATTTTAAAACATCAATGAGATCATGTTTATACTAATAATATACTTTTATCTTGTTAAATGGGTTTAATGAACATGATTAGGTAATGTTAGAACTATGGTTTCTTTTTTGTTATATTGCGATTAACTACTGCCCTAAGGGTTATTTTATGATTAATAGATTGAGAAATTGAGAATGAGTGTTAAATCTTTGATGAAGTGTAAGTTGGTTATGTTATTTTAGTTCATATTGTGAAATTCTCTTCAGTGGTATGGTCCACCTCTTGTGGCGGTGCTTATTTGAAATAAATATATTTGTGTTTGATGTGTGTATTGTGAGTATGTCCATGAAGGTTTAGTGATTGAATCAAAGTTATAATAATGATGTTCTTGTTGATATGCTTTATGAAGATTGAAATGTATATTTTGTAGAGATTATGTATAGATTAAGTATTATAATGGGTGAAGAATGCTAGTGTGTAAATTATGATGGATGAAAGTATGAGCATGCTTCCTTTTTCTAGGATGTACTTGTGGTCGTGATATTAGTATTCAATTCTGCAACGCTTTCTCAGAATCATCTAACAACCGAAACTTGACAATCTTTTTAAGTCAACCTAGTCAATGGTTAGGTTATAGAGGAAAATCCTTCCATGAATCTTCTATAATAACCCTTTAGACCTAAGAAAATTTTGATTTCTCTAGTACAAATGTTTCTTATTAATTGTTTCACTGCATGTATCTTGTGCGAATCCACTCAGATCCCTAACTAGATACAACATGACCAAGGAAAGTAACGGATTGTAACAAGAACTCACATTTTCCAGACATAGCTTAAATGAGTGGAACAATCGTTAAATGAGTAGCATGTTCTTCCTCATTTCTATAGTAAATGAGTATATCATTAATAAAGATGATAATGAAAAAGTTCAGGTACTGTTTGAACACTTTGCTTTTCAAATCCATGAAAGTTGCAGAAGTATTGGTTAATCCAAATGACATAAATACAAATTCAGAACGGTCATACCGAGTTCTTAAGGTTTCTTTCGTAATGTTACTATTCCTGTCTCTAAGCTGATAATAACTCGATATGATGTCTATCTTTGTGAAATGACTAGCACCCTGAAATTGGGGAAACAAATCATCAATCTTTGGGATTTGATATTTATTCTTGATTATGATCTTGTTTATCTGTCTATTATTAATGAAAATTCAAAGAGAACCATATGTTTTCTTTACGAACAACACTGGTGCACGCCACAGAGAAATACTAGGTCAGATAAAGAAATTATCTAGAAGACTTTTTAACTGTTCCTTCCATTATCTAATCTCAGCTTGAACCATTATGTACAGAGGAATATAAATAGGTTGGGTGTCTGAACGAGATCGATTCAAAACTCCTTTTTCCGTTTAATGAGGAAATACAGAAAGATTTTCTAGAAAGACTCCAAGAAACTAACTAACTAATGGAACTTACTCAAGAGTTGGGGTTTGAGATCTAAAATCCTTTCCACGAACTAGATAATAGATATAACCCTTTAAAATTATCTTGATGACCTTAAGGTAAGAAATGAATCATCATATCGGTGCTAAGATACTACCCTTTCATACAAACATTAGTTTGTTAGGAAACTAAAAATGAACAATCCTAGTTCAATAATAAACTAAAGCTTAACATGAGTGTAACCAACCCATGCGTATAATGACATAAAAGTTTATCATTTCTAACTCTACCAGATCCTCTGAGGTGACATTTTGAAAGGCTGAGACAAGGCGTTTTTTGTATAACCATCACGATATAGCTATGTCACCGACTGGACTAGAGAATGAGAAGGGTTCAGATAAAGTTTCTAGACTGTTACCTAAGATTACAACTATGAATGGAGTTCCGACTGTAGAAGGATCCCTTGGATGAGATGTTTCCAGTGAGTATGCATATGAGGGCCATATCTTTAAGGCTGTAGGATGCAAACTCAACACTACCATTAAAAGTTACTACAGTCACTCCAATGATTTTCTTAACCTTATAATTGAAGTTTTGTGTGTCCTTAGAAACTTGTAACCATAAACTAAGGGGGACTCATCCTAACGAAATCTCTAACTCTAGATACCAGTAATCTATTTTTTCGATAAGAATGAACTGGAACCTGCTGATTCTTGTAGTTGGTCATCCTCTATACCAAAAGCTGAATTGGTGTTTTTAAACTCTGCACTCGAAACATCTAGATCTTGGACTAGATAAAATTAATTAGCATTGCGTGAATTAGTATTTCATGCGTAAACTCTATTAGGAGGCATGATCTAATGAGTATAACTATTTATTATAAAGGAGATAATACAAAACACGAAAAGAATATCAACAAAGTAAAGTTTTCCTAAAACGCTTTGTAGCCTCCTTCTTATTCAATGTTGTGCACATCAAACCCATGAAAAGGACTGTACATAATGTGGCTTTTAAGACATCCTCGGATACATAAACCTAGTGCTGTGATAGCAAGTTTGTCATGCCCTGAGCTACCCTTGAGATGCGGCACGGGACATTAGACCACACGTGATTCAAATCTAATCCTGCTATCATGATCATGAACATACTAAAGATAATAAACTGATGTGGTAGATAAATCATAATTAAAATCAAAAGATGGGCAATACCCATATTTTAACCGAAATATATGAAAATTGTAGAGCTTAATAAAGAGAATATATTAACTAATTACTACGGTGAAACAAACTCAGTCTTGAAATAGCCTCTAACTGACTGAAAATGTTGCGATAGTCCCTAACTAAAACGAGAAAATACTAAAAGAAACACATGACTATTTTCCCCGGCGAATGAAGACTAACCATTGATTATGTTGAACATGGAGATTTGGAATCTATTTAAGTGTTATCTGGATGTAGATAATCTAAACCCACATTATAAGAAGATGTAGTGTATGTCTGTCTAAGCTCTCAAAAAGAGTTAGGGTGTATAGACAATAACATGTTCCTCAAAAGGGTATAAGGTACTATTATAATATAGCTTAGAGTCAGTGTATAAAGTTTGAGGTGATTTGGATGTCAAACGTAAACCAGGACCAAGACATTTGACGACTAGTCACCTGTGTATCTCATGTGTCTATACGTGATTATATTTGTAGGTCATCAGATTATGAAGTCGTGAAATGAGTTATAATTATGTTTATAGACAGTATATCTATTTTTGTTATGTTATGAGGTCAAACATCCAAGAATGTCCAAGACGTTAGAAAGATAGCCTTGAGACGTCCAAGTGTACCTTAATGGGGCCTATCCCATTTGGACGTGTTACGTGTATTTATTTTGGGTGAAAATGATGTGGGAGGTATAAAACTTGTTAAGGATTGTATATATGTTGTAAACGTCCAGGTATGACTTCGAAAGGGCCTTGTCAAAAGGAAGACAAGAAGGACCAAAGGGTTGTTGAGATAGTGCGTTGATTGTGCAATCGACTGAACCAAACGACGCCTTGTTGGTTGACCAAAGACCCTTAGGTGAGGTATCGTCCATGGACACTTATCCTGGGAAAGGATAAAGAACATGCAAAGGTCTAACTGACGAAAGCCATAGACGACCCGTCGATGGATCTGCTGGCCGTGGATGGTGATCTGTCGATGCAGCCTAATGCCACTGTCTTGGGCATTGTTTCATTAAAGGGGTAAATGGGAAATTCTCCCCACGTCCTAAACTAACCATAATCTATACTTTTACCTAATTTTGGGTGTATTTAAAGGCTCAAACATGTGACAACCTATTTAAAATCCCATTTACTAAAATTAAACTTTTCCTCCAAAACAGATTCTCTCAAGAAACATCCATTGTTGTTTAAGCTCAGGAAAATCTTGTAGATTAGATTCTCATGGGTTCTTCACCAATTTTTATAGGTTTTAAACTAGAAAAAATTATGGTGATCCTTCATCTCTAAGTAACCTTTCACTTGGAGAGTTCATCTAAAAGCTTTCAAAGAGAACATATGATCAAAGTTCTTTTTCTTCAATCAATCCATGGGTTCTTTATAAAAACGTTTTAATAGATAAATCATGATTATCTAATGTTCATGTATTGGTTTTAACGTGATTTCAATATAATTGCATTATGAACCCATGTCCCTTCCCGAAATTGATTTAGCCCTTGCATGGGCTTTGTGATCATTACTTTTTAATGGTTGAAATTTCATTTTGTTACGTTTAATTGTCTATATATAGTGTTACTTACATGAATTAATTATGAATTGATAATGAAATTTATATGTGGATCAATGTATGCTTATTTGAGCATGCTTAGTCTAGTATCGATGTGATCAGTGTAACATTAGTCCTTATTTGTATAAAAGTGGATTTCAATCAGGTGAAGTAGATATAGATACAACCTATAATAGGTTATAATAATGAATCATTTTGTGCTATCTAATGTGGATTGATGATTTAAGACTTTATACGTAATTCCTCTCTATACTAATTCCATGTTGTGCACTGTAATCATGACCTCATGGCAAATTGTAGTAGGATTTCATCTATGCCATGATATCTTTAACTACTGTCTTTTTGTGTATTATTGATTAATTGTGAGAATGATTAATGGACAAACAAAGTGAAAAAGAATTTATAAGAGATTAACTTCCCTTTGCATTCTATAATTTATAATGTCATGAACATAATGTGATCTCAATTTAGGGTAGATGAAGCATTATTTAATATTGATTATTATTTTTTTAGATAATGACCAAGGTTTGTCTTATTGGTATATTATGATGTCTAATCATGGTAATCACAGTAAAGAATATTAAAAAGTGATTTATAACTCTCTACCTTCTAGTATACGTGTGATGTCTTGTATTATGTTATCGTATGATCTTGTAGTGACTTGTACAGGGTTTCTTTTATGCTTAAAGCACATATAGGTAATTCGCTATCCATGTATTATTAATGAAAGGGTGTATTGATCAATGTTGAGAAAAAGGGACTGATGAATTGGTAAGTTCTACTCTTCCTCCCTACTTTTTTATATTAATGTAGTTTATGAAGCCCTGTATGGCATTGTGTTGTATGGTCCACTTATGGCGGTGGTGTTTACTTTATTGTCATTATATATGTGTTAACCATGTCCTTGAAGATAAATTTATGAAAATATGAATGAGTGGTTTGATGATCACCTTATGCGTAAGTTTTGGCAAGACTTCTACTTTAGTTGTGAATCTAGGGTATGTTACTATTCTTATGAGCATGTAAATGTTTATGTTAAGATCATGTGTAGGTTCTTTCATTAATGAATTAATAAGGATGGATGACCCTACCCATGTACGTCTATGTGAATGTGTGAAGATCTAAGAATTAGGAGTCTTGAATGTAATGTGAAGATTGTCTTGCCTCCTATGCTAAATGGTGTTTTGTGGTATATGACCTATGTACACACACTATGACATTATGCTACTTAAAAGTTATATAGGTCATGGTGTCGAAATGAAAGGTAGTTCTCATATTCACTAGTGTCTACTACTATGCATGATAAGGTGATGTCTATGAATGTATGATATGTGTTTCCTTAACAAGGATTACTTGATACGTGTACTACTATGGGCAAGGGTATGGGACTTAGGCTAAGCATTGCACGGGTGTGGCTTAATAGGATAGTTTCTAGTTTTGGTCTATATGTGCAAGAATATGAATGTATGAGCATGTGTTACCTTAATGTGTTATGTAAATTTTTTTCTCAAATAAACGTTTACACACACACAAACATAAATGATGATCTAGTCAATAGAGAAGCCTTGAAAGGTGTGATCAAGTGTATCCTAAACTAGATAGTGCAAATACATATGCTATGTCCATCTGAAATGATTTCTCACATGATTTAGGTTGATGAACTTTCATCCATGACCTATGATCTAAGCATATAAGGGGATGGCTATCTTAAGCCTATCTTATAAAGTAATATTAATGAAGGCTCTTAATAAAGGGAACTTAGCTTAGCACTGAGTGAACTTGAATATAAGTGTGCGTCCCTTTCTAATGAGGGAAGGAATGTCTACCATAAATCTCACGAGGTTGATAACCATAATTCCTCAATAGGTATAAATAGGGTTTCCATAAGTGAATAACTATAATGCCCCATCTCTCCATATAGAGGGTTTTCATATGTACCTCCATGTTCTATAACTATTCCTTCAACATAGGATCTACCAAGTGAATTCACTTAATATGCTAGCATGCGTAACTTTATAACATTGCTAGGTAAGAACACCTTCCATTCGTTTAGGTCTCTACAATACCAAATTCCATGTTTAGCACCAAAGGTCTTAGTGTCAGTTAACGTTATAGTTTCCCTAAAGTAGAAAGAACAATGGAAGAAAATGACTAGGATCCTATGTAATTTCACTTAAGCTAGGTTACTTAGGATAGGTGGAAGTAATGAACCAATCTAGACATTGCGCAAGTAGCTCCTTAGGAAATTCTAGGAAAGTGACCTAAAGTGTAAGATTATGGGTATTTGTCTACTTGTTATGAAAATGTGTATGGTATGAGTCTATATGATGCCATTGTATCTTCATATACACTATGTTAGTCCTATTGACTATATGATGAAGGTTGTTGACATGAATGAAGTTGTCTTCACTTAATATGTTGATGTTTGGATTGAATGTTAAGGTTTGTGGTCTCATTAACGGTTTACTAAGTATGTTTGGGGTTATGGGGCTTCACATGTTCATGGCACTAGTAAACTAATATTGGGGTCATGAACAATGTCTTATAATGATGAATATGAAAAGAAGTAAAAATATGTACAAAAAGAAGTAGCTTACTATAAAGCTAGAGGAATCGTGACTTAAATGTGTCTTTGATATATTATGCTTATATCATGGTATGTTCTTGCTTATGTAGGTTATATGTATATATTCTTGTGGGATTAAGGTGACGCATTGCACCGAGTATCACTAAGGGGTTACTTGGGAGTTTAATGAATAAAAGAAAACACAGTTCACTGTAATGAAGGAAAAGAACTCACTTTAATGTGACTTCAAAATGTCATAAATTGTATAAGCGTTTTATATGAGGTTTGGCCTTTGAATATGAATGTATGAAGTATGTGAATGATATATGTATAATTGTGTAAAGGTTTTATTAAGATTCACTCAAAAAGGCATGAACCATTGTTTCAAGAAATGTCCCTTTTAAATGCATATTTTTGGATGGTTTCCATACATAGTGCATTCTTGTACTAATCCCATTCTTTTTTACTTTTTATACAAAGTATAATTTATGTGTCACGACCAGAATCGAGGCCCTAGATGCGACCGACGTCGTTGACCTCTAAGAGATTGCAGATAAGCCTACATACATCTTCGTTACTTCATCTAGGTTAATTTTAGCTGAAAAATTAAACTTTTGTTTAATTAAACTTTATATTGCAAAACATTGTTCTCGCATAAAACTATCTACGTAAACTCATGAGCATTCACAACAATCATCTAAATCAAGATAAACAAATGAAAGATATAGTCATAAATATAGAATTTCCTAGTGGGACCAATACAACGTCTGAAACTGAATAAGAAAGAAACGCTAGTGGAACATAATCCACTAAGTCATGCCCACGTCTACGCTAGAATAAATAAGTGAGCATCTCGAAAGCATGAGGTCCTACCAAATCCAGGTAAAAGCTTCACGTCCTGATAACTTCTGCGTTGACTTGTAAGCTTTAACATCCAGCTACACCTGCACCAAAAAGTAGATAAATATATGGAATTAGTACACACTTGAATTGAAGTATGGGTTTATGCAAGCACACACCATGGACATGCAAGATTTAGAATAGCTCTCTCTTAACGATATAATTTATGAAAACTCAAGTCAGTGGACTTGCAAAAATTAGATTAGGGAAGTAATTCTATCAGAGGAACATGCATCATCATATGTATTATATTGCATAAAACACATAAAATATTGCATATAACACATATAACATTTTATTTGATCCGTTCATATACCATGAGACTCTGAAACCACAGACTTAACATTAGGACTTCCAAAAATGAGGGCTCAACATATGGGACCTCAAGTAAGGAGCCTTCTTTAGAAAACATTGACTCTGCTTCATTAATTCATATGTACTTCATTTCATTTCATTCATAGGCTAGTGTAAACACTAGTTATACCTAGGATATACTTTAAGACTCTCATTGGGTCATTGTTCAATTTCTAAGAAAGACCTAGTGTTATTACAAAAGCCTACTTCACCTCTTGATTATCTTACCCAAACACCTTTGGTGTCGTTCATTTCATTGTGTGCATTACAAGAGGCTGACCTCATTCCTTATTTGGGCACTTTAACTTTAAATAAAATAAATCATGTGCACATCACGAAATCTAGTGTCGACCACACTCTGAAAAAAGGTGGAATCTCCGGCCAAAGGTAAACCAAAACATGGTAGCGTAAATAGAGAGTTTAAACCTACTAGATCCCTATCTTTGCTGCATAGGTCCAAACACTTGGAGATATAAGGAGACCCATAACCGTCTGGAAAGTCTGTCTAATCTCATGAGAATTACATGAACCTCTTCCTTCCAAAAAGAAGGAATCACCACTCATAGCAAGCCTATCAGTGCTCAGTATAGAGGTCCATACATTTATGTTATACATCATAGAAGTTGGCTTCTAGCACGAGGATATCTAGACCCACGACGAGACCGGCAATGTTGACCTCTCACTGGTCGCAAACAAGACTAAATACGTCATCGTTACATCATCAAGGTTGATTTTAGCTGAAAAATTAACACTTTTGTTTACATAAACTTTATATTGGAAAACATTGATCTAGCATAATACTATCTATGTAAACTCATAGGTGTTCACAATAACCATCTAACTCAAGATAATGAAATGAAAAGTATAGTCATAAATATAGAGTTGCCAAAGTGTCACTAATACAATGTCTGAAACTAAATACGAAAGAAATGCTAGTGGAGCAGACTCCACTAGATCATGCCTATGTCTACGCTAGAATAAATCAGTAATCATCCTCGAATAAATAAGGGCCTACCAAATCCGGATGAAAGCTCCACGTCCGGATAACATTTACGTCGACTCTTAAGCTTTAACATCAAGCACCACCTACACCTAAAAGTAGATAAATGTATGGAATTAGTACAAACTTGTACTAAGTAGGGCTATATGCAAGAACACACCACGAACATGCATGATTTGGAATAGCCCTCTCCTAACGAAATGAGTTATATAGTGCTAAGTCAGTGGACTTGCAAAAATCGTATTAGGAAAGTCATTCCATGAGAGTAACATGTTTCTTCATATGTATCAAATTGCACATAACACGTAACATGTTGCATATAAAACATAACATATTACATATAGAAAATATCATATTTCATTTCATTCGTTCATATACTATGAGACCCTAGAACCATGGACTTACTATTAGGACTTCCCAAAATAAGGGCTAAACATATGAGACCTCAACTAGGGAGCCTTCATTAAAAAAACAAAGAGTCTGCTTCATTAATTCATACACAATTAATTTTATTTCATTCATAGGCTTGTGTAAACAACATCTATACCTAGGATGTACTTGAATACTCTCATTGGGTACACTGTGCAATGACTAAGCATAAACTACTGTCATTACATAAGTCTAGTTCACCTCTTGATTATCCTACCCAAACATCTTTTGTATAGTTCATTTCATTGTGTGCATTACGTGAGGCAAACCTCATTCTTTCTTTGGAACTTTAACTTTACCCGACATAGATCATGTGAGTATCATGAAATCCAGTTATACCCCACACCGAAAAGAGGTGGAATGACCGATCAAAGTTAACCCAAAACGTGCAATTATATATAATAAGTTTAACCTTGTTGTTGGCTGCATAAATTCAAAGACTAGGAGATATGAAGAGACCCCTACCCCTCTCAAAGGACTGTCTCATATCATTAGAATTAAACAAACCTCTGCCTTCCCGATATAAGGTATCGGTACTCGTAGCTATCCTATCGGTGCTTAGAATAAAGTTTCATTACATTCATCTAATACATCATAGAAGTTGACTTATATCATGAGGACATCATTGCTCATTAGATGATTTCACATCCCATCAATGGTATTAAGTATGTATTAACCTACTTGGATAGTAGTTCTAGGACTTTTTGCATACGTTGAACCTTAGTTCAACTCCGTATCATGCTAATCTCAATGTATTAATTGATAAACACATTATGAGTTAGTTTCTATAATACTTGTAGCTAAAAGTTTAACATGCAAACTTATCATGAAACAATTAATCTGTTAATGATGCATGAAATCTGAGGCATGAATAACTAAATAATTGATATATGTGACATAGCATATGTAATTAAAGAACTACAGAAATACATACCTATGGTTGGGAAAATGATATGATAAATTCAGCAATTACAGGATAATTTTATTTGGTATATATAACTAACTAATTCATAATAATCATTTGAATTTGTAGAAACCCTAGGTCTAATCATGATAAAGGAATCAAGAATGTGATTGAACTCTTGGGAACCAATGGGTTAAAGGTACATATGTGAAACCCCACATCCTGGTTACGAATTCCATGGAGAAATCGTCCAATTTCGATGCTCAAACCAATGGAAACTTTTCGCATTCCACACCTTTTTCTTCTCTCTTGCTTCTAATTTTCTATGTTTTTATTAATGATTTCACTAAGGTAAATTTTATTTACATTTATAGGCTTAAACTTACTAGAAACTTATGATTTAGGGTCTAAATTATGTATCTTAAGGGTCCAACGAAATACGAAAAGATCAAAACCCTTGAATTAACAATTGTTGGCGTTACTGATGCATTGTAACTATAGGCCATAGGTAAACCTATGGTCTATAAATAGGGGTCGTAAGACTAGTCTTCTTATAAATGCTTCACATAAACGAGCATAACATTTTACTTGGAGGTTATATTTTAGTAAACTCAGTGACATTTGAAAGATGATTAATTTATTTATACTACCATAGGTCATGTGACACCACATTCATTTTGTAATAAGAGTTATGATTATTTCAAGTTTACCCAATAACATGTTTTCTCTAACTGGCTATTGAAAACAACTAATGGTCAGACCTACTAACCCTAGATCAAATGACGGTCTGTGCTGTTTGGTCATAGTTTGTGCCAGAGGATGGGTAAAGGAGTCTTGATCCATAGACACAGACCAAAAACTATGATTTGACATATGGACCGTTAGTTGGTCCATGGATCGAGACTTAGCCAATTTCCTTAGTTGGTTTTTTTTTGGGAGGGCTTAACTGGTGAACCACGGACCCACGACACGGGCTGTATGTCAGATAATAGTCTGTAGCCGGTGATAGTAGTTAGAACCTGCAATTTCTAATAAGCTAAAATTTTGCCTATTTTGGATATGGGTGTTACAAAAAATATAAACATTTTGATGGAATAACTGATTTGATATTTCGCAAGGTAGATTTAGATTAACTTAATAGCAGATTTGTAGAGATAGAATAATTGATCTTTAGGGAAAAAATTGTCCTTACCGAAAGTAAAACCTAAAATAAAAGGCATCCTTCAAGTCGGAACACTATGTACGTGACCTCTCTGAGGTCTAGTACATGCCCTTAGACATTATTTAATGCATATGTACGAAAAGTAGTGTGGAATTAGAACTGCTATTTCAAAACACATTTCGGAATGATTTTATAGAACTTGTAACATACTTCTCATAAATCATATATGACTTCATGAGTACAATAGTCTTGGGTCATAGCCCATAAAAGACTATTACAAGAAAAACATAAATGACAACATAGGGGTGATTTCTTCTGATGCTATAATGACACACGAATATTCACTTCTTGATAAACCTTGGAAACTCTACCCTTGAAAGTAACTTAATATCCTGAAGATCATTCTTTGTATTAGAATGTAGGGAACATATGTGTTAGTATGAAATGTACAAAGTATGGAAATTATCATACCAAAACATAATATAGCTCAAAGGGTTATTCAACCATAGACATAATCATGAGAGATAAAGGCATAAGCATAACATGAATATCATAATAATAGTATAGAATCATACACCATATAAAATTTTATACTTAACTCGATGTCCTTATTACTCAAATGAACTACTTCACAATTAACCTCAAAGCATAATTTTGCAAGGCTAATGTAACATCCCATACTACTTCCAAAGGTAATTACCTCTCTTTTTTCATTCTTGATCATAATACACTATCATAATTAAGTCATCATAACATATGAGTACTATTATCCTAGGAAAACTCAAAGTACACTTATGCAATGTATGTGAATCATCCGATTCTACCTCACACACTAAGCATGTCTTTATGTCACCCTATTCCCTTTCATTTTTTTAGGAAGTCTCTACTAGATCTGTTTCAAATTTGCAAGTGACTATCATCTTAAGTCAATCATGTCATGGAAAGAAACAATATTCACTACCCAAGCTAAACATACATATCATTGGTATCATGTCATAAGTAGCTTCAACTCATACTTGCGCCATGTACGGATAGCATCTCATAATACCATCCATATTAAGTATTTCTCTAGACTAACCTAATCCAAGCTTATTAAGGAAGGAAACACCCACCCAAACTATCATGCAGCCAATCATTTAGATGCAAGCTAATCATAGGGGAACATGAATCCTCAACCCTAAGCTATCATGAGAAACGAAAATCAAGCTATTCCATATAATGCAGCTTGCATGCAAGAAAAGATATGATGAAATGCACATTGCATGCAATTAGAGCTAACATTAGGAGAGTATAGGACTTTCCCCTAAACCCATCATGAAATAGTTTAGGCCTAACCAAGTCAAGCTATCATAAAGACACTATAGTCATGCTACTTGAAACTATCTTGAGAGATCTTCATTACTCAATTCAAAGCTATCACGAGAACTACCACTCCCGAGCTATAATTATCAAGCCTCTTAGAAACACATGACCAACAAATACATGAGAGAGCTCACTTCCTCCATGCCTAACTATGATGAGATTCATCATCTAAAGCTATCATGAGACCTATCATCTCATGTTAACCCACCTTGATCAAAAGTATTCTAGGGATGCATTTATGATTGAGTACTGATTTTATGAGAATTTTCAATCCAATTTCATGAAGATCCCATAATCCCTAAATATCTCAATTAATCCTATTATGCATATCTTGTGTTCTTGTTTAGATAGTGAAGAACTGTGATTTCGATTAAGCTATTCAGATTTCTATTTTTATCTAAGTGAATTGGTTATTAATTGTTGGGATTTATCAATGATGATCAAATCTTGGAGAATAGGTGAGTTCACCCTGATTCCTAGCCTATGGTAGTTGGACTGACATTGTGTTGTATGGTCTACTTATGGTGGCAGTGTTTACTTTTTTGTTATTCTCTATATGTGGATATCATGGCCTAAAAGGCAAGTGATGTTTTGTGAAGTGTGTATATGATTATAACACATGTGAAGTTATATGACTAGTCTTTCATCATAGTTTATGATCTTGTAACAACCCAAAGTACCCGTAGGCATAACCGGAATCATCGTACTATATGAGGACTAAGTGAAGCCTTAGCATTTGTCATAGCACATCATTGATAAAGAAAGTATGAAAAAAATTCAACTTTTCTTTATCACTAAGTATACTTAGACTTATTGCATATTGCATATAGGGTTTACATAGATCCCTAACTTATGTAGCGCACATAGGCTTCTCGCTTAACATTTAACAACAAAATAGTATAATAGTTTTTCTCACATTTAATCATGTAAAGAATGAATCACAGTAGTTTGGGCATAGCCCTATGTCTGTTACAATATTCCCATATAGGCTACAAAGAAGTCTCCGCATGAGAATGGAATAATTGTCTTAAAACAGATACAAAACTAACAAGGCTTTATGTGTGTCTCTATCCTCGAAACTCATGAGGATTGACCAATTGACTTAGGAAAGATTCAAGTCTTCTTATCCAATAGACACAAATCTCCTTGATGTCCCGAACGAAAAAGTTTGGGAAAAAGGGAAAAAATATGTGTTAGTACAATCCAAATGTACAAAGTATGATTTTTTTTGCATTAAAATCATCAATGCATGAGAAAAGGCAACAATTTAGTCAAAGCGAAGCATAATGTCCAACAATTCAATGTACATAATAAGGAACCTCATAATTATATCAACGTATAACTAACTCAAGGAACACTTGTGCAATGAAAAGAATAAAGTCCCATCCCTATTAAAAGCTAAGTATCACATTAGGTAACCCACTTCGTACTTACAACACATTTTCATAACATTCTTCATACATCAATACGTACTCATAGTATATCAACATAACTATAATCATAATCATAATCTTAAAAGAACACTACTAGAACTATCCCTTAGGATCCCACATGTTCAATGAGTAAGTGAAGTCTCGTACCCTCCCTTAGCCTATGTATTAACCTTCAAGACAACCCTAATAAGAGTTCACATGCTTGACTAGTTCATTATTTTTTTTGTTTTTACGTTACGGAAAGAAGTGCAATAACCTACATGAGACCATGTGAGCTACATGCAATCTGGTGTTCTACTCCCACACCGAAAAGAGAGGAATAACATTTGCCTAAGGTGTACCATTTGTATGTAGCTATAGAAGTGGATTCACTAAGATAGAGTCCTATGTGGCCACATAGTTAATGGTAAAGGAGATTGTTACTAGAAATGTTCACTTCCTAATGTGGAGGTTTCCACCTCGTGAGACAAAACATATTTGGGATTCCGGACTTACTAATGTGAGGAAACCCATGTGGGAGACCGGACTAACTAATCTTGTGACATCTATCTCATTTACATGCCCTTTAGTGCTAAGCAATTATTCTCTTTAGTAATGGTATTATCTCATCATATAAGTTCACATTAGTCTCTTATAGACCCCTATGTAAATATCTTATCGAATCTAGCTCATAGGTCATCACAACAGAGAAAAATCCATTCACTTTAGACAACACTTCATAACTGAGTAAACTTTCCCTTAGCACTTCATTATAATAAAGAGAAACTACTTTTGATCATGTAATATTTGTAGCATAACATACATAAATAATTCGTGTCTAATTCAATGTCTTAGACATAGGATCATTACTATCTAAGTAACTCATAATTCACAATTGAATCAAAGGAGAACCAATCCACATACCTTCTTTCCCTCTTCAAGAACCTTCATACCTCTGTTACAAAAATTATATAACCAATTTCATAAACAAGGTAAATTATATTAAAATTACTTAATTAACAACAATGTAGTCAATCTATTATTTCATCAACTTCATAATTCACCCTAATAGTTAAACTTTTCATGAAATTGGGGGAAAGACATGTGTCTAGGGATATCATAGGACATCATAAATTATAGATAAATATATAATTAAACAACATTAATCATCACAAATAATCACAATCAATTAATAATTTCATATTTCAAAGAAGACCAATGTGTAGAAGAAAACTTAGATTTTGGGGAATTTAGAAATCATCTTTTGGAGGGACCTCTTGAGGAAAAGGATTCCAAGAGTCAAAGAAATCATAACTTTTGATATTATAAAGCAATGAAATTGGGTTGGAAACTTGAAGGCTTCATCTTCTTATATGAGTTCTAATGGTCTTCAATGAAGGTTTGGAGGAAGAATGAATTTGAGAGAGATGATGGTTATTATTGATTTAAACTCTTGAGACTTTATATGGGTGTTAAAAATAACCTTATACTGACTATAATACCGTATGGTAACCCATTCAATTACCCAAAGGACCCCCAACTTAAATTTGCTTTTTTGTGAAGTCAAAAGGTTTAAAATACGAGTTTTACGAATCTGGGAAGTGGCTGTGCGTCGAAGGGTTAATTTCAAAATTTATTTTTTAAATCATGGTTGAGTCAGTATACCTTGTGTAGGCACCGCGTAGAGAGAAAATGTTTGGATCGCCAATTGAGGGTTGCGTGTCGTGCAGCAGCCACTAGATTCTTCACTGCTCGCAGGCTGCTTTAGCAACCTGCTCGCCCATGTTCAGGGGTCCTTGGAGTGTCATGACTGTATGTTTTGACCGCATTTATTACATTTTACCTACCTAAATATCTTTTACATGTTTTGGACTTCATATGACCCTCCCAAACCTTCAACAAACATAGGGACGTTAACTAGTTCAATTTCGCTAGTTTCGGATGTTAAGACCTTTCTTCAATTATATGGCAGCAATACCTCTCAAACAAATTATTTAAACTTATTTAGGCCTAAAATAATCATTAATAAAAATATAATTCTCTAGTATAGGTAATGGAATTTTTGGGATGTCTCAATACTCCCCCCTTAAGGACCATTCGTCCCCGAATGACACTTTAGACCTTTATAAAGAAAGAAGAGACTCAAGCCTAGCTGTCCAACCAATAACAATATGAAAAAATGATTCACAGATCATTGGAGGAATCATTCACTCCTTAAAATATATAATGATAGCAAAAACACATAGGAACTTAACTCACAACATGCCATATACTCAAGCTCAACTTTTTCATATCATATAAGGAGGAAATATCTTCTCCACTTCAATATTAGGTCAATATGAAAAACAAAAATTTATGCTTATTTCTTATAAAAACAACACCAATTGTGCTCAATCCAACTTCCATTAATACTTATAGCACACCATATACTTAAGTGAATGTCAATCATAATAAAAATATTTAATGGAAAGAAAAGTACTCTACTTAAGCATGAATTTCTACTATAATATGCTTCACATATTTAGAAAAACATGATAACTTTAAATTTATTCATCATAGTCATTTAAGGAACTACTAACTCAATCTTGGCTAGAGGTAAGAGGGAAAAAATGAGGATAGCGGGACTTCATGTCGGCCTCGTCCTCTTATGTTTCTCCCTCAACATGGTGGTTCCTCCATAGATCTTTTATGAAGGCAAATTCCTTATACCTCAATATCTTAACTTTGTGATCCAAGATCTCAACCAAGACTTCTTCTTAAGAAAGGCCCTCTTTTACCCCTAAACCTTGTTAAACAAGAAAGGAAACCGGATCACCTATATATTTTTTAAGCATAGAAACATAGAACACCGGATGAATCATAGCAACCTCATTTAGCAACTCCAACTCATAGGCAACACTGCCAACTCGCTTCAGAATTTCATAGGCGCCCACATAACGAGGAATAAGTTTCCCTTTCATTCCAGACCTCATAACCCTTTTCATGGGTGAAATTTTCAAATATATCAAATATCCTACTTCGAATTCAAGGTGCCTCTTTCTATTGTCCGCATAAGATTTTTTTTGCTAACTTTGAGCAATTTTTATTCTATCTCGTAAAACCTGAATTTCTTGTGGGATTTATTAACTAAATAGAGGCCAGGTAGAGAAAAGCCACCTAGCTCATACCACCCAAGCAGGTATCTTCACCTTCTCCCATAAAGTGCCTCGAATGGTGCCATAGAGATAGTAGAATGATAACTATTGTTATAGGAGAATTCTATCAAAGGAAGGTAGACTTACAAATTACCCTTGAAGTCAATGAATCATGCCCTCAAAATATATTCAAGAGTTTGAATGATGCGTTCCTCTTGACCATCCGTCTTGGGATAAAAAGCGGTACTAAGCTTCACCTTCATACCAATCCCACTTTGGAAAGTTTTCAAAAACTGAAAAGTAAATTGAGTACCTCTATTTAAAATGATGGACAGAAAGGGTCTCCATGTAACTCCACTATATCTTTGATGTAAAATTCGGCATAGTCTTCCGCCGAATATGTGACCTTGATGGGAAGAAAATGTGCAGATTTTGTTAGCCTATTTATGATGACCCATATCGAGTAATGTTTTCTTATAGTACGAGGCAACCCTACTACGAAGTACGTGTAAATATCCTCCCATATCCATGTAGAATATCTATATTTTGAGTCAAGCCACTCTACCTTTGATGCGCTGTTTTGACTTGTTTGTAGTTTGCACACTTAGCAACAAATGCACTATGTCCCTTTTCATACCATTCCACCAATAAATTTCTCATAAGTCACGGTGCATAGTTGTAGATACTGGATTGATGGAATATAAGTAGCCATGAGACTCTTCAATGATCTATTTCCTTAATACATCCACATGCGGTACACACAACCTTCCTTGGTGCCTAAGCACCCCATCTTTTCCTTGAGTGAAAGACTCATTAAATTTACTAAGGATTGTTTCCTTCCACTTCATCAACAAAGGATCAAGGTGTCACTTTGAATTCACTCCAACCACTAATGATGACTCGGTGTTGTGGCGAACCATAACACTACCCTTTGGAGAGTCTTCTAGTCAAACTCCTAAATGATCCAACTAATTAACCTCTTTCACTAACTCCTTCTTGTCATCAACCATGTGAGCCACACTACCTATGGTCACTCGTCTTAGTGCATTGGCAACCACTTTATCCTTTCTGTTATTGTAAAGGACACTCATATCTTAATCCTTTAAAACTTCTAACCATCTTCTTTAGCGTAGATTCTAGTCTCCAAATTTTCAATGTAAAAAATATGGCTTCAAGTTAAAGGGCATGAGTTGGATAATTCTTCTCATGAGGCTTGAGTTACCTATATGCATGCACTATTACATTGCTATGTTGCATAACCACACAGTCGACCCACCTGGGAGGCATCGTAATAAACAACAAACATATTGGTACCCTCTTTTACAGTCAATACCGGAGAAAAGGTGAGTCTATCTTTCAATAATTGGAAACTATCTTCACATGGTTACGGCCATTCAATCTTCATTTCTTTGGGGTGAAAGTCGTTAATGTAGATGTGATGGGAGAAAATCTCTCAACAAACCTCCTATAGTAACTGGCCAACACTAGAAAACTTCTGATGTTTCGAGGATTAAAAGGTCTTGGGCAATTCTTGAACACTTTTGTCTTTCTCGAATCAACCTATACCCCTTCACTAGAGACAATGTGTTGGGCAATTCTTGAACACTTTTGTCTTTCTCGAATCAACCTATACCCCTTCACTAGAGACAATGTGGCCAAGAAATGCAACCAAACTTAACAAAAATTCACATTTACTAAATATAGCAAAAAGTTGGTTATCCTTGATAATTTATACAATTATCCTCTTATGACTTATATGATCATCCTCGGTCCTCGAGTATATAAAAATATCATCAATAATGACAATGACAAACAAATAAAGATACTTTCTAAAAAAATTGATTCATAAGGTTCATGAAAGTTGTTGGGTCATTTGTTATACCAAATGATGTTACTAGGAATTCACAATGACCATATCTTGTTTGCAATGAAATTTTCGTAATATTTAACCTCCCTTACCTTAAGTTGGAGATAAATCGATCTAAGTCAATATTTGAAAAGTGACTTGCTCCTTTGAGTTGATCAACTAGGTCATGAATCCTAGGGAGCGGATACTTAATCTTTCAATTACTTTCTTTAATTGATGATAGTCGATGCACAATATGAACAACCCATCATTCGATTTAACAAAGAATATTGGGACACCCTACGGATATATTCTTGGTTGAAATAAATCCTTATAAAACAAATATTTAAGTTTAGAATATAGCTATTCAACTTGTCCGGGTCATTCATATATGGAGGGATTGAAATAGGTTGTGTATCCGGCAATAAATATATGCCGAAGATAGTTTTGCGTTCGGAAGGAATTCCGGGAAGGTCATCGGGAAAGACCTTAGGAAATTTCCTCACTAAGGGTACCGACTCTATTGAAGGGACCTAGGATTCAAGATCCCTAATTCTTACTATATGGTAGATAAAACCCTTTGAAATCAACTTGAAAGCTTTTAGACACGAAATATCTTACCCCTAGGATTTGAGTTTCGTTCCTTCCACTCAAAAAAGGGTTCATTTGAAAATTGAAATTTTACTACCCTTGTGCTACAATCAATAAAGTCAAAGCAAGCATTCAACAAATCCATTTCCAACATGACATAAAAATGTAACATATAAAGTTTTATCAAGTCAAATAATCTAACATTATTGGGAAAGGAAATAGGAAAACCTTTATAGACTCTTTTAGCCACCACAGAATCACCCACCGGGGTAGAAACTTAAAAATGTTCGTCTAATATGTCAGGTAGTATTTAAAATTTCATGGTTACAATAGGGGTTAAAAATTACAATATAATTCAAGATCCACCAAATCATATGCATCAAAGGAAAATAATCATAACATACCGCTAACCACATCCATGAGATTTTATGGTAACCTCGGGATAAAAGAGAATAAAAGCGATTCTTCTTAGGAGTATTTGGATTTCGGCACTTATTTGAGCTTAAGCATATTCTCTTCCTTGAGATATCATTATAGGGAAATCTTTCTTCATTTGACCAGTCTTTCAACAACCATGGTAATTTCCTGTGCAAACTAGGCTATTACCATTATGTGTTCTACCCCATTTTAAAAAAAGGCTTCTCAAACATAAGAACCACTACATTTCACCTCTGGGGGATTGGGAGTAGACACCTTAATCTTGTTGATCCTTGTAGCATTAGGAGGTCCTTGGTTTGAAAACCTTCTTTTGAACCTTGGTTTATCTTGCATCTAAAAATTTACTCTTGGAAGAAATCGATCTTTAGTTCTTACCATCTTCAACTCTGAACCAACTTGCTTAAGCTTTTTCTTCTTAATGTTTTCGGCATGAACAATGACACTAGATATGTCCACGCTAGGAATTAACATAGCTGACCTACACTCATTAATCACAAGACTAGATATCCCCATGACAAATTTGTCCATCTTAGGCCTAGAATCCACAACTAAAGTAGAAGCATGTTTTTATAGTTGAGTGAACTGAGACAACACACCTTCACACTCATACCCCCTTGATGAAGATTGATGAACTCTTGCATTTTTATCTCCCTTAATTACAAGGGAAAGAACCTATCAAGGAAAGTCGTGTCGAGATCTCCCCAATTAACTCAGCCTTCCATAACCCGCCTCTCATCCTTCCATCGCTAATACCATACTTGAGCCACATATTTGAGATGGTAGGCAGCTAGTTCCACCTTTTCATGTTAATAAACACACATAGCATCAAGAACTTTGAACATTTCATCAATGAACCCTTGTGGTCCTCCTCTACCTTAGAACGATACAATGTAGAGGGGTTCATCCTTGTGAAATCCCAAATCCATGAAGCAGTGGTGTAAGCAATAGGGTTCACTTTCACCCTTGAATCCCTAGAAACATGGGTAGCCAACACTTGAGTCAAGCTCTTAGTGATCGACGTTATCTAAACATTAGACATAGACCCTTCTTCAATAGGAACTTGGTGGTTTGGAGGAGCTTGAGGGGAAACTGCCTTATTCAAATTCTCATATTCGGCCTTCGAGCGTTTTTCCTTGTGGTATTCATTTCCTCTAAACACAATAAAGTGATAAGAAAAAAAGGACAAAATAGAGAAAACACTTTTAGGCACGACTAAGGAAAACCAAGAGAGTGAAAGATCCTAAGCATCACATAGTCTCTCCTTAATATATGTGGTATGTTTAACAATTATGAATAACATACTATAAAATACGTGGTTTAGTTAGATCAACCCTAATATTACTCAACCTCATTCTCTGATACCAAGTTGACTATGACCTAAAGTACCCTCTAGGAGTAAGTGTTGACGTCGTCCTCTACGAGGACTAATACAAGAACTTAGCATTCTTCTTAGCAGATCATAGATAAAGAAAGTACAAAAAAATTAAAACTTTTCAACAAAACGAAGTATACTTACACTTCTCGAATATTTCATATGGAATTTCAATAGACCCCTCACTTATGAATTTTACATAGGCTTCTCACTTAACATATAACAACAACATACTCGAATAGTTCGTCTCACATTTGAAAATCTAAAGAATGAATCACAATAGTTTAGGAATAGCCCTTAGTTTATTACAATATGTCTATATAGGCTACAAAGAAGTCTCAACATGAGAATGGAATAATTGTCTAAAAATATAGACAAAACTAGTAAGGCTTAGTGTGTGTCTCTATCATCGGAATTTATGAGCACTCCACAATTGACGTAGAAAAGATCCAAGACTTCTTCTCCAATAACCACAAATCTCTTCAATGGACCAAACCTAAAATGATCGGGAAGAAAAGGGACAAAAAATGGGTTAATACATTATACATTTAGGAAGTATGGCTTCTAAGCATAAAAATCATCAATGAATGATAAAATGCTCAATTTAGTCAAAACCGTGCATAATGTCAAACAATTCAATCTAAAAATATAGGGAACCTCGTCATTATATAAATGCATAAGTAACTCAAGCAATACATGTGCAATGACAAGAATAAAGCCCCATAACCCTATCAAAAGCTAAATATCATATTAAGCAACCCATTTCATACTTACAACACATTTTCATATCATGTTTCATACATAAATACTTACTCATAGCTTATGAACATTACCATAATCATAACCATAGTAACAATATTAAAGGAACACTACTAGAACCATCCGTTAGGATCCCACATGGGCAATGAGTTAGAGATGTCTCATACCCTCCCTTATCCTATGTAGTAGCCTTCAAGAAAATCCTTATAAGAGTTCACATACTTGACTTTTTCATTACTTTTGTTTATTTTTTTACATTAGGTAAAAAATTGGAATAACTGACATTAGACTAGATGAGATACATGGACTACGATATTCTACTCCCACGCCAAGAAGAGAGGATTAACAACATTTGCTATCTAGGTGGATCCACTACGATAGAGTCTTATTTGGGCACATAGATAAGGGTAAGGAGATTGTTATTAGTAACCTTGACTTACTAATGGTGGAGGTTTCCATCTCATGAAAAAACATATATTTTGTCAATCCAGACTTACTAACGTGAGGAAACCCATGTGAGAGGTCGGACTAACTAAACGTGAGACCTCCATATCATTTACATGACCTTTCGGTGAGCAATTATTCCCTTTAGGAATCGTATTATATCATCATATAAGTTCACATTAGTCTGTTCTAGTTCACTATTTCAACATCATATCATATCTATCTCATAGGTCATCACAAGTGAGAACAGTCCTTTAACTTTAGACACCACTTCATAATTGAATGAACCATTTATTTAGCACTTTATTATAATCATGAGAAACTTATTTCAATCATATAATATCTATAGAATAAAATACATACATAATAATGTCTAATTCAATTTCTTAGGGTTAATGATAAAGAATACCTAGCATAAACATTACAACCACACATTAGACATAGGAGCATTACTATATAAGTAACTCATTATTCTCAATTGAATCCATGGAGAAGCAATTGACTTACCTTCTTTCCCTCTTCAAGAACCTTCATGCATCCATTACAAATAATACATAATAAATTTAATAAACAAGGTGAATTCATGAAGTAATTACATAATTAACAACAATGTAGTCAATCCACTAGTTCATCATCATCAAAATTCATCGTACTAGTTAAACTTTTCATGAAATTGGGGGAAAGAAATGGGTCTAGGGAAATCCCATTGGAATCACAAATTAAACATCAATATATACTTAAATAACATCAATTCATCAAAATTGATTCATAATTTCAAATTTCAAAGTAGACCCATAAGTACAAGAAAACCTAGATTTTGGGAGATTTAGAAATCAACAATTGGAGGGACCTCTTTGGGAAAAGGATCCCAAGAATGAAAGAAAAATACCTTAGAGATGATAAAGACACGAAATTTTGTTGGAAATATTAATGCTTGATCTTTTTCTCTGAGCTCTAATGGTCTTCAATGGAGGTTTGAAGGAGGAGAGAATTTGAGAAAGATGAGGGTGATAATTAATTTCATCTTTTGAGAATTGATTTATGTGTTAAAAAATAACCTAAAATTTACCATAATATCTTATAAAATAACCTTTAAATTACAAAAACTACCCCACACCTAATTGGGTCTTTTTTTGAAGCCCAAATGTTTAAAATACAAATTTTATGAATCTGGGAAGTGGCTACGCGTCGCGGAGATAATATCACAATTTATTTTTGAAATCTTGGTTGAGTCAGTGGACCTCATATAGTACTCTCTTTGTGAGTTCAAGTTTGGATCTACACGTTATGGTTGCGCATCGCGCAGCTGCCACTAGATTCTTGATTGCTCTCACGCTTCTTTGGCAGTGTGCTCGCCCATGTTGGGTCCTCCCCAAGGACTTTCCTGGTGGTCCTTGGGTTTTCGTGATTGTATATTTTGACCTATATACTACATTTTACCTATTTTAAGTCTTTTTTCAAGTTTTGGACTTCATATGACCCTCCAAAACCTCTACTAAACATAGGGACATTAACTAATCCAATTCCGCTAGTTTGCGGATGTTAAGGCCTTTGTATAATGCTATGGACCCAATACTTCTCAAACTAGTTATTTACACATATTCTGGTCTAAAATAATCATGTCTAAAAATATAAGGCTCTATATAAGGTCATGGAATTTCTTAGGTGTGTGAGATCTAGGGTGTATTTATAACATTATGAACATGTTAATGATTATGATAGGGTTACAAGTGGTTTATATAGTTAACCATGATAAAGTAATTGTTATGAATGACCTCTACCTCTGTACCCCTATATTAATGTGTGGTCTCATCCATTATTAGGATTCTTTGATTCAAATGATGAAAATGTCTTGTCTCATATGTTGAGTGTTTGTTTATGGTCTATAGTCCCTAACACTGCATGAGTGAGTAGTTCATGACTTGATGTATACTATGTGAGAAGTGGTGGTTTCTATTATATCATCATGTTGACCACTGTACACACAGATTTGACGCATACATATTAGTGTAATATGTTCATGAGGTCAATTGAATGAATGAAAATGTTGAGATGTATCTTAACTAGGATGACTTGAGAGATTTACTAGTTTAGGTAAGTGTATGGTACGTTACCTATACGTTTTGCATGTGTACCTTTATATCATTTTTCCTAGGGTGATCTCTTCATAACATTCCAAAAAAATTACATTTCTAGTAAAGATCCCAATAGGTCTTTAAAAATGGATATTGGGGGTACATAGTCATCCCAATGCCCAATATTGAGAAATGTTTGGCATAGTATAGAAAATTTGCTAATGGGTATTAGTCAATTTCTATATGACACCCAACTAAGCAAAATATTGCACATATTAGAACATATTGGCTTAAAGGGTGTTAGCCAATGAATGAGCTTGTTTAAGAAATGTACATGCAATGAAGACCCTAAGCTAAAAATATATATTTTCTTGTATTTGTACACAAAGTACTAGGCATCAAAGTGTGAAACCTAGTTCCATAGCACATATCATTTAAATGATCATGTAGATTAATCTGTGTCCAAGCATATTGTGAGGATCTTTAGGACAATAAGTAAACATTTCTAAATTAACCATAAATAATAGTTAGTTAGGCTAGTGCAACAAACCCATGTGCAAGCACATGTGCAGGACATGTGAAAAGCTGCCAAAGGAGGGGATCACCCTAACCTAATTCGGTTAGGGTAGTTAGGGGGAACATAGTGCACAAGGGACCACTTCATGTGGTGCATAACCTCCCTAATAATTATAGACTCTAACCTACTGCCTTAAATAACCAAATAACCTAGTACTAATCGAATTGGACCCATTAGTGCACCCGACGACCTAGTACCAAAACTGGGTTGACACTATCCTAGTACTAGTTAAAGAGACAACCTAGTACCAAAACTAGGGTGGTCCAAAATATTAGTTATGGTTCTACAAAATTAGGGGTATTTTAGTAATTTCCTATATTACCTAATTAATTAATTTACCAATTTAATTAAATAAATTAAATGGCTAAAACTTAAAATAAAAAGGAAATTTAAAGAATTTTGTTAAGACAAGAAAGGTACAACCTAGTACCTAAACTTGGATGGTTAAAAGAGTTAGTTAAGATTCTAAAGACTTAATGTTCCTTTATTAATAACCCTAGTATACTTGATTAACTACTTTTTAAACTTAATTAATTTAAAGGGGCAAAACCGCAATCACAAACCAATATAAAGATTTCGGTTAAAACAAGAAAAAGATAACCTAGTACCTAACCTAGGATGATTCATAGGATTAGTTATTGTTATAAATACTTAAGGGTACTTTATTTATGACCCTAGGTCACATTATTAATTAAATTCTCCATTTAATAAATTTATTTTAAGGGGTCAAACCGAAATTCTTACAATAACCTAATATAACTAAAGAAATATCCTAGTACTTAACCTAGGATGGTCGAAAAGTGTTAATTTTTGTTCCAATTATTTAGGGGAACTTTAAAAGTTACACTAGGTACATTAATTAAACAAATTATTCATTTAATTAATTAATTTAAAGTGGAAAAACAAAATTCTTATGAGAAAATTCAGATTTGACCAAGTTTTGTGTTTTCCTAGTTCTTGTCAATCTAGGAGGGGCTTTTTAGGATTTAGTTAATTAATTCATTTCTTAAATTATTAAACCCCAATCTGAATGATTCAATATAAGTTCTTAAACCTAAAAAACACGTTCGAACTCATAGACAAAAAGGACGCAAAAACAGTAAGCAACGAATTCAAGAAAAAGTAAAAAAAAAATTATCGATTTCTCTAGTGTGATTTCAAGGTTTCGTTCAAGGTGGTATTTGTATTTTAAGTGCCACATAATCTATGGTTTTATCTCTTAGAATTATTTATCCAAGATTGTTTTCCTTCAAACTATTCACAAAATCGTTAAAACTAGGGTTGTTCCCGTCGTTCTGGTCGAACTTCCCTTCCATAGTATCCTTTTCGATTTCAATGTTGAATAAGTTAGAGATCATGTTGTTGGTATGTGGTTCTGGATTTTATTATCATGTATTGTTCTTGAATTATGAGTATCGAATGTACATATGAACTTGTAATTGCGTAAAGTTAATCTCATTATGATAATTAAGGATCGATAATATGCTAAGTTAAGTCTGTGATGTTTTAAGTGAATTTGTGTCTTTTGCTGAATGTTGACTTGATGTTGTTGTGCTGTTATGAAGATTTTAAAGTCAATAAATGTGAATTCAATGCTTTCCAATATGTTCTGAAAACGTTACAATAAAATCAAAAAACTAAGAATTGGCTCAAAGACATCTATGAAATCATAAATCGAATTAATTGGATATCTTGTTCCAATAAAGTTGGCTGACTCTATTTGGTAAAAATGAATATATTCTAATGCCTAGGAACTTATGTAAATGATTAAAAGATTCGTCAATGGTTCATACATATGGAAATTTAAATATGAACACACGTATAAATTGGCTTATGCCAAGAAGAATGAATTTGCTAGTCTAACATCCCAAATCTTGAGTAAATGCTAATCATATGCCAATTCTTGTTTAGTAAGAAATTCAAATATATATAAGCACGTCTAAAGTAACATCAATGACTCCATAACCATGGGCATGACATTCATTTAGACAATTGCAAACATGCTCCACAAGAATGAACTATGAACAGATGAAAGTCATTGAATGAAGTTCTCATAGTCCATAAATGGTGATATGAAACTACTACATTAAATTAAGTAGGTAATGTGAATTATAACATAATTAAATGTGCCATAATTAAGTAAGATACCAGAATGGGATTTTAAAGGAAGTGAGACAAGTCTTACTTACACCAACGCTAATTTGTCAAAAGAATACTCACGAATGAAGGTGTTAGAATGTGTGAACTAGTATCATAACATCTAAGGATTATATGTAAGGACAATTAACATTCATCAATGTAAATTAAAAATGATATGAAAGAACAATTAACATTTAATCAATGTAAAGTAAGTATGACAAGTCATCAATAGAGTAAATTAATTTCAATCTAGAAGCAAGCCTCCATAATGCTTGAGTCAACACTAAAAGATAATGAAATGAACATTCACATAAAAAAGAAATGATTAACTAAGATGTATGTAATGAAAAGATGAAACCTTAGAAAGTTTAAGTAAGAGTGTGAAACACACCAAATGGACAAGTTCTTTGGCATAGGATGAAACCAACATTCACGTAAAAAGATGAGTAATTTTGAAAACAAATGTGCTAATGCTAATGAATGTGGTGACAATATGATAAGAGGCTAATGTGAAAAATTAGAGCAATCTCAAATGAGCCTAAGTAAATGTTATCAAAATGTACTCACCTATTAGAGTGTAAAGCTAATGAAGAGACTTGGCTCTATGTACACTCCAATGAAAGTATTGAGACTGATGTATACTTAATACTAATGATGAGATCAGATCATCTATTGAGCTATGTTGGTCTCATACTACAAACCAGCTTCCATGATGTATGAGATGAATGAAATAGAACTTTATACTAAGCACCGATAGGCTATCTATGAGCAGTGATGCCTTCTTTCTGAAAGGGCGGAGGTTCACGTAATTCTCATGAGATGAGACTATCCGGCATGCGGGGTATGGGTCTCCATTTATCTCCTAGTATGGAAACCTATACTGCCAATATAGGGATCTGGCGGGGTTCAATTTCCATGTACATTTGCATGTTTTGGGTCACAATGGCTGGTGATTCCACCTTTTTTCGGTGTGGGGTAGACACTGTATTTCATGATGATTACATGATATTTGCCGGTTAAGGTTGTCGTTCCTCAAAGTATGAAAGATAATGATATGAACCATACCAAAGGTATTTGTGAAAGATAATCAGGAGGTGAAATAAGATTCAATTAATGACATTAGGTCATTCTTGGTCATTGCACTTCATGATCCCGATGAGTGTCTTCAACTTCATCCTAGTTATAGTTGGTGTTTACATCAGCCTACGAATGAATGAAATGAATAATGTGAAGTACGAATGAACGAATAAAGCAACTGTGTGTTGCTAAAAAGGCCCTTGGGTTGAAGTCTCATATGTTGGGCACTCACTTGAGATGTCTTAATGTTATATCAACAATTCCAAGGTCTCGTGCATATGAAATGTATAATGTATAAAACATGAAAGTAATGAAATCAATGGCATAATCAATAGAGAATGCCTTATGAAATGTAATGTATACTTGATGTAATGAATAACTTCTTGTAAGGATAGTCTAATCGTGTCCAATAAAATTTACAATATGTAAAGGGCATAACTAATAATTAATCCTTATGTTATGAAATTGAGAAAGACAAATAAATTGGATTATAATGAGTTTATATAATTGGAAAAATAGATTAGTAAAATAAGATTGACTTATAATGACTTCTTACATTAGGCCAATAATACAATAATAGGAATAGTCAGTAAAGATTAATTTATATAGATTCAAGCACGATGTTTGCAAGATCATAAGCTTTAATGGTATGCCCCAAGATCTATGCACATTATGCAATCAACTGAGAATAAGTATAGTCAATAAGTATTGACCTAAAAATATATTCATGCCCCAAATTGTAAGTTAGTCATTTCCTTAATCTCTTCCATTACTTACTTGATTCATTGTGGGTATAGGACAACAATGAATCATTGCACTTGTAAGGAAAACATACCACCAAAGGAGTTATTGATCTACACAACAAGAAAAAGAAAAAAATTGAAAAATGACCAAAGTATACAAAGAGGAGGTCTCAGGTTCAAAGGATCAAAATTTTAAATGATCGCTCGAGTGGTTCTAAAATTATGTTGATGATACTAATGTCTTGTAATCATATAGAAAATGATTGGTGTGCTTTGAATGAATTAAAATACATCATATTAATACAACAATTCACAACTAACAAATTAGGAAAGTCTAATGACTAGACTTTCTAGAAATTGCATGTGGATTTATTGTGCAGCAAAGAGGATCTAGGCAATAAGAGGCTTACAATTTGAGGATCCGGAAACTCATGAGAATGAATAGGGCATGTTTCACAAGTTCATGCTCTACTGAAGATCTAGAGAACTTCATTGAGGGACTTAATAAGATACTCGATGTCGTACATATTGCAGATGTTGAGAGAGTTCAACTAGCAGCATATCAATTAAAAAATATTGCTTGATCCTACTATGGTCAGTTGAAGGAGGGCAAATATGAAGATGCACCATATCCTAGTTGGTCCTATTTTGAAGAAGCTCTCTTAGGGAGTTTCTTTCAACTAGAATTTAAACAGACTAAGGTATATGAGTTTCATATGGGTTGAAGTTCACCCAACTATTCCTCTATGCTCCTAAAATTGTTAAGGACATGAAATATAGAATGAGCATGTTTGTCGCTGCCTTGGATCATTCATCAATAAAGGAGCGCAGGGTTTCAATACTAATAGGTGACATATATATATATCAATGTTGACGGTCTATGTGCAGTAGGTTCAAGAGGAGAAGTTGAGAGACAAAGAAGACTATAGAAGCAAGAAATCTAACAAGGGGAATGATTCCGGTAAGCATAAGAGTAATTCCAACTGGTCATCCTTCAAATAGAAACAGGAGGGTCCTGCTCCATCATATTGTAGTGCACCTACACCTAAGAACAAGGATGAGTTCTATTTTAAGAAATCAAGAACTAAACATGCATATTCGCAGGGTAGTGTGGCACAAGGAGGTAGCGAACCTCGTACCTGTGCTATGTTAGTAGAAACCACTCTTGTGTTTTTTGTGAGGACTCCACTGGTTGTTTCAAGTTTTAGCATATCGTCTATTTCATGAGATAATGTCCAAAGAATAAGAAGCAAAATGGTAGTAGGGAAAATAGAGCTTATTCTTCATCATTTTCTCTAGTAGACAGGGATGAACCTAAAGGATCTACATCTTGAACAGGCGGCGTAACAAACCGTTTGTATACTTTCAACAATAGCCAAGAGCATGATAATTCGCCAAATTTTTCTCTTATATTATTCAAGTCTTTGACATTACTTTTTATGCGTTGCGAGACCCATGAGCAACTTCATCTTTTGTTACTCCATATGTTGCCATGAACATTGATATTATTCTTGAACAACTTAGTAAACCATAAAATGTTTCCGCACAAGTTTATGAATCAATTCAAACAGAAAAGTCTATCTATCGTGATTGTTTCATTTCTGTAAATTATAAAAGTACCATGGCTTATTTATTTGAGGTATACATTGTAAATTCATTAATGGAATGGACTATCTTCATCATCGTAATTCTTGAGTTGATTATAGAACTTGATTAGTAATGTCTCAGTTTCCAATTCCGTGGAAAAGCATTTACGCAGTTCCTAAGGGTCATTTTGTTTCGTACATTATAGCGAGGAATATAGTTTATATGGGGTGTGTCTATAACATAGTCCAATTTTACTACTCTACTATTGAGATACGTCATATTAAGTTAGGTCCTATAGTAATAGAGTTTTTAAAATTCTTTCTTGATGACCTACTCGGAGAACCTCCTTAAATAAAAATAGACTTTGGCATAGATATCAATCAAGATACTCATCCTATCTCTATCCTGTAATATATAATGGAACCAATAAAGTTGTAAGTGTTTAAAGAACAATTGAAAAATCTATCAAATTAGGGTTCCATTCGACCAAGTTTCTTACCTTGGGGAATTCTGGTCTTATTTGTGAGAATGATATATTGTTCGCATGGTATATATAGATTATTGCCTATCGAAAAAGGTTACCATAAAGAATAAATATCCTCTTTCAAAGATTCATGATCTTCTCAACTAGCTGCAGGGTGCTTCCTGCTTCGTTATAATTGATCTCAGGTTAAGCTACCATCAATTGAAAGTTAAAAAGTTATGGATTTTGATATTCCAAAAAGAACTTTTAGAACTAGATATGGGCATTATTAATTTTTGATCATGTCCTTTTGATTGACTAATGCGCATACATCATTAATTGATCTATATCCAAGCCTTATCTAGATAAATTTTTGATCGTTTTCATTTATGAAATACTTATCTATTGAATGAATGAAAAAGATTATGCTAGTCATCTAAGGATAATCCTTCAAATTTTTAATGATATGGAGTTATATGGAATGTTTTCCAAGTGTGGCTTTTCATTCAAGTCTATGGCATTGTTGGGCCACATAGTTTCTGGTGATGGAAAAAGAGTGGATACCCAAAAGATAAAAGCAATTCATAGTTGTCCTATACCAATGTCTCAAATAGATAATAAGAGTTTGTTGGGTTTAGCTAGCTACTATCGAAGGTTTTTTAAGTGGTTTTTATATATCTCATCTCCTTTGACGAGGTTGACTCAGTATACTATTAAGTTTAAATAGTCTAAAGATTATGATAAAAGCTTTCAAGAATTTAAAAGAGGTTGAATACATCCCCTGTTTTGACCTTACCTTAGGGTAATCAACATTTTTGGTCTATTATGAAACATCAAAAGTGACATGAAGAGACCACCCATACTCCCTCTTCAAGAACACCTAGGTGATCCTCAAAGCTACACCTGATAAGAACCTTTGAATCCAGCATTTTTTACTAAATCAAAATTATTCAATTTATCCATATACGAGACAACTAAACAATTAGGGGACTTCACATAATAGTCTTAGAAGACCCAGGGAACTTATTCTACAGTCTATAAAGACTACTCGTTCCATGTGTAGATAGCATCTAATTCCACTTCCTACGTGTTATCGAACCTATCCAATTCTAGAATGAACATCCCACATTATAAGAATATGCATTAACCGACATAGACCATCTTAGCTAGGTATGGAATCCGGTGTCATAAAGACCCCACACTGTTGATGGTGTTCTACTTTCCAAGGGTAGATGTAGGACACATCCCATGTAGGCAGATGTTTTAGGGGTTATCAAAAGGTTGTTTTGTACTCTAGTCTCATTCTAAACTAGAGGTACTTCATTAAGAATATCCACTCGGTGCTTTGACTTTGTTCTCATATAGTAATTTCTTTCACATGGTGTATTACAGGAGATACCCTCACTAAGTCCTACAAAGTCATAATACATTTTCCAAGGATGGGTCCACTAGGGCTTCAAACCAAGGTCAGATCACGTCTTTAGACTTCTTTTCATATTAAAGGTTTCTCATTAGTCATTGATAGAAGTGTACCTACTTTAGGTGTACCAATCCTAGACTTTTATTATTCTATTCGTTAAAGACAAGTGTGTGTTATCCTACCATATAAACACGTAAGTTGCATCATATCATTTAGTGAATTTAGTTCAAATACCATAGGACCACTATGCCCACCAAGACAAGGTACAACATCATTATATAAAGATTCTCCTTAGTCTTTTATCATCATATATCAACAATTTGAGAGAAAACACTTTCAGAAATATCATCATAGAACCCATAAAAACTCATATAGACATCACATTCACATCTAACCTTAAACAATAACTCATATTATATCATTATAATACAATAATTCACATTATAATACTGACAAGGCCATGTTCACAATATTCATAATAATTAAACACCACCACCATAAGTGGACCGCACTAATCAATAGAAATTCATTATAAATTCTTCACTAAATAATGAAATTAGGTCAATTAAAAACATCCCAATAGTAAAAACCACCATTACTTAGACTTTCAAACAAATTCACAAACAAGAGATCTTACGAATGACAATATCCAAAACACTAGTCCAACAATTCACCCATATCAATGTCCCACAAAACTTAATATAGATTCTAATACTTTAAGGCATTCTAATAACAATTTCAACAATGATGCACACATAAATAAAAAAGGCCATAACAATTAATGAATGAATTCATCACAATTAGATCATGGTCTATAAACTCAATTGAGAGTCAAAACTATGAATTTCAGACATATATGCGTTCAAGGATTTTTTTTATATAATTAAATCATCAATTAACATTGATTACTCCATAAAACATCAATTTGAGCCTTTTTATGCAAGAACCTATACTTAGAATCAAAAAAACCATTTTAAGGTTTTTTAAGATCTTTGAAAATCCTTTGGAATTGGCTCCTTGAATGAGAGAAGAATCAATGATTCAATCACCATACCTACCTAACTAGTTTAAATCCCACAAAATTGATGGAAAAAACTATGAAGATTCTTCAACCCTAGTTTCAACTTTGCGTCAAGCTCACAGTGAGTCTTCAGAGAATTCTATTCCGAAAAGGGGTTTTGATTTTTAAAAGAATTCTAATTTAGTTCTAAGTGTATAGACTAATTAAAATAAATTAAAGAAACTAAAATAACCATCTATGACTTAATTTAGGACGTGGGGTGAATTTACCACTTCATCTTAACATGGCCGGACCCTACATAAATTGCATTATCAAACCACGGCCACCATCTACGGGGTGTCATTTAGGCTATGGCCCATCCTTCTCGGTGTTATTTTTTTCAGAGACTCCTAATTTTTGGGCTAATCTCCAACAACTAAGTTTGAATCCACCCACTCTTTTGATTGGGCGTCGTTTGGGTCATCGATTGGGACTATTTTTGAAGCTTCATGGAAGATGTTTGGGTCCTTCTCAAAGACCCCTAGGGTTGTCCTTGGGGAGTTGTACTTCGATTTTTTGACAATAAACACATCCTTCCATATTCTAGGGTCCCCTCTTATCATTTTAAACACGTAACAACACATAAAACATTCAAAGGCATATTAGCGCACAAACTAGCCTAGTTTCCGAACCACTTGATCATTCTTCCACTTTTGAATTATTAAGTATTCAAACTTCCTCCTAAAGATAATATTCATCATTTTAACACCTTATTAACTCATAGAAAACACGACAGGATCTAGTTATCCTACTTCCTCTTGAGGATTGTTATGTAATGTTAACAATTAAAGAGTATTTACTTTTGAACAAGGGGGAAATGGTGTGCAGAAGTATCAGGATTGGTTGTGTGTGTAAATGATGGATCGACTACAAGAGAGGATCACGGAGGAAGGAGATAGTTCTACATATTCGGTCCATCAAGGTGCCACAAAGATGTACCGTGATTTGAAAGAGGTATATTGGTGAAATGGTACAAAGAAAAGTATTGCAAAATTTGTTGCCAAGTGTCCGAATTGCCAACAAGTGAAAGTGGAACACCAAAGGTCATTGGTTTGGTGGAGAACTTTGAACTTCCAAAATTGATGTGGGAGATGATTAATATGGACTTCTTCACACGGTTAGTAAGGTCTCGCAGACAACATGATTTAATTATAGGGATTGTCGATAGAATGACAAAATCAGCCCACTTTTTGCCAGTAAACACTACACATTCGGCTGGGGATCATGAAGTCTTACCACCTCTTGAATGTACAACTTTTCATATAGTTCCAATATCGATTATTTTTTATAGAGCTGCACAATTTACTACACAGTTATTGCAATCTTTCCAAAAAGATTTTGGTTCAAAGGTGAACTTACGTATTGTTTTTAATCCTAAAACAGATCGTAAAGCATAGCGCACAATTGAGACCTTAAAAGAATGTTGAGGGCTTGCGTGTTTGATTTCAAGGGAGTTTTGATGAGTACCTATCTCTCATTGGAGTTTGCCTACAACAATAATTATCATTCGAGCATCAAAATTGCACCATATTTAGCTCATTACACGAGAATATACATATCTTTTATTGTGTTGGTAAAAGTTGGTATAGCAGGTTTGATAGAGCCACATCTAGTTCACAAAGCTATGGATAAGAAGAAGGTTATTCAAGAGAGATTGAAAATGGCACAAAGTCATCAAAAGTCCAACAAAAATGTTAAGAGAAGGTTGTTGGAGTTCGAAGTGGTTGATTTAGTATTTTTTATGATTTCACAAATAAAGGGTGTTATGAGCTTTTGTAATAAGGGGAAACTTCTTCCCTTGTATATTCAACCTTACTACATACCCAAAAGAATTGGAAATGTAGCTTATGAGTCGGAGCTACCACAGGTGTTAGCATCGGTTCATCCGGTAATTCATATCTCCATGTTGAAGAAGTGCATGGTTGATAATTCATTAGTCATTCCAACTGAGAATTTAGGGATCAAAGATAATTTGTTTTATGATGAGATTCCGATTTAAATTTTTTATCGCAAAATTTGCAAGTTTAGAATAAAGGAAGTTGCATTAGTGAAGGTACTTTGTAGGAACTAATTTGATGAGGAAGCTACTTGCGAAGTTGAGGAGGCTAAGAAGAAGAGATATTTGCATCTCTTGGAATCCTGCGAAAATTAAGTCCAAGGTTGTAATTTTCTTCTTAGTACTCTTTAAATCTTGAGTAAACATGTTGTTTGGTTGTATTTTCTTATGGGTGTTTGAACATAATGTTCCGACCCTAAGTCTACTGAGAGTAACTTCATTCAAGGATGAATGTTCCCAAGATGGAGATATTGTAACATTTCGCAACCAGAAACGACTATAAAAGAGATTAAAATCAGGAAATATTTATTTTTTGAAAGAGTAGGAAATATCTTGAAAATTGTCTACCTTAAGATAGTGATTTTTGGTCATTTCAAAGTGTCATCATCCTACATCTGTAAGAGTTAGAGGTATTTCTTGATATTGTTTGAAATACCTTGGAGATATCTTTCGAAATCCAGGAATTTTGCGTGATTTTTATATCATATGAGTGAGTTATGTTTTTCTAGAGTTGGGTTGTTTGATTGAGGAAGGTCCGAATCTGAATTTAAGAAATGGCAAACAAGTCTTTTCACCAAATTAATTTCCTATTTCATTTTTTTCACATCTGGGGAGCACCACAAAAATGTAACCAACGTCGTTATCCTCTAATAGGATTAAGATTAGCCTCTTGGCATTCGTCATAACATACCATAGGTTAAATTGCGGAGAATTTAAAACTTTTCATCTACTTCTACATTGAGGTTTACATAGACCTCTCGCTTACATGTAATATATATATGGAGTTTACACACACTCCTTACATAGGAAGCACTACATAGGTTTTTTTAATTTCAAATACATAGAGCCTGTTTGGCTCAGCTTAAAAGCTGGTCAAACTGACTTAAAAGCTGGTTTTGACTTATTTAGTTGTTTGGCAATACTCAAAATAACTTATTTTAAGTTAAAAAAAAACTTATTTTAAGCCAAAATTTAAAAGATGGGGTAAGGGCATCTGTTTCTTCCATTTTCCCCTTTTCACGTTTGGCATAGCTGCAAAACTTCTTTCTGTTCTTTCAATTTGAACTGAAGATAAACCTTGTAGTAAGTTCTTTCGATTATTTTTTTGTCTTTCTTTATTTTCTCTCGATTAATGTAGACAATATATTTAAAAATAAAAATTTCTATTTCTATTTTTTTTATCTTTCTTCGTTTTATCTCGATTGATGCTGATAATAAGTTTAAAAATAAAAATTTATATTCCTCTTATAAATAATTTGTGGTAATATAGAAATATGTGAATGATAGATAATTATTATTACCTATGGATGAAACTAAAATAAATATTAAATCGTTCTTTGGTATATTAAAATTATATATCTTTAAAATCTATAATAAGTTTATATTCCTCTTATAAATAATTTGTGATTAGAACGAAATATGTGAATGATAACAAAATATAATTATTTATGGCTGTAAAATATAAATTAATGAACATTGATTATGTTAACAACTTTTAAGGGTATTTGAGACATTTTGATTTAAAAAGCTGTTTATGAACACTTATTTGCCAAACACATTAACAACTTTTTTTTTAACTTCAGCACTTTTATCCAAACGCATAACTGCTTATTTTACAAATAAGTTTCAGCACTTTCAAAAGTACTTTTTTAAAGCTGCTTTTATTAAGCCCATCCAAACGGGCCCATAATATATCAATATAATCTCGTAAGAAGTCTAGGATATGTCTCATATTAAACCATGTTGAACTTGTACAACATTGGACATAGCCCATACTTTATAACAATAAAAGTCACATGAAAGGCATATAAAACAATAGTCTTCAAATGAATGAGAATTAACTAAATTGTCTTTAAAACTAAAAAAATATTCAATAGCAAGATAGTGGCAACTTCCTTGAATATTGG